>JBAPLH010000104.1:2400000-3000000 GCA_037897445.1 Ceriops zippeliana | reverse complement strand
ACGTACACACGTTGAGATCCTGATTTGGCATATGGGAAATCAATTTTTGTGGTCTATAATCATATGTTAGACTTGATTTACCTGATCGTGGCCGTCGGCGTACATGAGCATGTTCCAAATGCTGGTTGTTCAGCGATGATATTCTTGGCCGGATAAAGGGCTTTGCAAAATTGGGGATTGATGATAGCCCGGAAAAAGCTCGCGATGAAGAATCGCAAAGGGGTAAATATCGCAGTAGTTTATTGGATCATGAATTAGTTAAATAATAGGGTATTTGTTTTTATTTTTATAAATTTTATATTTTACTATTTAAGATTAGAATCTAAAAAAGTTTGAGATATAAACTCTTAATTATTAAGTCATCTAAGAATGAATTTTATAGTCAGCCATCTTTGGACAAGATCACAAGAAATCATAGAGCGAACAGGAATGTAGAATGTAATCGTCGGCACTTTCCCTTCCTTACAAGGATCGGGATCCGATTGGCTAGTGACGCATCAGCAGCTCGAGATATCTCAGTGAACCGACGCGTAGCTTGTCCCAGATATTTCCGGTCAACAAATGGCGAGTCAGACAGATGAGATATCTACGGTAATCGACTCGTAGGCGGGGTTATGTGCATTCGGTGTTGCTTGCTGCACCGTTTCTTTTGGATCCCAACCTTGAAATTGCACCAGAATTCCTCTCCCTTTATCCAAACCATCCGTTAAAGCCGAAGATACATCGTCCATGACAAGACCTATTTATGATATGACAAAGCCCATTTTAAATTTTCAAAAAACCAGATGAAGCACAATGAATTTCCCCCTTTTTCACTGTTTGTTGAGACTCGGATGTTTTCCTCTTCGAATCAACCAGCTGCAGCAGCAGGTTTTCCCTCAGATTCAACCTATATTTGCAAAAGCAAGGAGTCAAGAGTGCCATACAACATACCTGCATAAAAAAGAATACATCACACACAAGGGCTAGGCAGGCAACTCACGGCAGCCAGGTCTCGTTCTTGCCTTGTGACGCCATAGCGGTGCGCAACATATTCAGAAGTTATTCCCACGGGAAGAAGGCAAGTCACGGGCTTGTGCAAATCCCTCTACTTGTTAATCATACCAATCGAATTCAAAAAAATGCATTGTAGAGTGTATAAGTTATTAGGAGATGTGGAGTTCAAGTTTACTTTTGGGTTACCTTTGAATTCTGAACGAAATTGTCCATTGTCTTCAACTCCAACCCTGCCCATATGCCTGTGCCGGTGAAAAAGTTTAAGAGCAGAAAAGGGCATCTGTAACGGACACACACTGTGAAAAGAATTCATTTCCTAGTTCTTACCAAAATCATAAAAGCCAGATTTTATAGAAGCAGCAACTTCAGCGACGGCCTTCAGACCCGATGAGCATTGCCTGTTAGACTGTTCTGATGGGCACAGTTTCTGGTCAAAAAAAGTAGACTATCTCTCTAAAAAAAATAAAAAATCATCATAGGCAGAGAGGAAAAAAATCTGTGATCTAATTATTTTTCTTGGTCAACCAGCAAAATTAAATATGAAATACTGAGTAGAAATGCCAATGTGAGGGCAATAGGCGCAGGCAGAAGATTAATAGTATAAAAAGCTGCCATCCTGCAGTCAGTTGCCTTGGATTTTAAACTCAGAATTAAAAAACGAAGTTAGAAAGGGAAAGTTATCTATGTTGTTTTTCTACGATATCCTATTGGATTGTCCATCTTCAATTTTCTTTTATTAATCATCAGATTGCTGTTTCTTTCCTGTTGGTGGGACCAGGAGTGTGGCGTACTTGAGATATGCCGGAGGGACAATTCAGCGTCTCTCTTTTTGGGCACTTAATCATTGCTGTCGTTGATCCCAAGCTCCAGTGTTTATGGTCGTGTGACCGTTGTCTGCCACGTGTGAAAGGATGCTCTTCGGATCAAAATTGAATTTTGAACACGACTTTCTGTTTGCTTTTCTTCGCGGCCTGCTTCCTGATCCTGACCAATAACTACGTTGTCCTCCCCAGACAAACCATATGCATTTTGCCTAACTTGAAGGGTGCTGTCTCGAGACGGACCCAGAGCGGAGGCCCTCGGTCGTTTCACATCTGAGGAATCACGTAAGATTTTAAAAACTTTTTATGAACCAGGAAAGGTTCAACCAATGGCATCAATCCCCAACAGCAGAGAGATTGAAGAAGACTTTATCAAGACCGTGGTGATTTTGATGCTCCAGATGATGAAGAAAGTTACAGCTAAAACAATTGTGATATGAAACTAAGAGAAAACGCCTAAATTGGGACGCTGAACAACGGAAGTGAATATTATTACCATTGAAGGAACTGGGACCCTCGCACAACATCCTAGAACAACTTGTTCCTGCACATTTTCCTCCGTTTTGCTTCGATGCTTGAATAGACAATCGAATTTTGTCCGCTGTCTTCACTCGCCTGCCAACCATTATGACTTGCAACGTTAACACTAATTAAAAATTATTGGAAGGTGCTGTTTCTCCATTGACGCGAAGTGGAACCTTATCCTGGCTCGGAGGGATTCATGGGGTCGAAACTACTAAAAGATTATGAAAGTTTCTTTCAGACTTTGATGCAAATTTACATATATTAATTATGACTTCCCCCCGTAACTCTTCATGTTTAACGTAGTTTCATCGAGAAGAATGGCAAATGATTCCGTGTCCTTGTCAATGGCCAAGAACCTAATACCAAAAAGAAAAAAAAAAGACTAAATAAAAGAAAATAATTAGTGATGGGTCTCGTCACTTGTTGGAAATATTTGAATGGTAAAATCGAGTTCATTACAACCAAACCCATATGCAAATGCATAAATTGTACAGCAGTGAAATGACTTTGCTCATCAAAATAAAAGACATCACGGACCCCAAAAAGGGCGCGGAAGAAATCTGCGCCCGTGATCCATGGCATATAAACTAAACATCTGCATCTCACTTATAAGATTGCATTTACTATATACAGGGAAATTAAACAAAAGCTCACAAGCACTACTCTAGTATGAGAATCTCACTGCTTCGGTTGCACCTTCTTTATCATTTGTCACAAAAAGAATAAATAAATAGATGTATTTTACTAACAAAGCTCGCATCAGATAACTAGCTTCACCTCCTCAATGCTGTCATCCTCGAACCTGAGGGCTTCCATACATGCCATTGATTCATGAGGTATGGTTTTGCTTCTTCTGCCTTGCCTGTGTATTATTCCCCTTTCTCTGTAGGGCAATAGACATAAATCGCAATCTATTCGTTATCTCTGTGAATGACGGTCTAATTTCAGGGTCTGGTGACCAGCATTGTTCCATCAGCTTCCTCCATTCTGGTTCACAACGTTCCGGAATAGGTGGTCGAAGTGTGTTCTTGACAATGCCACCTTCAATAGGATCCACAGTAAAAATTTAGAGGGAACAAAGCATACAAGGAGCCCACTGTTTTTTTTATTTTTTCTTTCAATCTTATTAGCACGGTGAAAGTTGCCAGGCTTACCAATGATTGCACCACAATGCAAATCAGCATAAGGTTCATCTGAAGTCAAGATCTCCCACATTGAAATGCCAAATGAGAAAACATCAACCTGTCATACCATATAACATATTGTTGAATGTTTCCGCCAGTACATTTTTCATTTTAGCTTTGGCAGAACATGCATGGGAAGTAACACCCAACCTTTTCAGAGACCCGGCTACTGCTTCCATTCAACAATTCTGGTGCCATCCATGGGAGCGTTCCTCTTAACCCACCAGATACTAGTGTGTTGCGCTTGATTCTCGACAATCCAAAATCTCCAACCTGGAAAAAGAAAGTAAATAATGGCTGAGTATGCTTGAGACAGAAATACAAACACAAGGATCAAGGGAAGAAAAAGTGACTTGTACACCAAAGCTTCCAAGAAATCATCATTTGGACAAGAGAGAATCAGAAACTTCTTCCTGCAGCCTTTTCATGATTCTCAGCATCACATAAAGTATATTAAGGCAAAAAATATTACACTAGAGTACAGTTTATCTGTAGCATTGATTCAAATAATCCAGCAATAGATTTTAAACTGTTTACCTTGCATATTGGTCGATGGGGATCCCTTAGATTCACAAGCAAATTATCACACTTCAGATCAAAATGGACAATATTTTTCGAATGCAAGTATTCCATGCCAAAAGCTGCATCCATGGCAATTATAAGCTTTTTACGACGATCGAGTGATCTGGAAGAAAGAGAAAATTACCAGGCTTCAATTAAGCACATATATAACCATGGGTTACAAATGTGCAGTAAAGATTGGATCACCTATCCTTCTTAAGTAGGACATGCCTAAGGGACCCATTCACCATATATTCAGTTACAGTTGCCAAGGTCCCCCCAGCTCCATCAGGTACTACACCATAAAATGCAACTACATTTGGGTGATGAAGATTTGAAAGAATCTGTGCTTCTCTCCAAAAGTCCCTTGTCTGCAAGAACAAGACAATCATTAGTGTTTCCTTGGGTTAACATAAAAATAATATAACTATAAATATAGCAGTGTACCCATAACATGCTATTTTCAGTAGGTATGAGGAAGTCAACACTAGAAGCAACGCTATTCTGTATGGTTTTTCCTGGCTGAGCACAAAATACACCCAGAAAACTTTAAATAATACAAGTAAAGGGTGATTCTAGATTAATCGCCCATGGCTCAACTCTCCACAGGTTTTGAAATCTTCCTTTAGATCTCTATATCAGTTGGTCTCTAATGGCAATGTATTTAGAAATTCTTCCCTTATCAATCGCTAAGCAGATTGTCTGAGTTCAACTGGCAGCTAAGTGCATCTGCTAGGAAGCTAGCAGAATCAAACTTGGTAAATCTGGACTTAAAACCTTTTTTTTAATCAAATTTTGAAGCACATGCCAGAAAATAACATGAATCACTTCAAAAAATTTAAAATTGCCACTTAATATAATTGGGGCAGAGTGAAAGAAGGAAGTCACGAGAAAATTATAGAAAACGCACCAAACGCTCTTGCTCTGATGATCTCCCTGAAAAGCAGCACTTCTTTATTCTTTTTATGGCAACATCTGTTCCTCGCCATCTTCCATGATAGACAGTACCATATGTACCAGATCCTAACTCTCCTAGCTCCTCAAGATCAACATTCTTAATTATCTGTGTATCAATCAGAAAACTTTATCAGAAACTAGAAGCTAATTGAAGGTACCAATATGTTGTAAAAAAACAAGTGCTCCATAAGTCTTCCATCACCTGGAACTAATTAATAACAATGCAGCAACAAAGAATAAACATGGTGACAGATTTCTCCAATCATGAAAACTGGTGTAATTACTCATCAAACAAGCCAATTACGTTCCAAGTTCTACTTCTTCTTTCCATTATAGAATAACACGGGGTTTTAACAATGCCCCTATTTGAGATTATAAAGATTAATGAAATAAACAACAGGAAAAAAGATAGATGGATGCACTAGCAGCACAAGTCCAGGCCACAAATGATCATATATGGATCTTAACATGTAATGTCATTGTGTGAAATGGTTAAAATTACCAGTATTCTTATTATTCAAGCCATCAATGCAAAAGTTATTGACAATCAGCAAGTAGAAAAGTTTCTCACCAAATATGTACACTAAAAAGGGTTTTATAAGCTTGCTGCAAGTAAAAATAGATCAAGGAAACAAAATCAAATTGTTTCAAGTAGGAGGTATATATAATTATGCAGAACTCACGCAACAAGAAAACTTAGATAAAACTCAGTAATTTCAGTGGTAGTCACCTGCAAGCCATAGATGCTGGCTTCCATTTCAGCCATTGCTGCATCACTGATTGATTCATCTTCATTGGCATCATCAGCAGATATATCCTACAATTGAAACCAACTGAAACGTCAAATTACAAATACAACAAATTAACCAGAAGCAGAAAAAGAGAGAAAGACAGACAGAGAGAGAGAGAGAGAGAGAGAGAGAGAGAGGGAAGGAATGGAAGGATCGAGAAAGAAGGACAGGGAGAATCTTGTATTAAGAATATACGTGCCTCCATCTCAGATTCTGGAATGATATTCTCTGATGCAATTGGGAATGTAAGGTCAGTGCTGGTTTGATCATCAGCTTGTGGACAAAGATGGGAGATGATAATCTCTGAATTGAGAGCATAGCCAGTTCGATCGGTGACATGTGAAACATCTGCACAAGAAGACGGAATGCTGCAAGGTATATTATCGGTCACATCTTTGATGACAAAAAATGGCTCCAGCTGATTTTGATCTCTTGTCCTTTGGGTTTCAGTCTTGGGAAACATAATTTCCTCAAGGCTTGACTTCCCGTTAGCTCTTCCAAAACCCAATTTCTGAACCTTGTGATCGGCATACCATTCATGGTTGTTCCCAAGAAGAAAAATGCCTTTTTCTGCAGAAGCATCTCGGCAAATATTATGTGCAGAAGTATGATGGTCATTTTGATGTAATTTGTCTGAATCAGCAGTGTCATGAACTGCATTAAGGCTCACTTTTTTGGAGCTTTTTGGCACATATGCTTTGACACCCATCCCATTTGGCTTTCAAGAGGCTGAACTTGTGCTGATTCAGGAAAAGATGGGTCATCCAGTGACCCAGATATAAGATCAACTAGAGAATTTTCATCACAAGGTTGTTGTATGCCACTTTGAAATGCCTCCTCAACCTGAGGATTCTGGGAAAGTGGGAAGTTGCTTACTTGTTCACCATTCACTCTTCTACTCAAGGTATGGTACTGATGATT
Source organism: Ceriops zippeliana (assembly GCA_037897445.1). Taxonomy (NCBI): domain Eukaryota; kingdom Viridiplantae; phylum Streptophyta; class Magnoliopsida; order Malpighiales; family Rhizophoraceae; genus Ceriops; species Ceriops zippeliana. The sequence continues at coordinate 2,993,244 of JBAPLH010000104.1, read as the reverse complement.
GGCGATAGCCTCATCCATCCCAAGGAGGTCAGAAGGCACTTTATTTATCGGGTAGTTATGAGGATTCAGTGACAAGTTGTCTACAAAAGGTTTCAAATCCATGGCTGAAGATGCAGAAACTGTATCCCCAAAGGCCTGTATATTTCCCACCAAAGAATTAACATCAAATGCTTTTGGGTTGCATTTGACATCATGCAATTTGTGTTTGTATCCTCCATTAACCACGTCTCTCTCCTGATAAATCTTTTCATGCAGACTCAATGTTTCCAAACCTAATGGACTTTCACAATGGTTTGGAATCCAGCAGTTTCCATCAATGTTGCTGTTAATGTCCTCAATAGCTGCAACTTTCCCCACTGAGTATGAAAATGGAGATTGATTTTGACAAACCAGATTACTTTGGAAGCCAGTTGACTGAATGTCCGGTAATCTAGCTTCTACCTTTGGATTCACTAGATTAACATTTTCAGGCAGTTGTGTTGGCTTCTCTTGTGCAATGCTAGAGACTAATGGTGAAGATAAATGTGTCTTAGAAAAGCTCAAGGGGGATGACAGGCTCATTCCCTCTTGTGAACGGTAAGAAGACGTTCCTCCATGCTCCTGCAGCTTTGAATCAGAAAATGCATGTGGCAATCCATGATGAGAATCTATGAAGTCGACAGATCCTGACAGCAGACACCCTGAATCTTCTGGAGTTGGGACAGGCTTATCAGAGTCGAATGCCCTTGCTTTAAGCATATGCCTCTCATAAGAGAAACCATCAAAGTTGCCATTCTTTTGTTCGTGAACTGCAGGGACAACAAATTCTTTTCTGACATTATGGTTGCAAAATTGTGCTTCATAGTTTTTGTCAGGTTGTCCACTATCAACCTGTTTGATGGGTTGATGACCATTAGTCAAAATTCCAGGCACTTTAGGGGTTTCTTTGTGAACATCTGTGTCACCACTGTAGTTTTTACACGGCAATTGAGCAGTAGTGAAGGAACTATTACTCTCAAGGCTTGAGCTATCACCATATAATTGCATGTAAACAGTCTTTGAATCTCCTTGCTGAAGTGGGATTGGAGAAATTGGAGGAGATTGATGGAGAGATCTGACCATATTCTGGAATCTACTTGACATTTGAGCAGGATAAAAACTATTTATACTGCCCTTAAAATCCAAAGCAAGTGGGGAACATGGAGCATGATTGCGGAAGCTAGGATTACCATCCAAAATAGTCCCAGGCTGACTTGCTTCGCTAGCCAATGCATGCCCACCATAGTTTGTCCGAGGAGTAGGATCTAAAATACCATTGACAGCTACAACATATTGGTAATCAGGGCTGCCATGCTGGATAGTTGTACCCTCCAAATATGCTTTTTCTGATTCAGCCAAAGGAATCAAAAATATCTGAAGCCTTTGAGAGCCCCCAAGCTTTTCCAGTGCATGGTATTCCTCTATCATGTTCTGCAGATCTTCATCAGAGGACACAGATATAAGAGCATCAAGATCCTCACCCGGAAGCTGGTACTTAATGGAGTGAGGCTGGTTACAAATACCTAAAGTTTTCTTCAAAAGTTCTTGCCATTTAAGATTTTCGGAAATGGAAATGATCCGCGTCTCTCCTCCAACATATCTGAGCTTGCCATCACTGGGCCTAGGTAAAATTTTTCCCCCAAAACTGCAGAGGAACTTAATTTTTCTGGGATGAGATCTATCAGAAACACCAGGTCCATTAGAGTTATTGGGCTGTACAGATTCTGGTGCACATGTGGCAGTACTAGGGCCTAAACCATCCCCCCAATTATAATTCAATTCACCAAAAGCCCTCCTTGATCTATGCACTGTATCACTATCTTCAGCATCGTATCTGCTTAACTTATCAACATTAACCCCATTTTCATTCTCCTTTAGGGAACCTTTTGCAGATGCAAAATCAGAAGTATCAGATGGGCAATCAGAGTCCATTCTTCTTATCCCCAGAATACAAGCTAGATCCTGATAACCTAGCTGATGATTCTGATCATTTACATGTGCAGCTCTCTTTTCACAATTCTGAGTGTGTGCTGGCATTGGGGGCACGCCTCTGGTAGCTACACGATCTTGGAGAAACTCCACGGAAAATTCCTCCCCAGTCTGGACAGAGATATTGTGCATGCTTTTTCCTGCAATGGGGACAACAGGTGTTGATCCATGCTGCTGCTGGATCCACTGACCAGAGGGACTATGCGCCTCACTGTTCATTGCATCATACAAGTTTATGGACCTATCCAACTGCAAAATAACATATTTCCTATCTGCTTAATATGCCGACATTCTATCCAAATGATACCTATCCAAATGCCAAATAAAAAATGCAACGAGAACTTCCAAAATCAGTTAAACTCCAGCTTTTACATGCAGTTCAACTTCACCAATAACTTATACACTTCTTTGCACAATGGAATAACAATGCACCATTTACACAATTCATTAGCTCCACAATCAACCTAATCAATATAAATTCCAGCAGGCCACAATCCCAATCAACCCAAACAACGCTATTACACCTCACCAAACAATCCCTCTGTTCAGATATGTATCATGTAGCTAGCTCCAAAAGCCCAGACGAGAAAAATTGAATCAAAATGAATGCCTCTATTCCCAATCAATCAAGAGCGTCCCTTATTCCCTCATTCGCAATCACCAATTTGAATAAACGAACATATAAACAAACGATCCTCAGATCCAAAAGGCAAAAAGCTTATGCGATAACCAATCTGATAGCGTGCGATTTTTCGATTATCATTATGTGTACAAAACCTAAAACAGATCACGAGAAGAAAAAAATAAGCATCAATAAAATGGAGCAAAACTTCGATGATTCAAATATCGAAACGATATCAAATGGTAAGCGATGCAAAATTAAGCATACATTATAAAATTGCCGATCCAATTTGAAGATGTGCCTGCTTATTTCTTGCTCTCTTCCATAGAGAGTTAGTTCTTGAGCTGCATTACCAGTGCAATGGAAATCGAAGGTAAAGATTCAATATGCTACTAAGGCAAATTGGATTGTTGCGTTCCGTAGTTTGTACAAAAATAACAATGGAAACGAAAAAAAAAAAAAAGAGGAGGAGGAGGGGAAGAAGAGAAAAGGGAGAACGCCGCTTACGCCTGCAGGATCAATCTTCGCTCGGGCATGCGAGAGCGACATTGCCGAGAATTAAGCGGCATCTGACGCTAGCGAATTGATTAAAAAAATAATAAAAAAGGAAATAATAAATAATATAACCCTTTTTTAAGGGTAACGATAAACCAAAAATATTTTTCTTTTATTTTCTTCTATTATCTCGTTATTGCGGGGGATGCGTGCGTTGTCCCCGGCCGGACGGGAGTCCTCCCTTCAGTTTGAATTAATTACCCTCCACTCTCATAATTTTTAAATTTCAAGAAAAGGAGGGGGCCAAACAAGAATAAAAAGGTTGGACCTGGGGAATCCCCATAAGCCGTGAGTAAAAATTAATTGGTTTGTCAACATCCATAGGCAGAAGTTTATCAATGAAGATGCACAACTTTTTCCACAAGAGATTTAAATTAAAGATTTTAAAGAGGCGGGGTTTCTCGAGAGACGGAAAAAAATTATATAGACATATAAATTAAATTTTAATTATTTGTTATAATTAATTTACCATATAATGACATGTCTTTTAATAATTGATGAGTTATTTATAATCAACAATTAAAAATAATATACATCTAATTTATGCGTTGTAATCATTTTTTTTTTAAAGGCGTAACCGAAAAAAACCATTCATTGGCTTAGTGGACGTTTGGACTTTTTGTTAGATTGAGTAATTTGCTGTTAATCGCGAATCATGGACAACAATTATACCATTTGAAAGTTTTGAGAAGATATAATTTCACTCGAAACCTTTTACTTTTCCTTTAATAGTAGCGGAGAGGGAACCTCTTTTTTTTTTTTTTTTTATGAATGAAGTATGAGATGTAAACCAAAATTTTACCTCTAAACTTATGCATCATTTTTGTCAGGTACATCTTGTTGATTAAATTGAGAGATATTATAAATTTAGGTCGACTTGTCAATCACAAGACAATTTCAATTAGATAATTCAGGATTAAACAAATGAGAATACCAAGCTCATAAATTCAATTAGATTAAAGTTCTTAGAATTTCGTTTGATCTTGTTGTTTAAAACTAATTAAATGTAGCAAATTAATTTACAGTGATTTGTGAGTCCATTTAATAATTCACTTAATAGACTCTTGCATGATATGCCGAGTCCATTTTTTTAGACCAAGTCATGCTTACGGAACACTGTATTGGCATGCATCTTAACAAGTAAATAAATAATATGTTTCGAGAAATACTTTGTAATTAAGAGTTTAAACTTTTTTTTTAATAATTTTAAGTTCTAACCCTGAGGAAATGAAGAATGATATCTATGAAAATAAAAAATGTTACATATATTGTATAGTATGTAGGTTTAATAAATCTTTACTAGACATAAAAAAATATTTGCTTCGATATGTTTAGAGTTTGCATCGTGCAATTCCCACCCCGACACCGCCGGCGTCGTTTCAATATGTTTTATGGAGTGTGGAGAGGCTCAGTTTTAACTTTTATTTATTTTTTTATTTTTTACGTGCATCGACTTAATAAAAAGACAAAAAAGGACAAATTGGTTAAGGACGATAAATTATGGTATTTTCTGTAAACGAACTTTACAGATATGGTTTATTTGTCTCTCTTTCGGCCGTCGTTATCAAAACGCGATCAAGGAGTTGTGGACAATGGCTCTAAGATGGCTTCAATTCAACCGTTGAAATTGCAATTTTTTTTTCATGGTTTAAATTTTTATTTTTTAAAAAAAGAAAAAAAAGAAAATGGAAAATCTTCCCACAAATAAACGCGCCATTTAAAGCTACTCGTTGCGCGTAATTTCATGCTTGGCTCGGAGATGGTGACCGACATGTCATTAGACAACCAAACATCTCCGCGAACCGGGAGATGAATGCGATGCGTTTATTTATTTTTTTTCTGTTACGACTTGATTGCGTCGGAAGAAGAAAACCAACGCCATGCATCTAATTTGCACATGCAATGGCAGGGTCAATTTCATATTATAAGTTATTAAAAAATTGCTCATCTAAAGCTCTTACTGAAATTTTTATCGTCTAATAACTTTCACTATTAAAAATTTAAATAAAATTATAAAAAATACGTAAAAAAGATAAATCAAGATGTAGTATTTTAGCTTTTGATGTAACAACGATTTTTAGTACTTGAAAAGTACTCGACGACCTTGCATTTCTATTTTTAAGCTCAGAAAAAAGTGAGAGCAATGCACAGAAAAATAAAATCTATTTATATTCAAGATTATGAATTTCGAGTTCACCTTATTAGATCAATCGGAAAAAAACTTTCGTATATGTATTATAATATTCTCTTGCCTAACATCTTCTTCCTAAAATTACTGAAAAATTTTATTTTTATCATATATAACATAAAAATTATTCGTGAATCTAATTGATTTGGAGCTTTTGTTTTTTCAATGTAATAGGCAATTAGTAAAAGGTACATATAAATATATAATATAATAATGCATATAACAAAAAAAATCATTAAGAGTCCATTTAATTATAATTGTAATTAAAATTAAAATCTAGTATTACTGTGCATTGCATGAGACATGAAGCTATTTATATGGATGGTTGCCTCCCTTTTTTGGCGATTCTTTTCATCAATAGGATATAAAGAAACGGTTGGGAGGTGAAACAAGGAAAGAAAAAACAAAGAGGAGAGACAAAGGCACAAAGGGCCTAAACACAAATACAAGACGAAAACACTATCTTGGAGCTGTGGACAACAGCAATAGGATGGGTTCATTCAACCGTTCAAATTGGATTTTTGTTTTCTTCCTTTCTTTAATAGCCATGAAACTAAAAATAAAAATAAAAAAACCAAAAAATTTCCCACAAATAAACGCGCTAAAACTACACATTGCGTGTAATTTCACGCTCGGCTTGGAGACGCAACCCGACATGTCATCGGACGACTAAAAATCGCCAGGAACTGGGAGATGATCGCGATGGATTAGTTTTGCACATGCACAGACAGTGTCGAAATGATCAAAAAGCCCTTGACCCGGCAGTTGCGTAACGTGTCCCCGTACTAGAAGGAATCCGCCGCCAGCGTGGAGGCCCGTCACCCACTCCATCGAACGTGCCTTCGCTCTCGAGGCTTCTTGAAATTGATTCCTCTCCAGCTCAAAGAACGAGCAATTGCCTTCGCTCTCGAGTCCCCATACTCACGCACACTCCGCAAGAAAGCAAGGACACGCGCTCGCTCTTAGAAACTTCAGGCAGATCTGGAGCCGAGGCCGCGGCTAAGCTGGCCGGAACCGACGGAGGAGACGATGGCGGAGTCTCCGGCGAATCTCCGGAACTCATCTTCGTCTTCTTCTCGTTCTTCGTCAATTTCCGTTGACTTTCCAGCCAGAATCGAGCCGGAAATTTGCGCTGGAACTAGCAGTGATCGCAAAGAATTGGAGAACAGAGTGGTCGCTGGTGACGGCAGTAGTGGTGCAGTGAACAACGGAAGTACCGATTATTCAGGTTCTTCTAAATTTTTATGTAGCATATCAGTGGAATTCTTTTCTTTATATATTTTTCGTACCTTTTGGTGTCTCTTCCAGTGATACATCTTTTTTTTTTTTTCCAAGAAAATGCACTTAACAACTTCATATGTGAAATTGCTCGTATTGGTCGATTGCTCTTGTTACTGTGTTTTAGTTGGTTAATTTTTGTAGTTCGATGACCTTTATTTCTTTGATGGTCAGTTTTTTTTTTTTTCAGAGTTGTCTGTTAGCGAAAATGAATGAGTTAAGGGATTCTTATTTTCACTTTCTTTCTTTTTTTTTTTTCCTTTTTTTTATTTGGGTTAGTTTTGGAAGAGCTATTTAGTGAGAAAGAAGCTGTACAACAAATACTTAACAGGGCCATAATTGGGCCCATGGAAGTCGATGGAGAGAGAGAGAGAGAGACAGGGGGACTATTGAAGCTCCTAAGACAATTATGAACTATCTTTGCTGATGAAATTAAAGGCATCTTTTCCCTAACGAGGCGATGTTCTAGTTTTTATGCTTCTAAGGGGCAAACTATTAGATAAAATCCTCTATGCAGGTTGCCTGAAAAAATATGCATTCTAACCTAGAATTGTAGTATGTCTAACCATTTGTCCCCCTGCATAGGCTTGCATATTTGGTATGATATGTGCATTTTTTTTTTTTTTTTAAATCAGGAACTTCTGGCAGGAGTGCGTCTGAGATAAATGCTTCGCTTGAAAAGATGTCGAGTGTTCATAAATATGAATCAACTTCAGGTCAGCTTAAGCTTGAAAAATCTAAAACTGAGAGGCAGAGAAATCATAATATACTTGCTGAAGAAGCAGCACAAATTTTTGATGACAAGATTTCCGTCCAGCAGAAGGTAACATTCTTCAATGTTGACATTATTTCTGTATTGCTGAAGAACCATGGTTGTTGTTTTACAACTCTGCTGCTATTTTTGGTGTGCTTTGGTGAACAAGATCAGATCTTGTTTTACAGGACAAAAATCTAAGTTTTACCAACTCTTTCCTGCCAGTTTTGGTTACTTTCTGCTAGGTTTTAACTTTAAGGTTGCATCATTTTTTCACTCTTTTCTGTAATAGCTAATTTGCTTATTTCACACACATTTTCTTGATGATCACTTGCTTTTAATGCCTTCTATCATGTTCTCTGTTGCTTTTGTTGTTATCTTGCTTTTGGAGTTGCCATTTTCATCATAAATAGTATCACTAAGTTGCTGTGATTTACTATCTATGTGGTTATCTTAGAATTTAATTTCTCAAGATTTACAGGTTCTGTGGTTCAACATAATAGTTAGTGCCCAAGATGATGAAACAATGCTTTGGTTGTTTATTCAAATCTTTTAAAATTGTGCAGCTTAAATTGTTGAACAGAATAGCTACTGTCAAACATGATGGAACTGTGGAATTTGAAGTTCCAGGAGATGTTGAACCTCCAGCTGTTGCTTGTGGATCTGACGATGTATATAACACAGTTGTTGATGATGAACCCATTGATGCAACTGACCTTCAGTACATACCTCCTATGCAAATAGTGATACTCATTGTTGGCACGCGCGGAGATGTGCAACCATTTATTGCAATTGGAAAACGTCTACAGGTTAGATGTTTAATTTGTAACACTTGTTTTCACTTCAGTTGTGAGTTCTATGTGCAGACATTTTCTTCATTCTTTTTTACTCTTCAAATATGGTTATGTACTCTTATGCATGATAAGATTGTTTATACTATTTAATTTAGTAACAGCTTCAAATGGCACTTGTACAGAATAATTTTGTGACCTCTGAATCCTTTTCTTGCATTGCCATCACCTGTCATTTGCCTATGCACTTTTATTCATGGTCATACTATGATACAGGAGCTCTCATAGTATGGTAGAACTTTTATGGTATATAGACAATGTCAAAAACCTTTTTCTGGTTGCATTGTCCTCACATTCTTCCTGAAACATTTGATTATTGAGATCCTGTTTGGTAAGGTTGGGTTTTTTGGTTTTCATTTTTTTTTATTCAAGTTAAAAAACACAAAACATGTATTGTCAATTTTTTTTGTTAAAAAAATAAAAACATTTTCCTTTGAAGAAAACAAGTTGGGAAAATGATAAAATGGAGGTTTTCACATTTTGCTATTGGTTTGAATTTTAAATTTTACAATACAGGTACCTCTTTTTCTATCTCTTCTTTTTGACACTCTCTCCCTCCCTCTCTCTCTCTCTCTTCCATCACACCACTTCCTTTCCTCTCTCTCATCTCTCCCTGCCCACATCACTCACCCTCTTTTTTTCATCTATTCTTTGTAATTTTGTTTGATTTTCAGATGCAACTATAAAACAGATACCTCTTTTTCTCTCTCCTCAGTTACACTCCCTCCCTCCGTCCCTTTCTCTCCCTGCCCACTACCTCCTATCCTTCCTCCCCTTTCTCCTTGCTTGCTCCTCTCTTCCTTCTCTTTACTTAATTTATTCTTTTTCCTTTTTTTTTTTTCCAAAAGCAAGCTTCATCTTCACCGCCTTTCTTACAAATTGTTCCACTTCTGCCTTGAATTTTCTATTTTGCAAATTTCCAACCCTAAATCCCATTCTATACTTCATTAATTTTAGAATTAATTCTCCTTTTAAAAATTTTTTTCACCTTCGACTACATTAACCATTTAGTGTTTTGCCTTAGAAAATGGAAAATTATTTGGTTATATTTCAATACTTCATCAATTTATTTGAGTTTTGGATTTATTGTTGTGGGATTTAATTTTGTGTTGTATTGTTTTGGTCAAAATTTTGGGGTGTCTTTTATATATATATATATACATTTTTTTTTTGCTAACAATAATAAAATAGTTGTTAGTGAAAAAAGAAAAAAAAAGACAGCAAACAACAAAATAAAAACAATAAACAATAAAAAATTGACAATGTAACTGAACTAGCCCTAACCAAATCAAAATCAGCAGTTCTATTTTATGCAGAAAAATTTAATCATTATTAGGTTGCATTAAGGTTCTGTAACTGTTTGAAACTTTATCATTTGAATATGTTTGTTATTTTACACTAATAGTTGCATGCAGGATTATGGTCATCGTGTCAGACTAGCAACTCATTCAAATTTTAAAGAGTTCGTCCTGACTGCGGGGTTGGAGTTTTATCCATTGGGTGGAGATCCAAAAGTTCTTGCTGGTTGTATGTAACTGGAAGTGCCCTTTTGTTTCAAGTTATTGAGTCATTCTTTTTTTTTCAGTTATCTTTCTTTTTTTCTCCCTTAGGGTGGTGTCTTAAAGGCTTATTTTTACACTTTTTTATGTATCTGTTGTGTATGTCTGCATAGAAAATTTGGTTTTAGAAATGCCTCAAACTTACTGATTTGAAAATTTATATTCCTCTGCTGTAAAAATTCAATCATTTTTAGATTGTTTTGGATAATTTTGTTTCTTCTTAACTCTTCAACAATGTTTGCAAGATTAATTCTTTAAGTGGATTCCATGAATAAGTTTTCATTTGCTTTTCCTCCTAGCAGACATGGTCAAAAACAAAGGTTTCTTGCCATCTGGGCCTTCTGAGATACCCATCCAGCGAAATCAAATAAAGGACGTTATATTCTCCTTACTTCCTGCTTGTAAGGAACCTGATGTTGATTCAGGCATCCCTTTTAAGGCGGATGCAATTATTGCTAATCCTCCAGCATATGGTAAGGTTTAATTCTTCCTCACATCTGAATCAATGTTTTGAATTTTAAATTTGAACCTCATCTCTTTTTGCATTTTCTTCTGTTATCATTATCTTGAAATATGCAGGACTTTGTTTTGCCTGTCTCCTATGTGGAGTTTTTATATGCCTTATCTATGACACTCAATGACATAATAGTATGTAGCTGTGACTCCTAAATTCTTTCCATTTCTATTTTAGAATTTGTTTTGGCCATCCTCCAATAACATCTGAAATACACAAGGGTTAATTACTCTTTCTATCTCACATCATCACTTGTCAAGTTTGAAATGTCACTATGATGATAGCATCATAGTTTAAACGAAGTTAAAGCTGTCATTCTCTTGTAGTAATTTTGAGTGCAACAAGTGTTAATCTGTTACATCCAAACTTCCTTTTTGAGAATCTGGAATTCACAGAGTTTTCTTTTGTTTCATATTTTGACTCTCCACTTTTCATTATTCTCCCTTATTTTATCTTGTGGGGAAGTGGAAAAGTTGGGTTCAGTGGTGGCTTTAGCTGTATAGTTTTCTGATGATTATCCCAAGCTGCTTCTCTGTTTGGTCATCTTTCATAATTTGTGTCAAGGGCCAACTGCCAGCTTCATTGGATTTTTTTTTTGTCTCTATACTTGTGTGCATCTGTTCTTGTTGTACTGGGGGATATGCTGATTGTGCATAGATTATTGCTTTCCCTGTCTTGCTCCAGATGTCATGAAATTTAGTTATTCAGTTGTATATTAAGATTATTTACTTGTGGTTACAAAGAAATGCTCAAGTTCAGCTCAATGAAATAGACAAATATTAAACTTGCTGTCACTTTTTCAGCACAGCATTCTACGACTAACCAATGTTTTTCTAGGTCATACTCATGTGGCAGAGGCACTGAAAGTTCCAATTCATATCTTTTTCACGATGCCATGGACGTAAGTTTTGTCTGGGTAACGGAACCTTGCAGAGTTGAATTCAACTTACATATTGCTATAGTTTTCTTCATTCTTTTATGTTCTTTCAGACTGTTGTGTGATCCTTAATCTGTTTAAGCTATTTGAATTTCTGTCACCAGGCCAACCAGTGAATTCCCACATCCATTGTCCCGTGTGAAGCAGCCAGCTGGGTATCGAGTGAGCCCATTTATCCTCCTTCCCCTTCTTTTTTCTCCTTAGTCCTTTATTTGGTAATTTTTCTGTAATATGTTGTTGCTTTCTAAGGAAGTTTTGCTTTGTTGAATTTCTGTAGCTTTCATATCAAATAGTTGACTCACTTATTTGGCTTGGAATACGAGACATTGTAAATGAAGTTAGGAAAAAAAGGCTGAAGCTACGGCCAGTCACATATCTTAGTGGTTCACAAGGCTCTGATTCTGATGTGCCTTATGGATATATATGGAGTCCTCACCTTGTTCCTAAACCAAAAGGTGCTGTATGCTGTAACTGTGTATTTTCAAAGGATTTGTTATTTGTCATATGCTTGTGCCAAAGTTGGACATAACTATTTGAGTCAAGATGTTGGACTTCATTACTATTACTCTATATTGAACTCCTGGGCAATATTACATCTTTCTGTGTATTCCTAAAAATTCTAACTTACCATTTAAAATTCTTTGGAGGGCAAGAACATTGAAATGAGTAGTTTGAAAAAATTGATCCATTTGACTTTGATACATTTTTTGGAATTTTATCAACATATGCTTTTGATTTCAGAGAACTTTAATTAGTCCAGAAGCCTGTTTTCCTTGCATGTATGAAAGCTGTTTTCCATGATATAGTGGAACAAATATTACCCTTCTGGTGTTTTTCCCTATAAATTTTTCTTCTGTTCTTCTAACAAACTCTCCTAGGTGCTCTGTTCTTGTCACAGTAGCAAAATAGTTAAACCAAGCTTTGGGCTGTTTATGTTTGATTTGGTAAGAATTTGTTGAGTTTGAGCTTGAACCAAGCTACTCTCAACATGCATAGTATTATAATTACCTCATAGGGATATGTAGAAACCTACTGAAAAGGAAGGAAAGAAGAGAAAGTCCTTTGTAGAAATGGTGGTCTGCTTGGAGTTCAATGTAAAATTTAAATCAATTTTCTGAGTTCACAAACGAAACTGTTTTCACAAATAATATAGTTCATTTTGTGGTTGTGGTTATGTTTTATACAAAACAAATTGTTATGCATATCCTTCTGCAATCATCAGGTATGACTATTGATGGATGATTTTAATTTTAACTTTATATCACTGTTGCGGTTTGCAGATTGGGGACCTAAGGTTGATGTGGTGGGATTTTGCTTTCTTGATCTAGCTTCAAATTATGTGCCTCCTGATGCACTAGTGAAATGGCTTGAAGCTGGTCCTGAACCTATTTATATTGGATTTGGAAGCCTTGTGAGTGTTTTTTTTTTCCTTTGTTTTTTTATAAGCTTGTGAGAATGTGTTTTAATTTGTTTTGTTTATTTTATTATTTTACCGTTTTAATTGTGACTCCTTGGAGTTTCAAAATCTGAGGTTTTTTTGTTCTTTTGTCGGACACAAACATCATAAAAATGTTATGAAGTATCCATATGAGTTGTAGCCCTTGTGGGCTAAAGATAAAAGCTATACTGCTGTCTTCTCAAGTGGAATATTCTTTTCAACCTAGGGATGCAACTATTAGGTCATGCGGTTTTCTAACTTTGGTTTTTGATTAGCATGGTAGACATTTTAAACATGTAGATCCTCAAGGCTGTGTCTTTATTTTGACCTAGTATCTATGTACACATGTATTTTGCCAATGTTCTTGATGCTTTTAATGATGAAATTTCTGGCTTTCAAGCTTCCAACATCTGAATTTATTTTCTGGTACCTACTCTTTTCCATGTCAGCCTGTTGAAGAACCAGAAAAGATGACACAAATAATTGTCAAGGCACTGGAAATGACTGGACAGAGGGGCATCATTAACAAAGGTTGGGGTGGCTTGGGTAACCGTAAGTATTTACTTCTCAATCTACTTTTAACCACTAGTACCATTCTCGTGTTTTGTTTTATTCTAGTTGCCGGCACTTCTTACTTTTTCTGTGTGCTGATCTATGTGGTTTAATTTTTCTTCTTCCAGTGGCAGAACCAAAGGACACTATATACTCACTGGATAATATCCCTCACGACTGGCTATTCTTAAGATGTAAGGCAGTGGTAAGGCTTTTAATGACAACCCTCGTACACTATGTCTTTTAAAATGAATTGATTTCAAAGTCTTGGACTCAAACTATGGTCAATTAAATGTCCATGTTGCCAGCAACCTAATGAAGTGGCAATTGGTTGGGCAAATGATGTGTGAATATATGGTTTTGAAGTAAAAAAGTTAGTTATGGTGTGGATCGCCTCTTTCTTTTTTCTTTTTTTTGTTTTGTTTTGTGCAGAGGCTTCATTGTGGGTGTTTTGGCTGATAATGATTGAAGCCTTATCCTTCATTTCTTTCATTTGTATTATTTTAGTGGAACTTATTTGAGACTCCTGATGGTGTTTCTTAGCATTTTATATTTTGCTTTCAGGTTCATCATGGAGGTGCTGGAACAACAGCTGCTGGTCTGAAAGCTGCAGTAATGGCCGCAGATTATTTCTCCCATATATTTAGAATTGTCATTCCCGAATCATATGTTTCCTGCATTATTTTAATCCATGTTATTGTGGAATGTAGTGCCCCACAACCATTGTACCTTTCTTTGGTGACCAACCTTTCTGGGGTGAGAGAGTGCATGCAAGAGGGGTAGGTCCTGCACCTATCCCAGTTGATGAGTTTTCGCTTTCCAAGTTGGTTGATGCAATAAATTTTATGCTTAATGCAAAGGTAATATCAGAATCTTTCACCCTGAATTTTCATAATGCAGTTCATATATGCTTAGCTGGGCAGAGGAAAGGAATTGCCTTATGCCTTACTTGTAGTCTTTCAAAGCTTGTTAAACCAGAAATGTGCACAAGAATCCTGGCAATGTTTGCATGGCAGCTGCCTCGAAGAGAGTAGGCTTTATATGAACAAGGCATAAATTCTACAGTAGCTGCCTACTTCATGCTTCCCCACATTTAACTGAAAGTGGGCTAAGAGAGCTGAATTTGGGCACTCTAATATGGGGCAGCTAAGATAATACTTCCATAGAGCTTCTAAGTTGGAACTGATTAACACGAGTTTTGACACTTAGGCCTTAAGTGGGAATTGAGAAACGGGAAAATGCCTGATGAACTTGTCATGGCAGGTGAAGGAGCGAGCAGTTGAGCTTGCCAAGGCAATGGAGAATGAGGATGGGGTAACTGGAGCAGTAAAAGCATTTTTCAAGCATCTTCCTTGTAAAAAGCCCGACCCCATACCATTGCCAGCACCATCTGGTTTTTTCTCCTTGAGTAGATGCTTTGGTTGTTCCTGAAACCCAATTGGACGTCGTTTGGTCATTGTGTTATTGGTGGCTTGCGACCAAGATGTGTGTGGGTTGTGCCCATTGGACTGGGGACTCAACTTCCTGAATTGTAAATTAGTGCAATCTACTACAGCCAATGTATATCCCAACATGTGAGCTATAGCAACGATTTATTCTTTGATTGAGGCTTTTTATGATCTTATCCGGCCGTGAACTGCTGAATGAATCGGAATGGGGCCTTTATGCACGGCATTATTCAGCACGTGAAATTCTGATCAGACTGTGCACCCTATGAATGTTTTCACTGGATCTGGCTGATCAGATGCGTGCCTGGCCAGATGAGTGCTATAACCAGCATTTTTGGATAAATTATGAAGATTGGCATTTCCGTTTCCTTAGGCCTGTTTTTCCTTTTTACTAAATATAGTATTTGAGGCAAATATATGAAAGTCCGATTATCGTCCAAACAATGATAAAATTATTTATGAGTTGGTCTCGCCAATTTAATTGGCTCAACTCAAAAGGAATGTTGTCTTCCTGTTACTGTGATTTGTTATACGTGATTGATGGTTGTATAAAAAATTGTTAGTGAAACTTGCCAGAAGTCGAGATCGACTTTGACCTTCAGCTAGCGAGAGGTCTGATGGGAGAGCGTCATTATTGCTAACTACACTAATGAAAAAATGATATCGATTGACCTACTTTAAAGGTAATTTCAGTGGAATGATTAAGTTATTTTACTGTAATTTAAAGCTTGCTATTTTAGGTGGGAGAAACAGTCTCTCTGAGATCATGACTTAAAAAAAGTTTTTGAAATGGGACGAAAGTTTAGTTTAATGGTAATAACAAACTCTCATTGGGTACATTCTCAGTGAGAGCCATAAAAAGAATGCGAGTGAAAAATTACATGTATTTGATGCTTTTATGTACCTCATATGATGGTATCTCACGTGTGGGAGCATTGCTTTCTTTAAACTTGCTGAGGGGGCCACGTGTGTGGAGCGCACGGACTGTGAGAAAGCATTGGGTTCTCTCATTGGGGCCGTGACACGGAGGGCGTAAGCGCATGCAAGGAATGGCTGAAAAGTGATAAATTGAATGGAGTTGGCGGTGGAGAATGAAAGACTAGTGGCTGTGAGGCCCATAACTACCCATAGGCAAAAGCAGAAGAATGCAGCAGATGAGCCAGCCATTTGCATACAGCTATAGTAGAGAGAGAGAGAGAGAGAGAGAGAGAGATGAAATATTAAGACCAAGAACCTGTGAGTTGCGGAGCGAGTGGGGACTGAACTTTAGCTTTTAAAATCACCCAATCCTTCTCTACATTGGACATTGGAAATCTCTAACCGGAGCCAATCTGACAATCTGACTCCTGATTCATTGTCCTTTTCTTCCGCCCCACCCCCTAAAAAAAAAAAATTACTGAAGACATGCTAGTTCGTCAATCAAATTTAACTCATATGGCACCTTCCTGCATTCAATGCTCTTTATTGGACAGTGTGGCACACTGTTTTTCATTTATGCCAGTAGCGGTTTAGTTTTTGACAAATATGGTACTCAATCTCTTTCCTCTTATGCCGGGACCGGCTTTCAAAGATAAACCAGATGATTAACTTTCAGTTGTAAGAGCAAAGTTGAAGAATGAACCTAGGGAACATACAGTTAAACTCCTGCAAAACCAAAACCATTAGCCCATGAAGCTGAATTGTCAAAGAGAAAAAGAGCGAGCGAGCGAGCGAGCGAGAGAGAGAGAGAGGGAGAGAGAGGTGGGGGAGTAGCTGCATGGTGAGGAAAAGAGGCATTAGCCGAAAGGAATGCTGGGATTGGGAAATGGAATTTCTCTTTCTTATCTCTTCCATTCCCAAAGCCCATACAGCACCTTTTATCATGTAATCTATCTAATTTAATAGTGTCAGACCTCTTCACATTTTCCAACTCTTTGAGAACAACAGCTCCTGAACTCCCTCTTCCACTCCACTCTTCTTTTAATTATTCGATCAGACACCCAAAATAAACAAAGGAAAAAATCAAGTACAGCGATAAAGGTCAGCATATTTTGGTACCTTTATCCCCCTCTTTTATTTTTATCTCTTCTGCCAATTCCCTCGAAGCTTTCTTCTGCCCTTTATATGAAGGTACTTTCTTCATGGGTCCATCCAATCCTACTCAAATTTGAAAAATTTCCGTGTGTTTCAGTTTAACTGGAGTTTGTTATCTGATTTTTTCTTCTTCATCATAAAAGTTTTGACCTTTGGTACTTCATTCTGCATGTCAGGCATGGACATTGAAGAAAAAAGTACACAAGCCACTTTAGAAGACACGACAGCAAGGGTGTTTCCCTGCTTATTTTGCTCAAGAAAATTCTACAGTTCTCAAGCTTTAGGAGGCCACCAAAACGCTCACAAGAAGGAGAGAAATGCATCAAGGAAGGCTAAAAGAGCGTCCGCCGAATATGCATCATTAACACAACCACAATTAGCGCAGCAATTGCCGATGGTATATGCTCAAGGCCATCAGTTAGGCCTTTTACACCCTCCAATGTACATAACTGCCCATGCATCCAACCTCCAGTGTTATCCTGCACACGGTGGTGGCCGGTTCTCCGATCGATTTGGGTCCAATAATAATGCTTCCAGGTTTGATAACTCGCTGTTTTACGGGGGCAGCTGTTCAGCCAATAGGTATCATCCGTATGAAGAAGATGAGCAGAGTTTCTTGAATTGGCAAAGGAGCAAAAGATGCAGTGGCTTCAGAGGAGGGTCGGACCAAAGCCCCCCATCGATGGTTAATAAGAATCACAATGTGGGAAGTACTGATAAAGATCAGAAGCTTGATCTGTCTCTACATTTATGAAAAACAAGAAACGTGGTAAGTTTGCTGGTAACTCATGGCTTGGGAATTTAATTTTTAATCTCGCTTCCAATTCCCAAAACCAAATCTGGACATAGAAGTAGCTTTTTTTTGAATGTTTTCTTTTTCTTTTTCTTTTTTTTTTTTGCAACTGAATAAAAATCAATTTGGAGTGAGGAAGAATTAATCTCTTTCCATGGGTTTCTATTTTCTCTTTTCCTACCCTTTTCATGAAATTGACCCTGAAAAGAAAAAATAAGGGTTTCATGTCAAGTGTTTTTGGTAGAATGGTTAAAGTGGGTATCTCCAATTATATTCGCTCGATTCTAATGGATCTTTCAATGGACGCGAAAGAAAATTTAACGTGAGAACGGCGATTGAGCAGTCATTGTGGACGAAAATCTTTCCCCCCCGCCTTAATATTTCAGGGTTGGCTTGGGCCCTGTTAAGTTTTGCGAACCTGGGAGAGATTTGACAGTCGACAGGCGACGCCGTTAAATTCTCAACCACATGCATTGATAGCTATGGTAGGACAACTGTTTCATCAAAAGCTATAGATATTCGTGCTTAGTAATTAAAAGTTTTTTATTTTTTTTTTCAAAAACATTAGAATACAAATTATCATCAAGTCCAATTTGTTGATATATTCGTTTAAATTTTTTATAAAAACATTTATTATTTAAATATTATTAAATTTATATCAATTTTTTTATTGTAAAAATTTTTAAATTCAACCTAACTAATAGTTAATAAATTCTGACACATATAGTTTTTTTTTTTTTAATTTTCTATGGATTAAGATACATTCTGTCTCGTTGGTTTGACAAAACTTTGATTTCTTGGGTCCTAATTAGAACATCGCAGGCCTATTTAGTTTCTGATTGCGACAATCAAGCTCATTGGTCAAGTTTTCATTAGTCACTAATGACTCAAGGCAAAACGATGTGGTTTCGAGGCCAGACTCCTTTTTATATATATATATATTGTTCTTAACTAAATTTTTTTCACTCTATGTTTTTGATTTATTAAAAAATTTATGACATTTTATGAACTTTTCATTGTAATATATAATACAATTGAAAATAAACAGTTATTAACCTGATCAAATATTTAATTACTCAAAAAAAAAAAAAACACATTTCAGAGTAGTTTTAAGTTTATATATATATATATATATGAACTTACAATAAGAACCATGCCTATTAGTCGTACATTATTTCAATCATTATTGTAGGGTTTTTTTTTATTACAAACTATTTAAAAATTATAAACAAAACTTATGTCTTTAAATATATTTATGTAAAAATATTTATTTTCATTTGATGCATTCAAATTAGTTGCATTTTTTAGATCTCTAATAATAAAAAAAGTGTTACATTTAAAACAAATTAACATTTTTAATAAGGGGAAAAAATATGCTTAAATTAAATATCAAAACAACATTATTGGAATTCTACGGCTCTATAATTTTCAATTGTAACAATCGAGTTCATCTTTCTAGCTTTCTTTAAGTTCAATAAAATATTTCCCAACTTAAGAAAGCTTGAAAAATGGTGAGTCAATTAATACATTTTTGTTGTAAAGTAAATTAATTATAATTAATTAAATGATATAAATACGAATTTAATTCGTGCGTTTAATTTGCCTGTCTATGCAATAGAATTATAAATCAAAACCAGTAATGGTCTATGAAGTCGAAGTCGGTGCTTCCCAATTTTGATTTGTTTTCCTGCCGGTTTCGGCTTTGTTCGTTTGGGCGGTGGTGCTTTAAGGCTTTTGCTGAAAGCCCAACAGATATTTCCAGACTTCTTCCTCTCTGAAGTTCGTTAGATTTGAGTGGGCCTTGCAAAACTCTGCCCCATCTTAATGCACAGACTCATTTACCAATTACGCTCTAACCGGTGATGATTGCGTCCTCTTTAGAAAATTTGCGAACTTGACGGGGCGGGGGGGTCCGTTTTAATGTTTTTCTTTTTCATGAACCTCGAAACAGGAGGCTCATTGGAGAGGAGGGGGGGGGGGAAAGGTTTCAAGTGAATTTGTCGGACCCCTTTTTCGAATTTTCCGCATAATTCCTGCGGGAATCAATCGAAAAAGATCCGACTTTTACATCATGCTTCTTCATGAATACACATAAAAAGAGTTTTTGTGCAAAACGGCAAAGGTAAGCCGATCAACCGGTGCAATTTATAGGATAGATTCTATGCAATGAAGGCCAGACAGAAATATTCAAGAACTTTTAATTTAATTTGGTTTTCTGTCAGATCTGACTTTCAGTCATGACCTACGAAACCCAACGTGACATCGTAAAGCTGGGATATAGAATATATTTCCCAACATGGAGCCGGAACATGGCAACTATGTTCTACAGGTTAACGTATTACCACTTGCGTTGTCATATCTTAATTTTCGTTATACAATATTAACCAGATAAGGTTTAAAATTAACTCAACCAGAGTTACGAAACGGATTATCCATTGTGTTTGTGAGTGTGGCCATGGGTCGTTGGGGTCTTGGATTGCAGACAAAAAGCATATCACAGGACAGTGTAATCACTATTCTAAAAGCATACGAGTGATTATTGCATCTTTTAAGGGTAATATTTCATAAATGACAACAAAAAATACTTAATTATTATCTGCTATATATTATATAATGAGACGATGCATTAATGGCGTGCCATTGGTTGAACAAGAGTTGCGTTTGCTTAGCCCGCAACTTTCGGAAGCATGCATGTCAGGGAGCATTGCTTCTTTCTTTTTTTTTTTTTCTGTACTAAGTGTTAAGCAGTATTATTAAACTCAGCTTAGCCTGATCGGTCCGATCGGTAATTCAGCGGACTGAATATTAAATCGGAATGAGTCAGTATAAACAATATTAGGTGCTTGGAACCCAAAAAAAAAAAAAAAAAAAACTCGTTGATTTAACCAATTTTGTGAAATCTAGACTACCGGACTGAACCAATTTTTTTTTTTTTTTTTTTGGCTTTTAACATAATGTTCTAAACTGGATGATGTTTTCTTCTTGTCATATATTCTGGGTTTTTTCTCTCTCCCATATACGATGGCCTCATCGTCTCCAACGCCGATCGTCTCCGATCACATTCAACTCTAACTCCAATTTAGTTTTTCACTCTCTCCCTCTTTTTCTTTCTCAATTCACGAATTATTCCTCGTTGGAACAGGAGAATTGATGAGTTCATGATGCTGGTTGTTGTTGGGTTGTTTTTCTTTGCAGTTTATGGCAATTTTGTTGTTTTTTTTTCTTTGTGTTTGAACTTCATAGGCATGTTTTGGAATATATAATTGTAAACATTGTTGAAAATTTTGAATTGTATAAATATGGAGGGTCCACTTCATTTTGGGGTTCATCATCAATTCCTGCACGAATGTTGCAGGCATTCATGCAACACCAGCAATTTCTGGACTGACCTCTCGCGGAACTCCTTTGCTCAGCTTCTTGACTGAATTTTTACGTGCAAGTAGCTTTTTCTTGATGCCTTGAGTTTTCTTGGATATTGATTCTTCCATCTGTTGTAAGAACCAAACTGTATATTAGAACCAACAAAGATCAATTTGACTGGCATTATCAACAAGTTGGTATGCTTACCTAGCAGAAGCAATGAACCATTAAGACTTGATAAACAATGAGAAAGACGATATTTTAGACTTATGAGGAGTATCAACTGCAGACTGTCTAATTAAAAACTTAAATATTGTCTCAGTCAGGCTAACTATTGATTTAGTAATTGAATCAACAACCCAACAACCCAATTATATGTCCGGTCGATGCCGAATTCAATAATTATGGTCTTAAGTCTTAACCTGCTATATATAATTAATAAAAGCTCATGCTAAGTGATGGCTTGCTCAAAAACCTAAATCTCTGGCTTGATTCAAAAACAATCATGCGAATGACAGAAGGTCTGCTTAGTATTTTCAACTTTTTTTTTTTTTTTGGGTCAGTGGTATTTCATCATCATTTATTTATTGTGGAGAAAAACATTTATTTCTTTAACCCATGGCACGTAGATGTAATAACATATTTATTCGTAAGAACGATTTAGCCACCTACAAGCCATAGATTCTAGCTAGAAATATATAATTGGGGGCCACATGCCTTACCCTAAGTGCCGAGATGGACGGAAGCTCTTATACCTAGAATGATATATATATATCCAAGAAATGCCAAAAAGACCACAAATTAATAATTCTGTTATATTTCCATGTGTCTGCATATTCTCGAATTGCAGCTCGAAAAATACCTGCAGCATCGTCAACGTAGTACGATACACGCGGGGGGTGGAGTGTAGCAAGGTTCACAGACCATAATCAGAGGAGTGACGACTTACGACCAGAAGCTGAAGGGCCATAACAAAGTGCAAGCAAGCAAGCACGGTAGTATTGTCAATCAACTTGATTGATTTGTACTTATTTAGGCTATTTTAATAAGGTATGAGTAGAAAGATATGGGGCAATTCAACATATTAACTTGGACATTTCCAAAATTATGTGACAAAAGTCTAGCACGTTGCGATGAGTCTTGTTAAACGACTAGCCTAAATAAAATAAAATAGATAGACACATCACACACCCGTATAGAGGCAGTAACGGAAGAATTTAGAAGGGAGGAGTTTTTATTGATTTTACAATTATACTTTTAGCATGCAAGTTTTAGGCAAATAAGGGAGTTGAGGTAGGGCTGGCGTTAGCAAAACGCCTCCTTCCAGAACAGCACAGGATATATGATTTACTAATATGACAAACCTAGTGACACAAGTACAGGTCCAATAAAATGAATTTGCTCAGGTTAATTCCAACTGCCTCTAACATTATTGTGGTATTGGGTATGAAAGACCCAATTTCCTACCGGATATTAGGTTGTAAACTGACCTTTTTTTTAACCAAAACAAACTTTTGGTTCGATTGTCTCTTTCTTTGCATGAGTTCTTTGATGGGATGGGAAGCATGGGTTTGGCGAAACTGAACTAACTGTGATCCCTTTGTCAAAAAAGTTAGCTAAGTTTAAGTGCTAATTCCCCTTCCTACTCCCCCTGTCCATATCACACTAAAGACACTTCCATCTTTCAGTACGGTCCTTTCAATGTGAATCTTATTCCTTGGAGAGCACAGGAATTAATCATTTGCTGACTTCTTGTTAAGTTGGGCACAAGCGCTTCAATTACCGTTAAGTCTAGCTTTGCAGAATTTCATCTGCTTGCTACGATGTGAAGTGGTAAACCATTGTCACTTAAAATTTACAATTGCTTTGCCCTTATAGACCTGCAATAATGCCTTTGTGAATAGTCCATTAATTGTTAATAAAATAAAATTAAAAATAAAAACACAAGCGTGTGAAGTAAATGCAATATAAAGATTGAAGAAATAAATTGGGTCAATTAGTGTTCAAGAATCAACCACCACCTGCCCCCTTGATTGGCGGCGAACGCTAACAGTCACGGGATGATCACCTTCTCCCCGCTGCAGTTGGAACCTGCCTAAACTAATCTTCCATGATCCAAACCTCATTTTTATGCGTTTTTCAGCTAAATCTGACTCGGCAGTTTCAACCCCAACACTCTCTTTTCCAAGGGGAAGTTGGTCGGAGGGTAAACCCGAAAGAAATGCAAGTTTGACCGATGAAAATGTCGCGTATTAGGCAATAAGCATATTTCTAAAGCAGGAACTGAAATCAGTCCCCATTGACAGAGTATTCTACTACCCATAAGCCGAGACATGATGAAAAAGTCCCATTAAAAGTTTAGAACTTGTCATTCAACTCCTCCGATGACGTACAATCAAATTGTAAAATTTATTTACGACTTTATTGGTAAAACGGAGTAATTTTCTTCTTCTTCTTTGAAAGAAAAAAAACTCAAACTTTATTTTCCTATGTAAAAAAAAAAAAGAGAAAAAAAAAACTGAAATTTGATCAATACAAGGCTATGCATGCCACAATAAAATCTGGGCCCACACCCACCTGCGAAACTTGTTAGTTTGGTAATTTTTGGTAAGCCCCAGAATTAAAGATATATATATATATATATATATATAGATATGGTTCGATAAGGAAATAAGATTCAAATTAATTGTCCTAATATCCTCATCAATTATCCAATCGATGGATAAAGACATTCTGGGATTAAGGAAGCTTAGCCGAGTGCATGTGCAAACAGCGAAAACAAGCCAGGTTTGACTTTGACCAAGGATACGGTCCCCACCTACTTTGCGACATTTAACCGTGTAGCTTTTCAGTCAATTATATATGTTAACTCGGAGTCTACGATTTATTTAGAAAATAAATTGATTATTTAAATAACCTTAAATTTAAATAAATATTTAATTTAATTTTAATATTAATAAATTTAAAATCTAACATCACACACTAGAAATAAATTCTCATTTTGAATATAAAAACAAACAATTGTGAGAGACTCAAATTCGGGCAATATGAAAAGAAAAAAATTAAATCACTAACCATATTATTTATCTCCTCAGTGTAATTGGCTTACAATTCAAGAGATTGGCTCATGTGTGGGTTCCATTTTAATTCTGCATAGCCTGTGGGACGGGATTGATAAAGGGGACATTAACGATGGAAGTGCTATAAAAACAGCCCCGTATAAGATGATTGCGCAGTATGCTTAATTTTAAACACAATGATGCCCCGTCATGAATCTCTGCGGATTTACTGCTTGATAATGATTATTACTGCGTTGAAGGCTTGAAGCAAATAATTGCCAGTTGGCCATAATTAGAGGTCTAAAGCTCATGATTATGACCATAAGAAGTGGTTGAAATTGTGCAATTTGTTGTCTCCGCTCTGTATGTGCTCTACTCGGAACAACTTTATATATACTTCTATGTGTTAATTAACATGATGGTGATGGAATTCTTTCCATATAAACCATGAGATTGTTCGCAATTTCTTAAATATTGATGTCCACTGCTTTTATTATTATTATTTTTTATAGGACGATAGAAAATTATTGTTGACCGATTAATTTAGAAATTAAAATGTTCTCAACGTCTTTAAGCTACAAGTTCCCATCGATTCCTAAACGTTAATCCAATCACATCCTTAGAGAGATCTAGATTCAGAAATTACAATGGTTTGGTTAAAGGTTACACGTTATGGAACTGAGCCACCAGTTTAGACCCACCATGGCACGTGCAGGCAGCTTACACGGGATGTCCAATCATATAAGTCAGTTCAAAGTAAAACAAAAAAAAAAAACAGAGAGAGAGAGAGAGAGAGAGAGAGAGAGAGAGAGAGAGAATTTATTTATTAGTAGAGCTCTTAGACAGCTAGACTTTTTATTGGTGCTTTTATTCTATTACAATTTGGTAATGTGGAACTAGTAGCTTTAGACATGGAGCAATTTCACTTTGTTTCCGAATCATGGAGAACCTCAAACAAAGTAAAAAACAAAAAAAAAAAAAAAAGAAAAGGGGGCCAGGGACACAATCGCCCTGCTCTGCAATCGAAATCAGACGTGTCGTACAGTATTAAAATAATAATAATAATAATAATAATAATAATAATAATAATAATAATGAAGACTGAAATTCCATTCCGAAACGTATTCGTTTTGTTTCAACAAGGGCACGTAAAATCGTTTAATGGATTTGCCAGAGACGTAGGGGCACACATAAGTTGGGAGAGTTAAAAAGAAGAGGAGGGAGCATTGTTGTTGGCTTTTGAGAAGGGAAAAGAGAATCAGTTAGTCAGGCGGTTAATATATGGGTTTAACTGACTTAACCAGGGTTAGAAAGGATTGATCGAAGTTAGGCCAAAGCGCAACTCTTTTCGCTATAAAAGGACTGGCAGCACTATGAGCTTTTCATTGACTCATTCTCATTTCTTTCAAATTTTCCTTCTTCATTTTAACCTCTTAGCACCCTCCTCCCCCTCTCCCACCCCCCCCCCCCCCCCCAAAAAAAAAAAAAAAAAGAAATAGAAAGAACAAAAGGCACAGAGTGAGAGGAGCTTTGGAAGGAACACTAATGGCGGCCTCATGGAGAATGAGATGCCTTTCTGCATTGGCATTCCTGGTCTTTGTTCTGTTTGTTAGTGTAAATGCCATAACCAAGGAGGACGAGCTAAAATTGAGGTACAGCTTTGAAGCCTTTTTTTTTTATTTTTATTTTTTTACTCTAGTAATGCTAATGAGAGAAGAGAAACAGGGGAGCGCATTTTGACATATATGTTCTATTTTCCATTTCAACAATGGATTTTATTGCAATTGACTGCAAATTCAGATACAAATTGAATAGAATTCACAATTTACAATTGGATTATGTGATGACTAAAAGCCGAGCTGGTTGCTTGTTTTTGGTGTTTTCTTTGTGTCAGGTTCGGAGAAACGAAACCGTTGGATGTCCCCAAGAACTCGTCAATGGCGAACAGGTCAGTCACCTGCATGAAATGTGCAGTATTATAGAGAATGGCAGGGCATGTCCAAGCAGATCATGGTCCTACGCTGGACATTTTAGGAAGTGTGGTAGTTATTAACTGAACAGCCGAGCTGAGGCTGGCCCTTCGTCGGAGAATTATTTCTCCATGTACGACAATGCCCTCAGTCAAATCTGCAGGGGTAGTCCAGCGACACAGAAACATTGTGGATTGCGAGGCCAAACTAGTCTACTGGAAAAACTGAAGAAACTTCTTTCTACGTGAAAATTTTAAAATTTTAACTTTCTCCTTTTCAGGCTGGATGATAATGCGAGGAGCGAGCATGCCGTTAAAGATCCAGAGGAGGTCGCTGCAGTTGTCGAGGAGTGAGTTTCATTTTTTTATTATTTTTTTTGTTCTCTAAAATTTTAATTCTGTGCTTTCGCTTCCCCATGAGCATCCCGAGGCCGGCCAATCTAATGGTAGATTATTATTATTATTATTATTCTATTAAACAACGCATCCCTCTCAAATAAATCTCAAGATTGCGTTGGATTATTTTTTTATGGACTCACATGAGTATGGCGCATGCATTAGATTTAATATCTGCATGAAAATAATAAAAAAGAAAATTCTGTTTCCTGTTGGTGCACCGCCCCAAATCCGAATGATTCGCCTCTACTTTTTACCTGTTCTTTTTCACCCCTGCAACAGGCGTTGAAATTCTAGTCAAAAGCCACTGTCAATTGAGACAGTAGCCATATGGGGAATTTTGTTGAGGTTTTTTTTTTTTTTTTGAGGACACTGTTTCTAAGTAATTGGATCTTGTTCGCCAGAATCTTTTGCTCTTCTGATCCTTTTGCAGAAGAAGTACAATCTTGGTATCTAATTCTTTTCATTGACTTCAAAAAATTCTGAGTTCAACCCAAATAGTTTTTGAATTTGATTGGTATATATACATAATGACCAAAACATTTGAGTTGACAACCCTAGGCTAGATGGATTTGGCCAAGCACATTTTTTCTCATTTGCCCTTTTGGCCACATCACAGTTGAGCGCTCGGGGTACATATTATACTAGGCCGGTTAAGAGCACATTGTACATCTTTCATTGGCTTTGTAGGGAAGGGAGAAGAAAAATGAGACGGGCATTAAGTGGGTTGCTTGTCTTGATGACCAGACTAAGCTTCTCTATTCATTAATCGTTTGGCCTCATCATGTTTTCCCACAAACCTACCGACCCTCTATTATAATTGAAAATGTCTTTTTCAATAACTAGATCGCTTTTAATGTTATAGAATAGAATGGAAGTTCTACTTTGCCACTTCACAAATCTGAGGGTTCAACCCTTCCACACGCTGGCTTTTGATGCACATGCCCATGTCGAGAGATCCGTGCATCACGCTCTTAATCTATCCATTGTCCCATTCTTTCCCTATTCAAGTCTCCTTTGCCATGTCCACGCAGACGCTATAACCCTGCACGGGTGACTTTATTCTGTTTGTTTTTTTTTTCCCCCTCCCTTTGACAATCCAGTTTGAGGGTCTGAGGTTTTTCATTTTTCATTTTCTAACAATTGACAGGGTGGGGTTTTCATGTTTTATTTTCTAGCATTTCCTATATTCCAAAATTTTGAACGATACGAGGCAAAGAATCCTTGATTATGACTGAGAAATGGCTTATTTTTTCGTATTTTATTTTGTACTGCCCATGGGGAAAGTTGCCCCGTTTTTTGTCCCTTGATCACCAATAGAATTTCTGATTTTTAACATTCAATTTCAACCGTCAAAATTTAATGCATCGGCCTCATAACATCCAGTGTTTAGATCCCATTCAAGTGGGGCAGAAAACTTGAATAAGGCTCCCCACTCCAGCCTGTCAGGAAGGCAAGAGACGCAAGCACATTTCAGAGATCTGGTTTCAGATCATGAATCTTTATCAAGTGTTCCTGTTTATGCCTGATCCAACAGCTTCTCCATTGATTGTTCAATATTGACCCTCATTGCTCATTAAATAACTCCATTTTTATAGTACACTGACACTTGGCTTCACAACATCTGCGTTTATTTCTTACAGAGCGAAATATGGCATATGGGAGAGGGCAACCATACAATTTTCCGTATGAATTGTATCCATCTATCCGTATGCCCCTCTCAATATCAAATTGGCCTACATCTTGGCGTGGGACCACATGGTTTTATTAAAGTTGAAAAGATGAATTTTCCCTTACACTGAAATGGCTTGTGAGTTGGACCAATCTGATATTGGCTTAATAATTGCTCGCCCCGCTGAGCGCTTGAATTTCACTTCTTGGAATTGGAAAAAGTCCAATGTTAACTCACCGAAACAAGAAAAATTGTCAGCAATCACAATTTTACAATTCATTTCACAGGAGTATACGGAATAGCACGGCGAGGAGGAATTTAGGATACTTCTCTTGCGGAACCGGAAACCCAATCGATGATTGTTGGCGCTGTGACCCAAATTGGCAACGTCACAGGAAACGCCTCGCCAACTGCGCAATTGGTTTTGGACGCAATGCCATTGGCGGCCAGGATGGCAGGTACTACGTTGTCAGTGACCCTAGCGATGATGACCCTGTTAATCCAAGACCTGGCACGCTGCGACATGCCGTCATTCAAGACCGGCCTTTGTGGATAGTGTTCAAGAGGGACATGGTGATCACCCTGAAGGAAGAACTAATCATGAACAGTTTCAAGACTATTGATGCTCGTGGAACCAACGTCCACATTGCCAATGGGGCTTGCATTACTATCCAGTCTGTTACAAATATCATTATTCATGGTCTTCATATCCATGATTGTAAACCGACCGGCAACGCCATGGTTCGTGACTCACCTAGCCACTACGGGTGGAGGACAATAGCTGACGGAGATGGAATTTCCCTTTTTAGCGCAAGCCACATTTGGATTGATCATAATTCTCTATCCAACTGTGCAGACGGTTTAATTGATGCCATAATGGGGTCAACTGCCATTACAATATCCAACAATTACTTCACTCACCACAATGAGGTAAACCGCATTGCTGTTGCATTAGTTCGCTCTTGTAATTTACGATTGTTAATTACCACACAGAAAACTCAACTTTTTTTTTTTTTTGTGTTTTCCCTTCAATTGAATACAGGTTATGCTACTGGGCCACAGTGACTCCTATACAAGAGACAAGCACATGCAGGTTACCATTGCCTACAACCATTTTGGTGAGGGTCTGATCCAAAGAATGCCAAGGTAGTGGAAATACGATGTTAGCCATATCTCTTGCGTGGTTTTCCCAGGAAAGTGTTGAATAAATTATATACAATTGGATAATTATTAAACGTGCAGGTGTAGGCATGGGTATTTTCATGTGGTAAACAATGACTACACGCATTGGGAGATGTATGCCATTGGTGGAAGTGCTGATCCTACCGTTAACAGCCAGGGAAATAGATTTCTTGCCCCTTCTGACCGTTTTGCTAAAGAGGTACAAGATCCATAAAATCAAATTTCTCATGATTGTACTAATGAACAAAAGACAACAATAATGATCAAATAGATTATTGATTTCATTACAAAATTTACCTTGGCAGGTGACAAAGAGGGTAGGTACAGAAGAAAGTGTGTGGAGACACTGGAATTGGAGATCTGAGGGAGACCTCATGCTTAATGGAGCTTACTTTACTTCATCAGGAGCTGAAGCATCAGCCAGCTATGCCAGGGCCTCGAGCTTAGGGGCCAAGTCCTCTTCGATGGTTGGTGTCATGACTTCAAATGCGGGTGCCTTGTCCTGCCGCAGGGGTCACCAATGTTGATTCTCCATCCTGTCAAAAGCCCGAGGATAAAAATCTTGGAGTTAAAAAAAATGATAAAACCAGAACGTATTCCCTTTTTCTAAGCACTGTCCTGTGAGTTTGCAGCCATTCTGTTTAGACCCCTTCTCTGTATTTGTCCCTACCAAATACTTGGCAAATGTACATTACATACATATGCCACAACTCTGTCACTCCCTTATACAATACACCTCGACAGAAGCCATCTATTGATCGACCTGGGCCTGCTTAAGTGCCGCCAGAGTGTTGCTCACACCCCTAGAATTGTTTCACTTTTCTACTCCTTGTAGAATCCATATTGTTCATTTTGTTGTTTACACTATATGACCCACAAGTTACAAATTGGAGTAGAAAAATCATTTGACCAATATGAACAATGGAAAATTCCTTGGCAGATCCAAGATTCTCAGCTTTAATCATTTGACCTCGAGATTATGTATTGTCATACAAGCCTCTATAATTATCGGGCAAATAAATATTTTATGTGGCATGTAATGCAAGGTTGCAATTTAGCTACTTCGCTTCCAGGTTTACATTGAAATTTAACTCAACTACCTAGTGGATGCATAATTGATGTTTGTTTAGCAACAATAGCACATTACTCGCATGTGAGGCGGGGATAACCCACGCATGTGATCCAATTTGCACCTATATGATTGTGGGCATCAAAGTATTGCCATCAAATGGTCATCAAAGATGTGTTAAGATCACCAGACCGCAACAGGTCTCAATCCACTCTAATTATTTTTATCAAATACTCTCAGCAGTGAAAACCCGAAGAAAGTTTCCGTTGCCTTGGGGCAATCAATCTAGGGCCCCAGCCCCGTTTCTCCACCTCGCTTAATTCACTAAGCAAGTCACAATATTCTTTGACCTCCAAAATGGATTCGATCCATTAGTAATTTGGAAGTACTTTTACCACACAAATGTTTTGCAACGAGCAAATACAAGTAGTGTGAGACGATTTTACCAGAAAAAGGAAAGCCACTTATAATTTTCCGGGCAACTACATGGTTATTTGTTTCTTATACGATGCATCTTCACGAAATACATAATGACTATAACAGACGAATATCTTCGGACATAACGGAACAAACATCTACAAGAAGTCACTGCCATCCTCCGTTAATGAATTAGATGGGCAACGCGAGGATGCCTAAACCGTGTTGGTGGAAAATAGAGCTTACAATGATGAACCGATTCCACTTCTTTTAAAAATCTCTTTCTCAAATGCGACTATCTTCTTTATATTAAATCTACTTTCCACAAACGCACCGAAAAATTCTAACAATATTCTCCTCAATTTTTATTTATTATAATTAAATCACTTAATTTTAATTTAATCAATCTATTATTCTATTAAATAATAAGTTATAAAATTGAACCACTAAAAAATAAAATTTTATGTAATTAATTATATTATATTTCACGTTTATTCAATTAACATGTTCATATATTAAAATTATTGACATCATTCTAAATTATGTAATGTGATGATAACGAAGAAAATTAAAAAATTTTAAAAATTAAAAATTTACACAAGTATTAATAAAAATTTTACTGCTCTAAAATTATAAAAATTCAAAAAAATAGATAAAAAAGTTTTTTTTCTTGGCTTTTAAATTATTGCAATATATAGTTGTATTGCGTAGTTTGGAATATGTAAACAATTTTAGTGTACGAACAAGTTAATTGGAAAAATGTAAATGTAATAAATTAATTGCATAAAAATTTTTTCTTTGCCGGGTAAATTTTGTAATTTTATTTAATAAGATGATATAGTGATTAAATTGAAATAAAATTAAAATTAAGTGATTTGATTGTAAGAAATGAAAATTAAATGGCTAAAATAAAAATAAATTATTAGTTCAATTGTAAATTATGTTAATTACCTCTGCATTTAGAGCGTCAAACTTTGGGCACCTACCTATTTACGATTTATCTTACTTCTCCTGCTTGGTTCTTGTGCTGCTAACTACAAGATCAAATAAGCAAACAAATAAATAACATTTAGAGAGCAATTTAATGGTAATAGAGAGTGAAATATTGTGGAAATGGGCTAATACTGGTAGAATATTATTTGGAAAAGCATGTTTTCGTTTTGCCCTTTCCTCCAAGGTCAAAAATAATGATGCTGAGGCTATGACCTTTTGGGAACTCTCACCTTCTTCTAATTCCCACAAAAAAGTCTTTCAAGGGTCATAGTCCTTTGACCATATCGACTAGTCGAGAAGTGTTTTTTTTTTTTTTTTTTGCACCACACTCCTTTTTTAACGTATAACTAAATTAATCACTGATTACTACTGTGTTGAAAAAAGGAAAAGCTACCTTACACAGACCTGACTCTGTTCTTTCTTTAACCCCACATGCATGGCTCTTTTATTTCACCCCCCCCCCCCGGCCCTTGTTTTTTTTTTTTTTCAGTGGTTCACACCAAAACCTGCTCTTATAGTCTAAAAGGAGACAAAGAAGAGGAAAATGAGGCATCAAAAAGTATTCACTAATATAGCTAACCCCCACGACTGATCATCTCTTGAAACCGGTTCAAGGACGCCTGTCTCTGCACCCTCATTTCCTCATTAAACTTATTGATAAACTCTTCTACTCTCCTGTTCAACTCTTCCTGACTTAGTGACGGTTCCCTCCTAAGCTTCTCTGAACCTTGCTGGCTGTGACTCAGCTTGTTCGGCGACTTGTTTTCACTTAAAGTCTCAGATTTTTTCATCTTTGAAAGTGGCAGCGGATGTGCCCGGGATAAGGTGGCGCCACCGTCACAGCGGCCCGTCTGGGAATCCCAGGTGTCTGATTTCTTCAGGTGCCTGGTTAACGGCATTGCACGGCCTTCGGTTATTGTCTTCCATGTGCTCTCCAGTGTATCATTTCGTTTTGGCCTTGATACTCCTAATGCTGCTGTTTTCCCAAATAAATAAAAAAAAAAACTAAAAAAACGATGAAGACTCAAATATGCATCGCTGTCGGCATAAATATTATCACTATAAAATTGAATTATGGGCCCTAAAATAAAGTTAAACATTTACCTATTTTTACTTGCGATTAATATGACACACTCTTGTATCTATTATGATGGATTGTAACAGTCAATATAATTGTACACAAACTAAAAAAAAAAAAAGATTTCAATCAAAGTAATACTTTAAAAATCAGTCATTATAAAGTAAGATTGTAATATTATGTGCAATATAAACAATATTCACTACATTAAATTTCATACATCATGGGACATATAAAATTCAATACAATGAGTTATGCCTTGTTATACTCTTAACAAATATTTAAATTCTTGTTAAATTTACTTATCCTTTTTTTAGTGCAACTTATTTATAAATTTACATCATAAAAATATATTTTATTATTTTTATTTTAAGTAGGTTGTACGTAGTATAAGATAATGAGTGAGCTGTATTAAAAGAATTAAAATAAAAATATTCTCTGTGTGTTTTCGTGTATATATATATATATATATAATTTCTTTGTTTATCAAACCTTTTTCCGGGTTGTTAATTAGAAAGTACCTTCAGGGCTAGCTTTCAAAGACTTTCGGTGCCCAAATCTTGAAGAAACTAGCGGTTTATCCTTGTCTTCTTCTTTGTCATAAAAACTCCTGGTAATCACTTCGCCGTGGCACGCACGCTTCCACCAAAATCGAAGAGTCCGCAGCCCCATCACTGCCCCGGCAGCCCTCATCATCTCCATACGCTCTTCCACCACTCCCCACCACCACACCGTCTTCCCAGACCCTGGCATCGGAGCTATTCATCGTCTTTGCGGCCATCATCGCCACATCTGGCCCTGGCCGAGCGACTGGCTCCAGTGACGTAAAGGGTTGGTCTTGGTCGGGCTTATGGAGCTGGAGTTTGGAGGAGGCGACTATGGAGATGATTATGCAGTTGACGACTAAGTAAATATAAGGAGGCCGAAGCCAAGAGAGCAAGGAACTGTAGCGAACATGAAGATCAGAGGATGCAAAATCTGTTGCTAATGGAACAGAGTTCTTTAACATCACCGCTGCAGATAAAACGCCGGTGGATATCAAAGCTACTTTGAGAGAGAGAGCTACAGCGCCAGAACTTGTTGCAGGCAACACCATTTTTATCAGTTTCCAGTACCGTAAAAGAGTAATTCCAAGAATCGAGATTGTTAAGGTTCTTGGATGCAAGAGAGAGCAAGAGAGAGAGAGAGCGGGGGGGGGGGGGGGGGTAGCTGACTCAGCATTGAGGGGAGTGAACGGAGGGATGAAGGGTATATAAATGGGACAGGGAGATTGTTGTGAAATTTGGACCGTTCCATTCGTGGGTTTGGTGTGGAAATCCGGTGCAAGAAAGAGTAAATGCGGATGCTAATTGCAAGGCATCGTGACCATTAAGAAGCATTGAAGGCTTTGTGGTTTAATGGCTTGCCACGTCGACGAGGAGTCGGGTCAGAACCTGACAGGTTCGATTTGTCCACTGGCCTTTTTAACACGTGTCATTATGTGAGATTTAGGCCTTACCAAACATAAAGCTTTTGGAGAATACTGGACACCGTAAATTGGAGTTGATGATCGTGATTGTTGATTTTTTAAAAAAAATTATTATTTAAATAATAATTAAAAATTTATTTTATTTACCGCATTTACTTATCTCGTCTCCCTATAATTTGACCCATCCGTTAAACAAGTTTTGGGAGGAATTCATATCTCCGCAGTCAATTATCCCACCTCAAAAATAAGAAAGAAATCCAAGTGGTGCGTTATTATTATTATTGTCTCTCTCTCTCCATAGAGCCAGCCAATGCCATGCATAGATAAGTAAAAACTCATTATAACAACTCTTATTTAACAAGAGAGAGAGAGAGAAAAGAAGGATTCTTGGATCGTTTAAAACTTAAAGAATATCTTCATGGTGGAGGTATGAGTTCGATAATTGATTGAGAGAGGACATAACATTCTCCAACTCTTCCACATCATTACAACGATTTTTTCTCCAGAGTTGTAATTTTCATGTTCATCAATATCTATCATCATACTCACTGTTAGAGTGAAGCAAATGATAATGGAGCAAATGCCTCCCCTAAAATTGAGAATTTGATCCTATTTTACCATCATTTTCTACGTTCATCTCTACTTAAGATTTTTATGTTGCTCCTACTCAAATTTTTTATTCCCATTGTTTCCACTATCAGAAATTCTTGATTCTACCACTAATCACCCCTCGTTGCAGAATCAATTTATAAGAATATAGGTGTCAATAATATTTACATATTAGAATTCAAGTTATTGTTATGTATAATAATCCAATTTATTACTCTTTGAAGGAAAAAAACCCGATATTGTGTACTTTCGAGTCCCAACCTTAATTCCAATATTATTCTATGTAATTTTGAGCAGGTGCTTACCTGGTAGTACAAATGATGATAATGCTCGATCTAAATATTACAATAAACGGGGAACTGCTGGGGTTTGTAGCAGGGAATGAGCCTGGATCGACCATGAAGTGATTAAAATCTAAGAGTTTGAATAGCGAGACGAATCATTTACATTGTGGACACGCGGCAACATTGCAAGAGTCGGCATTATATATACACATACATATACAAAATATTGTCTCACAGAAGGCATGCCGCGTCCAATACAACAAGGTTTACGCTATCTTTTGAATTCCCAATGCAACATTATGAAACTTTTAAAGTCATCCACTGTCTCTCCCAATCCAGGTCGGCCCTGGATGCTTCGAGGATGTTTTGTTTTGTTTTGGGATTAAAAAAAACAACTGAGAGGATTTTTTTTTATATAACCACAATTTACTTCAATGTAAACATTGATAAAGCAAAGAATCTAAACGCAACACAGCAACCCTTTTCATGTTCTTCGGGGAATTATAATATTTTACGCATAATGCAAGAGGTAATGCCAAAACATTAGGTTTTTTTTTATTTTATTTTATTACAAGTATCATAGCCACTGTCAGGAGATGTTTCAGGATTCATGATCTTAAATCACGGGGCCGTGGAGAGAGTTCGTCCTTATGGAGATCCCACGTGCCAATCTGCTTAATGGGTGCTTACGCAAACCGACGACGCTTTGCAATGCAGCAATAATTAAATTAATCTAAGTGAAAGAATCAAATGTTAATTTGAATTACAGTGCCTAATAGCTGGCTCATGAAAGTAAGAAGATCACATTATATTTTGTTAATTTGTATATAAACTTTGCCCTTTGTTTGTTTTTTTTTTTTTTTTTGTGTAGTTTTCTTTGTAATCACACGCATGGAAATCCAATAGAACGACGCAAGACTTCGGAAGCTTGAAAAATAACATGGCTCGACTAGTCAATTGTTTTTCTTCTTTTTTTTTTAAATTTTTTGGTAAACACGTCTAGTCAGTTGTTAGAATTTAGAAACAATCGGAAAATCAATTATTAACGTAATTTGTTTAAGTGAAATTGTTTGTTGCATCGATTTAAAATCGATTAAATGTTAAAACGATGGTTCTCATGCGTTCTTAAATATTTCAAAATTATTTTCTCTGCATTATATTCCCTGCCCTAACGTTTTATGGCAGACAAAGGCCATTGCTGGTACTTCATCCCCATGGCTCTTTTAAAAGAAAAGTTACGTATGGCAAGCAAAATTCAAAAGGCTAGTCGTGGCAATAAGAACATGAAATGTGCCTTTTCTTTTTGACAATAGAAGACGCACGTTTTTTTTTTTTTTTTCTAATTTGGTGTAAACTAATCTACAAATAACAAATACTAAGGCTCGACATGCATCGCCCTCGGATTTTATGGCACCACGAGAGTGACTAGAGTTCTGCCAGTACCGCCACCGAATCGCTTGCTCACCTCGGGAAGGCTGGTAGAGTTTGTTTCAATATAAAATAGAGAATGTATACGTATTACACATTATGTCCCCCCTGAACCTGTATAAGCGATGACCCAACACAGGGTAACACTTTTATTTTCACTCTTTCATGTCCATCACCTTCCTGAGGGATATTGACTTAGACATCGCTGGCACAACGCTAGCATTAGCCCCCAAGATACCCTGGTTTTGCATGTGCTCAACCCTTGTCCTTTCGACCTCATCATGCCCATTTGTTCCCTTCTTTTTTTTTTCGGGAGTATGTAGTGGTTAAACCCTTGACCTCAAATTAAGCATTCATATGATTCTAATACTAAAACTTATAATCAGTAGCATTATGCCTGTTTGTTAGTAAACCATGTGAGATGGTCTTGTGAAAATAATCGTTTGTGTGTTTGCTCGTACAAACGAACGTGCAGATTGAAAAAAGGCAATCGCGATTAAATCATGAACGTCAAGTGTGGATAGGAATTAAAAAAAAAAGAAACCTTCTTTTTCATCTGTCATTGTCTTAAATCCCAAACTACCGACCTACTAATAAATGCTTGACGTGCAATTACGCGATGCTTAACATTTCAATGCCAGAGTGAGAACTCTTTTGACCTAGCAATTGTATTGTTCCAGGGAAAAAAATTACCATTAGGTTTTGAATGAAAATAAATCAAATGCATACGCATTCAGCCTCCCATATATCGATCTGAAACAACAGTAGTCACTTTGGTTTTTCTCGTCGACGCAGGAATAATGAGTCTTGGCATTCAAGACACTGTGGCTTCCACAAATTCTCGTGCTGATTTGTCACGGAATTCCCTTGTCAAGTTGCTAGTAGATGACGAACTCAAGTACATGAGGTTGATTTTGATTTTGATTTTGATTTTGCGGCCTTATGTTCCACCATACTACAATTGCAATTTGACATCGAAGTTGGGCAAACTACCAAGCAAAAGTCAATTAATGGGGAAGAAAATTGAATTGTCGTGCCATGAACACGTATGTGCAAGGTCCTAGTTCATTTTCGGTTTGCCGACTCAATTTGTCTGAGCATGCCAAATAGACAGCAATAACGTAGGATACAGAACAGACCATGTGTGAAGTTGGTGATTATCTTGGTTACCCGAATAATTGCCGTCCAAATATGGTTAGACCGCAATAAATTTGTCGTTGGACACTATGAAAGGGCGGGTGGTATTGAGCTAGCTTGCCAGTCTTTGAAGGATAAACTAGTACATTTCCAAGCACGGAAATGCCCGGGGATCGGGGAAATCGCCTCGGTTTCACCACGGGGCCCATGGGTGACGCCATCAACGAAATGTGTAATTCATTTTATGTTAGTATTTCATGATGTCAACCGTGAATTAAATATTTTCTCTTGGCAATTTATTTATTTTTTTCAATCTGATGCACGCCTCTACTAATAAACTGTACAAAGTAGGTCAAATAAAATGTGTCTGTAAGTCAAATAAAGTATACATAGAAACAAATAAAAAAGTGTGAAACCATGAAATATTTATCATTACTGCAGTTTTCGTCAATCTTCGTCTACGTAATATTCGGGCTTCTTGCACATTTAGTTGGTCTTCATTACATATCTAGCGAATTTGTCAAAAAATGAAAAAAAAAAAAAACTAACCTTGTTATATAGCGGACGGAAGAAAAAAAAAAAAAACACACACGTTGAACTTCATTTCTGGTAGACCTCCGAATAGAGGGAGAGACGTGCCGTGCAGGTCCACAGTGCGTTTTTGTGTCTGCCAAAAATATAAATATAATACTGACCCAGTTGGTTGAAAAAGATCCAAGCCGAGGGGAAGACCCAAAGTGTTTGGACTAAAGCGGAATTTGCATGACAACCATATGGGGCACCGCCCAGCCAATAGATGAGGGCCACGTAAATTGGGTTGTGCAAAAATCCAAACAGCCACCGGTGAAAAAATATCAGCCGCTCCCGCTGGTGCCTTTGTCCCAGAGGCCTTAAAGTGCACCTACTACCACTGCATTCTTTTTAGTCCAAGATTTTTGCGCCTGATGTTGGCGTGGCAAATCCAAAACTTGGGCAAGGGTCAGGGTTGGTTGCCCAATCTTAGCAGAGGAAGTTCTCGAGTAAAATGTAACTTGGCTGATGACCATGAAGTTGGGAAATGAGATCGTAGATTTATTTTCAAATTTTTCTAGAAACGTTTTAATAATTAAAATTTTAAGTTTTAATTCTAAAAAAAATTAAAATTTACGAAGACAGAGAAAATTATTATATAACTTTTTAAGTTTGGCGCCCTAGGCGGAATACAGGTTCATCCCAAGAACACAATTACTTTGATAATGAGAAATTCCTTCAGGCCAAATCCTAAGATGGTGACACGTATCTCTATCAATCGCCAATTTCCACTGCTACAGACCCTATTTTAAATCGTTGAATGATTCCCAGAGGACACGTGTAGTTTTATTGGAGTCCCAAGGAAACAATTATTAACTAAATTCAAAATATTATTTCCATCTTGCGAACATCCCTAGTGTAATATACTCTACTAAAAGCGTAGCGTCAATCCAGATCCACCGTAGAGCTCAATGATTGGACTTTGACTTTATTCCGAATCCTTGTCACTTTCACTAATGGCAACACCATGTAACATTGGCCTTATCTTCTTAGACATCATATACCACAATCCTCTGAAAACATGGGCGTCACAGCTACTTGGATAATATCATCATTTCAATTGAAAAATAATAATCTCGTTGTTGCCATCAAGGTTAAACACACTAATCACTTTTCCAGGAAAACATGATGAAAGATCCCGGTTTTGATTCAAAATTAGGTAGGTGACTGTTATACAGCAAATGACACAATCAATCTGGTCCCATCTTTATTACTATGAATGCATCTACTCATCAAACAAATAAAAATCAACTCAACACGAAGAGGGAAGCAGAAATTGCCTCTACAAAATAGTTTACAATCGCT
Source organism: Ceriops zippeliana (assembly GCA_037897445.1). Taxonomy (NCBI): domain Eukaryota; kingdom Viridiplantae; phylum Streptophyta; class Magnoliopsida; order Malpighiales; family Rhizophoraceae; genus Ceriops; species Ceriops zippeliana. Next base: position 2,953,679 of record JBAPLH010000104.1, on the reverse strand, counting down.
ACTACAGGAGGTGGACGAAAAAAGAATTGAAGTGCTATTTTCCTGTAACTATTTTGGTATGGTATGAGGAAGCAATCTTCATTCTATGAAGGACACTCAATGCTTTGCAAACATGCCTTGCGTCAAAGATGAGAAGTCATAATCCTTTCCGGATTGTGATGAACTCTTTGATGTGGTAGGAGTTGCCGATTGTGGTTCACCAACTCCGGTGGTTGTCAAGCCATTAACAGGTGTGACTTGCCCCATGTTGTATAAGCTACAAGTAAGGACAAGATTATGCACGGCAAAACAATTTCCCAGAAATCTGAGTGCAGCCGAAGACATTAGGACCAAGACTCAACCAGAAGAGACATACACAGAAAAAGGAGAACAGCAGCAGGTTGAGAGGGAAATAAAAATTCAGCATTTGATTCATCAACATTGTTCAGCAGTAGATGAAAACTCTTTAATAATTTCAGCTTCTCAATGTGCAAAATTTTGTGGGACATTGACAAGAAAGGACACTCAAAATAAGGTGAATATAAATGCAAGCACAAAAATGCACATGGGGAAGGGAGAAGGGATAGATGGAAAACTGTATCTTTTTATCAAAAATCATTCAAATGGTCTATTTTTCAAAGGAGTTTGAAAATTTGACAAATCACCTGTTCTAACTTGTTCAGATATTTGGTAGAAAAGCGAAGTAGAAATCAGAAATAGTACCTCGCTGTTGGATATGGAACAGAACCTGTTGCAGGATGCATTGGTCCTCCATTACCAGTCTGGCTCAGAAAGAACACACGGTAACATCAGCAATTACTAGCTGCCACTGGAGAAATATCTCTAAAAGAATATGCAATACATATTCAGACAATAGCATGTACCTGCACAAGTTTCTGAAGGTCGCCCTGCATGCTGACTGGCATCATTAATCCAGGCATCTGGTAGCCAGTGTTTGGCCAATTTTGAGCAGGTAAGGCAATACCATTAGATCCAGGCTGTAGAATTCTGCCAGACAATTTTGGGTCAACACCAGCAGATTTTGACGCAGCAGCCATAAGAAGGGACTGCTGTTGTGCCAGCATAGTCAGTTGTTGTTGGTGTGTTGCAAATGGTGACACCATCTTGGACTATAAGACATTCAGATAGAAGGATCAGATAATATACATTTTCATCCCCAAAGAAAACTCCAAAGAATGCTCAAAAAATCAAAAGATGGACCCTTCCCCAAACCCCACAAATGTGGGAGCATTGTGAATTGGGATGCCCTTTTTTTGAAATTCAATAGATCTAACGTCAATTATATCTTGGAATTAATTTGTTTTACTTAGAAGCTTCTCAGATTTTAACAAAGATTTGAGCAGAGAAACATTATCTTGGAACCAGACTCTTCTATTGCACTATGCTGGAGAATAAAAATGATGTCTCTGTGAAAGTTGAGGAAGGAATTAAGGAACATGTCAACCCATCTCCAAAGCAAAGCAAACTGAGATTTCCAGCATATTAGTAGAAAGATTTATTGTATAGCCAATGGATTAGCAATACAAAGAACAACTAGGCAAACTAATCTCATTTTTCTTCATTCTAGATACTTGCTTGTGCTACTCTCTTCAGGTCTGTCTTTAAAACAATTACACAACTGGAAAAACTTTGCAAGTACTACTAAAAGACTGAATTATCAAAAAACAAAAGCACAGAATCTGACATTGTATTCCACCAGATGAATGTCAGTAGCTAACGAATAATTCAAAGGTTTTTACATATAGCTTTAAGATGCATATAAATCATTTTGGACCATATACCTTCTCAAAAAGGCTCATGATATCATTTTTCACATCTTTTGGTGGCTTATCTGGGGGAAATGAAGTTGTTAGAGGTGGCAAATCTTTGAATAAATCCTCAATTCCAGAATTTGACTGGGTACTGTTCTCTCCAGACTTTGTTGGACTAGCCTTATCAGTTGTAGATGGCTCTTCAGCAGCTGCAGCTGCAAGTTTGCACAGCATCAAGCTCAACAGTGGTCAGAGAATACTCTTAGTTATTGTAATAAGGAAGGCTGGTTGTAATTTGCCAACTACATGCCACTCTAATTCAAGGTATTGAAATGAGAACCTAGCACTGGGATTGGGGGAAGGGAGGCAGGGGTTCAGGGAGAGAGGGGACAACAGACCACCCTACTAAGTGAAAGTCATGAAACAAAATGAAGACATACATTGAAAGCCTGCCCAACTATTATCATCCCTGGCAGCTGCCTCTGAGCCATTCTCACTTGGGCCATCCATGGACAGCATGTTGAAAAGATCAGTAGCAAAATCAACTTTAGGTGGAGAACCAGCTGATGCAGCATCTACTGCCTTCTTTGTTGCTTCAGTTGGCTCCACAATTGATTCAGCTTTCTGAACAGCCTGTGGAGGCTTTGTAAGAGGAGCAGCCTGCTCATACAAGATAAGATATTGTTTGCATGATATCTTCAAATCTATTTGTTAACCCAACAAAGAAAAGTTAAAAGGTAAACAGTAGAGATAATGTTCTAAAAAAGCAAGGGAGACACAAGCCACGAAGCTGAAAAATGTAAGCAACTGATACAAAAAATTCAACTGAAGTGCATGAACCCAGGTTTTGCCATTTTGGCTCTGGTTCTTTTACTTTTCTCAGGTTTCCTATTATTCTTTTGCCATGATATACATCCATTCTTCAATCTTTCCACAAAAATTTACTCCACAATAAGTCCCAAAACCTTGCACAAATTTCTTAAAAACAAAAGCTTGGTTTGGTTCTCAAACACAGCCTCCCAAATTGTGAAGTTGGGCTTAATTCACTATTACATGGTTTCACCCAATCTTTGCAAAGTCGGCCTAACAGAAAAGGTGGTATATTAACACTGATGTCTTTCATTTCTTCTCTCCCTTCTTAATTTGTGCATTCATCTTTTACAAACACAGTTAGTGACCTAACTTTCAATGCACAAAGGCATGCAGGAAGAAAAAAGGGGAACTTAAAAATAAACATACCTGCCCAGGTCCCTTAGGTGGAACAGGTATACTCATCCTTATAGCAGGAAAACTTTCTTTTGAACTTGGAACATGAATACTCTTTCTTTCCTCAAATGAATTCTCAGAGCTGCCAGTATGTCCATGTGCAGTTGTTTCACTGTGTCTCTGCCAATGCACAGAAGACCTTTCTTCTTGACCACTAGGAGGTGATGCTGGTTTTCCATCCTTGGGGACCCATCTCTTCTCTTCATATCTGTACACAAATGCAATACAATCATATAAAAACAGTAGAGTGGACTGAAAATGCACAAAAAGTCAATTGGGCAAAAGCAAATTCCATTTCTAAACACATACTTTGCGCGAATGAAATTCTCAATTCCAACTCTGTCGTAATTAGGGGGCAACTCTGCTTCCCAATAACTATTTGCCCTCTCATTTCCCATTGCTGCACACAGCCAAGATGCAGGTTTTTAATAATCTTAAAGTAATATTAGCATCACTTAGCATATCTACAATCTTGACAAATAGAAAAACTTACATTGAATAAATGCAACCTGCTCTGGAAGCCATGTGTCAAGAGTTGCAGATCGAACCTGTATCAAAAATACAAAAGATTCAATTGTGTGATTGCCATTTCATACCATATGTTCCAAAAAGAGCTGAACAACTACAATGCAAAGAGACCTGAACAACTGAAATAAAAGTAATGAGTGTGTCAAGCAATGGTGGGATAGGTGATCAACCACAGGCAATAAAGTTTCTATGCCTGCACATCAGCAAAATTTGAAGCAAAACAAACTCTTTTTCCCATAACAGTTCTTATATAGTCCATTCAATAAATTTTTGTGTATATGAAATGACACCTTTGAAATGTGTACTCCAAGACTTCTGTGAATCCCTGAACATTGCATGCATACAAAAATACCTAAATTTACACTTGCCCATCTTGGACCTCTGCAACAAGAGCCAAGGAAATATATTAGCAACATATTGGAAAAGAAAAACAACAAGCAAAGGACAAAATAGATCCCACTAATAGGGCAGGATCTCAGATAATCCACAGCTATTAGTCCACTGTGCAAGTAAATAACCAATTTCTGACATGATAATGAAACCATGTCCCTCATCATATTTAATACATACTTGGATTTGCAGTCAGCACACTCCCTATTCTCAGGCAACTTGAGAAGCCCTTCCAAGATCTACATATGCATAAATGGAGAATGTAAGGATCTAATTTAAAGAAACAAAGAGAAGATTAGAAAACAATCCACATCAAACCATAAAACAGCATTATATGCAAAAGCCTTGTTACATTTCCACACATACAAGAACCAATTAGCAGCAAATATGGTAGTGTCAAGAAATCATTCAACCCAAAAGCTTAAATTGATGGGTGAGATCCAAGAATGAATTCCATAATAAACTCTAACACGCCCTCTCATGCAAGCACACTGGGTTGAAAGTGTGAACAAGACACTTGTCCTGCTTACCTGTAGATTTTCACAATATATGGTAGAACAAAAGCAATGTTGATTGAATTCATGACTTCTTAGTCTTAAAGGATTGAGTACCATATCAAGAAACTAATAAACCAAAAGATTATGATTTTGGGTAAGACACAAGGACAGATTGCATATTAAACTCTAATAGGTAACATTAGTGTTGGGTTTAAATATGGGTTCAATTGAACCAGGTCACCACAAAACATGCAATATAACTAGTCCAAGAGCATCAAATGGGAGAACCAACTTGATCAATTAACAGGCTATGTCTATGCTACTTCATCACCATAAAAAGTTAAACCTAATTCTGCTTTGTACAAATGACAATACGCAAGCATCTCAACAAATACAAATGAAATGCAAATGCAAAACTTGGCATTAACAAGAGACATCACAAACAATAAAATTTACAGAACATCATTCTAAGTTATCGCAAAAAGGTATAACCAAACATCGGATTCATCAGAAATTACAAAATGCAAGAACCCTTGGGCTTTTTTTATGATTATTTTTAATATTTTTCGTTTATCTTCGAAATCACCAAAAGCATTCAAACTTATTGACCTTCTAGGCTCCGATATTCGTATAGAAATATCTAGACATGTAATTGAATCGCAGCTAGAGCAATAGAAATCACAGATCAAATCACGCGAATCCAACAAACTACGGGACGTTCGATACAGATTCCTCTAATCTCTCCGCGAGATCACAAGGAAAATAGGATATTTCTATCAAAATAAGCGGAATTCTAGGGCTAAAATTCCAATTTTCAAATAGTTCAGGGAGTCACCTTTCTCTGCTTAGCATTGAGCTCTTTAGAAACGTTGGCCTTCTCGTTCATGGCGATAAGTACAGACAACAAAACTCAGACGAGAGAGATAGAAGAAAAGGCCGACGAAGAAGACGGCCGAGGCCAATTTCGTCTTTCCCCCCCCTCTCTCTCTCTCTCTCCCCCCTTTTTTCTCTGGTTATTGCCCGAAGAGTGCCCCAGAGAGATCAAGAAAAACACAGAGCCCTCCCTTCACTTCTATATTTGCAATGCTGTGTTTACTAAATTTATTTTGATTATTTATTTATATTATATAATTTTTAGTGCACCTTGAATTTTATCTTTTGTTATTTGCTTTTTAATTTCAGATATTTTCTTTCTATTTTTGCACGTGTGAGGAGATGTGCAGCGGGAATTCGTACGTGCGAAGAGGAATGATTAAGTACGTATTAGCCAATGTATTCAATTTCGTACGGATGAGGCCAGAATCGAATGGAAGCCCAGTCAAGATTTCCGCTTGATTCACTTTGGACTTTTCAGGCCACTCTCTGCCGTTCTAATTTGAAAAACGATAGTAAAATCTAAAAAATCGATGATACGCGCCTGCATTAAAAAAAGAAAAAATAATTAACGAACTGCAATACCATGTTATAAAAGCTTATTTCTTTTTACACACGGCATGACAAAGATGTAATTAGATAATTTCTCATAAATTATGCTAAAAATTGACAAAAATATTTAATAATAATATTTTAACATAATAAATATTTATAATTATACTTACATTGTCATGTGCCAACTAATATTTTAAAAGTTAGATTGATTATTAAACCAAATAATTCATATGTTTAAAATTCAATCAATTAAACATGTATAATAAGAATTAAATTAATAAAATATATATTGAATGTACTATTTGAGAAATTTAAGATGAGAATTGTTTTTATACTAAACCGATCAATTCATAAAAATTGAATCTGATTTATCAATTCTTAGTTGAATAAGTCAGTTTATTAATTTTTATTTTAATTAATCAGTAAAAATTAAATTAAATTATAAATTATTTATAAATTTTATTAGTCTAACTAATTATTATGATCCAATTCTTCTAACCTCGATGTCAACTAAGCCAACCCATCCCATAAGGAGAGGTCTTATTTCTAAGGTGGAGATACATTGGTTCTTTATAATTATTTTAATTTTTTTCTCTTGCTCCAAATGTTTTTATATTTTAGACGATTGTAAATGAGTGTACCACTCTTTTAGCTTATATTTAGATCTTAATTTGCATTGTATTTAAATTGAATATGAGTGAAAAGAAGAATTATGGGCCTTTCATTAAGAGCTTGTGTTTTTTTTTTTTTTTTTTTTTCTTTTTCCCTAAATTTTCCTTTAGAGCTTCTCCTAGTCGAGTAAGATTTCTCGACAAGGTAGAAACGAAGTGAGAGTTCGCCAATTTCTAAATTAAATCAATAACATTCGTCATATTATTTTATGAATTTTATCTTTATAATCTTATTGTATATATAAATTATCTATATATATATATATATTAGTTATTAGAATATGTTCTAACAAAAACAATAACCAAATTGACTAATTTGTCAACTAATATATTTAGTTTTCTCTCTGTTTTTTTTTTGGTTATATGCCGTTTTTCTAAATATTCGAGGAAATTTTTAGGCACGGCGGAATTGAATTGGAGCTTGGATCACAAACGAGGAAAGCGGCTCACAATGGGTATGTCCACCGTACTGGTAAAAGAGACAAATGGAGTGGGCATCTATTAATTTCCACTCGAATAGAAGTGGGTTTGGAAAAGAGAGGGAGTTGACAATCTCCGTGCGATATCACAGGGCAGAAGTCCTTCTCGAGTTGGACTTTTCAGATTCATCCTCTGGTGGCGATTCCCGTAATTGAATTATATTCCTCCCTATTTTCATCATGATAATTCTCGTGACATTAAAAAAATACATACATATACATATATATATATATATTAAAAAAAACTTAAAAATTTAAATTTTTATAATTAAAATATAAAATGTAAAAAATAAAAAATTATTTGTATTATATGATTTATTTTTTGAAGAGCCCTTCTATCATGCCTTATTATTAATTAAAAAAAAAATACCCTTACAGTTTTCCATAATATTAAAGGGGTTAATCACAATCCAAAATATATTATATATCACCCTAAATAAGTACAACCAGCAAGCTTTTTCTTTCTTTTTTTATAAAACATCTTTTAGTCAACACACCACATAAACGGTATGCCGCCAAAGACTCAGATGTCGAGCCTTTCCCCTCTTCCAAATCTGCAGACAAACCGCCCCACCCTCTGTAAGTCTCTCTCTCTCTCTCTCTCTCTCTCTCTCTCTCTCTCTCCACATATATATGTGTGTGTATAGACGCGTGCGTGTGTGTAAGCTCTGCTTCCAGTCTAGGCTAGGTATAATTAATTATAATTTCATCGAGTCGGTATTATTGTATGTTCTTCCTGGATTCCAAAATTCATTTTTTTGTTTGGTTGACAAGAAGCAGAGGGAAAAGCTAGGAAAAATTAAAATCTTGGTTTTACGCTGATTACTCGGCAACCAAACAGTGCCTCAAAGTTTTCTGATACCAATGTAATTTTATGACCTTTTGAATAGTTAGCACGTTAGACGTAAACAGGGATTGCCTCGTGCCTTTTTGCCATTTAGGTTTTCGGAAAATAAACTTGCGGTTTATTTCAACTCGGTGTTCACTGTTCATTGTTATTGATGGGAATTTGCTTTTTTATTGTCTTGTAAAAGAAAATAACTGGCGGGTGTTTTTTTTTTTTTTTTTTTTTTTGGATTATGTGTTAGAATTCTCAATATAATTGAAATAATCTTTGGATTTTGTTGTTGTCATTGTCAGCATTCAAAAGACATTCTTTTTTTTTTTCTTTTAGTTTTTTTGATTAATGAAATCGGAAATAAAGAAAGTGATGGATCCTGCTACAGGCCATTGTTTTTGGCTACAACATCCGAGTACAATTAAGATTCATTATTGCTAAAAGGAGAGAACAAATTGGCCTTACCAAATTTATATGTTTATACTTTGCGTCAAATTTTATCAATGGAAAAGGACTTCTAAAAGAGTACCCGACTTGATTGCCTGACTAAGTTGCAAGACTATACTGAAAAAAGAGGGAGATAGAGTTAGATTAGGAAAATTTCTCTTTTAGTGTTTTTTTGTTCTTTTGTCAAATTAGATTTGTCCACATCAGCTAAAAGGCTATTCATACAAGTTAGTCGGACTACTAAGTTGGGATGAATATCATTATTCCTTTGAAAATTGGAATGAAATCCAATTGTTGTAGATAACTGCACACCAGAAGATCCTAAATAGAGTAGAATCAACATTCTTTTTCCATGGGTGTAGTTTTAACCAAGGAAATTTCTGTAGCTAGCCTGCAATTCCTGTTCTTAGGGAGCACTTTTAGCTTTTATTTTGGGTTGGATTCTCAAAATGGAGTTTGCTTTTTGCCTTTGTGAGATCGGAGTTTTGCCTTGAGTTTGCTGTGCTTGAAATGGATTTTCTCCTTTTAATTTTCTCCAATGATCTATTGCGGTATATATGGACTGAATGGGTGCATCATGCATAATACAGGAAAGGAAAGAGGCATTTGCTTGCATGAACATAAAGGCTGATTTTGGGAATCCTGCGATTTATTGTTATCATTTCGCTTTCTGTTTCTTATCATTCTCTTTTCCTTTGCTGCTGTTTGTTACTTCCTTAACTGTCTAAAAATTTCTTCTTATCCTCCGGACAGAGTTCATTTTGAGGGCAATGTCCGGCCAGATCATGGAGAATACAGCTAGTAGCACCCAGACTAACTGGAAAATGGGGAATGAAGACAAAAGTACAGCAGTTCATCAAGAAATAAACAGAATGAACCAGCTTCCTGCAAACAGCAGTTATGCAACTCATCGTTTGCGGGTTCTTAATAAGATTCTGCAACTTTTGTCCATTCAGGTGCGCCCATGTCTAATTTCTTGTAAGAATAGCTCACTTTTGACTCTTTTCAACAAACCTTTCTTGTGTCATTCAGTAGACACTTTTTTTTTCCCTTGGAAAAAGAGAGGACTCAGAGTTCCACGTTAAAAATTGCCAATTAGACAAAAAAATTTTAACTATTTTTCTCCTATTGGTCTGCTAAGCACTCAAAACCTGTCTTTGATGCTTTATGGAGAAGTTTGATGTCTGACTGCTCTCTCTTCTTGTTTGTGTTATCTTACTAATCATTCTGTTCTTGATTTCATTATGTTAGAGGACCGTCTCACAGGACGAGGAGTTGGAGTTGCTTTTTGCTGGCCTGCATCTTTGACCTGATTTATTAGTGGCAAGTTACCCCTTGAAATGTTCATCGGAATGTAATTACTCTGTCAAGTTGTATTTTAAAGGGTCTGCTTTAATTTTGGATATGTTGGCTTCGAGTATAGCTCCTAACTCCCCATGGGGTAGTTAAAGATGTTGGCAACGGTGTTCATTCCTGCTAATCATATATAAGAAAGGTGGATTGTTTGCCCATTGGTTTAGCTAAGAGTATACTATGGGGTTTTGGGCTTATCGTAGCTTGTAATTTTAAATATAGATCCAATACTGCGATGAAATTAGCCGCTGTTTCTGTCAACCATGATATGCAATTTTGATTTTGCAAGTTATTCAGTGTCCAATTCGTTGGACTCATTTTCCGGCAATGCTAACATTGTTGTTTCTCCCTCTTGATTCGAATTTTACTTCACTATTTTTCCTTTCACCAAGCACTTTGTTACGTCAGTTCCTATATCTGTAGAAATTGCCGTTGGCACTCGGTAGACCTCACAGCAACTGACGTAATATCTTCCTAGTCTTTTTAGTTTTTGCCGCTGATATTGAGTTAATATCACGATACGATAAAAGAAAAATATTTTGCTGAGAGATTACTCCCTTGGTTAATCTCTGGAATTATGTAGCTTCCACTTACAGAAGGGCTAGTTTTTTTATTTTACAAGAGTCCAAAATTGGCTTTCAGTATGACAAATTTTCCATTATCAATCAAAGTTGCTGACGAGTCCCACATCCTAGAAACAACTTCAAACTTGCATTGGGGAAGGATGTTCAGTTATGGGCCATTAGTTTTGTATTTGCAAGTTTTGTCCCGAAGTTACCATTTCGCATTCAGTTTGCAAAGGCCAATGCAGTAGCTGTTAGGCAATTCTTTCTCAAAATCATGAAACCGCATTGCAGAACACAAATTCTCAGTGCAGGTTCTGAGTCACTACTGGTTAACACTGCTTGTTCCAGCAACAATAGACAATCGGTCCTCAGGATTGACATGTACTTTGACACAGAACATTGTACCGATCGTATTCTGAAATGTGAAGCTGTAAAATTTGTATTAGCATTTTACTATGTAAACAGGTTGGCACCTTACAAACATGAACCTAGATAAAAATTTAGGAGGAGGTCACGATCCAATTTAGCTGCCATACCCACGAGTACATGATTCCTAATGCACAATATATAGATATCAATAAAAGAGGTACAAAAGGAAGCTCATCACCGAGAAAGTAAGGGTGTAAACGCTGTCCCCACATCTCAACTACCAAAAGACCAAAAAGATAGCATTTCTCGATCCATCCAATGCAGAATCGTCCCTTTTCATCTATGGCATCAGAAACTCCCTGCAATTCCACTTGTGCACCTCCTTTCTTTGCTGAAGCATTAGGATTAGCTGCTCTTTTCTTGGTGAATTGCACGGAAAATATGGACCACATAAGAAGGGAATGCAATGTTAACAAGAAGACTTTGATTGGATATTCTTGGACTTCATATAGAAGAGGAAACAAGGAATAGCAGGACACTGCATAACATATAAACAACACTTCTTCAATCATTAGTTGGAACAAATAGCAAGAAAATAGAAATGCAATGAATTAAAATCTTGTCATTGTCATCTTTATGTAATCACACATTCACTCAATAGCTGTCTCAAGAATCAAAGTTATATAGACAATCGTACCAATAGAAAGCATGAAGAAATTCCTTGCATCCTCCAAACTGTTAACAGCTTCTATAGCCAAGAGAATAACAAAGTGGAGAGAAGCTTTCTCGTGAACATGCCACCCAAACATAAAGCCACAAGTGTAGGCATAGGATAACCATCTAGCAAACAATGCGGGCTGGGGATTCTTCCAAGCTTTGATGAGAGCAGGAAACAACACAAGTAGGACCATGGTGAATGTCATCAAGGGGGTGACCTGGCATTCCATTAATCTAAATGTAAATAACAACTAAGATGCTGAAAATTGATGAAAAGAAAACACAGACCCAAGTTGAGATATTATCAAAATTATACATAACATTTCTGAACGTTCAAAATATTTGTCATTATTTGACTAAACATGTTCGACAAGATTAATTTTCCTACAGTTTGTTCAAAAAGTTTGATTAGAAATATGCAAGGCTCCCTTCCACTGTAAGATTGTTTTGTCCGATATCAAGCAAGATAAACAACACTTGAAATGGCAGTGAGGTGTATGGTCAATGATAAAAGCAGGGCGACAACTTGCAGAAACTTCAAAAACTGAAGCAATTTGCAAGATTTAGTATATCAGCTTAACCAGAGGAACTGCCGTCAATATCTCTTACACTTCATTCAGCATTGTTGTGGTATATTACCTGAGGTAAGATAGCAAAGGGAGATGAATCCCCAACTAGCCCACCAGTGAATGAAGCTGCTGGCATCTGGACGTTCAACCCAAGCTTTCTGAGCAGGAAAGCAAGCCCCTTGTCTAATGTAATATAGAACACCCAAAAATTAGGGGCCCAGTATGCATGGCAAAGTCCCCTACCAAAAGGAAACATTTGGCCAATGACTTGTTGTATCTGCAAAGTAAGAATTATATGAGTGGAACATGCAATATGGTACGAGAGCTAGGTTAAGCCTTCACTTGTCAGTTATTAAGCACGAAATGGATCACTAGGCTGAATTTGGAACAACATCAGGGAATTTCATGAGTGTATTGATGACTTCAGCTATATATTGTGGTTTCTTCCTCTTTGGATGCCTGTGTGTGAAACAGCATTTTCAATGCTGATTGTGCAACATTATATAATTGTTATAAGATAGTCAATACCATGCCTTGTTTAAGCCTGAAAGCACAATGTGGATGGTGCTAGGATACATTCCTAGCTTCAACCATGTTACATTCCTTGACAATTGATATAAATTATAACAGGACAGGCCACTAACAATTCTACGTTCATGAACAAGAAAACAAAAACTCAGTACCATTTAACAATTTTACACAAGCCTTCTATATAAGCTTCATCCTCACAAGAACTAAAAACATACCAAAGGTGGATTACCTGTCCATTGTACAGAAATGGGCCATATGCAGCTGCAAAAACGGCCACAACCATGGTACCAATAACCAAAAGCCGCCAAAAACCCCAAGTCAATCCTTTCCAGCAATAATGCTTCAACAAGTACACAAAATAGAGTGGTGCAGCCACTGCAAACAAGTGCTTAAAGCACAAGAGGACCGCAAAGAAAAACCCACCCATCAAATCCCTGCCTTCTTGCAAGTATGAAATTGACAGCATCAACAACCCAAGCAAAAAGCCATTGTATTGAAAGTGCATGTGGTCCACAATCAAAAGACCAGGAGACCAAAGAACCAAAATCCAAATAGAAATTCTCTTCCTGGACTCCAAATTTCGAGTCAATCTGTAAACACCATATAGAAGACACAAATCCGACACAATAACACTGGTTCTCTGGAAATATATTACTGTGTCTGATTTACAATTGAGTCCCTTATTAATGTCTGTAATCCGGGGATCAATAAAATGGGCAATAAAGGACAAAACATATTCAAAGTAGGCAAAGAAAGGAGGGTAATCGAGAGTCCATGGGCTGGTCTTGTCCAGATACCATTGAGAGAGAGGTAAAGAATGGGTCAGGGCAAGCCAGTGCCTGTGAACCTCAAAGTCCGTGCTGTGGTAAGATGGCATCAATAGTAGTTTTACACATGCTGCTATGCCATAGAACCAGAGGATTTGCCGCAAGACACAGTGCTTGCTCTGGACATGCTTTTTTTGGGCTTCCATTGAAATGTAGGAAACACAGGACTTCGGCAATACCATACATAGAACTAAATACCTAAGCCAACAGTATCAACCGGGCGATCCAATGTCTCCACTGATTCATCGCCATAAACGCTGCACCAAATCCTGCTTTGTACAAATAAACAACCTGTAAGCATCTCTCGACAAATGCACATGAAATGCAAATACAAAACTTGACGTTGCAAAGAAACCAATCACAAGCAACAGAACTGACAGAACATCAAACTAAGTTATCACACAAAGGTACAACTAAACACCAGATTCATCATAAACTACATCCAAAATTATCGATCTCCTAGGTTCCGACGTTCGCATAGAAATACCTAGACAAGTAATTGAATCGCAGCGATGTTCCTAAAATCTCTGGAAGACGAGAGAGAAAATAGGAGACATCTGTCAAAATAAGTGGAACTTCGGTGGTGAAGTTCGAATTTTCAGAAAGTCAAGAGGTCACCTTTCTGTGCTTGGCATTGAGCTCTTTAGTGACGCCGGTCCTCTCGTTCATGGCGACCAAAGAGACAACCAAACCCAAACCAGGAACCAGGAGAGAAGCCGTGAGAATCCAGAGAGACAGCCTACGAAGAATAAGAAAGCCGAGAACAATTCAGTCTTTTCACACTTTGTCTCTCATAGTGCCGGAGCTAGATCAAGAAAAACACCAGGTGTCTTCGCTTCTGGACTCCTCTTTTGCTTGTTCTACTAAAACTCTTTTTATTTATTTATTATATATTTATTTATTTATTTATGCGTGTGTATTTATTTATTTATTTATGATTTTCAAAGATGAGAGAGGGAGAGAGAGAGAGAGAGAGAGAAAAAGGACTATTTTTATGTGGGTCCAAGTGTTATATATATATATATATAATTTATTTTAGGATTTGATTTTAAAATTATATATTATTCTTTTTATTTTTTGTAATTCATTAATTATTTTTTCTTAAATTGGGTGTCTCAAAGAAAAATAAAATAAAATTTATAACACATAAAATAACTCCAAAAAAAAAAAAAGGTTCTCCATCTTTTCCTTTATATTTCTCTCTCTCGTATTTTTCTCACCTCTTAATCTTTTATTTGGATAAGGAAGTAAGGGAAGAGAAAAATGAAAAAAAAAAAAGAATAACAAAAGTACAAATTTTCATCTTTTTTATATTTAGGAGAGGGATTACAAGGGAGAAAATTGAGTTTTTTTAATAAAAATGAAAAATGAGAATGAGAAAAAAGTCCAATAAAATTTGTTACTATTTTATAAGTATTAATAAAAAATTAATATAAATAAATTGATCATTTGATGAATCAAATAGAAAAATTACTAATTTTTCTTTTCATTTTAAACAGAATGGATTTGGATATAGAAATATTTTTTGACTAATCACGTACACATAAATTTCATCTAACTTTTATAATTTATTTAAAAATCATTAGAAATTTGTTTTAGAAAATCAAAGAACAAACATATGAACTTTTACAATTATGCATCGAAGATGTAAATATTAGAACAAGAATTACTTTCTAAAAAAATAATTATCTATTATTATTTAAATGTCACACTAAACATTTTTAGAAAACATTTTCTTCTATATGGTGGATATATAAGCAAATTATCAATTTCAATCAAATCATGAAACTTCTATTAAAGCACAAAAAGTAACTTATCCTGAAATATCTCTCCCTCTCCCTCCACAACTTCACCATTGTTTGTCTCCATATCCCTCTATCTATCTTTCTATTTACACTGTAAGAGAAGTTGGGGTAATCAAATGGACTGATTTCTTTTCATTGTATGCGATGTTCTTCATTTATTATTTTCTCACTTAATATGTTAATTAAGGAAAAAAGAAAAGAAAAGAAAAGAAAAGGTTGAGAGCCAATATGAAGATACTGAACAAGGGGACAGGGCGCAAGGGTTTGTCACCCTGGAAAATTTCGAAAAACCAAGCAAACATTTGTTAAGGTATACATTCTGCATTTTGGTGGCATACTTCCTCTGAACTTGTAGGCAGTCTATCTAGTGAGCACGTTCCCCAACTTGTGTCAGAAATTAAACATAGTCCAGTAGAACCATATTTGATACCATGGCGCAAAATGCGCAAGCTTGTGCTACCGTGGAAAATCATGCCCTCCATAGAATTCAAACGATGTTTATACTGCAGCAACCTAATCAAATCAAAAACAACAAAACATTCTTTAGTATCAATCGCTCTGCACGCCTTGGTCTTGAAAAGGGTGAAGTCACGGGTCCCGAATCGAAGTATATAGAAAGCATGCTTGTCTGCTCCAGATGCATCCCTCATTCACACTAATCCAATTCAAGTATTAACATATATTTGAACTGCAAGCATGAAGTCAGGATGTTACAACTAATAAGCCTTAGCCTTCATCTCCTGTTTTAATCCCTCAATCTGAGTCTTTTATTTCTGCTTCAACGTCAACAACTGCTGAAGCAGAATCCTTTCCTACACCAACCACAATAATTATTAGAACGACATCAACCATTCAACACGACAGTAATGTAGATGGCAACTGCATGTTTTGTAGTTTGGATACAAAAAAGTGAGAACCAATGCAATGGAGACAAATTCTTCTTGATTAATAAAAGGGAGGAAAAGGGTTCTCTTTCTGCTTACCTTGATGATTAAAACAATCATTAAGGCAAGAAAGTAACACTAGAGTTTGTCAGAACAAACTTGGGCACCTGTTCAGTGTTGTTTCAATCATCTCTGAAGAAGTTTTGTGGAAGATCCCTCACATTCAAACTCTTGCGCAAGCTTAAATAAAAGACTCTGAGAAGACTCTTTTTGATCTTTGGAATGTCTTTATTAATTTTTTTCAGAAGCTTTCTTAGTTAATGTTTCTTCTTGCATTTTTTGTAATGTTTCTTGTTTCCTGGAGATTACTAATAGTTTGTTCATTCATTGAAAGAAAATCTTCACCAGATTAAGAAATTAAGTCCAGCTACAAAGTTTTAAGAATAAAATAGCGAACAGCCACAAAACTACACCAAGGACTGTATTTAGGAGGGCTTATTATACAGGAAAACAGCCAAGCATACAATATTTCAACATCATTTTGTAAACCTTATTTACAATGCAATAAATAGTTGAACTACCATAAAGGAACTTAAAGGGGAGATAAAATCAGCAGGGATTGAGGTGAGTGAACCTTTATTTGAACTAGGATAGAAGTCACTGAATGCTTGTCCAAATGCTGTGGGTTGTTTAGAAAACTTGACAGAGTCTCTCACAAACTCATCGTTCACCACTGAAATTCAAGCAATGCATAATAACAATTACCAAGTGTGCAATCTGACGAACATGTGGTGAACAAAAGAAAGTATCTCAAAGAGAAATCACAGGATATAGAGATAAAACTTTATGGCAGTTGTAGTCATGGTTTGGCAAGAAACTTTGGATATTAGCAAGAAAAAATCCTGAAACATAGATGTAATTGGAAACGACATTTTAACTCCCATAAACACAGGGTTTAATGTTCCATAGAGCATACAATTTGCAAATCTTTAGGCTTGTGCCATTTCTAAACTCAGCATAAATAGCAAATGATTATTTCCATTTTCATTAGAGAATGAGCTGAAGGGACTAAAGTTGAAAAAAAGAAGGCCTGCATATTCCCAAATCCTTCACCTTAATTTCTCAAAAAGCACATTTAATTAATTAAAGACACTGCCACGGACGTTAACTCCTTTCCATGAAGTAAAAGCTGGATCTTATGTTCAAGAGTATCAAGGAAACAGAGTCATACTGCATGCTTTACAGTGCACATGAAAGTTGTGGCTGAAAAAATGCAAAAAGGCACAATTAAACAATGTCAATATACTTCCTCACTAAATCATATGTGTCAGCATTCTACCATATGCACCCAGTTAGAAGAAAATTCAATACTCAGCAGAAATTGATGATGTTCCAACCAATTTGCAGAAAAAAAGAGGATATCAAGTGGGATAATCCAGCCATCATGTTGATTCAACTAAATGCACCCAAAAGAACTGATTTCTTTGCAAGCAATAACTGGGAAACTCCACAGCAAGATGAATTGTGGCAAGTGTGCATGTACACATGAATGCAGTAGAGATTATCAACATTTTAATTCAACATTACAGTGAATTGTTCAGCTTCCTGATTAGAACAGCATGTAAGTTTGCTATTAAGAGACTGCCATTAAAAGGAAGCAATCATTAATTTTTGAAATGAAAGAAACAAAGAACTAGCTTTCACCTGAGAATGGTTGACTGCAGAAGGGGCAGAGCTGCAATTCATCATTCAAAGTTGATCTGCAAAACATAAGATTGTAGTCCAAACAAAACAACCATGAATGAAAATCTCATAATAGTTTCTGTAAGGTTGATTAAGTTGCAGTCATTACTTGAAAATCTGGAAATCATTTCCACAATTTGGGCACTGTACATATGCCACAACACAGAATTAGAACTCTCTTAATGAAAGCAGATGATGATCAAAAGCTCAAATGTTAGAAATCTCCAGGATGAAAATATATGTGTGTGTGTGTGTGTGAACAGAGAAACAAATGAAGCCATACTGTGCCCTGAAGCATATCGCGTCCTGCCCACCACAGAAAAGCGCCCAAGCCTAAAATAGGAATAAGCACTGCAAGAAGCTAGATAAAGAGAAAGCATAAATCACCAAGACCAGCTACAAATATTTATGACCTAGCAGAAGGAACTTCAACAAAGGCTAAAGAGACAAACATTACAAAAATATATGAATTAACAGAAATATATCAATTTCAGTAAAAGACATGGGTACTGGAGAACAACTGAAGAATCAAAGTCTAATTCCAGCAGCAAACTACTGATCAAGACACAAAACTGCCGAAGAGAGAACAATTTGGCTAATCAAATATACCCATTATTGCCTTTCAATTAATAACTATAAAACAAAAGGAAGAAAACAACACCCCAGTTTTTTGCATTCCAGAGGCATCACTTTGAGAGTGCACACATTAAGATACAAATGGATGATATTTTAACAAAAAAGAAGGTGCAGAAAGGCATACCCAGATAGAGATGACAATGTCAAAAACCCAGCCAATAGCATCCAAAACCCAACCAAGCTGCCCAGTGACTGATAGATAAGTCAAGCCAACAGCCAAAGCAATATTTCCCAGAATCCTAACAGTGCCACTATTATCTCTTCCACCACCGCCACCACCATTAAATCCAAAACCCTGATTAAACCTCACCAAGACCACCCTCCTCTTTCTCTTCCGCCCATCTTCTTTCACCAAAATCCCATCTTTTCTCTTCACCACTTTCAGTGAGCACCATCTCTCCCTCATGGCCCTCCATTTGCATCCATTTGAGCTTGGTAGAGAGTTATAGTTAATGGGTCTTTTGTGTATGAAAGTATTTGGGGTCTCAAGAGCCGAAAACTTGACAGGCAATTGCAGTAGCAGTGTTTTCATGGAAATAATAATTGCTAGTTCAGACAGACTAGAAAACACTCTTTATGTTTTTTCTCTTCAATTTTCTCTGGATTATTTTTGGGGCAGAGGAACAGAACCTATTACACGGTTTTTGGATAGAATTACGATGGATTACATGACTCATCAGACCAACTCCAAATTCTAGACTCCATCACTTAAGAGGGTGCCACGTGGGCCCGATGGGTCCCAAGCTGAAGATTATGAGTTCCAATGTGTGCGCAACGTTGGTGTTTGTGCGTGCGCATTCGTCTATATAATAAATAATGAATTTGTTTTATTTTTTGAAAAATTAAATTAAGTAAATAAAATATGTTTTTCAAAAAAAAAATCATTAATAATTTAATTAATATTAAAATTTTCGCAAATATCTGATTGAAAAGCAGGTCCTTAATAAAAAATGAAAGAGATATATTTTTAATAAATAATATTAATATAAAAAATAATTTTAAATCAGAGAGTATCATAATATTAAGTGTAATTTTTTATTTAGGCCACTTGAGTTTCTACACAAATAGGATTTGCCTGCTGCCAGTGGCAACTGATTCTTTTGTTTGGAAACGTGATTTTCTGTGCACGTATTTGGCTTGTAGCAGGTCCAGCCACCCCCGTCAGGTTTCTCTTCTGATAAATGAACAAATTTATTCGCTGAAAAGGACAACGATTTTTATTGGAACGCTTTCTTCACATAGCGTCAGGGCAGAAAATCTTGCCTCAATATGGAACTCAATGTCCCCCATGAATGGAAAGTCTTCCTTCGCAATTTGGCGATCAGTATTTGTCCGGCAGAAATGAGGCATTGCTGTGGGGCCAACCACCGGCTAGTGCAGCAAGCAATCATATGGCAACTGGCTAGTGCAACCACCACAGCAATCATATCCATATTCCCCTTCAAACATTTCATGGCAACTCATCAGTACAAAACCACAAATTTGGCAATCATGTGGGAAAATTGCTGAAGGTCAAAATCCACGTGGCCCTGTCAAGTACATGTGTTTGGACAAGTATCGAGAACAAAGACCAACACATTGATTTGTGTCCAAATAGACTAATTAAGGTCAAAATATGCAAATTGGAAAGCCATCGTTTCCTAATTACCTTAAAAATTGGAGCTTATAATAATATGATCACATAGTAACAGATGCAAATATGTAGTTCGAACTCAATTGGCTTGTTTTCCATATCAGAAATTTAAATTTAAGATAAAAAATTGTAACACAATTTTCAAATGCGGGGATAGCTCAGTTGGGAGAGCGTCAGACTGAAGATCTGAAGGTCGCGTGTTCGATCCACGCTCACCGCAAACAGTAGGAACTTTCGTTTTCAATTTTATGCTCTTGTTCACTTGCGGAGCATATTCATTCAAATTGTCGTGTTCTAAATATTACTCTTAACCAACATTCAGGGTTACTAATTAACTTCATCTCACTTAAAGTAAACTTTTAAAAGTTGAAAAAAATTATGCATGGATGCAAGAATGAAAAAAAACTAAATACAATGAAATTACTACATTACTTGCTGCGTAGACTCCAAAAGTTAATATTAATTCAATAAATTTTTTTAATCCTTAACTTTGTCATCTGTGTCTCTATACTTGAAACTCTTTGAAGATTGACAAGTTTCAACAACTTCTTCTCATCTCTCCCTCTCTCAATATCATTCTCCTACAGAATTCTATGCGTTTTTGGGATTGTCGTTGGTCATCCAGACCCTTCTAAGCCCCAAATCTTTTTTGTTTTTCTTATTTTTCAATAAAACAGATAGGTTCTAATTCATATCCATTAGTTTCTGTTGCTGTTGTTGTTTTTTAAGCTTTTGATCCATTTTGTGAGAATGAGGAATTGATTTCTGTCTCTATTTTGTTGGTTGTATTTTCTCGAACTTAATTTGGTTTATACTTATATAAAAATTTGTTCTCAAGATGCATAGAACATCCACAAAAAGACAAAAAAAAAAAAAAAAAAAGAAAGAACACGATGCAGTCATCTAAAAATATGAAGCTAGATGAAAGAGATTTTATTATTGGTATTGAAAGTCAAATTTGTATCTATATTTCGGATTCATATTAGTGTAGATTTCGTTATGACTTTGAGCGGATTTAGTTTCAATCCAATTTCTCAGACATCCACCAACATCTAAATATGTTGTTTGAATTCTGTACAAGTTTTGTCTTAAATGACTTGTAATATTGTTATTTTGCAAGTTATTATGTTTTGAATATATTCGAAATGTACATCCATGTCGGATTTTCACGCTATTCAGTCATCATATCATTGACATCAAAATGTTTATGGAAGCCCAGTTTTTGTTGCCAATTGATAAATCCTTGGTGAATTGCTACGGAATAATAATAATAAAAAAAAAACATTCTAGCAAAATATTTATATGACCAATATAACCAAATAAGATCGAACCATTTTGATGTTATGAACTATGCATATAAATCTTTTTTCATTTCCAACGAGACATGTCTTATCTTTTGTTTTGCTCAAACATGTTCATCATGCAAAACTTGATTGTCCGCCAATCAAGTTTTGAACGATTAATTCTCAAAGTGGAATGTTAACAAGGTTGAAAATTTTGAGAATTCCCCATCATTGGGAAACCCTATGCTGCAAGCCTAGCTCAGAAAAGATGCAAAGTGTCCCTAAAAATGCATTCATTTATTTTTAAAATTAATCTATCTCAACAAACCAACGCATTCCAGCTAATTTCCTTTTCAATGAGATAGCTTCCAATACAAACTTTCAAACATATCGTTTGACTAGTATTGAATTCTTTTGGATTTACTTTACATGAAATTTATTATGAGTTCTTATTTGAAACGCACAGTTGCATTATAGTCAAAATAAACATTATACAAATAAATAGTTAAAAGGTTAAAGTTTATTCTTAGATTTTGATTCTCTAAGGTACTTATTTTTTAACTTCTATGATTAGGCCACGTAAGAAGAACATCTTGAACGCGGCATATTCAAATAATACTGCTCTAATGCTTATTAATTTTCATGAGTGCTTCGGAATCCAATTAAAGAAGCAAATAAATTTGAGCATATCCTAGGTAATAGGACCAGATTATTCAAACTCAAAATTTAATGTTATTGGGAAACAATCTGTTATGGCTCTGTATAAATAGACCCTTATCCCTTCTCTTCCTTGATCTCGTAAGACCAACGAGGAATCGCAAGGATTCAAGAAAAGTTTTCACTTGCTAATCACCAAGTAACAGTACCGAGAGAATGAAAATATATTAAGCCATTCAAATCAAGTTCTAGGGCTCAAAAAATGCCCTTAATTTGTCCAGTATCCCAAGGTAAGTTCCTTTCAGCTTCGAATGCATGTGTTTGTTTTTCAAAATGTCATGGCTAGAATGCATACGACTAGTTGAATTTAAGCAGGTTGAAAGGAGATAAAAAGTTTGTGATGTGAATTATATCGCTTTTGTTCCAAAATTTGTGGGCTGCAGTTAGCAACTTATTTTATAGGAAAGTGATCTCTTTTATGTAACTGATTCCGATTACATTTGAGATAATAGTCTTGTTGTTTTTATTTTTGTTGTTGGTGTTACGCGGGTGTTTGAATAAAATGGAGAATAGATTTCCATTTTCTATCATGATTAAGTATTTAGATCAACTGTTAGACGTACGTCTCGAAATGTTACATAAGAGTTCCTTCGATGTCTATTCATTGTTTAAACTTTTTTATGCTAGCACACAAGTTAACTCGTATAAACATCCATTACAATATTCTGCACGTTTAAAGATATACAGCTAAATGAGTGGGTTATTAATTTACCCATTTTATATAATTTTGGATCATTTAAAAAATATATTTTTCTCCGAAAAAAGAAAAATTTAGGATTATTGTTTTAAGAAATTATTTTTTATATTTTTCTTAATTATAAGTTTTTGTGTTGCATAAATTTTAAATGTATGTAAAATTTTCTTAATATGAATTGAGTAAATTATAATATATGTTAGTAAATTGGATAAATCAAATGTATATTAAAATTTTAATTTTATTCAAATATTTATAAAAAATTATATAATTATTTCATAATTAAAATTTAACTTAAATATTTAAATATTTTTAAAATTAAATAAACATCATTGTATAAGTGTTTTAAAGTATGTAATATTAATATACATATAGACGAGAGAAAGGGTTAATGCAATTCCTCTTTGAAGAGTCTGGGCTTGTACCAAGTATTGACTCAATACAGGTACCCAGCCTCATTTTAAATATTTTTTAAATTTTTTCCACAAAGTGTTTTTCCCTACTTTTAAAGTTGTCCCACAAATTTTTTTGGCGCACACAATTTCTTTTAAAGCTATTATTTATAAATTCTTTTTCCCTCAATAGGATAGTAGCGTAGGATGAGGTTATTGAATATAATTTTAACATAATGGAGCTACTTAAATATTAATAAAAAAAACAAAGAGGAACTCAAGTACAAGTCACATGTATAAACATAGGCGAAAGAATTGTTGGCAAGAAGAAGAAAACGACAGGTGGATGGAATAACATGATGTACAGACGATAAATGCTTGAAAAGAAAAAGATAAAAAGACCAATTAATGTGCTGTATATGCATTCGCTATTCAGTTGTAATAACTTTCAAACTCCCGATGTGCATATATTTAAGCAAATGATCAGGGCTGAAAATAACAATAATATGGTACAGTTGACAAAAAAAAGGAAAAAGGAAAAAGGAAAAACTTCTTGTCTTCCCGAGCCTTTTCCATAATGGTTTTTTTCTCTACCAAAGCTAGAATTCTGAAAGACATTTGTCTGTCAAGTTTCGGGCTTGGTTCTTTTTGTGTCTATCTTACCTTTTTCCATGTTTTGGCCACCACCGCATGCTTTTCTTGGCGTCCCTTTTGAAAAGTGTGTTTCAGTTTCTCCTAAACACCCCCAAAGGTTTGATATCCCTAGGCCTATTCCCTTCCACACAGTCACGGTTAATTACTTAATTTTTGCCAAGACTTATTCGAGTCTTTGACTTTCTAGTCTGTAAATATTTGTAACCTTGCAATTGTGTTTGAATCCATAGTTCTTTTTTGGGCCACTGAATCTTTGATTCATGACATTGCATGTGTTTTAATCGCAGGAATGGAAATTGAGGTTCACCTTAGTGAAACCCTATTCCCTGAGAAAGAGTTGAAGGACATGGAAGGGTTTAAGAGAGGGTATGATTATGTTGAAATGAAATGTGGGTGCACAAGTAGGAGGTATGGAGATGCCTATGGAATCCTAAGAGTTTATTCAACTGGTCAGTTTGTTATAAGATGTGAATGCATTCCAGGATGCAGCCGTAAGTATCTTCATGAACATTATGAATTCTAATTAACAGATCTTTTCCTGCTTAATTGCTTGCATCAATTTTTTCGTATTTCTATCCTCCAGTCCCATTTTATGAATCGTTAATTGCCTTCTGCCACCCATGCCACTTGTGTCTGTTCTCTTTGAATGGTTTGCTAGCTACAACTTTCGAGTCCCAAATTTAAATTGCAATTAGGATGATTAATTTCCGAATACATTTTATTGGCTATGTTTGGCTTAATTAGGGCTGTATTTGCACTG
Organism: Ceriops zippeliana; assembly: GCA_037897445.1. Lineage (NCBI taxonomy): Eukaryota > Viridiplantae > Streptophyta > Magnoliopsida > Malpighiales > Rhizophoraceae > Ceriops > Ceriops zippeliana. Next base: position 2,929,251 of record JBAPLH010000104.1, on the reverse strand, counting down.
ACTGCAAATACTTGTGACTGTAATCAGTTGCGACCAGAAATTTTAAAATCCTAGATGCAAGGAGTAAATGAATTTTGTATAGTTGTTATTAAAAGCAGCAGTATATTTAATATATGTGCACCAAAGTTTTGCTGGTTTAGTAAATGATTGCATGCATATATATGCATTAGTGCGTGTGTCCTTCTTTATTTGTGACTCTTTCATATCCTTAGTCCTTTCTGACCAAATAAAATTTTATACGGACCAGAGAAGCTGACTCCTTTCGAGTTTGAGAAGCATGCTGTCAAGGAGGGGACCAGTGACTGGCCAAGGCACGTCTGGGTGCTTAAAGATGGCAAGAAATTGCCATTGTGGAGGACCCCTTTGCTCCAATACTACAAGCATTCGGCCAATGGTGCTAGTGGGTCCAAGAGACGGATTTTCCATCGTGATGAGTTCATCAAGTGCTCAAAATGCAAGAAGGATCGCAGGTTTCGCCTGCGAACTAAAGAGGATTGCAAAATTTATCATGATGCTTTGGCCCAGAAGAGATGGAAGTGCATGGATAGACCTTATGACAAGTAAGCATATGATCCTCTTGATGTAGTGTGTAACGTGGATTGAAAACAAATTGAGAGAGTCAACATTTACGTTGGTTTGAATATGCTAGTGTGCACTTAGAAATATTTCAATTAAGAGGATGACCAAATCCGTTGATAAAGAGAGAAGATGGAGAGGATCACTTAGATTAACTTGAGAATTTTTGGTTATAAAAGTTTTGGAATGATAAAATTCTACCAAAAACTGAGTTCTTTATAAAACAGAATGCTAAAAAGATATCCATGTCCCCTATTCCGATTAAATTTGGGATTAAGATTTATGTTGTTGTTGACTTACCAATCACTATGAAATGCTAATCTGCGCTTTCAGAATAACCTGCGATGATGACGAGGAGCGCAGCAGCCGGAAAATCTGCAGAGGGTGTCCTAGAAGATCCCATTGCCAGGGTTGCACTTCTTGTGTCTGTTTCGGGTGCCTCATGTGCCGGTTCGTGGACTGCAATTGCCGCACCTGCGTTGACTTCATGCAGAATGCACCGCCTTAGGGTTCCGCATTGTTCCTCCTTCCCTTTCATGTGCTTTGCAAAGCAAGCGGCCAAGAGAAATAAGGAACTTAAGCCGGAAACAATTTCAATCAAACTTTGAGCTTTGAAATTTTTTAGCTGGGACAAATTTTGTGGGGTTAGTTTCTAATCTGTTTCCTTCTTGCGGATTGTATTTGTTCTTAGCAACTTTCTTATGGGTACATGCTCTATGCAATTTTGTGTCATTTCTATGGTAATTTTTAGCTGGACCAACTGTTTTATATCCCAACATCACATGGTTCAGCCTAGCAGCAAGGCAAGTTTGTAAAATTCTGGAGAGGAGTCATAGATTAGGAATGTTATTATAGTTTGCTAGGTTACATTTCCAATCAATGCATTCAATTGAAATTCATGAAAGGCTTGTTAAATGTACAATGAACCAGCTAAATTTTTAAGAATGTCTATTTGGTCACCACCATAACGCAATCGTCTGCATGCAGAAACTACTAAGAGTCACCAGAATTGTAGGTTCAGAACTCAGCGGATGGACTTGAAGGTCCGTCCTCCTTTACTCTCAGTGCAGCAACTCGTCAAGTTTTAAAATCTCTTCTGCCATGTCATTGTTTAAACAACCAAAAATTGTCACAAGAAATTACATCAAACCCATCACAAAGGCAACCATCTCCTTCGCCAAAATTGGGATCATTTTGGAATAAAGTCTTTCAAATTCTAACCTTTTTTTTTTTTAACGTGTTTCTGCTGCAAAATATGTCAAATAGGCAGCTCGTAAGTTGGGGGAGACAAAGCCACTGTTGGGATGATAATTTTTTTAAAAAAATTAAATCAATACAATAATATATAACTCTTAAATTGAATATATAATGAGGGTAATTAATATTTTTAAAATTTTATTTTTCTAGTTAAAAAAATCGATAAAGAATGAAGGAATTCCAAAAAGATAATTAAGATACATAAATAGAATATACAAGTGAAATCATGTTAAAGGGCATCGATAAGTAAGTCCTTCATGACCACTCCTTGGCATCACCAAAGTACCTGACACAACCATATTCACTCGTGCCAAGTTTTGAGATAATCAGAGATGGTTTTGAAGTACATGTTGAGACAATGAAAATTTTCATATCTTTGAAATTTCTATCCTATATAAATTATAAGAGAAACAGATATTTTATTTTGAATTAATTTACTTCTTTTTTATAATATTAATTTAAATATAAAAATTTAGAATCATCAAAAGCAAATAAAATAAAATCGATTAATTGCATAAAGATTTACAAAGAGATAGAAATTCAAAAAGTTTCTTAAATTTTGAAGCTAAAAAGACTAACCTATTCTCTCAAATTTTGTCTTTGTATTAGGATTGTCATGGATTATATATATTGTGTTTTGGGGTGTTTTTCATACTTAATGGATTCCAAGATATTAAACTTATTTTTTAAACCATTATTTGGTTGATTGACACCATGAATTTTACTTTAAAATTTATCTTTAAGAATTTTCTAATTCTAACAACTTTTCCATTTCTAGTCAGTATTTTGGGCCTCTTAGGCCTGCTTTGCTAGCTTATGTGTTGTGGTGGCCTCCCCAAAGGCCTAAGTGGCATATCATGCGTTCAGGTCGTCCAGACAATTTGGGAACCTTAAAGGACTGCTGCCAAGGTCTGCCATGTTGGGTCTTGGCCTGGTGACCATTTTGCCATGTTTTGGGCTCAACAAAGAAAGGAGGCCAGTTCTAATTGCTAAGGGAAAAGAAAAAAAGCCTGCTAAATGGGTTAAGATTTTTAGGCCTTGTAGTGGACTTGCTGTATTGCCAAGAAAGCCATGAAGTCCACTAGAAGAAGAGGCTACTAATATTTATGGAGGTAGAAGATACTGGACTAGAAGATGAAATTAAAAATTAGATGAGAGAAAAATTAAAAAAATATATTTTTGCGATCATCCACGCTCAATGTTGACCAAAATAATAGAATTAAAGAACTTTTTTTTTTATTTTTCAAAAAATCTATCATGCTTTTTACAATGATTTAAATTTATAATTTTCATTGAATGGTATAAATTTAATTGTCTTATTTTTTAAATTAAAATTACAAAAAAAAATTCCATTGGTAGCAAATGTTCATCTTTTTAATAGAAAAATATAAATGTTGAACGAATATAAAAAGAAAAAGGAAAAAAAGGGTATACCGGTGAAGAAATCGCAGCATACCCAAATGAAGGGGCGTTTGTTTTTGCTGTTAAGAGAGTGTTGTTACTTTTCAGTTGAAAAGGTAAAGTATTAGGTGCTGGGTAAATTTTTTTTTTTTTTTTTTGTCTTTTAAACCTGCTAGTTGCTGATAGATTTATCCAAAAATAATTGATAGAAAAAGTAACTTCGAGTTAGATTAGTCTACAGCGGCTGATAACTAATGTTAGATTGACACTAAAGTAGCAGCAACTGGAAATGGAAGGAAAATGCAAGAGAAGAATGCATGCATACAAAGTTAGATTGGAGCATACAGAATAGTAGCAATCATCACAAATATAAGATAACTGGATGTAGGGCAAATAAAACATGAAGATTTCGGAACAAGTCACTGTAAATCTATAACAAATGAGATTCAATTAATCTATCAATGAGTATGTATTTAAATTGAAACATGTCTTTTTCTGAAAAGAAAAAAAAAATAAAAAATTTCTTTTCTAATAAATACTTGAAAAAAATAAAAGAAATAACATGTTCCTTAAAAATTTCAAAAATCAATAACTCAAAAAAAAATCTAATCAAATCCAATAATTTTTCAATCCTAATGTAATCAAGCAATTAAATCTTTAAAAATTTTAACCAATAGATAGAATTACAACTAACATTTTTCTCACCTATCCAAGAGAAAAAACTAAAAAAATATTAAAATAATAATAAATGACATACTATAATAAGAGATTAAAATTAAAACAAATATAAAAAAGTAAAAATTTGGAAAAAAAATTTCTCAATTTCTCGATACACTAAAATAAATGACCTAGCATATTTCACAGCACCTTTTCCAATACATTACAAATCATATATCTTATTCTCTTCATTACACCACCATCCTTATAGCTAGCCGGAGAAAAGTGTTTCAAACTTTTAGTGTTTTTTTTTTCCTCGTCCTTGTCACTATTCTTATTTCTAAAATGTTACTGAAACGTTATAGTGACAAGGACGAGGAAAAAAAAACACTAAAAGTTTGCAATGTTACTGAAACGTTTACAGTCATTTTTTATGGAAATGCTTGGATATAACCAGACATCACGAACCAGTTGTCGTGCAGTACAGAAGCGAATAAGGAATGCGAGAATATGCACATAAACAAGCATGTTAAGTCTTGAAGAGGCCATAAACCCCTACCTTATTTTCCACTCGTTCGAAGTATTTAAGGTCTACGAACCCCAACTAGATATCCCAGGTTTGTAGTTTGCACAGATTATTAGAGACAGTAAGTTTCTCAACATAGTTTTTGGCAACAGCGAGAGATACAGCAGCATACAAGGTATACAAGCCAATAATGCAGACAGGTGGCTAGTAAATCAGAAACAACCTGTGCCTCATTTCCATTCTCAATCAGTGAACAGAAGTTCTTAAACACAGTACATATATCCGATTATGATGTAAAATAAATACCGTGGAGCAAATTGTAGCCAGAAGAATTTCAAATCAACACAATTATGAATTCTTGCAGTATCTTTCTTGCAGCTTTCTGATGGATTGCTATTTTACAAACTCAATATTGTATGAGTGAAAATTGAGGTGGGAGAACGAAATCATGCAATGCAAACTAAGACAATTCATTCACACGGCATTTTCCTGAGGCATCCACTGGAAAGGATGACCAAGCCTGGACAGAACATATGTTGGACGAGCAAGGCTAGGGTCCATGTTTCTCATCTACCACGAGGATTTACCAGCTGGGAAAACACAGCACTAGTGGCAGCATCTTCTGCATCATCATCTGTGCCCGTGTTCCTTCCATCAATTATGCTTACACTGTTATCTAATGGCTCAAGGGGTGTCAAAGGGATGCCTGGGATATGGTTTGTGCTATTATCTTCAGGTTCTCTGAGAGCAGAAGATGTCTCTTCAAGCTGAAGTGCATATTCAAGAATCCACAAGACATCTCCCATTGATGGCCTGTCAACCCCCTGCTCAGCAAGGCACTTCTCAGCTGTCTCCCCAAATTTTTTGAGAGACGCTGGATTCACCTTTCCAACCAGATTGGAGTCCATAATTTGGTCTAGCATGCCCTTCTTTTGCCAGGTCATTGCCCACTCTGCTATATTAACTTGCTCCCTAGGGAGAACTGGATTCAGAGCCGGTCTAGTACAGAGAACTTCCATTAGAACCACACCAAATGAATATACATCAGATTTCTCTGTGAGTTGTTGCCTTCTAAAGTATTCAGGATCAAGATAACCAAAGCTACCCTTAACAGCAGTACTCACATGCGTTTGATCAAGAGCTGGGCCTGTTTTTGAGAGGCCAAAATCAGCAACTTTGGCTACAAAATTCTCATCCAAGAGAATGTTTGTTGTCTTGACATCTCGGTGAATGATACTTGGAACTGCTCCTGTGTGCAGATAATGGAGCCCCCTTGCTGCCCCAATGCATATTTCGAGTCGTTGCTTCCAAGTCAGTGGTGGAAGATCTGTTCCATAGAGATGGCTCCTTAGGGGTCCATTAGCCATGTACTCATACACAAGAATCATTTCTGAACGTTCATCACAATAGCCAATGAGAGAGACAAGGTGCCGATGGCGGAGCTTAGACAACATTTCAATCTCAGTACGAAATTCGGCAAGGCCTTGTTCAGATCTGGGATTTCCTCTTTTGACAGCAACTTTTGTCCCACATTCAAGAGTTCCTTTGTAGACCCTGCCAAATCCACCAACCCCAAGAAGCAGGCTCTCATCAAACTTATTGGTAGCATCAAGGATTTCTTGGAATGTAAAGAGCCGACCAAGGTTGGAGGAAGCCAGTGAGATGCAGCTTGCAGTGTCACTCTTTTGAGAAGTTGTGGACATCTTTGTCATGGTCTGTGAGTTTCCGTACAATGGCAAAGGAAGCCATGGATGCCGCTGGTGAGTGGTCTTTGACTTGCGGGCAGCATAGAAACAGTAACATAATGCAATTAAAGCAACTGCACCTACAGCTCCAACCACCGAACCAATTATAATTCTGGTCTTGCTTTTACTCGAAGCTGACTCCGGGAGAAGGCTGTTAACAGAAGAGAGCCCGTCCAAGCTTTTAGCTTCATTGCTTATCTTCAAAATTTCCAAGCCATTCATGGTTGCATTGGTGAAGTCTGCTGTTGTATCTGGACCAACACTGACAGTCAAAGTACCTAACTCTGTAGACGAATTGGAGACAAAGTCTCTGTAGAAAGGTACATCTAAGCCATTAGTGTTGGAGAAATCAAGACTCTCTACAGCCATATCATCATTTACATATAGATTGAACACAAGATTGTTCATAGCCTTGCTGATGATATCGCAGAAGTGAACCCGAACAAGGTAACTGAAGTTTGGATTAACAGAAAAAGCCCAAGTGATGTTGAAATTCATATTAGCTACATTTGCATCCTGCATAGCCTCAGAAGTAGCATAAACCCAATTTGGTGCTATTTCAGGCGAGACTGTAGCTGGATATTTTACGGATTCAGGGTTTACTGATATGTTCAAAGCAGAGCTGTTGACATGGAGGTACTTGGAATCATTCTCCCATGTTCTTCCAAGTGTATCATTTTCGGGTGTTATGAATGGACCACCCATGTTTAACCTGTAAATAGTTTCGAAGGCAAACTTGGAAAGACCATTCAAAGCAGTAGCTGGATATAGAGTTGATGCCTGGTCGGGAAGGACCCCATCGGGGACAGAAACAACTTCAATTGCATTGACAAATGCGACTGAATTGTTGGAAGGAATGAAAGAAAGGGTCAAGCTATCAGATGTCACATTGATTGCATACTCTTTGAACAAATAAGAACCTTTGTAGTTCTTGAATGTGAAATTGTTCAAGAGCACAAAATCATCTGCAACAACAGTGACCGAGGCGGATGTCAAGTTATGGCCTGGAATAAGAAAAAAGTAAAGGCGGATCCAATGCCTGCCTTCTTGCCTAATATCGAATTTGTAAGAAGATATACTGGAAAAGATTCGGGCAGATTGATAGATCGGAGATGGGGAGCTAGAAGTGGAGTTAGCAACAAAAGAAACTCCACTTTTTAGCGTGAGCGAAGGATGCACAGAATCAGGAACAAAAGTTCTACCACCAAATGTGACGTTTTGCGGAGAACCACAAACGATCAAGTAGCTATCAGGAGGAGTGTAAGTGGCCAAAGATCTATCATAAGCAAAAAACTCTAACAAAATAAGAGCAAGAACTAAATGTAACCAATTCACTCTCTTCATCTTCACTTTCTGCAGCAAGCAGCTCCTCAAACTTAACAAAGCAATGAATCACCAATTCCTAACCCAACCAGAAATGATCTGATGTATATACTCCAAGCTCCCAAATCCCAACATCGCCACAAACAACAATACCTACTTCTAGTCCACAAATTAAAATTGCAAACTTCAATTTTTGCTTTTCTTTTTTTTTTCTTTTTTTTCTTTTGATTTACCAACAATCTCTCCAAAGCCCAAACGCACAAAACTCTAATCCCCTTAAACCCAGATCTAACTGAGCAAATGTCAGACGAACTCTTCCCTCTATAGAAACAGAACTAAATTACTGCACTGTAAAACTTGCAAATAATTCGAAGACAAAACTTTTCCCAAGCATGCACCCTTACCTCAACAAAGAAGCAGAATAAGGATCAAATGTGCTGGAGAGTGACTTTTTTTTGTTCTTTTTTCATGAGAAGAATGAAAACCCAGTTGAGATTGGCCGTCCGCTACCTTGGAACCCCTCCAAGGAGAGAGCTTTCTAAACGGGCTGCTACTAAGTCATGACAGACAGTCCTTTCCAGGCTGGCGTTTAGGCTGTCATTTGCAGATAAAAAATAATAATAAAAAGAACCGAGAAGAAGACCCCACACACACGGCGAAAAAGTCATACGAAACTTCTTGCTGCTTCAGTCAAGAGCCCGTTACTTAGCTAGAACCCACCACCAGCGGATTTTTCAAGGAAATTGACCCTGGACAGTTGAGTTGGTATGGCTCTGACCCTCATTATCTTTACAAAGATTGTATCTTTATAGGACGACCCCGTGGAACACGAATGTCCCAGCTACGAGTTAACCACTTTATTTTGTAAGTGCAAAGTCTGGATGTCTGTCGTGCGTCTGGCTTGACAAAGGCTTTAGGTGGAAAATGGCTTTGCTGGGGACCATGATCCACGATCTGGCACCAGCTTTGGACGCGGATTTGAGATTTGAGAGGAGGGGACAGCGTGTGAAGTAACGGTGTCCAGTTTGGCTTTGAGGAGGGGACGTGAGAATCTTGCACCCCAAAGCATTTTCATTTTTTCAAATGAGTTCTAAAATTTAGTACACATTTAATGCGAGAGTGACCACCTGCTGTTTTTTCAACTTTTTGAATTATTAAGATTTAAGAGGCAACTAAATGATCAAATCGTGGATTGTTGCATCTTTTTCTTGCATATGTTGCTAAATTGGGCCCGATGATGTCAAATCCGCAATCTACGCAACTTCAACTTCTTGATGATTTGGTATGAGTTGAAATCAAAAGCCCTTCATTTCATACCACATGCACAATGAAAGTGACACGGAAATTAAAACTAAATTCCAAGATGCCACCGTAATTCTAAAACCGTTACCTTTTCTAGAAATTAATCATGGTGCTTGTGTCCAATTATATCTGGCTCTGGCTGAAACCGGTTAATGCTACGTTGAATATTAGTTCCTTTTTGTTTTGTGTAACACTAAGCATGCACGCTTATTGATGATCCAACTCCTTTTTCCAAGTTTTAACTCTTAACTTGCCATATGTATTTGAATTGTATAACTCTGATCTATGTTAGAATAGACGAGTATTTCCAACCATGTGTTTTAGGACAATGAAATTGAAATCATTTACAATCTGATCTCGAATTTAAATTTTACACAAAATTAATTAATAATATAATATAATTTATTTTAACGATGATAATGATAATAATAATAATAATAATAATAGATAGACTTATATTTAAGATTTGAGAGAATATAAACATTGATTTACAATATGCAATGCACAAAAAAAAAAATTAATTTGTGATAATAGCTAAATGTTTGATCTCAAATTAAACTCGATTGACATTACAAAGTATAATGGGAATGTTTTCAACAATATATTCCAAATCTTATAAAAAAATTTTAAAAACTATAACTCGTTTTTCATATCATAAAGGTTTTTAATATTCCACAACTTATGGAAGAAAAATATATCTAATAAGTAATCTTCCTCTTAATTCTTAAAAAGTCATGCATTATTCTCTCCTACTTTCACTTGGAGTGCAACGCTTGCAAGCAACCCCGTCAAGGTGCAGCTTACATTAATTAATTAATGATAATTTTATGTGTATGTGTATATATATATAATTTATATTAATTAGATGTAAAAAATTAAACAATAATAATAAAACAAATTGTCACATTCAATGACGGAATCATTACCTCGAAGAGTAAAGACCGTTATAGCCGACGTCAAATAACAGCCATTTGCCTTTTCATATTTTTGTTCTTTTGCCAGGAACGGCCGCACAGATGCACATGGCCACCAACACCGACGTCTCTGTCAGTTTCCTCTGTCGTTTTTAAAGTTTTTATTTAATGCTAAACTATGAAAGGAGCATCCATTCTTACCCTTAACCACGTAGACTAACTTAAGTAGCTAATCAAAGTTTTGTGCTTTGAGAGAGATACAGGAGTTAAATTTCTTCACTTTTTTTTTTTAAAGCTCTTCACATAATATGATATTTAATTGGGTGTAAAATATTTTTTTTGCGGTATTTTTGAACTTATTATTCTCTCTTTCTCTCTCTGTTTTTTTTTTTTTACGTTTAACAGTTAACCATTAAATATTATCCTGTCAAAAAAAATTCATATACTTTGGAAATTTAATAATAATTACCAGCTGGTAATTTCTAGTCAATCACTGAAGAACAAGAAATACGTAAGAAAGAACATGTTTTCTTTTCTTTCTTTTTTTTTTTTCACTGCAATTGACTGGTACAACTGGGCGCCCTAGAGAGAAATTTTACCATATTCAACGAAGAACTCTTGGTGCATGAATCTGAGATTGATTACACGAATGTGAACATGATTAATTTGATACATCTTAAATGTGTATTTATATTGCAGTATTATAATTATTAAATATATTTATAATTTTTATTTTAAAATTGTAATTTTGTATTAAAGAATAAAATTGTATAATTATATTTATGATAATATACTGTGTAGTTTGATGCGTCAAATTAGCTACATGCACGTAACTTTACTGTGAAAAAAGAGCTTCACTGCGTAGATCTCTATCATAGGAAAAGCCTTTGAACGGCACTAATGTAAGTTTATTAAATCTTTACTGTTGCTTTGTTTCCTTCAAACACAGTATTAAGTTTACTTACCTAATTTCAATGAATTTGCAGAAAAAAAAATCAGTTATTTATTTATTTTATATATCAATTTCAGTCTATAAGACGAGTGTTCACAAAGTTAATAACTCAGCCGACCCTTTAACTTAATCATTTTAAAATTCATATCATCATTTGGTAATAGAATTATTAAACTCTCCTCATCATAAATAACATAATAATAATAATAATAATAACAATAAAATATTGAACTTTTATTTGTATTTCTTAAATTCAATCTTTGGTTCCGAAAAAGCCACCACAAAAAAAAAAAAAAAAAAAAAAAAGAGTAGTTCGGCTTGAAAAATTGAGCTAGTGCGCGACTAACGGCCTCTAAATTTTATTTACATAATTCCAAATACCCACTTGGAAAGGCTTGTCTAGAAACACATGGGATGGAACATTGTCTAGTGGGATTTTGGGCACGTCATGCCTTGCTGTTCCTTTTTGTTATATATATATATTAAAAAATTTGTCAAAACGTGGGTTACATAAATTTTAAGTTATTTTATAGAATTAAAAATTGAACTCTAAAAAATAAAATTTTTTATTTTTATTTATTAAAATATCTTACGAGAAATCGATTTGTTATTATATCATTGTGCACCGATCCTCCTTGATTGTCTTCTGCTCCCCAAGCTCTCCCTCTCTCTCTCTCTCTCTCTCTCTCTCGCCCCGCCATTCACGTAGTTTCCGCGAAGAAAGGCGAACAACGCGTCCCAACAGTATCAAGTCAACCAAAGTCTTAATGTTTTTAGTTTTCATTAGGTGGTTGTTTGCTACGCGATATACAATTTGAACCCAAAAGCTTCTAATATGATTGTTTTAAGTTGTTAATTGCCGAAAATGTCCCATTAGAGTTAAAACAAAAAAACAAAGTTGAATCCTTTGAAAATTTAAATGTACGGATTTATTATAATTATTTATTTTCATATGAAGAATAATTCCTTTAAGGCCGATCTTGAGATATTAGCATGGTCCCTATTGCTGCAACTCTCGCTCAAAGATATTTATATTTGAAATTGTGCGCTTAACTTACAAATTAATTTGTGATCGTTATTATTTATTTACGAATTGATAGAAAATTTTATGTTTGTAACCTTTATATATTCATTAGAATGTCCATAAATTTTTTTTTTTTTTGGGTAAATGGGAGAGAGATTCAACTTTAGATCTTTGGATTTAGAAACTCAATTTTTTTCACCATGGTAGTGTCCGAGCCAAATTCTGAAGAGTTAATTTTGGATTTCTAAGGCGATCACTCTCAAAATGAGCCTTGGTGGAACCCAAAAAACTACCAGTAAAATAGAAAACAGATTTGGACGAGAATAAAAAGGAGAGAAATTGGGGAAGTAAACCAGCATTCACCCAATAACCCTATTGTTTATTTGCTGCATAAACCTTACGGGGGCGAAGTCTCCAAATTTCTAATAGTTACCAAATATAAAACTGTGAGGCCAAGTCTCAATTATAATTTATTTCTCAAAGGGGCACCTTTGGCTTAACGAGGCAATTATAATTTTGTTTGTGTTTGATTCCTAAACTCTTCTGTACTTTAATTAATACCCATTTCAAATATCGTACCCAATGTCCAAGAACTGATTTTTTTTTTTTTTTGGCTCCTGTTCTAAATTTTCAATTCGTTTCTCTTTATATTTTGAAGAACTCATATTTCTCACTTTACGCCGTTCTTGTTCCATGTAAAATCCTTTTGGGTTGCTGATACTATATTCTGCCCATATAACATTTGCATCATGAACACAACCAATTGAAAACTAAGGCTAGCTGGCTTTATTCGTTATTTGATTGTTTTAGGTCTTGGGGACTTAAAAAAAAAAAAAAAAAGTTGCATTACGGTGGTTGCTGCAAAAGATGAAAGCAACCCAACCAGAAAAAAAAAAAAAGAAAAAGATAAATATTAATAGCTGCATGGACTTTCAAATCGAAAGCACGCATGTGCGTCATCAGCGTTTCAATAACTGAATTCCACTTTGACGGCACACCTCGCCAAATTTCCATCACTGTCCTGCGTCCTGCGGCGTTTTTTTTCCTAATTAAGATTGCCTTTTAAATTTAAAATTTAAAATTTAAGTAACTTTATCACTAATTTTTTTAATTAATAACCAAGCGACTATTTCTTTATTTCTTTGAAATTCATCATTGTTGATACACGATGGTCCGGCAAGCGCTTAGGAGAAGCGCCCCATGTTGGGTTTTCAAGTATGGGCTTACTACAGTGGCAAGCTAGAATAGTTTGGGCCATTAGCCAGTTTCGAGATATTAATCAATAATCATCTGTGTTGACACTAAAATAAGATCACAATACTACATCACATCAATTGGCCCATGGATTAAATTTTCAATGCTACCTTAATCTGTAAGCAGAAGGGGATGAAGATTTGATTTAGTTTAATTAATTTTTAGGTGTTAATTTGAATTAGTACTTAGTGTTTAACGTTGTCTTGATTATTGTCAAGTGATTAGAAGCAATATCTGTCGTGAAATTTCATGATAATTGAAAAAATTTGAGCATTTAGGAAATTAAGCATATGCATATGATAAATAAGATTTTATTTTCATATTTATTATTCTAGAATTATAATTATGCATTAATGCAAGTTTGACACGGATTTTGATCTAATTAATAATACCTGACATAGTCAACACAAATATATATATATATATATATATATTTGATGAATAAGGAGAGGACAGTCTAAAAATTAAATGATTACATCTTTAGGAAGGTAAACTCCAACTAAATCCTCAGAAAAGATCTTACACAGTCCAATGGAAGGCAGGTAATGAGAGTTAAACCAAGATTCTGATTAAAGGCATAAGACGTCTGATTAAAGGCATAAGACGTAAGTCAGTTTGCCGCACGATTTCCTTCACGATGTACATGAATTAGCTTAATGGACCAATTTCTTTGCATCCTCTCTATACGGCAATGGCTCAGAATAGATTGAGGATGTGTATGTGGCACGCCCCATAACACTACTTCAAGGACACATTTGAAGTTTGTTTCCAAAGTAATTTTTCAGAAGCCTTCATGCTAACCTAACAAAATGCAATTGCCGACACTTTTTAAAAGGTTGCCAAGAATTCATGTGCATGTCGTAGGATAGTGAGGACTGAGTATCCCGGATTCTCTGCGCCACCTAACACAGCCTCTTTCCACTGTTTTCAAATCGACCAACAGGCCATTGAGAAAATGACTTCCTAATCCTTGCTTTCACCACAATCTAAGTTGTTACTTAAATTCACATGCAACAAGTCAATAGTTGGATTACTAAAGAAATTTGATTGTTTGTTTAGTGCAACAAGAAACTTTCATATTGCTTTAACCTTTTTGCAATCTCAAATAAGGTGGATAAAGTTTTCAATGTTGTTGATACAAAGTTAGTAAATGCTTGGACTTACCAATTCCATGCAACCACCCTTCTAGATTAACGAGTAGATATTTATGAAATTTTTACATAAAACAACATTTTTTTTTAAATACCTAAACTTTTTTAATGACTCGAAATAATAACTTATTCACGTCGCAAGACCTTTCTCGAATGACATTGTAAATTGACTTTACCATGTATCTCCTATTCGGCATGAAATGTCAGCTTCGAATATCATCAATCCCTTCTTCTTCACTAACACACGAGGCCGCAATTTGTCGGAGGATCCAATCAAGAAGTTTGCCCTCAAGAACACTCCAATCCCACCCAAGTGTTGGCCTTCAGTATTGAGAGACCATACGCTTGGCTTCTTATGAATTTATTGGGCTGTAACATAATTAAATAAATAATCATTTATCAGTCTAGAAATCAACCGTCTTTTTATTATCGATTCTTCATTTGAGACCTATGTTCAGGTACCTCTTGACTCAGTTTAAGCTTCTCCAAGTATGAGAGGCAAAGTATTTATATTCAAAATCTGCAATCTCCCCATCCAAATGATGACATTTTGATTTTAATATCTTTAACCTATAAACTATGAGATTTTTGTGAAACTCTCCAACCAAGTTCGGGAACCATGGCTTGATTTATTAATCTCATGTTAAGCACCTCTAACCCTTATTCTTCTTGTGGACGACATTTTTCCTTTTAGTTAAAAGATACACTCTTTTATTGATTTCAATGTCATTCTATAAGAAATTATTTTGAATTTTATGGAATTGATTGCAAATGCTAGCTGATAATATAAAAGTTTGCATAATATAGAAAGACATAGTAAAAGTCACTCATCTAACAAGGGTGAGACTACTCGCAAAAGATAATTATTTAGCCTTACAATTCATAAGATTTGATTGCACTCTTTATATAATAAATTTATAAGATGATGTTGACTTAGTTTTGGAGAATCGATACTCCTAAATATTTACTAAGAATCTCAGTAAGTATACCTAGTTAGCCTGTTGACTTGTTAAGCATAAATATTATTGGACAAACATATGCAAGATTTGAGCAAATTAACTAGCTGTCTAAAGTTTTCACAAAATGGGGTTAGACAATTCTTGGTAACATCGATCTGTTTAGTGCTTTTCTATGCGAATAAAATCACTTTATCGGTTAAAAAATAAATAAGATAGAAATGGACCTCATTTAAGCAACAAATATGTTTACCTGCTTGGTCGACATAAATATGTGAATGCAAATATATGCACGTGCACAAATGTATACTCATTCTCCACCAATTTTTATATTATGGGCTGGCAATGTTGTTATTGGGGTCACAACTGACAGGTAGCAACAAAAAGTCACAGCGCGGGATACAATTTGGAGATGCTATACAATGATTTTGTGGCTTGCTGCCCATAGTCTTCGTGTCTGTGAATGTGTGAGACATTGGTTGCCTTACAAGGCAGGGGTATGGATGCAGTGTCTCTGATTTTGCTCGTAATGCAGACAAGAAAAATGATATAAGCCTTCCTTGAAGGTGGCAGTGGCATGAATGCAGTATCTCTGATTTTGCCCATAATGCAGAGAAGAAAATGACATAAACCTTTCTTGATGATATGCCTGTCATTTCTTAAGATTGTTGATCTCAAGCATATCATTTAGTTTTTCTGCCTCATATTATATCAATTTCGTACGTGGGACAGGTCTACACGACTTTCATGTCGATGCGCACTGTCACACACTACATCATTCTACCCAAATTTTTAAATTATTCAAATTTATTGTTTACTTGTGTATTTTTTCTTATTTTTGCTAATAACTCTTAAAAAAAGTTAAACTAGCGTTTAAATCAAGTAAATTGTTAGTACTATATAGATTAATTGATCAAGACCAAGTCAGTGACACACACGCGCGCACCTTAGAAAACTACTTGCGATATTTGCATTACAATTCATCAGGTTCCATCCAAACACCAGGAAAAAGAAATACAGTAGTGCATGATGCCTCTAAGAAATCTTGGGGTTCTACAATTGAGATTTGAAGCAGAAAGGAAGGATACAATCAAAATTTCCCTCGTAATATTGTAACCATATTGCAATAAGCATTCCATGAGGGGAAAAGATAAAAGTAAAAAAAGAAAAAATAAAACGTTCCAATTGCATTTTTGGGTTTCTTTTTTTGGTATTACGATGATTCTCATGTCAAATTGTCATGCTATACTTAGTCCACTTGTTTTGTTTTTTTGTTGAGGCAGGTTATTTACATCAGAAATTAAAGAATTTACCAAGAACCATCTCCTTCTAGGTTAACTGTTTCAAATTACGACTTCACCTTTCGCAACTTGTGTGAAACCTTGGCTATTACGAAGTCAAAATATTTAGAAAACTGAGTCGAATGCCATGCATAAGATTGGAACTGCAGAGTCAAGTTAGAACGGTTATGTGCTTCAAAGTCGAACTCCTGTATAATTTGCAAATGTTAGAAATGTACGAGGACATGTAAAAGTCCTACTAAAACACCCAGAGATAGGCAAAAAAGAAAAAAGAAAAAAAGACAGTTGTCTTAACAAAACCTCAAAATTTTGATTTTTAATTTGGAGACTGCTCCGTTGGGGGCTGCATAGGTCATGAAAATAACGTCCCACGCAAATGAGTCATTTTGAACATGCTTCTTCCCATTTACCGATTTGTGTCCATTTCTCTACCAAAGCACGATTTAAATTGATTAAGCTATTAATGAAAGATTTCATTTTTGCAAGGTACGCTTTAGTGAGATTAAACTGTCAAAATACAGAATTTATTGAAGGAAAGATCATTGTCAAACAACATCGAAGCAAGGACTACGATCGCGATGGAATTAGCAATTTTCGGTTTCAGTCTTATCACACCAGCTTTATGGGGCACATGAAGTATGCAGACATTTTGTCTTTTTCGGTTGTTAGGGGCTACTTTTTAAGTTGAAGACGCAATTGGGACGTGTAGACATTTCAAAGTTGAAACTTCTTGGAAGCCTAAGCACCAAGAAGAGGTTTTAAAAATCAGAGAGCATTTAAAACTAAGAGTGATCAATACTAATTAATATTCGTGCACATAGCCCGCGCCGTAATCATGACATCAGAAACATGCCCCACATATAGTTTTTTGGATTTAATTGACGTCAATGAGATTCGAATTAGCCATTTTTAGCCTTAAAAACAATTTTGATATCATAACTCATCGGTAGTTAAATCATATAGTCAAGCTACCGGTAAGATCTAGCCAACTAGAATGACATTGTACAGCAATAATCAGATTTGTAGGAAGCAGAGGGATTTTCCATGTTGTACATACAGCTCGTGGTTCATCGAATCTCCAATTAAACAAAAAAAAAAAAGATTTTATTTTTGTGAGGAATGTCTGAGATTTATGTTGCAACTTGAATTTTCTCTATGTTATCATACTTTTTTCTCCTCCTTGGAGTGGGCTAAAATCTTTCACCTATGGTGCTTCCACCCTAAACTAAAAGGTTTTTAGTACGCTTCCAAGTGGAGATGCTCATTCTCATGCATCATATTGGAACATGCTTTGTTAGTTATTCCTACATATAATTCCAAATTGGATAGTTAGTCCGTTGGCATAGGCAGCCAGCTCCACGAGGAGAAAAAAACCCGCCTATTCCGTCCAACAGAATGAAAATAAGTGGCACTGCCAAAGAAATAACAAAGACTGCAAGAGCAAGTGATTGCATGTGGTTTTGGATAAAAGAAACATACCCATCTCGTAATCAGACAAAAAGGCTGAGCACTTAGAAATTTTTTATATATATAGATAAAAGGAAATAGCTGTAAGCAATTACAAACTAGCTCTAGAAATATTACATTCACGAGGGTAGCACCCAAAAAAAAAAAAAAAACAAAGAAAAGAAATATCCCATACACATGCCTTAAATCCCAACATTATATATAGGCAAATTTTTTATTGACTGTCAAACAATGGGTAGTCATTCTCTACCTTAAATCCCTCTAATTTTAAGTATAAACAAGAATATAATATAATTCACTCGAGACAAAGGCCAAAAGACACCATTTGCTTAAGCTAATTAATACCCATTTTGACTATAATATATGCATATGATCTCAACTTTGAAGCACTTTTTCTTTGCATATATTAGTTAACCGTGCAGTTTTGTGCCTCGATTGCCCATATTTTCCTTAAGAAAATGAAACCACATACAATATTACAATCACAAGCTGCAAAAAGAAAACCAAATGCATAAGGACTCTCTAATTTCTGCTAAAAAAAAAAAGGTCGAATATTGTTGTGGTAGACAAGTGCAAGAGTCAAAAGTCCAATGATCCTTACATCTTACCCGAACGTATCTTGTATGAAGCTAAAAGGAAGAAAAAGAAAGGAAGGCTAGATACAAGAGAGAGCAGCTGAAACTGCTTCAATTCGGTGCGCTACATCAGTGTTTATCTATAAGATTTAAGCATGGCTCCGCAGAATGTGCAGATGATAGCTCTCCAAGATTTCCAATAGAATGGAACGTGGCAGAATCTTGTTGAGGTTCTCATATTGGCCACGCTAGCACCACCGCCGCAGCGCGAACACGTTCCGGCCACCGGCTTGCTGCTTCTGACTTTCCTCGTTTGATCCACCAAAAAACAGAAGCAAACCATTGAAGCACAAAGTTGAAAGTTGGGAGAATTTTTCCGAGTTTGATTCTTGGGGTTCTAGCGGCAAGGTCGAAATGGCATTTATTGGAAGTTTGGCAATGGGACTATATGTTAAAAACAAGGGGTTGTTCAATGGCTGGCACGTGGAAGATTATGTAGAACTAGTTTCGATGTGTATGTTTCATGTGTTTAGGGACTGATACCTGCCTAAAAGTATCATGGCGATCACGCGGAGTTGGAAATTCTATTGGTCATTGCATAGCATTAATATCTGTCTGCTACCAAAATTATTTGGTTTTCTTAATTGCACATTTGAGTTTTCTTCTGCCCAAAGTATTGTGAATTGCTTGTAACATTTGGGTTGCTTCTTATGTAAGAAGGTTCAATTCCTGGGTTAGGTGTAAATATAATTGTCCATGAACAATCTCTTAATTCCGATTCCCTGAATCTCATAGTACAGGAGTTTTGTGCACGCGAGCATCTTTTGTGTAATCTTTGAATTGAATTCTGATTCGGATTGCTTACACTGAATTTTTTCCTCTCTGTTTTTTTTTTGCGACAGCCTGGTAATATGGCATACACGAGTTAATTATATTTTGTTAAGTTCATCATCTTAGGCTAATAGAAAATAAAAAATTAACAGTAGGAGAGATTTAAGGAGAAATGCTTTCTTGTATCATACCAAGCATTACGTTGGAAGAAGTAGTGGAACTCCTTTTGAGTCCTTCAACGAGTCACAATTGACACGCAACGCTGAATCATTTATAACAGGAGGAAGCGGGTGAGAGGTAGGAGCCCCCGGGGGGGGGGGGGGATCGTAGGTAGTTGGCCATCATTGATTACGCGTGGCCTGGTACTGTGAGAGAATAGCGTGGGGATCGAAAGTTGGTTTGCCTGTCCACAAAAGCGAGCTCTGGCAATAAATATACGTACAACAATTTCACAAAATTTTTGCGGTCCATTTTTCCTGCTTTTTGGAGGGTTGCTTCCCCTCTTTTTCATTTTCATTTTTTTTTTAAAAAAGAGAAGAGATCTTTTTGATTTAATTGGACTACTTCGGGGGGATCGAGTGGTTAATTTTCCGCGGGGAAGGAATGCATTTATACCTGTCGTCTTTTAAGCTTTAGGCCACCCGAAAACAGTCGGCCGAGAATTGGACGCAGAGGCATTCTATTTGCTGAACTTGAGAGGCATTCTTTCTCTTCTTCTGCAGGCTGCAAATTGTTTGCAAGTTGTGCAAGTATGTGAGGCCTATCGACCTAGGCGTTGTGGGTTCTTACCATTTTGTGCCTGAGCCGATACTCAAGTCGTGTTTGGGTTAATTTTAATACTTAGCTCGTATTTTATTTGTGTTGATAATTGTGCTCTTTTCATGTCGTGTTAAGATATAATATCTTAAAAAAATAATAATTTATTTTTATATTTCAAAATTAAAAAGTGAGATTATACATAATAAATAAAACAAATATAAAAATTAATTAAAGAACTAAAAAAAACAAACGTAAATCTTTATCGTTTAATTTGATATTTGAAATGAATTACAGAAGTAAATTTTTTTATTTAACATTTAAATAAAAACTTTTTACATAAAATTTGAATTTTATGTTATTTATGAATGATGTGACTAATTTATTTGAGATTAAAATTTTCTAAATTAATGAACTTTAGGAAAAAAAAAGAAAACACGCACAACATCTTGAGTTTAAGACTTAACCCCTTTGCATTATTATTATTATTATTATTATTTATGTGTACTAATTTTTTCAATTAATTAGTTCCGACTGACCCTTAAATTTGAGATTTTGAAGCAGAACTCATTGGTTACATATACAAATTTTTCTTAAAACAAAATATGTGCGCCTAAAACGGACTGAGAACGGTCCATGGGCTCTAAACCTGGTCCAGATCCTAAAATTAGACTGTGCTTACCACCCCTCTTCATGGGTAATCCCAATTTTCCATTTTGAGAGTCTTAACGACGTCGTTCTTAGAGGGCCCAGTCAGGCCTACATTTCTGTTGCTTTGTTTTATGTATTTTTTTTGGGTGTGTGGCTCGCTCAGGCTCGTTCTTAGTTCATACTATTCCCGGGCCGGATCTCCGATCAGGTAACCCTAATTCCTTAAATCTGTCATCTTTTTGTCTCTTCCTTTCCTTGCCGCCAAACAAGTTTCGTTCCTAAATTCAGAACAGCCGAAAGCTACAGCAGACATGTCGCCAGGTCCTGTCGTCGAGGCCGCGGCCGCCGCAGGTGACGAGCAGCTTCTCTCAACAGAGGAGTCCAAGCAAAAGCCTCAGGTCCCTTCCCACCCTTTGTGTTTTTCATGCAACGTCGTCTGTCCGATTTAATCGTCCTCTTTTCTATGCTTTTCATTTCTGTTTTTGTCCGTGTTTGTCTTTTCTTTTCTTTTTTTTTCTCATCTGGTCAATAAAATCATTAGGCGACGGAAGATGAGTCTGTGGTGGTGGAGGACGTGAAGGAAGAGGAGAACGATGAGGAGGAGGAGGAGGAGGACGATGATGACGATGATGAAAAGGAAGAGGACACGCCAGGTCTCTTTTTTCTTCCTCCGTTTCTCTCTTTTATCGTTTCATTTGTTAGTTTTGATGGAGCTGTTATTAAGCTTATTTTGTTTTCTTCAGCTGGGCTTTTAGTCTGTATTTCGATTCTTGTTTTTGTTTCACTGCAAATGTTGTCTCGTGGGAGTGTTTATTATGCTTCTTGTTTGTTTGAACAATTATTTTTGTTGGGGCTGAATTACCTTATCTAAGTAGAGTGCCATCGTATTTGTTGCAATTTTATTGTCAAATCGAATCTTGGGAATTCAATGTTAAAATTCTGCCTAATGCAAATGTTGTCTCGTGGGAGTGTTTAATATGTTTGTTGTTTGTATGAACAATTATTTTGTTGGGGCTTAGTTACTTTAGCTAAGTTCTGCCATTTTATTTGTTGCAATTCCATTGTCAAATCTTGGGAATTCAATGTTAAAATTCTGTCTACGAGAGATGCAATTGCCTCAAAGCTGTTTTTTGTTTTATTAATTGAATATATTTATGCGATCTTAAGCTCTCTTTTCCTTTAGTTGATTTAAAGGTGGCAGGGTCATTCGATGTTAGTACACTAGCCATGGGTGTGATACTGCTTGACCAGTTTTGCTTCAAGTTTTTGTTTGTTCTTCAAATCGGAATTCAACATATTGATGATAATCTTCCTTTCTACTTGGAAATGCCGTAAAAGTTCAGAAGTGCCTCGGTTGAGATAACTTTACTTTCTCCCCCTTCCCCTTCTTGACCTCTTGAGAAAAAAGAAAAGGAAAAGATCTGTCACATTGTGATCCACTGTCCACTCTGAAGTCATTTCCTTTTCATGTAGTTAATTTCTTAGCAATAATATTTTGAGTGGATTTGTGTTTTTATTTTTCCCACTCTATCTGCCGTTTTTACCTTTAACTGTTGCATCATATGCATCTTCGGTTATTGTTACTTCTCTGGTGTTTTGTGAGCACGGAAAACTTTTGTTTGTTCAAAACATAGCACATTCCAATTCAATTATTCTTTATTCAGTTTTAGGAAGAGATAGGACTATTGCTTCATTATTATTGGGGGATTTGAGTTGCAGGTGCAAATGGGACCTCAAAGCAGAGCAGAAGTGAAAAGAAGAGTCGCAAGGCAATGTTGAAGTTGGGTATGAAGCCTGTTACTGGCGTCAGTAGAGTCACAATCAAGAGAACTAAAAATGTAGGCTTCTTCTCTCTCCTTTTTTTTTGGGGGGGGGCCTGATTTTTGTGCATGTGGTTGATCTAACTCTATGATTCATGACGAGTCACCAAAATCTTTTGGCATTGCAGGTACTGTTTTTCATCTCAAAACCAGATGTGTTCAAGAGTCCAAACTCTGAAACCTACATCATATTTGGAGAGGCTAAGATAGAGGATTTAAGCTCTCAGCTGCAAACACAGGCTGCGCAGCAGTTTAGGGTGCCAGATGTGACATCTGTGATACCAAAATCCGAGGCAACCGAAGCAGCTGCTGCAGCTCAAGCAGATGAAGAGGAGGAGGAGGTTGATGAGACTGGGGTTGAGCCTCGAGACATTGATCTAGTTATGACACAGGCGGGGGTGTCAAGGAGCAAAGCTGTCAAGGCGCTTAAGACGCACAGTGGGGACATTGTCAGTGCTATCATGGAGCTTACTACTTAAAAGTTGGTTTCTTTTAGTGGTTTTATTTTCGAGTTCAAATTTTCCTTCTGTAGTGGAATTGGATCACTGTTGGCTGCTTATTAGGCTTTTTTCTCCTTTCAGACTTGAGAATACTTTTGTTGCAATTTCTTTTCTCTGAGTAGTAAAATCGAGGTGCTTCACCGCCAGTTTTATTGTGGGAAATCAAAACTTGTTTCCTAAGATTGGAACTTTTAACTCACCCCGCCGCTGACCATTTGCTCTTGCATGTCTAAGCGAAGCCCGTGGAGCAACAAGTGGTGGTCATGTTGATGCATTTCATTTGTAAATTTGACCTAAAGGGCTTGGTTGGTCTCTGAACCGGCCGTCATGTCCTCGTCCTGTGGCCAGAGTCACGGAACCAACCCAACATTGGCTAGATTAACCCATTTTGGTTGTTGGACTATCCATCTCTGCATATGTGTCCTCTCATCATTTTTTTGGTTGCAGGCTAGCCACCCACTGCCAGAGATTCCCATATATTTCTAACCATTACAAGGTTCTTCTACACGGCACCAAGAAAGTTCATTTTCAAACTGCTACAAAATTTTTCAATGATAGTCAGCACACTAGCGCATCAACTAACTGAAATCAGCCTGGTAACACATCTATGAAAAATTGGCAATTAACCCCCTACAGCATTTGAGACAAATCAATTTCAAGAGGCAACAAATTGAGCACACTTCTTCCCTATATAATTTAATTTATCTTGTAACAAATGTCAATAACTTGCCATTTCCCTGCTGTAAAGGGTCACATGGATCCACAACAAACCTAGGAGTTCAAACATTCTTGTCTTTCAAGTTTTAGTTCAAATGAATGGTAGCAAGACTTGAAATTAGCAACTCAAACTTGCTGGCTTGAGAAATGCAGTGTGAACCCAAATATCCATTGTCCCCACTCATCAGCAACTAATACTCCAAAGGCCCAGAACGAAATTCAGCCTTTTTATGCGAAAGTCGTTGGCACTAAACCATCTGTATGAAGACTCAATATTGCAAAGCAAAGCAAGAATTCATCCACCTCTTCGCATGTGTAATTTAAATCTTACTTTAATTAAAGGATGGACCACATCTTTTTATCAATATGCCTTTTTGAAGCAGAGAGAAGTAGAACTTATCTATTATTTGTTCCCAAGTAGCCCCATGCCGTATCCCCCCCCCCCCATCTAGGGGAAACATTATTATGGCAAAAGGCAAATTGCTACGTGCGATATGCCCATCTAGCGGAGCATTATTGTCCCATGCAGCATGTGCATTATTATTATTCAACTTTTCGAATACCCTAAAATAATAATAATAAGAAGAAGAAGAAGAAGAAGAAAGAGATTAAAAAAAAAAAACTGAGATTCAAACCTCTAATATTCCCTACTTTTAACCTTTGTCTCATGTGCATTATTTCCACTTGCATGCGCATGGGCTAGTCTCTCCCCTAGTCCAGACCTCATGCTAAGCTACTAGAGAGAGCTACTACATGGGGGAGATGGAGCTGAGATTGGGAAATTGACAATCTCAAGGATATACCTTTTTTTCAACTGACAAAGCAATTTTTCAGTTTGGATAAAATTCAAAGCATTTTTTGTGGATGACACGGATCATTCCTAAAGTCAAAGCCTGCCGATGGGCTATTGTTTGAATTATATTGTTATGTGAGGTGTGCGCGGACTTGTAAGGTTAATTTTTCGCATCACACCATTTAAATTTAGAAAAATGATGTTGGAAAGCAGTTTTACCGTCACAGTTAATTTTACCAAAACCCCATGAGCCCTGGAACGATTTGTACTACCGGGCAAAACCCTCCGCGCCGACGAATTTGATTGCAATCTTTTTGGGGATTCACCCCCAATTCAATCCTATACCATGGCGGGAGTTTCTATCAAAAACGTCAAAACTCGTTATAAAGCCGAAACACGAGGCCTCCATATTCAGCATAGAGCATGACTTCACAAATCACAAATGATATTTAATAATTTTACCCCATCGGGAGACGGCGTGCAATTTTTCTGCCTGAATCGCTACACGTAGTCTTCTATATTGGCTGTAAAGCTATGCTTCGAGCCCTGTGGTTGGAAATGTTTTAGCACCACTCATGTAAGATGCTCTCCTCCCAAGTCAATTAAGAGAGAAAAAAAAAAGAAAAGATAAAAAAAAAAAAACAAAACAAAAGGGTTCTTTTGCCCTTCCAACACTCTCCAATGGAAAGGAAACTATGATGGCATGCATTAAATTACACGGACAATTTGTTATTACAATGAATTCCGTTTAATTAGTGATCTAATATATTCTTTCATATTAATTTGAGTTTTAATTTTTTTGTTGACATTTAAAAGAAAATAAAGTTTATGTTGAAATTTAATGTTAAATTTTAAATTCGTTAAAACTAAAATTAGCAATAGAGAAATTGATTTAAATTTAAAAACATTTTTTAATAACATAAATTAAATTACAATATCAACAAATGACCTTCTGTTTCAATTTATAAATACACTAATTAATATATTTGTTATGATATTTTTGTAACTAAAAGAAAAATGAAAAGAATTTCGTTAAAAGTTTAAGTTGAATAAAAATATTAACTTACCGACTCTATCAATAGATACAATATTCCATACACCTTTTTTCTAATTGAAAAAAAAAAAAAAGAGGAGGGAATTCGGTTGAAAGCTTTGGGTTGTTATCGGTGGGGGGAACTTTCTTTGTTTAAAATCGTAAGAGAAGACACAAAGCCAACAGGAAAGGGATTTTGGAGTTTAAGTAAAGGGCATCATATTCATAACGTAGCATACGGGTATTTTTAGTAAAGGGTAATGTTATTTAATTTAGAAGAATAAAATTTTAGGTGTTTGATATTTTCTTTTTCAAAAAAATTGCTATTTATTGATAAATTGTTTGAAAAATAATTGATAAAAAAAAATAAAAAAGTATTTGAACTACTTAAGTTACTTTTCCTATTTTTGGACCTCGATCGATTATGAATCCCTCCCACCGTTGCTCTTGCTTTGCTTTGCGTCATTGCCGCGTTGTCCTCACCCGGGGGCCCAGCTCTATTCCTCTTTCACAATCAGGGACCTACCTTTCATTTAATTGGCCGTGACTTTGGATTTCTGACGTCTCCTTCTCATCTGATCTCGTTTTATTGGGAGGTTTTATTATTATTATTATTATTATTATTGTTTGGTTTAAAAGTCAAAGGTGCTTCATCCTAAACTCTAATCTCACCAAGAAATTCGTTATTTGGCATCAATTTCTCCACATTACCCCTCCAAGGCATGGCAAAATAATCCACTACTTATTTAAAATTAGTATCTATAAAAAGCCCTCTTTGTGAATAATTTATGATAAAATATTATAAAAACCTAGCATAGGCTTTTTTAAAAAAATATTTTTTTTTTTGCTTTTTAAACTTAGAAATACATGAACAATTTAATTTGTTAATAGTTAATGAGAGAAAATTTGCCCAAACAAAGAGTGTAATCTAATTGTAGTTTTTTTTTTTATTTTTTGGGTTTTCGTGGATGAGACATATAATCAAAGAAAAAGGGAAAAATCTGTCCTATTACGTGCCAGACTTTACTGCACACCAACACACTTCTACGCCAGACTTTCTCAATTGTTATGTTCTGAAATAAGCAGGAACCTTGACGATGAATGCTGGAGCAGAAGGCTTCACCGACAGAATTACTTGGATATTTGTGTTGATTTCTGAGAGTTTTCATCTCTCGATATAGCTGGAGTTTCCTCGTTTACGGTAACAATGACGTGATGGCAATCAAACTTGGAATCCTGCTTCAGATTCAGGAGCTTCCCCTGCTCCAGTTTTTCTGGTGATGCACCGGGGTTTACACCATCAAAATGTGCTCTAGCAGCAAGTTCATGTATGGGTTTAGCAATTATTTCGACGCATTCCACCATGTCAAGTAGCATTGAAGCTACTGTTATCGCTGGGACTAATTGCAGGAGATCAATGCTTTCCCATTGGCCTGATTTGAGTAATGATTTGAGGTTCTTGGAGGCAGACTTGGCATTTTCAATGTGGGCGTCAGCCTTACATGTTTTAGTCATTGTTTTGACTGCCGATGCTAATTCCTCGAGTGCTTTGCCTGATTCAATGCTTGCTTCTATGCATGCCTCCTGGATTTCGATTGTAACTTCTAATGGTGCCTGCAACAACATTGGTTTATATTGATTTTTATTGTGAATATATATTACCGAGGTCGGGATAAAATCTAAAGCATTATTTATATAACGATTTCTCGTAAATTCATAAATTATGAATATTAAAATATATTATAAATATAAAATTATTATATAAATAAATTAATATAAATTTAATTGTAATCAAACAACAATTATATTGATTTATATCATTTTATATTGATTTTAATTAAATCATTATAATTATAAAATTATTTGATAAATGAAAATAAAATGAAAACAAAAAAAAAAACTTTGGATTCTTCTTTAAAAAAAAAGAATTGTTAAGAAAAATCTCAAATTTACTTATTTTTTCTTAAAAAAACTACTCTCAAGTTGTCTTAAGAAAGCAAAAAAAAAAACCAAATTTATTTTATTTTCTTAAAAAATGTTTAAAAGAAAATTTTGGTTTAAAATAAATTTAATTTAATTATTTATTTTTAAAATTCAAATTGATTATAAAACAAACTTAATTTAAATTAGATTTAGTTAATAATAAATTTTATTATTTTAACTTTTTAATCATAAATCCAGAATCCATGCACCGTACGATTCGAAATTTAGTATAAGCATAAAAATTGCAATGATAAGGACTTCTGTTACCTTTATATCAGAACTTAGACGGCTATGAAGTACTTCAATTCTATAGGCGCATTGGCGAATTAAAGTTCCAATTTTCAGATATAGTTTCCATGGATGGCGAAACTTGAAACGACCATGTGGTGGCTCCCATCTGGCAAAATTGGCCTGAGGAACGAAGAAAATACTATCAGAAGAGTTTCATGGCAAGAGAGAAAGAGGCAAGCAAAGATCTTTTAGGAATACCCACCAAAGACTCTTCGGCACTTTTAGAATTTAGAACACTTCTGTACCCTTGCAGAAATGATTTGTCGCGTTTGGTTCCTCCACCCTCCTTTGTTTTGAAGCATTCATCTCCAAATCCTGTAAATTTTCCTTTGTCCTGTTATCGTTCTAAGCACATGGCAGTAACTACAATTATACTCGTGGAATTTTTCTGTGCTTTACTGAAGACATACCTTCCAAGAAGTTGCCCAGCTTTTCCAAGTTAAGAGCAATCAGATTATTAAGATCTGGGCCGGCCCAGACAGGAAAAACAACAATAGAGATGATCACGCAAGCAAACCCACCTATGATGATGGTTGATAACCTCTTGTGTGCTACCCCTATAATGTCATCGTATCGCACACCGGATATGGATACCATAGAGAAAGTCAAAATGAAAATCAGCAAACCATAGTCATATCTTGCTTTGATTTTTGGGACGAACCGTATAAACGTTGATGTGGCAGCTGCAGACAACAAAAGACTACAATGATCAATTTGAACAGAAGACCTGGTACCTTTTTAGGTTTTTGACAATTGTTACCTTGTAGAAAGACAAAGACGCCAATAAATATAGGCTTGCCAATATGTCCAGAGAAGTTGGCTAGATAGAAAGCTCCAAGACCCAGTGCTCCAGCCAGAAATGTTGCTATTCCCCTGCTGACTACTTTCCCAATAGTAGCTCCTGTACAATGTTTCAATAACATTGTCAATGTAACTTGTTGCTTTCTTTAATTTATATCCGTACATGCATCCACTATAAATGTATAAATAATTTATATCCGTATATGCATCCACTATAAGTTGAGATTGTTAATTAACAAAAATATCTGTATACGAGGATCATTTACTTAATAAAAATTATGTTAAGAACAAGTTTTAATGCTCCCAGCATTACTTGTCTCTAAACGAAAAAGAGATCAAAAAATTGCGAGAGACTTACCTATATAGAATTCAAAGACAACAACCACAGTTATTATAGCCCACATCGCCGAGTCTCCAAAGTTCTTATAAAGTGGTTGATAGGAGTAGAATATTGATACCAACGCAAGTGCAAGTCCTGCTTTTAGGGAATGAGTAACTCGTCTTGGATCGTCTTGGCCAACTTTCTTTATGTTCCTAGCAATATTATTTACCTTAACCGTAAACTTCTCAAGTAAAGTCTTGAACCTCCTAGAACTACAAGAAAATATTCCTGCTTTCTCAACTCTTGCAGACCGAACTTCCATGGCAGAATTTATGACAGAAAATTGAAGGTTGAAGGAACTAACAGGGTGCAGAAAGAACGAGGGGGCTTCTCACCAGGAAGAGATGCTGTGTGACGGGCTTTACATGCCTCTTATTTATAAGAAGATGAAGCAGCCACGGGACTAAAGTAGTAGGTGATTACAACATAAGCAAATAGCCCGTTGTGTTATCTTTTGTACTTGTAAGGTACAAAAAGATAATTGGTTGACTATGCACTTTAACTTCTTGTGCAATGTTCTGTGCATCACGTGTGGATGCCAATTCATTGGTGTCAAAAATTTCTCTTTCTATATTCCCCATCACCACTTTTTTTTTTCTAAAGAAATTGAAATGGTTATTTTGCCACTGGCATCTTTCTTATTTTAAGCCCTTAATCTACATGGTCTAGTCTTAAGTAAAATCTTTACTTTGTGATGTTTATGAATATCAATTTTACACTGTTTGTGAGTGATATGCAGTACTTATATTTGACTGTGTTTCTTGCCAACAAAATAGTTCTTTTTAAAAATTATGAGTGAAGACTTTATCTTGATCACTAGTAACGGATTTATAAATATCATGCAACTTCACAATATTTTTAACAAAAACTCAAGTAACAATATAAGGATGATTGATAGTACAAAAATGAATGTATTTAGTCAATTGATCCACAACAACAAAAATAATTGCTTTACTTTAGGGTAATGGAAGTTTCTCAATAAAGTCTATAGAGATATCAATCCAAGTTTCTTAGAGAACGGGTAAGGGTTAGAGAAGACCAGGATACAACACAAATTCACTTTTGTGATATTGGTAAATGTCACATATAGTTACAAACCTTTTGATTTCATTCTTCGTATCTTTCCAGTAAAACTTATGACAAAGCCACTTATAAGTACAAAGAAATCTCAAATGTCTAGTAGTTGGGGAAGCATGGAACTCTTGTAAGAGCATGTCCTTGTATGTAGAATTAGCAACAAGTACTATCTTGCCCTTGTAGCTCAAGTTTGTATAATCTTAAAAGTAATAGGCAATTGAACTAGAATCTTTTTGTTATTTTTAAATGATTTCTTAAGTTTTGAAACTATTCCATCACTCCTTTTTAATTTGTGCAAGGATATTACAAGTAAAGATAGAGATCACTACTAGCTTTGTATTCTTTAGGGTGTGAGATAATACATTAAAAACAAAATTCTCATATCCTTTTTTATATATAATCTCATAATCATATCCTAACAATTTGGAGATCTATTTTTGTTACTTTATAGAAGAGATCCGCTATTCCGATAAATATTTCAAACTTTTATGATTAGTTTGAATTTGAAAACATTGTCCAATCAAGTAAAGACGCCACTTTGTAACTACATAGACAACATTTAATATCTCTTTATCATAAATAGACATACTGAGATGTTTTGGTAATAAAGCCTTACTAATAAAGGTTATAAGACGACCTTCTTGCATTAATATTGCACCTATTCCAACTCTATAGCTTATTAAAATTGGGTAAGATAAGAATTAGTGTAGTAGGCCTGCTTTAGGCACATAAATGCTTCCTTTACTTTAGCCTTCCATTTAAATGAATCATTTTCCAAAGCACTAATCTTACCATAATCATAGACAAACTTGCAATAATAGCTAGTTAATTGTAAAAAGCCATGTAATGCCTTAATAGTTTTTAAAACTAAACAATCTAGCATCATTTGCACTTTAGAAGGATCAATAACCACATTTTCCTTGGAAACAATATGACTAAGATATTTTACTGTTTGATTAGCAAAATTACACTTTGACTTCTTAACAAATAATAAATGCTCTTGAAGAGTAGTGAACACAATGCATAAATATGATAGATGAGCATATAGAGATGGATTGTATACCAAAATATCATCAAACAATATTAAAATAAATTTACATAAATATGACTAAAATATATCATTCATTAAGTTCTGAAATGTGGTTAGAGCATTGGTAAGCCCAAATGGCATAACCAAGAACTTGTAATGGTCATCATGTGTTTTAAAAACTATCTTTTGAATATCTTCCTCATAAACTTGAATTTAATAATAACTCGACTTTAAATTGAGTTTAGTAAATAACCCTCTAATTTATCTAATAGCTCATCAAAAACTAGAATAGGATATTTATTTTTCATAGTAATGCGATTAAGTGCTTAATAGTCCACGCATATCATCCAAGATTCATTTTTCTTTTTTACCAATAGAAGAAGGGAGGAATAGGGACTACATCTAGGTCTAATGATGTTTGCTTCCAACATTTCCTTCAAAATCTTCTTAATATCTCCCTTTTAGAAATATGGATAGTAATATGGTCTAACGTTAGTTGGCATACTCCTTGGCAATAAAGGAATACAATGATCATATGCCCTCTATGGGGGGGTAAATTCATAGGCCTCGTAAATAAATCAAAGAACTTAATCAATAATATATTGACATCTTTTTCATTTGCAAAATAAAATTTTGTTACTTCTACATTGTATAACTGCGTAAAGAATCCATGTCTCACCTTTTAAAGAACTTTCTTTATTCAATAATTAGTAACAATTATAATTTTGCAACCTCGCCTTCCCTGTAACTTTTCCACATACCTATTTAACTAAAATTTCATTGCCAGTTTGGAAAAATTCCAATTAATATCTCCCAAAATTCTTAATCAATCAATGCCAACAATAATCTCATAATTTTTTTAGGGTAACAAAAAGAGGTCAATATAAATAGTTTAACCTTGTAACAGAAGTTTTGCCTTTGTGCATTTGCCTTAACATGTCAAATTCTTACCATCAGTAACTTTCATAACAAACTTAAAACAATCTTCGATTGAAAAAGCAAATTTTTTGGCAATTCTTTCATTTATAAAATTGTTGGTACTTCCTAAATCAACTAGTACCATTACTGGTCGTCTTTTAGGAAGCCCATTAATTTTCATAATTTATGGATTAGAATATATTGCCAAAGCATGAATTACAGGCTTGTCAGTGTATTAAACATGAATGACATTATACTTGAAATAAGTGATCATCATCAGCCTTATTAGTTTCCTTAATTAGCTCAATCATTAAAAGCCTCCTTTATTTATATCGATGCTCTTTATGCCACTTCTTATTATTATGCCAACATAATCCCTTTGCCATCCACTTTTTCAATTACTCTTGAATCAAATGTCTAAGATTAATTGGATGATTTGAAAAGGATAAACTACGTTTTCCATTTGTTGATTTGTTAACAACTCCCTTAGTAATGGGGTAACGATATTCAACACCTAACTTCTCTTGTAAGTGAGCAAAAGTGATAATTGTTACCATCATTTGAGGTTGATGGGCTTTAACTTCTCGTTGAATGTCAGGAGTAATTCCTTCGATAAAGGTGGCCACTAATTATCTTTTTGATCAATCTTTAGCTCGATTGACAAACTGCTCAAAACGACTTTGATACTCCAAAATAGTTTATGTTTGACATATTTTTGTGATCTCTCCATTAACATTGTGATATTTTAAAGGCCTAAAATACATGAGAAGGCCTTAGTGAAGTCAGCCAAAGTTGGAACTTTAGCACATATTTCAAATCATATTATTGGATAGCATCACTTTCCAGTTGGATAAAAGAAATTTTGACCTTAAATTGCTCTACTATATAGTGGAAACAAAAGTATTTTTCAACCCTAAAAATCCAACTAGATCATTTTCATCCTAAGAAAGGAATTCCACCCCTAGACATGGTTATCTATAGTTGTAATCAATGCCTATAAAGATTCTTCTAATTCTTTTTATTTATTGGAAGACCTAAATTTATTGTTTCCCAATTGATTATTTACTATGATCAAGATTGCTTGTTCAAGCCTTTTAAAAGAAACTTGCATGAGAGACATTAATTCTTCAAGATAAAATATTTTAGTGTCAGAATCTGTTAAGTTTTGTGAAGACATGGTGTAGGACTACAAATCGATAATGTCAAGATTTTCTTTTGTTGTCGGGTAAAGGGAATAAAATAAATAAATTTTTTTAATGGTTGTAAGGATTTAGAACAAAAATGAGGGAATTTGAAATAGAAATAAGGCCCTAGAAATACCATTTTGATACCAATTGATGAGAAACTGAGATTTTAGGAAAAAGGAAATTGTGAATATAAGGAAAAAGGACTTCAAGAATATTAGCTTCAAATGATTGCTTTAAGTAGATTAGCTTCTAAATAGTTAAAAAAGATTAAATAAATTTTATTGCTTGAATCCATAAGTCATAGGCTTTATATGTATATATAGTACTTAATTGTATATAAATATGAAATTAATCTTATTACATAAATTAAGACATTCTATTACATAAATTAAGGAATCCTATTAGAATGCATATAGTTTGTTTGATATAAATAATAAATATGATAGTTATGACAACTTTTTGGGCGTGTAAGGGACAAATTCAGGTTGGGTGGCTTTTTGTGGTACGGGATATGGCTCTTAGCAAGATAAGCAACAACTTTCGACAGTGTGTGGTGGTTAACGATGAATCTCTGATGATGACTTTTGTAGCTTTGGCGATGAAAAATGATAACTTCAATGAAATATATAGCTTTGACAACTTCTATAAAGACTTTAGCTTTTCCTAAAATAGTAAAGAGAAAACTTATATGTTTTTTTTTAAATTTGAATCAAAATCAATGTTTTAAAAATTAGAGTAATTATTGAATAAAAAATAAAAAATTTAATATTTAATTGATTCACTTAATATAATTAGAATTAAATTTATAAAATTAGTATTTAATATTAAATAAAATACATATATATATATATATAAGAATATATAAGAATTATTACCAAAGCTATAGTCTTTAGCCTCTTTAGCTTGTTTTTTCTCTTCAAATGTTTGAATAAGAATATTAAGCATTTTTTGCTTGAACATCATATGAAACCTTTTTGCATACATCTATTTGACCTTTGATTTAGCAAGATGATGTTTCATTTTATGAATCCCCCTACCCTTTAAACTATCACTATAATAAAGACAAGTATAAATAGGTTTAGCATTATCATTAGATCCAAATTCAACCCCTTAAAAAAATTATGCTATAGCTAGATCATTTCTTTGATAGAGGGATTAAGTATTAGGTATGGAATCCATAGATTGCGATTTAGATGATTGAGATGGGATATTACAGTTGTCCATTATCTACTTAAAGTGCCAAAATGAAAGAAAATAAGAATGATCCAAATTGGCCAATTGTGAGCAATCAGGTTCATACAAGATTTGAGATGTTGTCCAAACATTTACTATCTTTGGCTAATTTTTAAATCACTTTAAGATGCTAGTTGCACTAGATTTGCCATAAAATGAACAAAGAAAAGGTCAAGTTTTTGCATCTTATTTCACCAATTTTTTTTAAATGTATAAGAAGGATTTTGTTATTCATGATACTCACTTACCTCTCTCCTTACAGCAGCATGAGAGCTAATAGAAGGCATGGCAATAGGAGGGGCAACAAAAGTGCGGTAGTAAACGGGGCAGTAAGTATTAAAAGAAGAAAAATTTGGAATCTAGCAGAACTGTGAAGATTGAAAAGGAAAAAGAAACCCCATTATTAAAGAAAAACAGAGATAAAAGAGAGAAATACCATAGCTACAACAGAAGGTGTGAGACAACTTTGATTTGGGTCCTCAATTATGAGAGGACAAACATATATTGTTAGCCAACTTTATATGCCCAAGTTGCCCCTCCCTTAAAGTTTTCCTTTAAAAAAAACTCCACCTTTCTAGTTGATAATCTGTACAATCTGAAAGGAATAAGATCTTCATTTAAAAAATTTATGTTCTTCACATAATTATATAAAATATAGAGTTAACAAGCTACCAAGAACAATTAGTAAATGGTTTCATATTTTTAAACGTAATATTTCGCGTAGAATCTAAAAGTTACACTCAATAAACAAGGTCATGAAAATAATTGAAAATAACAAAAAATAACATAATTGATATAAATATATGTCATCCATACCTTTGACTCTTTTGTTTGTTACAGTTTATCTGTTTGCTTTGTCATACTTTACAAGAAAAGCATATTCTTGATATACGTTCAAGCAATGCATCAATGCTACACCATTTAACCATAACATAGACAAATGAGTAACAATTTTCAAGTATCAGAAATCATGGTAGCAATAAAGATAGGTATACAGAAAAATATTCAGAGTTTAATTAGTTTTGCCCTATTTTGAAAGATTTCACGCAACTCTTTCCCATGATCTTTTGGCCTGGAACGAGGGTCCCCTCCAGGTTTGAGCCTTTTGTGGTTAGGCTTTGCTCACTTCATTGTTTTTCTCAGAGAATGCTGTCATAGCACTGCTTTCACACCTTACATTATGACTCTGTTCAACCTATGAACTTAATTGTGACCTATACATGGAAGTGCTTTGGGAACAACTTTTCATACCATCCTTCATGCAATCAGATACGATAGAGTTAGATGCTTCAATTCCCATGTTGATCAGACACATTGAAATGACCATAAGCTATAGAAACATTAGGAACATAAGAGCTAAGGGCCTTTATTAATGTTGCCCCACATGATACGTTATCATCCAACCTCCGCTTGGCAACATAATAGGCCCTAGATACCACAGCGTTACACTCGGTAATTTATTTTGAAATGTGTGCCCAAGATATCAAATAAGTAACCCCTTGATAGAGGTTAAGCAAGTAAACCCTCACCCCTGGCATTTACAGTAATGGTACCTCGAATCTTTATTACTGCAAACATGATTTTGAAAGATTACATCTGACAAGATCTGCTATTGCAATTATTTTTGGATGATATCATTGTCATCTGATTGACCAACTACAGTCTGATAACAAAATCCAGGTCTTGAATTTTGTTAAGCAGCATGCTTGTTTAGCTAAATTATTGGTCATACTAGGTATATGAAAAGCTGAAACAGCCAATTATGCATTATCTTAAGTCTAGTCACACTAGGAATAAGAAGGTTAGACAACAAATCTTGAAAACTAAGATAAGAAACTTAGTTGACCACAACCATCAACTAACAAAAGGGTGGAGTTCTTCAAATGCATAGGAATAAGCATTCAGAGTGAAATTACATCCTAATTCTTTCAGTAGATTCTCTTTCAAAATAGTTACTAGGTAGAAGAACTTTAGGGACACATCCTAGTCACAGTATCAAACTCTTTACATTATTCACAAAGCCCTTCTCCATAATCTGAAGCAGCCAAGATAAAATATAAATATGTTGAATTTAAAGCAACCAACAAAATTATTGGGGAGAAATTTGAATAGAGTCAAAGTAAACAACATATTTATAAGTTTAATACTACATCTTAAATAAAAATCTTGAAATATGAAATTTATGAGTTTCTTTATTTATATATTACTTATTTCTCCCTTTCACTTTTAATATGAGTTTCTTTAACCATATAAATCACATATTCACATTTGAAATTCCAACAATCTCTTCACTTAACCTTTTATGTTGAGTTTATTCTCTTTAAACGCATTGAAAACCAATTACCACTTCACCAAATTCATTCACAAGTCAGCCTTATTTCACCTAATTAAAAGTAAGCATATGTCAATATTATAAGAGTTGTGTTAAGAGTACATGTATTGCCACTCTTTTCTTTTGGAATCATGTCTTACCACTCTACGTGTACCTTAATTTTACTAAGTGTAATTCATTTCTTTTTTCTTTATCAAGGTAGTAGGCATATGAAACATGCATTATTTATACTTATCTCTTGTTAAACTTGGCTTTGATAGCCTAAAAGACTTCTCTCACTTGCTTGAACCTATGAAGAGATGATTGAAAAATAAATATGACAATTAAAGTAATTACATGAGAGAAACATCAATCTTTGTGTGGAAAATCCCTTCAAACCAAAAAAAAAAAAAAAGTTTTAGTTCTAAAATTAACTTTACTATAATCAAGTGAATACGAGGCTAATGAAAGGCTTGCAATAAGAGGCTAATAAAGGTATATAACCTTAATTATATTAAACAAAATGAATAAATTTAAGTTGTCCCAATGAAAGGTTAATAAGTTAACCAAAACAGACTAGTTACAATTTGCTAGCCATAACTTAACAAGTAAACTTCAAAACAGTAATCCAATCATTCAAAATGGACTTCCAAATGTTCCATACCAACCAACCAATATTTATCTCAATCAGATCATAAATTAATGTTTATCCATATAGCTTACTAAAACTACCAAAGATAAAAGAATAAAAAGTTACTAGAATTCAAATGTCAAGGTTATCAAGTAAAATTTTCCCTTATGTATCACCAAAATATGATCTAAATTTCTATAATGAAGATATATGTGTCCTTTAACTATAAATAAAAAAATTAGCTTAATTACATTATAAATAACCTTTCAATTTCATGTATAAATCCATGAAATTAAAGAACAAATCTTAAACTTATAGTATTCAAAACAAAACATTCATCATTCTAAATCAAGAACTATTTGTTGTCCAAATTTTAACTCAATCAAATACATTTGCTTTTCTAACATTAAGAAATAAAAACATTTCCTAAAGTTAAAAAATTTTAGCAGGTACTTAACTCTCTTTTTCTTCTCTTTGTTTGTAGTTTCTATTTTTTTTAATTAGGTTTTCAACAACCAAAGGGGGGCAATATACCCTTATTAAATGTTTTTGAGTTATGATCCAAAAAAAAAAATACATTTGGACATTATCTCTACAATAATTAAATTTACACATCACATAAGAAGGGATTAATAATCTTAAACAAACTACATCGGTGTGATAAAAAATCAAACATGGAATAAAATGAGGGAAATTCTGGCGTGGCAATTCCAAAGAACCTCATTGCTGACAATATACTTCTATTATTGATTACAGTGGTGTATAATTTCATAATGTTCTAACAAGTTGGAATAAGTAGAATTCCTCATCAAAATAATTGATAGGAAAGTAAAATCAATATAATTATGTAGGTGTTTCTTGCACTTAAACTATGGTGATTCACACAAGATCCTAACAATGTCATAAAACTAAAATTTTAGGTGGAAAAAGAAAAAGAAAAAAATTACTTTTGTGTTTTGCTTAAAGGTATTTGTTGTTTTGTTAGGACTAGGATTTGATTAGAGCTACTAGCAGCCTAGTAACTCTACCACCAAACCATAAGGCTAGTGGTGGTGCATGTATATAATTAACACAAAACAAAGACAACCTTCTTAATCATTTAGTGAAAGTAATTATCATTAAACTAACATATCTAAGGAAAATAAATGGTATTAGAAGTTCTTGCACATTGGAATAATGAATAAATAGAACTTATAAGTGAGAAGGAACCGAATTGAACTGAACTATAACATAAGGAAAAGAAGCATAATTGCAATTGTCTACAACCAAATAAAAATGTCATTATGAAAGAACAAGCTTTGTGCTTAGGAGAAAATCAATTAATGGAAAGTAAATGAACTTGTATGCTATTTGAAAATTAGTGATAAACCTTATTTAAAACCTAAAAGTAGGTTGTAACTATAGCTTCAAAGGAAAGGAAATTGTTAATGAGGCTAATAATGTAGATAAGTTGAATGGGAAAACTATGACATTTAGTATCACAAGGTTCAATATATCCTTAAAGAGCATAAAGTGTTGGAATTCATCAACCATGTCATAACTTAAAAAGGGTTCCTTATCTTAGCAAAGGCAAAATCAAAAGACTTCTAAGCCTTAGAAAAGAAAGAACTATATGACTTGCATAGCTTCACTTATGAATATTGAGGATGATCCCATTTGTAAGTTTAAGTAGAATAAAACTGTCCAAGCAATGTATTGGCTTTGGAAAACAAGTTTAGGAGTACTTTGACATGATGTTGAAAGAGATAATAGTCAATTTTTATGTTTATAAGAAAAAGTTATATTATGACATGAAATAGCACCTAAAAATGATGTCTAAATTTATCAAAGAGTTTAAAGTAAGTAGTTATATCCTTCCTTATAAGCAATAAGTTTAAGTTGCTATTCACTCCATTCCTTTAAACTAGGAACATATGAAAATTAATATAATGCATAACAAGATTATTAAGACCTTTAAAGATATATCACGTCATTTAATTTCAGAATAAAAGTACCTTATGGCTATTAAGTATTTTAATCAAGTGAATGTGACTAAAGTTCAAGCTAGTTCCAAGATTATTTATATTTGAAAACATTAAAGGCATTATAAGAAAGAAAAAATAAATAAACAAGTATAAAAGAATTTTATACTTTCACAAATAATTTAATGTATTATAAAGATGCTTATATGATTTTTTATAAATTTAAAGTATTATAATATTTTTTAAAATATTATAATATGATAAAGAATTAGTTAAATAAAAAATAAAAACCCTAAAAACTAATTAAGAACAAAAATATCTCTCTAAATAGTTTAAGAAATTATGTATTAAAAAGGATATAGTTATGTAACTAACAATTCATGAAATTTTATAATAAAATGATTTTGTAAAGAAAAGAAACAAAACCATTATTATAAATGGTTCGATCCATAATGACATAAGCAAATTTTTCAATACATTATTAGGATAATACTTTATTAACAATTGCATATGTACTTAATTGTGTACTTTTTAATATATTACTTCTGTACTATATGAATTATGGTTATAATGAAATTTTAAAACCTGAATAATTTATAACCATAAAAGTTATTAGCTTATGTTTATAATCTAACTTATAAATATAGGAAATTAAGTTCATGAGAAAAAATATGTATCTTTATAAGATAATACAAACAATCCAAAAGGTAAGTGTTTATCTGTAAATAAGTTGATGAAAGTATTTCAAAATTGAAGTTACATGATTTCACATTCTTAAAAAATGAATTTCATAATATAGGTGATATTAATAAGGATTTTCATCTTTATGAGATAAGCAATTTAGATGATTATGATATACCAAAACTCATCAATTCAAATGGATAAGAAAATGTCTTAACTTATCAATTTAAGTGGAAGCATTATACCATAAGTTGTATAAGATTTGCAAAAACTTATATTGTGTAAAATTAATTGCAAAATTATCTCACATCACTATTTTAAAATTGAAAGGAAAGCTTTTATGATTACTTATCATGATGAGGAAGAACTTAAAGCAATAATAGAGGTTCTCTTGTGTCTTACTAAGGAATAATAATTAAAGATAATGGAAGAAGAGATGAAATTCATAAAATCTAACCAAGTTTAAAGCTTGATAATTTACCTTAAGGAAGTAAAGTTATTGAGAACAAATAGATTGTTAAAATTAAATGTAAGGAAGATGGATCTATAAAAAAAATATAAGATTTACTACATGGTGAAACATTATACTTAATAAGGGGATATAATCTATAAAAAAAATCCTTTTCACTAGTAGTAAGATTTACCTTAATTCACCTAAGTCAAGTTTTAGTAGCAAATATGAATTTAGAATTATATCAATTAAATGTTAAAGCTACTTTTTTTCAATAAAGAGTTAAATAAAATTTTTTTATAGAAAACAAGTAAGTTTCATTGTTCATGACCAAGAGAATAAAATTTGTATACTTCAAATTTTAATTTATGGCTTAAAACAATCGTCTGGGCAATACTATTTGAGATTCCATCATATAATAATCACATATGACTTCACAATGATTAATAAGGATCATTATATATATGTCAATATTTTTAAAAATAAATTTATGATTTAATCTTTATATATAGATAACATTCTATTACTTGGAAATGATAAGGAATTTGTTACTACCATAAAGGAATAATTGTCCTTTAATTTTAAAATAAAGGTCATTGGTAAGATGATTTACATATTAAGAGTAAAGATTTATAGAAATCATTCCAAAAGACTTTTAACTTTATTACAAAATCCTTACATCCATAAAATTTTTAAGCAATTTAAAATAAAAAAATATAAATCCGTAAACAATTTAATTGCTAAAGGTAATAACCTTAGCCTTGAGATATCTCCTAAATTGATTCTTAAAACCTCACCATAACAAACATCATTTGGATTCAAATTTAACTATTAAAATAGTTATTTCAATTATTTTACTCCATTGATCATTAATTAATTACATATAAGACTTCTTTGAGCATTTTGAAATTCAAATTGTTACATTTTCCAAATCCAAGTTAAGGCATATTCAATTTAAGTTAAAGGCATTTTCAAATTAAATCATAGGCCTTTTGTTTTTGGTTTTTAAATTTTTTGATAAATTTGAATAACCAATATCTAAATCTAAGTATGGCACATTTTTAAATATAAGTTTTAAGCATTTGTAAAATTTAAGTCATTAAAATTTTCAAATTTACAACCATTTTAATTTCAAATCTTTAAAAGTTAAAAAAGCTCTTAATAAGTTCTTTAGTTTATCTAAATTTCTTTAAGTGGTAATAAAACTTTAGGCAAATCTTTTGTAATCAATTTAAATTTAAATTTGTTAAAAGGACAAGAGATCCTATGATAAATTCTCTTTATTAAATCAAATTATTTTAGGGACAACATAGCCTTATGCAAATATTCTTTAATTTTTTTCATTTCAAACCTTTAAAGAGGATAGAGCATTAATTGAATTTTCTCTAATCACTTTAACTTTATATCTTTAAAAGGAGGAAGAGTCCTTAACCAATCTTCTTTAATCAATTTAAATCATCCTAGAGGCATGGAAGTAATAAATAGATCCTTTCTGATCAATTTAACCTTTATTTGGTTTATAAGAAAAAGATAAGAAAGAAAGTGGTTAGAAAAACAAGTGAGTTGAAGAAGGAATAATTTGTATTTGGATAAAAAGAAAATAATTTAAAAGTAAGAAGAAAATTAACTATAAATCTCAAAAAAAAATTCTTACCAAATTCAGAAGAAATTAGAAGATAAAGTTGCTATAAATAGAGGATTTTGAATAAGTAATATAGTTTTAATTTTAAAAATATAAAATTAACTTCTTCCTTCAACTTTATAAAAAATTACAATAGAGTTAATGACTAAAATATTTTATCTTTTTCTAATGAAACATTGCAATTATATAAAAGAGAATGAATTTTTAATATTATAATTATGAAACAAGCAACAATGTTTCTTTTTAGAATGAAAATACCATAACAATGACAATGATTTTATATAATTTACTCTTGTCAGAACAAAAGCATAGCATTATATAACTACGCCGTCAAATAACATTTTTTGTGGAATTGCAATTTTTTTAATTATTAGTAGTATAAGATTCAATTTTGTGAAAACTTTGATGGTTTGTTTGGATTTCAAGAAGAGTGGAAAAAAATTATGAGAAAGAAAATGACGTGATAAAATAATTTTATAGTTATTTAAATAAATAAAAAATGAATAAAAAGTATAATTCTTTATTTAAATACAATGAGAGAATTTAGAAAAAATTGATAATTATAAATTTACATTTGTACTCTTACATAATAACTAATAAATAATTTGATAATTTTTAAAATTTTAAACATAAAATGAGGAGGATAATATTTTATGAATGAATAATAAAATTATCTTATGATTAATAATAAGAACAATAAAAAAGCAAAGATATTTTATTATATTAAATAGATTCAAAATATACATAATTTTATTACTTGTGTACACAATGATTAAAAAAATAATATTAGAATCATTAATTTCAAATTAATAATGAACTCTAATGGCTTTGCATCACAAAAGTTGTAAATTTTAAAAAAATTCTATTGTTGTGTTAAATATAAATGTTAAGATATGTATAAGTTTGATGAATATCTCTAACTTTAATTTTGGAAGAAAATACCATCGCATCAAGCTAATGTGAAAAACTAGCATGAAACATCTATTTCTCCCTTTTATTGAATTGAATTGTTCTCGTTGTTATTGTTGTTGTTGTTGTTGTAAACGGCAGACAAATTAGCAAATATCTTTCATTTAAAAAATAAAAATATTGTGTTCATGGTTACAATAGAGAATATTTGCAAGTATTCCTAATTTCATTTATTTTGAAACCAAAACATGGAACTTCTACGTGAATAAATGATATAAAAGAAAACAAAAGAAAAAAGAATATCCACAATTAGCATCATATATAATACCATAATTGTTGTTGGAGACACGAGAAAGAAGATGATGGAGTTCAAAAGATGTTAACAACTACAATAAGCCAAGATCTCCAATGGTTACATCCTCTTCCTCGTCAAAGCCCTCATATTCTTCTTCTTCTTCTTCTTCTTCCCTGGTGCCCTGCGCAACCCCTTCTCTAACAAAATTGAGATCCCTCTCATTTCTTGAGCCCAAAAAATTGGTCTGCCAAAGAAACCAAAGCTGACCCACCAAAATTCACTCGAGACCCATAAATCTTTCACGAAAATTATGAGGGCAAACGAAGAAAAATGAAAAATTCTTCATAGACCACCTAAGGGGCTCAAATTTAGAAAGGAACTGGGGCAAAAGAAGAAATCGGATTCGAGAGGATGAGGAGGAAACAAGAAAGACCGGCGGAAGAATCGTTTCTCTTCCATGGTTCACATTTGCCCCTGGGGACAAATGCTGAGGGTAATATAGTATTTTCCCATATCAAACCCACTGCAGTAGCAGCGGCTTCGTCACCGAGTTTTTTGGTTGGGACCCACGTCTAATCTTCACGTGATTTTCTAACTATTTACTTTCTCAAGTCATGTCCGTGCACAATCATATTCTTTTCTAATCTCATTTCCTTTCCAACACTTCTCTCTTTCACATCCTTTTCAAAATATCCGAACAAATTTTCTCTGGTTTCCTCATTGTCCATATAATTCTTTTTTATCCAGTCTGCTCCGTCTCGTCACACCCAAGGAGAGCAACCTCAGACAATTACTCTCGATCTCTCCCAACATTTTCTCAATTAGCCATGTCCAAACATCTCTGATCTCTCTCGATATTATCGTGGAGGCTGTGCAGCCTACCCGACAAATCCCAAACAACATCAGAAATCCAATCATATGATAACGTCACCAGCAACATGCAACAGAAAAGATTGACATGAATGAGCGATGTAGTCCAAAAGGTAATTTTTTCCCTTTTGACGGGCATTTGCAGAGACGCTCGTACCTTCTTTAGACACAACTGTACTCCCAAACGTCGAATCTCTAATTCTTAGATAGATAGAATAATCACAGGGGGCTTAGCGGATTAATTGATTTCCCAATCTAGTATTTTTACGTTGTCAAATCACACCCAAAAAGACTCGCCACAGCCACAAATAAATACTTGAGCTGGTCGGGGGACAGAAAAGTCTAGATTGACTTTGGGTGGCAACCAGAGGAACTAAGTCAAAGTGCAAAATTCAGAATGACACATAGCAAGCTATGAAGCACCCCATCCGCGTCATCAACCGACATCCTATCCACCTATCACTCACTCCACAAATCCC
Organism: Ceriops zippeliana; assembly: GCA_037897445.1. NCBI lineage: Eukaryota > Viridiplantae > Streptophyta > Magnoliopsida > Malpighiales > Rhizophoraceae > Ceriops > Ceriops zippeliana. Next base: position 2,884,637 of record JBAPLH010000104.1, on the reverse strand, counting down.
GAAAAAAGGGGGATGCCACCTTGCATTTTGAAGTCTAAGCAGGTGGGGCCACCGGTGCGTCTTGACAGTTATCATCATCGCGATGGTCATGGTGTCATATTTGACTCCTTCCATGGTTCATCGTAAGAATACCAGCTAATCAATACCACCAAAGATATGCAGCAACTTGATCCATAAAGGAAAGCAGAAGGCAATAAATACAAGGAAAATAATGAGATTGAAACGGGAGAAAAAAATAAAATAAAATAGTGAGCATATCAAACTGAAAAATACAGCCATTTTAAAGCTTTCATCGTTAAGAAGCATCCTATGAGCCATCTTCAAGTGCATCAATAGGCTTACCAACCAAGAGAAATTATTCTTTGACAATTCAACGACCACTGTACTAATAAGCTGGCACCGATACATTTGTGAAAATGTAAAGTGCTGATGATAATAGATGTAACCTGGTAAATAAGCAATTTATACAGAGAAATGCTTAGCACGTCTATACTGCTGAAAATGTATAAAGAAAACCTCTCAAAAGGGTAAGGAAAGGGAAAAGGAAAAGGTGTTGTCGCATTAAGAATAAAAAAAAAAAACAAAACAGAACTTTCTTTTAGAAAGGGCCTTTTAATAGGTTCAAAAATTTCCATTCCTGTTTAGAAACGCGGAAAAACCAGTTTCGTTTACCCACAACTATTCAATAGGAAAACGTATGCTTAGTAAAACATTCTTCGCTTTTCCACGTAGTCCTCAATTGCTTACTGAAAGGATTTACACATGACCTTGATAGCCTGTTCGATCGATTCATACTGCATTTTATTGAAAAGCTACCGGTATTCAACAATAACAAACCACACGCCCAGTTTAACGTTGTCCCAAAAACAAACCACTCAGCCAAATTGGTAGAGCTCATTTCAGTTTAACGCTCATTTCAGCAACATTTTTACCACTTGGGAACAGCTCCTCAGATCCTCGCAACTAGTGGTAGAGCCAACTTCTATCATCATCACGTTTTTCCAATGTGGAACCACGAATTCAAGATTGGATCAGATAATTATTCTACAAACTAGACAAAGAAGCAAAAGGAGAACAAAAAAAAAAAGGGGAAGATTGAAGACTACGGCCGGATCATCACTTCCACCAAGCTTTTCCCTGGCATGATGCATACAAGCATATGAACAATGTGACGAAACAACCAGCAAGAGATGACATGAGAATGCTGATGATTGAACTAAGCCAACAACGAACTTTTATCAAAACTAAGTCTCTCTGCTACATACTATGGCTATTATCAATGATGGACAGACATTTAATTCCCAGAAACATTTGAGCGAAAAGTGACATCTGCAGAAGAAGCATTTTGTTGTGGTTTTTCTTTAAGTTCAACCATTTTGCCCTTTGCTGTTGAATCTCTGCTCTCTCATCTTGTCACACATTAAAAATACACATCCAAAACTACTGAATTATGTTGTGCCATAAATAATTCTGCAAGTACGACAGACCCAATGTCTGGTTGGATCCAACGCAAAGAAGACTAGACATCATGCTTAAACATCTCTATCGAACCAACTAATGGTAGATAAAGAAAAGGATGGACATAATAAAGCAATTTTCTTGCTCAAGGGTTACCCCTATTTCAACAATAGGAGTGCCAAAATGAGTGGCAACAACAGGCTAGAAGATGGGAACTTCCAGAACAGTAGTGACAAATAGAGGTTAGGGATATTTGGATGAATCTCGCATTAACAATTGAAAAGTGCAAATACACTATCATCTCCCTACACCAAGTAGTTGTGTATAAAAAATTATTCATGTCCTTTATATGGGAATTTGGAAAACAACAAAGTTTCAATCCCAAATTTAATAGGGGTCGACTACACGAATCTTTTCTCGTCACCCCGTTTTGTTGTGCACAGAGTGAGTAGTAAGATCCAATCATTCTAAACCTTTCTTAACTAAAACCTGAAAGAAAAGAAAAAGAAAAACAGAGAGCGAGAGAACCAGCCATGAAAGATCAATCTATGCAAGCGGATCCCAAACCATGTTTGCAACACACACACACACACAAACACACACAGAGAAAGAATAATGGACAGAAATTCTTCAGAAATAAATGAAAAAAGCATTCATTAGAAACCTACTTTAATTTATCCTTTTCTACTTCTTACCAGAAAAGAGAGAGAGAGAGAGAGAGAGAGAGAGAGAAGGGGGACGAAAAAGAACTTCAAACAAGATTAAAGTAGCCCAAGCCAAGATGATTACAGCAGTATTAAGGTGTTAATAATGAGATTCCACCCGCTAATCCTTCTTCCTTTTTTTTTATTCATAAATCGAAGATCTATTCATATTAATTCTTAATTACCAAATATAGCCGAACCACCACCTAATTTTCCTTTAAAAAAAAGAAAAAAAAGAAAATTACATATAAAAATATAAAAAAGAAGAGAAAAGAAAAAGAAAATGAAAAGGAAGAAACGGAGCCCAACCTGGGAGATCTGTAGGCAGCCAGAGAAAGAGCACCGAGATCCAGCGTTGGAAAACCCCATTCACCTCTGTCTCCGATTCCATTGATGCAAGGCGGGATCTAATTTGCTTCCTCCCAATCACAACTCGCCATCTAGCAATTTTCTCTCTCTCTCTCTCTCTCTCTTTTTTCTTTCTTCCTTTTCTTTTTCCTTATTATTATTATTATTATTATTATTATTTCTCTTCTTTTTTAGGTCGAAAATAAATAACTAAAGGAGCCAATCAGTTCCCGACCTGCACCAAGCGAGCCAGAGACCGCGGTAACCTTTTCGTCTGCGCCGGAGCCCAAGCGAATATTGCTGTGATAATTTCCAGAGGGTAGGCGGCACGTTTCGGAAGGACAAGTGCGGGTTATTTATAGTGGCCACAGACCAACCTCACCCTGACGCGTGGACATCCGCCCTCCCGAGCCTCCCACAGCCCAGCGGGAAGTGGTATTTCTTTTTTTTTATTTGGCCGCTTCCGTCCTTTCTGGCAGATAACTACAGTCGAAGCAGGCTTCGCGTTGGAGACAATTACGGTCTTGCCACCCCGCTACGTGGATCCAAGGGTTTGTTAAAATAAATAAATAAATAAATAAAACAGGAAATTTTAGTTGAATCGACCAAACCGAATTAGGATTTCGGTTAACCGAAACAAATTTTTTATCATTCATTAATTTAGTTAATGTAAACTAATTTTTTTAATTTAGTTATGATTTTTGTGTTTTAAAAATTACTGTTAAACGAACAAAAAATGTTATTTTATTTATATATTTTTTACTTTCTATTTTAATAATATTAAAAAATATATCATTAATACAATTAATGATAACGAATAAAATATCAATATATCTTAAGCAATTACTTATTTAAATTATATAAAATAATAATAACCATTTAAAAAAAATTATACAAGAAAAATATTTTTTACACGTAAATTACAATTTTTCTTTAAAAAAAATAAAAGCAACTGAAAGCAATCCAAAATTTTTTGATACAGATACAGTTTCAAATTTCAATTTAGCAGAGCCAAAATTTTCGGTTAAGTTTCAATTCTCTGGACTCAGATCACCCTAACGTGGATATGCAGTAACTGCATGGGGGCTTGACCTTGGCAACTAACAACTTCTGCTGCGAAGTTTGAACATTTTCTCAAACATTGAGCCGTTTGGTTTATGTGCTGTAATAATTCATTGGAAATTTTAGATAATGGAGAGATTTGTGTTTTTTTTTTTTTTTAACCCAGCAACTGCTACACGTATCATCCGGTGGCTGTGAAAAGGCACCATCTGGAGGATGTTGCAAAGTATACGAACCCCTAGTTGCTGTTCTAAGAGTGAGGGATGATGATGTCAACCAATCCACAAGCTTATTACATTCTCCGTAGGCATGAACGAGTCCTACCTACTTCCCATCAATAAGTTTAAGCTTGGGGATGGTTTTGCACAAGGGCCCTGTTGTTAATAGCTTCGGAGTCAACTTCCAGAATGACAGGCCTATATCCTACATCCCACCCGAAATTGGGGCCCTGGAGAATGCCCCAAAATTTATGCCACAAATGAAGTGCAGTACCCTAACATTCGGAGAAAATCTCGTAACCAGGAGCTATAATGTTCCTGGAAGCCTCTCCCAGGTTACCCCTTGCGGCCCCATCAGTATCCAGTTTTACCTGGCCAGCAGGCGGAGCAAACTATCCAATGAGAGAGCACACTCTCTCTATTTTACCAACCTATGATTGAGAGCCCTACATCTACGGACCCCGAAAGCCTAAAAATTCCTTTTACCGAGCTAGCTCCCAAGCCACAGAGTGGGAAGACACTTGCACCTCCTAAAAACTAACTCCCTTCCGTCCGTCGTTTCCACACCCACCCAACAGAATACGATACGCATTTTGTTCTGCTTCATGCACATTTCAAAAAATTATTATTTTAATGTGGGTGATATTATTACGTCTGAAAATTGCATCCCAGTAATAAGAGCACAGTTGATGCAAAATTTGATACAAAATTGATGAGGAGGATGTAGAGGTGTCAAAAATCAACTTAACCCCACAATTTGACTTGAACTAGTTTTAAAAAATCCAACTCAATTCGACTCGAGACATAATGCAACTCAAAAATAATTTTATCCGATCGAAAAAACACATGGCTTTTTTCTAAACTAAACTTTTTTTTAATATAAAAGTTAGTTATTTGATATTTTTTATACTATTACTTATTTTTTTTTATTTTTATATATTCACACACATAATACATATGCACACTATTTTATTTTCATATATTATACAAATATTATAATTTTTTAAGTTTATGTAATTAATTATTTATTATTATATATGAATTTCTATATTAAAATTAGATTTTTAATATAATTATCTATTTTTATTTTTTATATCCATAGTCTTGCAAAAAAAATTATTCACATATCTATATATCTATACATAAATATTTTTTTTCTTTAAGTCAATAATATATATACTGTTGACACTAAAAAAAAGGTAATGATTCACTTATAAGGTAAAATTTATTTAATTTTAATTTTTTAATAGATTCTTACCATTTATAGAAAGTCGTGCAACCCAAGTCTTACTAAATATGATCTTTTGAAGGTTGCGATTCAAAAATTTACACTTAACAATATAATTAAGATCGCGTATCTTATTTTATTATTATTATTATTTGCTTTTAAGGCTAGCCAGCTAAAGAATCGTACATAACCTCAAAAGAGGAAGGAAAAGATGGTGTCCAGTGCTAGTGGGAAAACCCGGAGCAAGTCGAACCTTTGGGTGGAAAGATACTTTTAGTTAACGTGTGTATATTTATATATCTTTTTATAAATTTGGTATATTCTGTTCTTCTTTTGGCTTCAAAGGCGAGAACAGGAATATATTAGCCAAAATTCTTGATTGCCGCAGTGCCTTGCGGCTAAATTGTCAAACCCAATAATTTTTCCTTCTTAACTTTCCCGACATTAAAAGGGTTACTCTGACGTGCTTTTTGGCAGATAATTCGACTTTGGGACAATGCTAAGGTCACAAAGTTGATCTTTAAAAAGTGAGAAAACTTGACAGAGAATATGATAATAAGTTGTCAATTCTTCTCTTGGACTTTTTGACTTATCGGACCCAAATTCCAACTGCCATAGCTGCAATTAGCGGTCTAGCAGTTGGATGGTCACAAAACTTTTTGACGCAAAGTAGAATTACATGTGAACATGCAAATAATTATCAATTATACATGGTTTTTTTTTTCATTTCTAAATATGGCTAAGAGCGTGTCTGGGATATTGGGTGGTACAAAAGTTATTCTAGAACTTGATGCTTTGGAAATCCTTCCTCCTACTGGGAATTGGAAGTCGATATGAAATTTTAAGAGATGCTTAAAATGGAATAGGAGATTCGATGCAAGCACACCTATAAAGAGGGAAATAGATGTGTAGATATGATTGCTAATATAACAATCGTTGCATCACTAGACAGGCGGACTTTTCATGAACATCCTCTGGAGGTTCTACGCTTATTGTTCATGGACTTACATGGGAGTATCTCAGATGGTGCTGTATAGTTGATATTTTGTTTGCATTTAGCTAATTGATTTCCTTTTGTACAAAGAGAAAAAGGAAAGGAAAAGAAAAGAAAAGAGAGAAGAAAACAGACAGCGCCTGTTGTTTTGATTGTTCGCTACAAAAAGTAATGGACAATACCAAAATATCCAGCCATTCATCCCAAATTGAGACCATCAGCTTGTTACATAATTGCATAGCATCCAGACAAAGTATAGAATTATATGTTGTTTGCCCTGTGCCCTGTGTTGTACATAAGATTCGAAAACATGCAACAAGTTGGTGTTTCTTAAATGCATAACCCTATGTTAGTTAACTAACAGAAGTTGCAGAAATTGCAGATACAGATTTATGGCATGATTATAAACATGAAACTCATCTTTGGTAATAATCAAAGTCAAAACGCTGTTTTTTCTTTTTTTTTTTTAATTTTTCTTTTTTGTATCTGGGTTAAGCACTTCATTAGAAGAGCGGCTTTGGTCTTTTTTTTTTTTTTTTATAGTCCTCCAATTCATCCCTGCTAATCCGTTGTATGCATACAATGGTTAAGTACAAAACTTTTGTAAGAGAAAATTAACATTGACTAGAGAAATAAATTCGTAAATAGAAATGAAAAGCTTGAATCAATTAGATTTCTACACACACGCACAGAGCATTATGCGAGTCAATAAAATTTTGAAAATGGCGCACATTAATTCAAACAAATACTGGAATCTAATCTGAGATCATAGGCTTTCTTATTCGGTGAGTCTGATGCGCTCGCCTATAATATAGAACGACGAAGGCTATACCATTTCTCTTAGGAATTACACTCCACTTCCCTTGCAACAATGCAACCGAAACTACGTGCTACAAACAATTATATGAGCTTTGGCAAAAACTAGAGGTGAGACTCCCATTGCATGTAGGTCTTAAAACCTAAAATACAATCTCAATCACGTCTATTTTTATCAAGATCAATATCTTAATCCCAGCCATTGTTTGCAATAATTTTCTGATTACTAGTTAGTTGTGGTTAAACATCCAAAAATTACTCTCTCTCTTTTCATCCAACTGATGCTGTCCTTTGTCAGGTCAGAGAATTTCTACTTTCAATATTTAACTCTAATACGCTCTTTTATGCTCATGCTTTAGGTTCGAAAGTGTGAATTAAATATAATTCCTTCTTATCTTATACAAAAATAATTCTGCAAACTTAATTTAAGTTTGTGAAAAAAATTTTCGGTCATAAAGTTTTTGATATTATATCAAAAAAAAAAAACTAAGAATTTAACTTGGCACGTCAGGCATGATTTATTGAATTCTAACAACAATAAACAAAGAAATCGAATTTGAAAACTCATCTAGAGATGAAGAAAGGAACGGAATGGTAGATTAATTCAGATGTAGAGCCATCCGAAGGGTATAATTACAGACGACTTCAGAAACATTTGGCCCCCCTTGGTGGTGAGTTTGTCTTTCACCCTACAACATGCCGAGCCAATCCTATCCAAATCCCAATGGACTGTCTGGTAGGGAAATTCAAGGAAAAAGACAGTCTAACTGCCACTAAACAAACAAACACCCCACAGAAGTTCTAGGCCATACTAAAAAACAAATGCAAAAGCAGGTGTAAATTAACTGGCTAACGAGCAGCGCCGTTTTGTAGCCTTAATTCCTTAAATCTGTCCTCTTTTTGTCTCTTCCTTTCCTTGCCGGCAAACAAGTTTCGTTGCTGAATTCAGAACAGCCGAAAGCTACAACGGACATGTCGCCAGGTCCTGTCGTCGAGGCCGCGGCCGCCCCAGGTGACGAGCAGCTTCTCTCAACAGAGGAGTCCAAGCAAAAGCCTCAGGTCCCTTCCCACCCTTTGTGTTTTTCATGCAACGTCTTCTGTCCGATTTAATCGTCCTCTTTTCTATGCTTTTCATTTCTGTTTTTGTCTGTGTTTGTCTTTTTTTTTCATCTGGTCAATAAAATCATTAGGTGACGGAAGATGAGTCTGTGGTGGTGGAGGACGTGAAGGAAGAGGAGAACGATGAGGAGGAGGAGGAGGAGGACGATGATGAGAAGGAAGAGGACACGCCAGGTCTCTTTTTTCTTCCTATGTTTCTCTCTTCTATAGTTTCATTTATTAGTTTTGATGGAGCTGTTATTAAGCTTATTTTGTTTTCTTCAGCTGGGTTTTTAGTCTGTACTTCGATTCTTGTTTTTGTTTCACTGCAAATGTTGTATCCTGGGAGTGTTTATCATGCTTGTTGTGTGTTTGAACAATTATTTTGTTGGGGCTTAATTACCTTATCTAAGTAGAGTGCTATCGTATTTGTTGCAATTTTATTGTCAAATCGAATCTGGGGAATTCAATGTTAAAAGTCTGCCTAATGCAAATTTTGTCTCGTGGGAGTGTTTAATATATTATTTGTTTGAACAATTATTTTGTTGGGGCTTAGTTACTTTAGCTAAGTAGAGTGCCATTGTATTTGTTGCAATTCCATTGTCAAATTGAATCTTGGGAATTCAATGTTAAAATTCTGTCCACGAGAGATGCAATTGCCTCAAAGTTATTTTTTGTTTTATTATAAGGTTTAAGATTATCCTATTTCTTAATAATGTAGGACTTCCCACGTCGAATTTATTGACAACTTCATCGATGTTCTTGGTTCTTTAATACCGAAATAAGTTCTCAATATTTTGCACCAAATTGAAGGTCTCATAACAGTAAAAGTAGATTCTGATACCATTTGTTACGGACCATTATCTTCTTTCTAAAAAATTAATTTGTTAAAATGTGAAGTAACCATATTTAAAAATTTTTCAATTTCTCTCGATATCGTAGAAGTTGGGTAGTATACATTATCTTTTCCTTTAGTTGATTTAAAGGTGGCAGGGTCATTCGATAGTACACTAGCCATGGGTGTGATACTGCTTGACCAGTTTTGCTTGAAGTTTTTGTTTGTTCTTCAAATCTGAATTCAACATATTGATGATAATCTTCCTTTCTACTTGGAAATGCCGTAAAAGTTCAGAAATGCCTCGGTTGAGATAACTTTACTTTCTCCCCCTTCCCCTTCTTGACCCCTTGAGAAAAAAGAAAAGGAAAAGATCTGTCACATTGTGATCCACTGTCCACTCTGAAGTCATTTCCTTCTCATGTAGTTAATTTCTTAGCAATAATATTTTGAGAGGATTTGTGTTTTTATTTTTCCCACTCTATCTGCTTTACCTTTACCTGTTGCATCATATGCATCTTCGGTTATTGTTACTTCTCTGGTGTTTTGTGAGCACGGCAAACTTTTGTTTGTTCAAAACATAGCACATGCCAATTCAATTATTCTTTATTCAGTTTTAGGAAGAGATGGGACTATTGCCTCATTATTATTGGGGGATTTGAGTTGCAGGTGCAAATGGGACCTCAAAGCAGAGCAGAAGTGAAAAGAAGAGTCGCAAGGCAATGTTGAAGTTGGGTATGAAGCCTGTTACTGGCGTCAGTAGAGTCACAATCAAGAGAACGAAAAATGTAGGCTTCTTCTCTCTCCTTTTTTTTTTTTTTTGGGGGGGGGGGGCTGATTTTTGTGCATGTGGTTGATCTAACTCGATGATTCATGACGAGTCACCAAAATCTTTTGGCATTGCAGGTACTGTTTTTCATCTCAAAACCAGATGTGTTCAAGAGTCCAAACTCTGAAACCTACATCATATTTGGAGAGGCTAAGATGGAGGATTTAAGCTCTCAGCTGCAAACACAGGCTGCGCAGCAGTTTAGGGTGCCAGATGTGACATCTGTGATACCAAAATCCGAGGCAACCGAAGCAGCTGCTGCAGCTCAAGCAGATGAAGAGGAGGAGGAGGTTGATGAGACTGGGGTTGAGCCTCGAGACATTGATCTAGTTATGACACAGGCGGGGGTGTCAAGGAGCAAAGCTGTCAAGGCGCTTAAGACGCACAGTGGGGACATTGTCAGTGCTATCATGGAGCTTACTACTCAAAAGTTGGTTTCTTTTAGTGGTTTTATTTTCGAGTTCAAATTTTCCTTCTGTAGTGGAGTTGGATCACTGTTGGCTGCTTATTAGGCTTTTTTCTCCTTTCAGACTTAAGAATACTTTTGTTGCAATTTCTTTTCTCTGAGTAGTAAAATCGAGGTGCTTCACCGCCAGTTTTATTGTGGGAAATCAAAACTCGTTTCCTAAGATTGGAACTTTTAACTCACCCCGCCGCTGACCATTTGCTCTTGCATGTCTAAGCGAAGCCCGTGGAGCAACAAGTGGTGGTCATGTTGATGCATTTCATTTGTAAATTTGACCTAAAGGGCTTGGTTGGTCTCTGAACCGGCCGTCATGTCCTCGTCCTGTGGCCAGAGTCACGGAACCAACCCAACATTGGCTAGATTAACCCATTTTGGTTGTTGGACTATCCATCTCTGCATATGTGTCCTCTCATCATTTTTTTTTGGTTGCAGGCTAGCCACCTACTACCAGAGATTCCCATATATTTCTAACCATTACAAGGTTCTTCTACACGGCACCAAGAAAGTTCATTTTCAAACTGCTACAAAATTTTTCAATGATAGTCAGCACACTAGCGCATCAATTAACTGAAATCAGCCTGGTAACACATCTATGAAAAATTGGCAATTAACCCCCTACAACATTTCAGACAAATCAATTTCAAGAGGCAACAAATTGAGCACACTTCTTCCCTATATAATTAATTTATCTTGTAACAAATGTCAATAACTTGCCATTTCCCTGCTGTAAAAGGGTCACATGGATCCACAACAAACCTAGGAGTTCAAGCATTCTTGTCTTTCAAGTTTTAGTTCAAATGAATGGTAGCAAGACTTGAAATTAGCAACTCAAACTTGCTGGCTTGAGCAATGCAGTGTAAACCCAAATATCCAGTGTCCCCACTCATCAGCAACTAATACTCCAAAGGCCCAGAACGAAATTCAGCCTTTTTATGCAGTCAGGAAAACAGTATTATAAATAGTATACGTCTGCAGAGTTGCAGCTTCGTTGAAGAAAACAAGATTACAAATACTTTAACTGGCAATGGTTTTGACTTTTACGGTTTTTCGTCTAAAATTTATCCTTTGATATGCATGCACTAGATTAGAGGCATTTTGTGGGATTCCAAATTCCAAATAGAAAATCAATAAATTTTAGTTCAATGGTATTAGAAGCATGTTGAATTGAAAAACCTAGACAACATAATTAGGACAAATCATGCCACTACATGAAGTTGAATCCAATAATTGCATTTGTTGATGGATTTAGGTGACACAAATGATTCATTTCTTAATTGGGTTGCCAGTTTACCCACCGTTTTTGGAGGCCACCAAAGGGCTCCTCCCGAAGCCGATGGTGGCGACAAATTTTTAATATAAAGAAGCAGCCCGCTTGCACCGGGTGATCTGCAATAATCGACTCCGTGAGAGTTCACTTCAAAAGAATCGGGGCCCAAAAGTATCCAAACCGGGATCAACTCATTCTGATTCTGACCTCTACTATATAATCCGCAGCAAAATGTTGGGTTGAAAACCACTGCTGGCAAAGCATATTTCTAATTGGGTTTTTTTTTTTTTTTTAATGTTACCCATTTTGTTGCCACCCTGTTGGCAAACATCTTAATTTGGCCCTCTATGATTTATTACATTTTAGCTTTTGCTTCTTTTTTTTCTTTTCAAATTTTGGCCCTCACGTTTTGTCCGTCACCCCGTCAGCCACCTAGTACTGACTCGAATGTTAAGTTATTATATTTCATGATTCGCATTTTTTTAACAAATTTTAAAAATTATAAATTAAAAAATCTAAAAATTGAAAACAAAATAAGAAAATTGGTAAAAATCTGAAAATATTTTGAAATGTTTATAAAATTGAGAATTCCAGAAATTAAAAAACTCATAAATAAAAACCTCAAAACTAAAAAAAATAAAATTAAAATATCAAAAAATTTTAAAAATTTTATTTTGAGTTTTTAGAATTTTTTTATTTTTAACAATTTTCAAAAAAAACTTATCATCATCAAAAAATAATGGCGTGTAGCTCAGTAGCGCACTGACATGACAACATTAACAATACACTAATAAAAATATTAATGAAAAAAATATACGAAACCAAATTCGATTAGAAAAAAAATATTATAATTTTTTAATCGTAGTGGGCAACTTGCTTCCCAGGAGGTTAGCTTCCCGTTAAGGCTCGTGGGCTAGGGCGTGATGCTCTGTTGAATGTAGGCGAGAGCGTTCGGCCGGAATTTAGTTCAAGCTATATTTTCTCTCTTATTGCTTTTGATGCATGCAACCTTCCTGAATGAATAAGGTTCTTTTTTTTTTTTTTTCATTTCTTATAAAAAAAAAAAAAAAAGACCCAGAGGGAGAGAGAGAGAGAGAGAGAGAGAGAGAGAGAGAGAGAGAGAGAGAGAGAGAGAGAGAGAGAGAGAGAGGACATATTCCGTGTAACCGATCTTCCATTGGGTGTGGGACTTGACCATCGAGATCATATGATATTACTTTGATATCAGGAAACTTGTCACGTTTAGTTACATTTGTAAATTATTATAATCATAGTAGTGGAAGAAATTTCTGACAACAATCTGCTTAGTGTTATGACCACATTGCCGGCGGCTCAATTTGTTCTTATTATGAGCACATTTTTAGGGATTAGATAATTTCTTTTTGGTACACTTAGCGGCAATAATTTAAAAATGATACAATCGTGGAGGGACAGCAAAAGATTCTGAAATAGAACTGAAAAAATATTGGCCGAATGCTCAAAAACCATTCCAAGTTCTCTTTAAACCCATAATTAATCTCTCATCTTTATCATTGTATCTGTTAAAGTGGCAATTAAATATTTTTTAAAATAATAAATAAATATATTTATTTATAATTTTTGTTAAAGAACCCCGGGATCCCATTTGAATCCGATAATTTCCTTTGACGTGTCCCTATCATTTTCGTAGGTTCCTTTTAGCGAAAGTCGGTGGCACTAAACCATCTGTATGAAGACTCAATATTGCAAAGCAAAGCAAGAATTCATCCACCTCTTCGCATGTGTAATTTAAATCTTACTTTAATTAAAGGATGGACCACATCTTTTTATCAATATGCCTTTTTGAAGCAGAGAGAAGTAGAACTTATCTATTATTTGTTCCCAAGTAGCCCCATGCCGTATCCCCCCCCCCCCCCCATCTAGGGGAAACATTATTATGGCAAAAGGCAAATTGCTACGTGCGATATGCCCATCTAGCGGAGCATTATTGTCCCATGCAGCATGTGCATTATTATTATTCAACTTTTCGAATACCCTATAATAATAATAATAATAATAAAGAGATTAAAAAAAAAGCTGAGATTCAAACCTCTAATATTCCCTACTTTTAACCTTTGTCTCATGTGCATTATTTCCACATGCATGCGCATGGGCTAGTCTCTCCCCTAGTCCAGACCTCATGCTAAGCTACTAGAGAGAGCTACTGCTACTACATGGGGGAGATGGAGCTGAGATTGGGAAATTGACAATCTCAAGGATCTACCTTTTTTTTTTTAACTAACAAAGCAATTTGCTTTGCTCAGATTAGCATTTTTTGTGGATGACACGGATCATTCCTAAAGTCAAAGCCTGCCGATGGGCTGCTGTTTGAATTATATTGTTATGTGAGGTAGAGCGCGGACTTGTACGGTTAATTTTTAGCATCACACCATTTAAATTTAGAAAAATGATTCTGGAACGCAGTTTCACCGTCACAGTTAATTTTACCAAAACCCCATGAGCCCCGGAACGATTTGTACTACCGGGCAAAACCCTCCGCGCCGACGAATTTGATTGCAATCTTTTTGGGGATTCACCCCCAATTCAATCCTATACCATGGCGGGAGTTTCTATCAAAAACGTCAAAACTCGTTATAAAGCCAAAACACGAGGCCTCCACATTCAGCATAGAGCATGACTCCACAAATCACAAATGATATTTAATAGTTTTACCCCATCGGGAGACGGCGTGCAATTTTTTTGCCTGAATCGCTACACGTAGTCTTCTATATTGGCTGTAAAGCTATGCTTCGAGCCCTGTGGTTGGAAATGTTTTAGCACCACTCATGTAAGATGCTCTCCTCCCAAGTCAATTAAGAGAGAAAAAAAAAAGAAAAGATAAAAAAAAAAAAAACAAAACAAAAGGGTTCTTTTGCCCTTCCAACACTCTCCAATGGAAAGGAAACTATGATGGCGTGCATTAAATTACACGGACAATTTGTTATTACAATGAATTCCGTTTAATTAGTGATCTAATATATTCTTTCATATTAATTTGAGTTTTAATTTTTTTGTTGACATTTAAAAAAAAATAAAGTTTATGTTGAAATTTAATGTTAAATTTTAAATTCGTTAAAACTAAAATTAGGCAATAGAGAAATTGATTTAAATTTAAAAACAATTTTTAATAACATAAATTAAATTACAATATCAACAAATGACCTTCTGTTTCAATTTATAAATACACTAATTAATATATTTGTTATGACATTTTTGTAACTAAAAAAAATTGAAAAGAATTTCGTTAAAAGTTTAAGTTGAATAAAAATATTAACTCACTGACTCTATCAATAGATACAGTATTCCATACACCTTTTTTCTAATTTAAAAAAAAAAAAAGGGAGGAGGGAATTCGGTTGAAAGCTTTGGCTTGTTATCGGTGAGGGGAACTTTCTTTGTTTAAAATCGTAAGAGAAGACACAAAGCCAACAGGAAAGGGATTTTGGAGTTGAAGTAAAGGGCATCATATTCATGACGTAGCATACGGGTATTTTTAGTAAAGGGTAATGTTATTTAATTTAGAAGAATAAAATTTTAGGTGTTTGATAATTTTTTTTTTCAAAAAAATTTGCTATTTATTGATAAATTCTTTGAAAAATAATTGATAAAAAAATTAAAAAAGTAAATTTGAACTACTTAAGTTACTTTTCCTATTTTTGGACCTCGATCGATTATGAATCCCTCCCACCGTTGCTTTTGCTTTGCATTGTGTCATTGCCGCGTTGTCCTCACCCGGGGGGCCCAGATCTATTCCGCTTTCACAATCAGGGACCCACCTTTCATTTAATTGGCCCTGACTTTGGATTTCTGACGTCTCCTTCTCATCTGATCTCGTTTTATTGGGGGGTTTTATTATTATTATTATTATTATTGTTTGGGTTAAAAGTCAAAGGTGCTTCATCCTATATTCTAATCTCACCAAGAAATCGTTATTTGGCATCAATTTCTCCACATTACCCCTCCAAGGCATGGCAAAACAATCCTCTATATAAAAAGCCCCTCTTTGTGAATAATTTATGATAAGATATTATAAAAACCTAGCATAGCCTTTTTTAAAAAAATATATATTTTTTTGCTTTTTAAACTTAGAAATACATGAACAATTTAATTTTTTAATAGTTAATGAGAGAAAATTTGCCCAAACAAAGAGTGTAATCTAATTGTAGTGTTTATTTTTTTTTTTTTGGTTTTCGTGGATGAGACATATAATCAAAGAAAAAGGAAAATAAAATCCACGTGGAAAGGTGATTTTGTCATTACATGTGGATAGGACGCGGTGCCAGAAATACACCATTGTGAGAAGAGTCCCATGCCGACGTTCGACGCGGATAAAGGCCATCCAACGTCAAGGCAGGAGTGACAAGGGCTGACTTTGCTTTGCAGCAGAGCATAATACAACTATACATCAGTTTTAACCCAATAAGCGCCTTTAAGAGTAAGAGTCTAAGAGTTGTCATCCATTACCATAATTTATGGAAATATTAATTCAGTGGGACACTTTCTCTGACTGAAATTTTAGTCGCTGTGTCCTCCTTGATTGGTGGGCGTCGAATAATTGAACATCAATCGGTTATCGGCCTATGGTTTTGCTTTTTAAGTAAAAAAAAGGTTTAAATTTTTAAAAAGCGTGATGTCTCAGAGTTAACCAGAAGAAATCTTCCGCAAATTACTGGTGGCGTGGCACCCAACCCCTTATGATTGCCGCCACCGGCCGTCGATCTTCTTTTTTTTATTATTTTTATTTTTATTTTTTTTGTTTAGATAGTTTATGATCGAGGTGTTATTAATGACTTTCAATATTTTTAAGATAACATGCTATCACCATACTCTTGTATTAGAGCATAAGGGTTTATACTTGTAACACATGTATTCGCTTTATTCATAGTACGTAACTCAATAATTTAGCAAAAATAGAAACGATATAATTCTTTATTCACATTACAGGAGTACAACAAAGAGGCATACAAATGGAGTGATATGTTGCTTTTTCGAAAAGAAATCTAATATATATATATATATAGTAATTCTTAGTTTGATAGCGGAATAAATAAGAGGAGATTATGAAGTAAAAAAATTATAAATGACTTAATTAGAAATTGTTGAAAAGCTGCAAATAATTTTGTCTCCAGTTTGCTACAATGTTTGGTACTCCCCCAGTCGACTAGTCGTATTGCGCCAAGATGACAAATGAAATTAAACAACACCACTCTTTTTCTCAAAAATCTATCAGGAAGGTAACAATATTTAATATTTCCACCGTCAATTTTATTTCCAATTTGCCCCCCACTGTTTTCACATCATTTTTCACACCAAAACACACACACACGCACGCACGCACGCAAAATCCAATCGGCTCCCATGCTCCCCTGTATATAATCCGTACACAGCCACCAGCCACCAGCCACCAGCCACCAGCCACCAGCCACCGTCCTCCCCTCTCAAAACCAGCGAAGAAAAATGGGTAAAACCAAAAAACAAAAGAGCTCATTTTTCCTCTGCAAAAGAGCGCCTCCCAAAACCCCGAGACCTCATTTTTAGAGAATTATTGTGACTTAAAAATTAGTTATCGCTCCATCATTCTTTCTTTTTTATGATTTGAAACGCGAGAGAGAGAGAGAGAGAGAGAGAGAGAGAGAGAGAGAGAGAGAGAGAGTGGAGGGCAGGGGTGGGGGGATTCTGTCACTACCGGGTACTTTGAACTCCAGCTGGTCTGCAGTGTGAATTCTCTTCTTTCTGCAACAAGTGGATCTTCTGGATATCTATTGGTAACTGCGCTTTTTAGAGCTTCTCCATTTCTGAGTTCTGCTTGATTGCCTTAAATTAAAAAGGAAAAACAGAGAGTTGAGAGCTTAAAGGAAACTGTATTTTTCACACATCACCGCCTCTTCCTGGAAAAGCAAAGATACACTCAGAAAGTCCCAAGCTTTTTATTTATTATTTTTATTTCATTTTTGCCTTTCAGGTTACTGAAATGCTCCACTTTAACTTGGCCAATTAAGCGTTTGTACATGGCTCCATTTCTGTTTCCTTCTTTATCTTCGTTGCAATCAAGATCTTTCTAAGTTCCCTGGCTTTCCTTAACAAATACCTAATAATAACCCCAGAATTGTTTTTCTCTGTAAAGTAAGTTGAGTGATCTCCTCCAAATCCTTACCTTTCCTTAATGTTTCTTCCTTTTTTTTTTAAGATAAAAAACCAAAATTCGCCATCTGGATACACTTTGCTTTTGCAATTTCCTCTCAGTGATTCTTTCTAGTTTTTACTTAAGACAAGATCTTTTAAACTTGCTTTTGTTTCTTTTTTAAGTTTTAACCTGACTTGCTTTCTTCTAATGATTCGCTTCTTTACAGTCGCAGCCGACAACATCCCAACAATGTCAATGACCATAAGGCCGCACCTCCACCATTACAGTCCAAGAATAGGCAAGCCCACTGCCACAAGCAGAGACTGGACGCAGATCTACTCCATCTACGGCATGGACCAGTGGCACACTCTGCTTTTCCTCCTATTCCACGCCGTCTTCTTTTCAATCCTATCCCTCATTTTCCTCTTATACTTCGACCCCATTTGCTTCTTCTTGGAGACTTTCTTCGGCCCCGGTGGCACCGCGCGGTTCGCCGCCGGGTTCACCGGCTGCGTGATGGCCATATCCGCGGTTTGCCTGCTTTTCGCTGCCGGGAACTTCTTCCACAGTTCGCTGGCTTTGCATCACGACATGGCGCAGAGAATGGTGAGCTACGTGGTCGACTGGTCGACGGTGAAATTGGCTCTCGATATTGGGTGCGGCCGTGGGATTTTGTTGAATACGGTGGCGACCCAGTTGAAGAAGACAGGCAGCTCCGGCCGGGTTGTCGGGTTGGACAGCTCCAAACGGACCACCTTGTCTACTCTCAGGACCGCCAACAAGGAAGGTAGGTGTGTTTAGTTTTTTAAACGTTTTGTATTATAAATTCATTTTGGTGTTCATAAAACCGTTCTAAAAAGGATTCTTTTTCCCAATTTTCTTTTTGGGTACTGACACCGAAGACCCAAAATTTTGCTTACTTAAAGATGTTATGGTGAGGTTTCCCATAACAGAGTAATTTAGAGAAATGCAAAATTAACCAATTTACAGTTTAGTTTTAGATCTCATTTATAGTTAAATTTCATTTTTCAATTCAATTAAATAAAAATGACTTATGGGGCTGCATCACTGAGCATTTATGGTGAGTCAAAATTGGTCAAATTAATTGTTCATGTGTAATGAAATTCGTTTGTGACTTGCGTTAAAATGTTTGTAGTAGTTGTCTAGGCTGTTTATCCCCTTGCCGGCTGTGTCTTTTTGGTTCTTAAAAAAAGTTGTGAAGCTGAAGTTTTGTCAAACTTGTTAGGTATTTCTTACTCGTAAATCGTTCAGCTAATTAACTGAAGAAGTATTAACTTTAGTTGATTATGGAATTGTTTCAGATAAGTATGCGATCGTCCAATTGAAATTCACTTGCGTAGGTGTTTTATACGATGGATTTATTATGAATTGTTTTTTTTTTTTTGGTATTTCTGATGCTAACAGGTGTGGGAGAGTATGTCACATGCAAGGAGGGTGATGTGAGGAGCTTGCCATTTGGGGATAACTATTTCGATGTGGTGGTGTCGGCTGTGTTTGTGCACACTGTCGGAAAAGAGTATGGTCATCGGACGGTGGAGGCCGCGGCGGAGAGGATGAGAGCGTTGGGTGAAATGGTTAGGGTTCTGAAGTCCGGTGGTGTTGGAGTCGTATGGGATCTAGTTCACGTGCCGGAATATGTCCGGCGATTGCAGGAGTTGAAGATGGAGGATATCATGGTTTCTGAGCGTGTTACCGCCTTCATGGCTAGCAGCCACATTGTATCGTTCCGGAAGCCTAGTCAGCACGTGATGGGCCCCGATGAGGTCCGACTGGATTGGAGATGCTGAGGTGGAAATTTGAGTCATTAGTAATTTACCGAAATCATATATGGGAAAAAAGAGAGTAAAAAACACAAATTAAAAAGAAAGAAAGAAAGATAAACAAGAAGAGTAAGAAAGAATTAGAGGAATATACGCAAGTATGTTATGGTTTATACGTTTTCAATTTATCTGGGGAGACGAAGCCGATCCAGATGCCTTGTTAAATATACCTTTGCATACAGAGGTTGTAATTTGTCTAAATGGTTATCAATGAATTATTGATGGCTTTCGCTTATGTGTCCCACCCATCTTTATTTATTTATTTATTTATTGAATTTGTTGGTCACTGAAGAGTCATGGCCTCTGTTCTATACCCCACAATTTCATCCATATTTTCACTTGATGGTGTGAAACGTATAATTTTAATTTGAAATATAATGTATTCATTCGATTTTTCTTAAGAAAAGAAAAATTAGTTATTTGAGTATTAACAAATATAAAATTTAATAATGCATTCTCGATTAATGTTTTTTTAATTGAAAAATGGGTCGATGATTCTAGCCAATGGCAAATATGTGGCTGAGGGCATACATCTTCGATAGGTTTGAGTAATAAATTTGTCCATGGGGCAGATGCGTGGATCCAAGTAATAAATGGTCAATCTCCTATCCATTCGGTCTCTGTCTGCCTGAAAATTGAATTGTACTTGTTTTGAATGGGAATCCGGTGGGGGGCGGGGGGGGGGGGGGGGGGCCCATCTGACGATGCTATCATCGTCCCGGAATTTTGACAGGGAACGGGTTGGTTGGACATTAAATTCCTTGGGGCCACAGTTCGCCGGGGAAAGTTGCCTGGTTTATGGAAATTTTATAAAAAGTGGACTTGTCAATTGTCACCCAAAGCTTGCGATTCACTGTGACTCGCAATAGCGGTTTTCCAAAAATTGAGGCTTAAATGGAACGAAAAATCTGGCATTTTGGAAATTCCATTATTGACTAACCCTTGTAATGGATCCATGAATTTTTAGACCAGTGGGAGGATTCGTTTATTCGTTACAGCTCTACCCACATAATGGGTGGCCTCCTATATATTTTTTCTTTTTTCGAACGAAAAAGGTTCTATATGTGATAATTCAGAGGAACTTAATCTCAATTGACAAGAAAAATGGCGAGAAAAATGTTTTTTTTTTTTACCATAAAAGACTATGAAAAAGGAAGATTGTATTTTATTTCTTTTACCGCTGCAAGAGGGAAATACCAATGAATAAAGAAAACCAAACAAAGAATTAGGGAAGTAAAAAAAAAAAAGCAATATTGATAAAAAACAAAGGGATAATTTTCGTGAATTTCAGTAAAAGGTGAGAGTTTTAGTAATAGTAAATTTATTCCATTATCACTTTGGGTTTAAAAAAGTTGATCTCTGTGTTTTTATTTACATATTTCAATCAACTATAAAAAAGAGATTAAAGGGTCTATGAATGGGTTTGGCAAATGACAACGGAACAATAACGAAAACGCCGATTTCGACGATGCTACTTTTTTGGTCCAGTTCCATAACGTACAAAAGGAAAAAAAAAAAAAAAAGAAGAAGACCGCAACTCATGTTTCATAAGTTTTTAAAGTAAAAAACACTTTTCTTTTAACTTGTCTTTTAAGGTAATAATATTTATTTATTTTAAAAATAAATATATATATGTTTTACTTCAATTATAAATGATCACTATAACTTTGCATGAACAAAAAATTATTCTTGAGGATACTTGAAATTATTAACGTATTATATTATGTTTATTAAAAAATATAATCAAAATAATATTTTTTTAAGGTCAAAAAAATTATTTGATACGCAATTTATTGGGGTTTTTAACTTACTATTATGAGATATGCCTTTTAGTTTGTCCATTTTATAGTTTTTTTTTTTTCATATTGAAATAAATCTTAGACAATAAGATATGAACTTTTTTATTGATTTACGTTTCTATGATTTATCTTTTTATTAATCTTTCATATAATAATGATTAATTATTTAATGACATATTACAAAATTTTTTTATATAGACAAACATTCAAATAATTTTTGAAATAAGATATTAAGAAATAATAACGATATTTATCATAATAGATATTTGATTCTCAATTTATTAAATGCTTTCAAAAGTTTATATATATATATACTGTGATTTTTCCTTACCATTACCAAAACAGGCAATCATTTGTTAATTGCAATAACAAAACTCAACAACAATTTCAACTATACCCTAAAAAACTAGGCATTCACTCAACATCCGAGCATGATTCAAATCAAATCAGTTGAGTAATTTTTATCTCTAATGTCACAATCTCTCTCTCTCTCTCTCTCTCTCTCTCTTTCTTTTTCAAATTTAATCACCCAATTGTCAATTCATTGAATCATTTATTTTCATCACCTAATAAAATAAAATCTTGGAATACTTAGTATCAAAGCAATTATGATTAGTGATCTGAGCTAGATGTGGCCCAACAATCTTATTGTAACTTGTTTATTATCTCTGTCTCCTGACTGCTGGAAGATCCCGAAACAATTTAACTACACCATGCGTGTATGATCCTCAGTTCCTATTCATCATCTGCTAAATCGTCTTCAAAAAGACAAGCTTAACGCCTTAACTGCAATAAATATTGGTGTCATGTATCTGCAACGCATGCAGATAATTTAATGAGAAACATAGGCACAGGATATTCGGAAAACAATGCTGAATTTCTAGATTTCTAGCCTCTTTTGGACTTCATAAAAAACCTATCCAGGTTATCAATGAGTTTTAATTTAATAATATTTAAATCGTCTTCACGACAAGAGATCTCAAGTTTGAGTTCATGTTGGTTGCTTGGAATGCAACAGATTGATGGTTGTAACAAAAGTCTAATTTTAACAAAAAGAATAATGATATTTTTTGTGAGAATTTGAGCCCAGTTTGGCGTACTAGCTAGGGGAATGAATCAATCGTCGGTTGAAAGTTGTCGTGCGGTCACCATCCCAGGCCATTGGTCAAATGGAAAACAAGCATTTGGAGAGTTAGTTGGAGAGAGCAGACAGTGGTTACGAGATTTGGTTAGATGGGAACTAAATCCTCTGCAAGTCCAAAATTCCTTTATGATTTCTACGCAATTGTGGTGAAACGCCATCAAGACACTGATTTTCTTCTGGTAACACCAGCAGATGTACTATTCCCCAATGTGATGGGGCAAAGCCAGGTTTTAATGGTGGAATGCATAACAACATGCATACAAGCAAAATGTAAATTAATCAAACTGTTACTCAATGAAATATTTGCATACAAGCAAACTGTTGTAGAAAAACAAATGGGAAGACACGTAGTTTGGGAATAAGAAATAGCAAATGCCATAATTTGTATCGCAAAGCCGAAGATGATGTGGCCTCGGGGGGGGGGGGGGGGGGGGGGCTCGCCACACGAAAAAAGTTTATCGTCTAAAATTACATAATGTGCTACAGACAGCAATATATGTAACGAGTTATAAAAAAAAATAAATTTTAAACCAATTACACATTATTTTTATATTTGTTGTTCATATACTCCTTTTATTGTACATTATATGATTTTAGGCCAACAAAAAAATTGAAATTTTAAAAAGAAAAATGATTTTTAAAAGGTAAAAATTCACGTACCATTTCACTTCCGCTCCTCCTGTATCTATTTGTCTCTGTCACGTAATGAGAATCCCTAAGATTACGGTAATTGTAGGAGGCCCCCTACTTTTACCCTTGACAAGCCCCAAAAAATAAACAAAAAAAAAAAAAAAAACAGAGGGAGAAGAGAATGGAAGCAAAGGGGGCCTCTGGTTCCCTAACAGCTCCCCTTAATATTATAGCGTGAATTTGGACTTTGAGAGCACTGTTTATTTTTCTCTCTTCAAATGCCCTTTGTAGTTTGTGTCCTTTGACGATTTCTCTGCTTAATGCCATTATCCTGACGTCATTTTCATTTTTCTCTGTTTATATATCACAATCACTAGGCCAATCTTGGAACGCTGAAGCTCATTCCATGAACAGGGATGCTTCTAAGGGACTCCATTTTCTAGGCTCAGTTTAGCCCAATCTTATTTTCTTAACTATTCAAAAGGCTCGAATTTTGTAGCTCACTTTTTCCAAAGAAGCCGAACCTACACTTGCGAAGGAATGGCTTCACACTCTCATAGCCTCTCATCGCTTGGAATAACTTTGTTTCAACATCCCTAATTTCTCGAAATGTCCGATCCGGCTCAAATTATTACCTGTTTTCTGCTTGAATAGCTTATTTCTTAAAATGATCCTCACACTTTTTGTTGGAACAGCTAAAGGGACAGCAGCGCAGGGTTCCAAATAAATTTCCCAATGAGTGAAAGGGGGAAAAAGTTTTGCTTTGTCAGTCTCATCCTCAGCGCGGTGTATAAAGCGTACAAAATTCCCCCATAAAAGAAACAACCCCCCCCCCCCCCCCCGGTATGCGACTGACAGCCAACATCCCTGAAAACCCAAAAAGCCACCAATCCCAACTAATTTCGCTATTGAATCTGCCTCTAGATTCTCTAATTCTAATAAACACACAATTTTACACGTCTACAGCACGATAAAAAGATGCCCCCATGTGCGGAAATTGGTTTAAATTGTAAAAGCAAAAGAAAACACTTTCACCCAACTTGACTGCAAAATGATGACCCAACAATCTGTGGAATGCAGAAGACGAAAATATTTTATGCCGGAACACACAAAGAGGAGCTGAGTGCTGGAGGCATGACACAAACCAGATGGGGTCCAGGAGGATTGCAGCTTATATTAGACTCATCAAAATCTGGGAGACCGAGTTGTGGAGGACGAACATAACCAGCTACCAGTGGCACGCATAACATGGAGATAACAATCCTTGAACCTGTCACGGTATAGAATTGTTAGAATTTCGTGGAAATGAAATATGGAAGGTTTTTCTAACAAACATTGGGTAGATATTCATCTAAAGGAGACTCATAAAGAGAATTAAGTAATGAAGAACCTTGCTTCGTTGTGAGAGAAACATGGCCTCTCTTCCTTCCAGCAATCATCCAATTTTCACAATTTGCACTTACTTCGTATAGCACCTCTCCCTGTTGCATAGGACATAAAAAATCAATCTATAAACTTCGCCATATGAAGACTGCAACATGAAATTTTTACGTCATTTGGGGAATTGCTAAAGAATTCCAAGGCCATATTTGAAGATATGCCTAACTCTGCAGATATCAATGCATAACACTATGCATCTGAAATAAAATAAGGTCAGTTTCACCATGATTGGTCAGAAAATGGAAAGGACAATAAAATGTTGAGGCTGAATGAGGCAACAGTTTGAAGGGTGCAGGGCAATTAAATAGCAAATCAGAAACCTCTTACTTCAAGGTCTGCCAATTTGACTAAAAATAGTCCTTAAACTTAACAATAAATGTATTCAAAATTAACATGGATGAATGCAAAATATTAGGTCCTGATTTGAATTTCAGTTAAATAATAAAAGAAGAGTGAACAAGAACCAGTATTATGATGTTTGACAACTCCTCTGTGACGAACTTGACCAGGCTTAAACAAAAACTGAAGCAGACAATAGCTAACATGATAGAATTCTAGAACCATGAGGTAAATTTGCCTTTTTAATTGTTTATCAAGACTTACATTGTGTCTGCTAATTTCATTGTCCTCTGAACCCTTCAACCACTCAACTCTCATCGCATGGTAACAAGTTGCCCAACTCTAAGGCCACTAGAAGGAAGTGGGAGAAAACCAACAGCCAGGCAAGGGTCAAGTACAGGCCTCTGCAATTCAAAAGCACTCTTAAAGATCAAAGCCTGCCTTGCAACATGTTGTCCTACAGGCTCCTCAACAATAGGGGGATGTGCTCCAATTGATCTCTCTCCAGAAATTCCATATCTGATATGTAATATGCTCTCTGGTTGCATTGCCTCAACATTATCTGACAATGAACAGGATTTTTGTGCAAGGTGTTTATTTTAGAAATGCACCAAAAAAAGTCACAAGCACGTAGTTCATGGTTTATACACACACCAAAACAGGCAACAGAGTGTAAAGGGGAACAAAGAAAAACTAAAGTTTATCATACCTGTATCAGTTAGTTTCCCTAAGCATATACTGAACAAGAATCCTGCTCTAGACATTGGTGAAACCATGAGAGGAAAGAAGCTTGAGGCTGGTCTTCCATCATCTTTCCCTGTATGGATAAAACCATCCTGAAGTTGAAGCCAAGCATCATATATGGTCAACGTGGCTTTCACCTGGGAGTGTAGTGTCACCTGAAAGAAATACACACCAATCTAGACTTTGAAAACAATCCCAAAAGAATTGCTGGGACAATACTTCAAACACTTTGAATCACACGGGCATTGATTTATCAAACTTAACAAAACCCATAAGCTCGCTTCCTCTTGAAATGTGTTGTCAGTTTCTGAATGCTCTATGTAGGTCATAAACTATCTAAGCCCAGCAAAATTGAGAATTACCTGAAGAAGCAGTGTACCATCATTGCATTTGTCAGAAACACGTGTGATCACCTGGAAAGGATCAGTGAAGTGAACAGCTATTGTCCTGCACATCAGAGCCAGGGAATTATAACGGAAAACTTAACAAATGGATGACCCAGTAACTAGAAAAAGGCATCCCAGTACATAAGGCTCCCACACTATGGAATTTGGGATGGGAAGGAAGAAAAAAAAAAAAACGGAAAAGCAGGGCTGGCAGTGAAAGGCATTAGGAGAATAGAAACCTTGATGGGGAGAAACTGACGAAACACTGAAGTACCTTTCAAATATCTGGTTATGAGATACTCCAAATTCAAGCTTCAGAGCTATTGTCCTCATGCCATCTACAATGCTTGATCTATGGGGAGTGACTGCCAGAGGAACACAACATGTTATAGACAGTGATATTATTCAATAAAACAAAAGCATGACAACAATACACACAAGGACATACTACCAAACATTTACATATTCCAATTACAACCTGAAGATGATCCTCGTGGAAGCCCATCCCTGATAGCACAAACGGGAATCCAAAGAATTGAATTCACATCACTAGCCCAATCTGGAAATGTTATTTTATCATCTTGAAGATTCAATTGCTCAAAATTCTTAGTAGCAGAAGAAGAATGGTCTCTTTGGTTGTCATTGTGGCTGGCAACATCAAAAACACTCTCTGATGTGTTGCCAAAGTTCTGCATCTCAATGGCATGTGACCCCACAATCTTCAAACCAGGACCAGTGTCAATGCGAAGGACAGCACCTTTGAGGGAGTATTCAATGGGCCGTACTGTGATCCCAACCCATTGAGTTTCATTTACCAGAAATGGAGATGTAACGGCTGCAGCAAGCTCAACCAGGGGTCTTGGCTTGAAAACCTAAGAATGGAAAAGATATATCAGACAAAAACATAACAGATAAATTAAATAAACATCGGCAAAAAATTAATAACCAGTACTTGATCTCTTCACAATATCCTAAACCACAGCAGAAAAGTTTGAGTAGATATAAACAGGAATTGCAGATATCAACACCCAAGGGAGAATATATGCCTCTCCCATTAGATCATCATAAAGCATGATTTCCAAAAGCTAAAATTCAATAAATTCAATAACCTTGAATACACTCTCAAATATTTTGGTGGGATATGAGATATACCTTAAAGATAGGTCTTGTTGGCTTTTCATAACTCATAAAATCATCACTGTCCGCAGGGCCACCCTTGGAAAAACTATGGGATCTAAATCTCAACTGACCAATATGCCCAGTAAGAACCCCCAAGACATATGAACCTGGTTTCTGTGGAGGTATAGCAAGGGTAATAGCATTCTTGCCAGGCACTAATACAATAGCAGTGGAGCTCCTTAATGCCTGAAATATCAGGTGAGATTCTTGGAGTCATGACTAATGCTATGGCACATATAAAACTGCTCCACACATTAAATGGAAAGACAATTGTGTCACCCAGGTAAAGCATACCTTAGCTCCTTCATCAGCATTACTCGTAGCCATCAAAGTGAGGTTAAGGGAATCAAGAGTTATGTCATCAGGAAAGCCACTCCAAACAGTAACAGAAAGAGTACCAGGATCCCCATCACATAATTCCAATGGAGGACCAGGATTTCCAGAAAATGTAATCAATGATGAAACATCTAGGTGCACAGGATCCTTCATCCTGCTGTATGCTAGACGAACAACATCTGCTTGAAAGGCCTGGCGCTCCTTGGTCAAGAGCAAACCTTTATCTAGAGACAGAAGTCTCACACAAGATGATAGGTAACCGACTTGATCATTCAACATCTTCTGACACTCAGCTAAATCTGGCAGGACATCAGCCAATAACTCTTGCCACCCTTCTCCTGCATATAGGGCACAAACTTTCTCATAGGACTTTGCAGCTTGATCGAAGTTTCCACGCCTGAAGCAAATAGCTGCTATTTCACCATCAAGGACAACACCATGTCTTTTCCACCAGGAGCGATGGTAATTGTTAGCAGCACCCTTGGTTAGCTCAAGATATTTTTGCTGTTAATGACAGAATATAAACTTGGTAAATACTTGTGAGTGTGAAGAGAGAGAGATCAAAATGGAGACAGGCTCAATTACCAAGGGATCAAAATGCATTCAGTTTTCCAATAAGTTTCACACAATAACACAAGCCTAATAAAGCATTGGAACCTCGAAGACAAGTCAAAGTTGAATGTTGGAGCATAATATATGATCCATACCCTAAACCTCATCCAACAGCTTAAACTTTCAGGTAAAATGTTTTATTGACATGGTATCAGAGCCTTTATAACTAAATGATTATGAGTTCAAATCCTGCTGCCCTCACATTTAAATATGAATTAATTATGAATTTATGATTTATTCATATTTTAGGCCCAAGTGAATTTGGCCTAAATCTCATCTAACAGTTTGAACTTTTAAGTGGAATGGTTTCTGGACATTGAACTTTTATAAAAGCCACTTGTAATGCTAGGACTTTAAATTACCCTCCATACCTGTCTTTAACAATTAAACATCTTGAACTTGATTGCTCAATAAATACCATTTTCTGGTTCAAATGTACATGGGAAAAAGTGTTACTTTATGGTATTCTTTCATTGGCCATATTGCATTCTTTCAAACGACAAATAGATGAATATTATAGACACCAATTAAAACATTTTGTTTCTGCTCATCACGTCTAAACATAACCTTGCTCCACATGTTACCTGAAACCAGCCTAAGAATAATCTATAACTATATCCATATCCCTACAAATTGGAACATCAGTGTAACTCCAATTAAGTCAATGGAGCTGGGATTTTAGAGTTTTACACCATTGAAAACATTTAATCAGATTTGCACTCAACATATGATGCCAAGTGTGAGCAGCAAAGTTTGACACTTGTGGAATATAAGATAAGATTATAGGACCAATATACATGTAAGGCAAAGAGGCAAGTTTTCTCTTTTGGGTTAGGCAGAGGAGATGGCAAACGTAAGCAGTCAGGGCTCTCATACCTCAAACTCTTCAATTGATGACAAAGAGTTCCAAAGATTGGCATCAGAAACTGTATGCTTCAAAGCATGCTCAGCAGCAACATATATCTCAGCAAGTCTCATAGGCCGATCTATTGAGCCTTCGAAACCTGGCAAAGAGTTGGTTCGCATCATAGAAATTGCATTTTTATCGGAGGGAGACAACTTTGTCGAAGCATTGAAAGCTGAACTGTCAAAATACATACATAATAAACTAATAAGAATCTAAAACAATTCTTAGAAAGATAAAAGAAATACTTGCCAAGAAAGAACCAAAATGAAACAGAGAGAAAATCACTGGAGAATTGATTTCACTACAAGCACTTCAAGTCTTGGATTCATTACCCATCAATCAAGCTTGGGCGACCCTCAAACATTTCTGATATATTTCCAGCAGAAAGGGAAGCTCTCCGTCGATTAGCTTCACGTAAGAGTACAGAAGGTTCAAGAGGCAATGGTTTCCTTTGAATGCCAAAGTGCTTGATTCTTGGGTTAGCTTGAAGAATCGCCTGCCAAAGTATCAAACTCTCCATTAATGTTCTGGCAGGTAAAACATGAAGGAACCCACATTTCACTAATATTCAGAAAATGAATGCTCCATCTTGAAAAATAGAATATTTATATGGCCACAAATAATTCATCTTGCAGGCAAGCCATTAAGTATATATTGCTTTTAATGGACCAAAAACTAACAACCAGAAGAAACTAAATAGTTTTCAACCCAGATGATTTGTTGGAGATTTGGATTATGTTAATAAAATTCACCAATTCAGAGGAAAGAATTTATGTCCTTGTGCTTATGTTTGGCTTCAGAATCCATCCTTTCAAAACTCACCTTTTCTTTCACAAGCACCTCAGAGGAAGCATCAGGTGGAATTGCAGGCCAAACGGCTGGTTTGGGCCAAGGTAGCATGCTCAGTGAGGCACTTGTCACAAGAAAAATAAACTTTAGAACATTGAGAAATTATCAAGGGTTCATATTTGAACAACATTTTATCAAGAACAGAATGATTCAGCAATATTTTACCATGAACATCATAATTCAACAAAAATTTATAAAGAACATCAATATTCTGTCTACATGAGCATGAAATCAAAGTAAAGTAAGAGGCAGTTTAGGACTTCAAAGTGGATATTCACCTGTTGACAGGACTTCTTTCTATATCTGTCCCATATCCAATCAAATATGCAAGCCTCATGAACTGCCATAATTATTATTGCATTTCATCAGCAGCCTTATCTATAGCAAACTAGGGGGGAAAAATCCAACATTGATTACCCTGCAGAACTATCTG
Source organism: Ceriops zippeliana (assembly GCA_037897445.1). Lineage (NCBI taxonomy): Eukaryota > Viridiplantae > Streptophyta > Magnoliopsida > Malpighiales > Rhizophoraceae > Ceriops > Ceriops zippeliana. The sequence continues at coordinate 2,854,533 of JBAPLH010000104.1, read as the reverse complement.
CTACAAATTGCACAATGCAACCAGTTGTCCCTTTTCCCATTTCATACACAGTTTACTTAGAATTCTTGCTTCCATTCAAAATGTGAAAAATGTGCATCACTTGCACAATATAAATTGTCAAATAAAGGAAAGGATGCAACTCTTCCTTTAATTGAAGAATAGAAATAATGAAGGAAAATTTCACCTTCACTCTGCATAAAGAATAAAGATCTCCCTGAAGGCGGTAGAACTCCTTTTCAATGTCAGGTGCAACAAGCCCTTCTTTATAGTGGGATGTAGTTGCATTGATCAAAGCCAAGCAAGCAGTTATTACCCAGACCTCTCGCATACAAAAAGGTAGCATATTCTAGGGAAACTCAAACAGGAGACAAGGAGACAAAAAGGCACACATAAAGAGAAATCAGAAACAACACCCTCAACACAAAAGATATACAATTTGCTAGAAAGCTACTGGAATGGATAGACAGTCAAATACCTCATGCGATGTGAGGACCTTTGAGAAGCTGATAACAAATGAATAGCCCCTTGATGCAACTTCAAAGGGACGATTTAGCTTAAATAAAAGCTGCGACAAAAACACTAATACTTCAGGAAAAATAAAAATTGATGATCTTAGACTTAATAAGGACAAAGCAGCATTTGACAGTGATAGAGATGGCTGCAAGACCCTGGCATATGTACTGGTCAAAGGCATTCCATTGCATCACTTGAATACATGCATGCATGCATTCCCAAGCATGTCACCTAAATTTTGTAACAGCAATATTTTGAAGAATAAATTTCTATCACATTGGGGGGGTATAAACTGTCAAGCAGAGAAGCAACAACAATGCTCTTTATATGATCCATGAATAAATACATCCAAATATTAAAGGTTCACCTAAATTATGGCCAAACAAAACCAAAATCAAGTTACTTACAAAAAAAAAAAAAAAAAATTGACTAGCATAATTGACAAAAGCCCAAGCATAACTGAGCAAATTTGAAATGCAAAATACAAACAAATGAACAAAAATAGAAATGCATTGTTGTTACAGCAAAAGATAAGGGATATTTTGCTTTCTTTACAAACTCAATGATCCCATTGAATTTGCTTTATATACAATAGATTTTAGGAACTGAAGTTTCTGTTTGTTTCCAACCTTTGATTGACAAGCAAAGAGATATTGTCTAAACTCAAATTCTCTAAACATGTCATCTTGAACAATTTGTGTCAACTGTTTGTGTCCAGGATTCAGAACTGCTGCCTGATCATCACCATGATCTACTCCCCCAAAGTCTCTCTGTTTACCACCCATTTTTACTGCATTACATAGGAATATGTTATACAAAAAGAAAAGCCTGAATTGTCAATAACAAAAGCATCCAGTCTAGAAGATAACAATGGTCACAACTACTTAATAAAACTCCATGTCAAAACTTACAAATACCTGAAAAAAAATTGTAGGTGAATCTAATCGAGAATTAAGAAGAAGTTATGATGTGAATTTTACAAGAAAGTACAAAAATAACGGCATCAAATAAGTACACCAATAAATTGAATAAGCTTTGTGACAAGGAGACAACCTCCTTGAACAAAAGCTCAGAAGCATCAATCAATCTAGGATATCTACAAGCAACAATTCAAAAATTTCATGCAAGACCATCTGACTAATCTTACTTGAAAGGAGCATACAACATTTTTGAAGCTACACCGGTCCAACACATTGAGGCAATCGTTTTATATAGTTGTCCTACCAAATCATGCTCATCATAAATTGATTTGATAAAGTATCACACAATCATCAAGCACTATTAAGTTTGTATACTTCTGCCTTAGGTGATTAAAAGGAAAAGGTAACATTAAATGATTCCTGATAGAAGCAAAACATACTTGTACACAATCAACCACATGGAAAAATTATAGGCCATGTGAGAAAGCCAAACACCAGAAACAAATAGAAGAAGTAAGACTATGTTGCAAGATCTGAAGTAGAAATGAGACAGAAGCTACACAAAAGACTAAAGGAATTAACATTGAAAACCACAATATCCATCCAGAATATATTGTATGCATCTGCTTTAATCACTAAATGAAAAGGAAAAATATAACAAGTTTGCAGCATTAACAGTTACACTACATAAGTCATAGACAGATTAGGCTTGTCAGACCATTAAAGGGAAAAGCATTCTTCAAGTATCAGAGTATAAAGCTACTCTTATTTAAACATAAAGTTGAAGCAGAGCAAGTGTTTTAGCAGCCAAATTGTTCATTAATACAAAATAGTATCCTCACAACCATATGCACCGGTTACCTGTTTCCAAATAGCAGAGTTCTAATTCGTCATATTCACGTAATGCATCTTCATGAAGATGAGCCATTTCGAACATAAAGGCTAAGCTTTCCTGGGAAAGGAAGCAGAATTAAAATTTGCAGCAATCTTCATAACTAGATAAGAAAAGTAAATAACTGGGGTGCATTACTATAAGAAGCAAATGGTTGGTTTGTGTTCACTGATTCACCCATTTACTGTCAAGTTCAAAACTACTCTGCTATCTTATGGACATTTATATACTGTAAAGGGGTTAAAGTTTTCAAAATAGTTGAAATCTACATGAAAAAGACTAAGGACTTAAGACACAATTTTTGTTCTGTTTTGAAATCTGCATGAAAAGAGCAACCAAAACTTGATATTCCACAATTTTTACTCCAGCAAAAACTTTTCTCCATTAGCCATGGAACATTTTTATTTCATTAGCTTGGGCAAAAGAATTTAAGAAATCAAACAACCTTCAATATAAAGAAATTACAAAAGTTCCAAACTGGCATGAGACGCTGCTCACTGAGCTTACGTATCTCATCCTCATAAACCTGTACACGTCTATCCAATGTATTTCTCACACACTCCATAATCTTGGACTCCAAATCTTCCCAAAAACTTGCTTCAGGACCATGAATATCGAATTTGCAGCATCTGGTTAAAGCACATGTTCAAAACAATAGATGAGAAGTAACTTATCCAAAAAAAAAAAAAAAATGCAGATGAGATGTAATAAAAAGAGTGCATAAAAGTTCTGTGCACCTTGAAAACTTTTAAAGATAAAGAAAAAGGTAAATGAATTATGACACCAATATTATTTGCTTCCGAAACAAGAACACTATCACCGGCAACCCCATAAGCAACCAAGTGCCCCACAAAGCCTACTTAAGTAGAGCATGTTGAAGCATTGATCAGTGATCAGTGATCACTGATTGGTATTTGATTCTTGTCTGAACGATACACCCAAATGCTTCTATTCTGCCCTTTTGTTATCTGGCCAATGGTAAGAAAGGACGAAAAACTGATGCTTGAGTGACAAACATAATTTCTGCCAAGAATGCTAGTCTTTATTCTGACATTTCACCTTTAGCTTTGACAACATCTAAAGCGTATATCAATAAGTTTGAGAAAGTACAGACATGAAGCTGAAGTGCAGTTTCCCTGATGACTGTTCTATGGAGCACACAGGAGCACAGGGATCTTATAAATGAACACACAAAATCTAGCAATAATCAAATATAATATCTATAATTTGATAGAAAATGATGAGATCAGAAGCAAGAACAAGAAGCAAAGGTTGTGAGTTTACCAACCATACTTGACTTGTCAACAGGATAAAAAATGTCCTCTAGGTTGCTGCAACATACCTATCTCGTTTCTTTGAACTGAAATCAACTTCAAGCTTTGTATAAACTTTTTTTGCCATTTTGGTGGCATGATCATTGCTTGGGTGGGCTTTAGATACAAACACGATAAACCATTCCCGCTCGTCATTCTGTACAATGAACTTCAGGCGCGGTTTAAGAATGGTTTTGAACTCATCATGATCCTACACATAATATCAACGAAGCAGAACAAGAGTTCAGCGCATTTTACACAAAATTCACATCCCTGCACTCACAGACAAAGTGAGTGAATGAGGTCAAAATGCAAGAACCAGTTGCAGCAAGCTACCTCACACGTAACGAGGACAACAGTTGCATATGGCTCTCGAAACCAGAAAGAATACTGCTCCCGTGGAAGCCGACTGCGAAGCCTCGAATCTGTTGTCTGTATAAATTCTGCGGAGAGATTCTCCACGAACACCTGATTCCGCGTCTTGTTGTTCAACCAAGCTCTTCTGAATGGCAGCCTACTCTCAAATGAATCTTTTACAGTCGGCCACAAATCGCTCACATCTTCAACTGTAAAACGCACATAAACAAAAAATTTTTACAAAAACAAACAGAAATTGAGAGTGAAAATATTTTCAAATAATTAAGAGATTGAAAGAGAAATCCAACCTGCAATTACGATGCCATCACAAGAGTTCTTGATTGTTTGGAACTGAGCTAGATAGTTCGCCATCTTCGATCTACCTTAATACTACAGATACTCCTTACAATCCATAGATCGACACATACAGCACTCTTGACTGCGTATAGAGCGCGAGAGAGAGAGAGTCGCCTGCTTTGCTGAGTGTGTGAATCAATGCAGTTGTCGCGCTGCGGCGTTGGCCGGTTGGGCTAGGTGGGTGGGATCTGTAGCCCGGGGATCTAGTGCTGCACGATAGACAATTCTCGATGTTTGGAGGGTTCTAATCGGACCGTTGGATCTTTCTTTAAAAAAAATAAAAATTCCTCTTCCTTTGCGTGGGGGCTTGGATGGGCCGTGTTTGGTTGTCTCAATAGATAAAATATATTGTCCTATAGTTTTGCAAGTTTATTACAAGTTGCTTCAGAACATAATTTCGCGAGAGCCGAGAATTGTTTTTTACGGGTAATCCTAAACTTTGAATTTTTTTATTTATAATAATATTATAAAAAATTTAAAAATATTTTTAGATAACTTAATTTTAATAGTATAAAAAATAAAACGATTTTTTTTTGTTAAAAATTAATATAACCCAATCTTTATAACAACACGCGCTAGGGCGAGGAGGTCACCGAGGCATGTCATGCAATTACAAGTGCCATGCCACCATTCATCAGCCTCCCATCTGTCTATTCCTGTAACACTGGAACTCGCCACCGTCCCTAAAGCTCCTATCCTTTTGGTTGGTAGAAATCAACCCAACCAGCAAGCTAGAAGATGGAATGGTCTATTCCTGTAACTTCGTCGCCCAATCCCACATCCTCAACAAATGGCTATAATTCCAAGGTCAAAGTAGTTATCCGGATTTTAATCACGATAATTCAGAATAGGTAAGCAGCATTTGCTATTATTCAACATGCAAGAGACTTATTTCTCAAAAAAATATAAAAACAAAGGGAGGCAAAAGCTTCAAATATCAATTATAGTTAATCAGGAAAACATATTGACTCAATCGAGAGACTTAACTTATTTTCCAAAATTGTGGGAGTAACAACTTTATGAGATTTATAGAATATGTTCAGTAAGTCAATCTAAAGTACATCGTTAAAGTGCAGTGATACGAATATTTGTGACATAATCCTACTTTAGAAAATAGAAAATAATTTTTAAACATTGTAAAAGTAAATATTTTACACTTCAATAAATTAATTTTTTGAAAAAAAGATAATAGTCTCATAATAAATGATATCAGAACTGACCCGACCTAAATTCGATATCTGTCACCAAATATTCTAAACCAAGAAATATGAAGGAGCCCGATCCATTATAAGAATGTTAATGAATTCGGTAAAAAAAAAATGTGACAGAATATTATATCAAAAAAATATATGAATTTTTGGTTCTTATAAATATAAATAATGCACACTCAATAAATTAAACTTAAAAAAAAGGTAATGTCCATGACATCTGCTCAACCTATTTTTTCACAATAATGATTCAGGAATTAATACTTTTCAAATGTATTATGTTACACCATCATAATTGATAATTTACATATTTATAATAATTTAGTTAATAATTATAACTAATAAGAAAAACTTTGAATGTAATAAATGATCATTACGAGATCAAACCCACATTCACATAATGAAATGGATAATTGATGAGGCTAGTGGAGGACACGTCGCAAGATTTAGTTTGATTAGGTGGAAGCAAACATTAATTTACAGAGAATGAGTTGAGTTATGCAAAAGAGCATGCGATTAAAAATAAAAATAAAAAGTAAATATTGAGATTAGTATTTTGACAAACACCAAAATTTTTAAATATGCAGAGAGAATCATTAATTTGGGCAACTGTTAATTTGATCTGTTTATACATATTAATACATTAATTAAAATAAATAAAATTTAATAATAACGTAATAATCGCATGCTATTTGATTATACGAGGTCTAAATTCTTGGCGCGGTGCAACGAATATAAGCGACGTTATCTTCGTAGCCTTAGTGGAGGCGAGGGAGCATTGTAACATGCCATTATCCGAAAACAAAAACGTAATTTGTAGTGCGACGTTTGTAAGATTAAAGAAATTATTTTATATTTTAACATAAAATTTTATTATTTTTTTATTAAATTTATCAATATTTTTATCGTAAATTAAAATTTTTATTCACTTTCAGATTTAAAATCGCAAATATCAAATTTAAGTAAGACATTTTTATAATATTTATTATTTTGTATAAAAAAAATAACGTGTTAGGCCTACGCGTAACTACCCCTTCTACTTTTCTACGTAGACTCCGTCGCAGCATGTACGGGGTCTATAAGCTAAGTTGCTTGGTCGAAATAGAATGCTAAGCTGGCTGATCACTGTCCAATTACTTCCATGCGATTGGGAAGTCTTTGATCATCAGCAGACAAGACATGAGGGTATTCCAGTAATTCGGTTTCACAGCTGAACAGGACCAATGAAAAGCATGCACATAAGCTCCCCAGGTAGATGACGGGCTCTAAGAAGTGGCTTTGATTGAGAAGCACTCCAGAGGCCCAAATCAATGGCTTTGACGCTCTCATCCACTTCCGCTACCATCTATCACAACAAGCTCTTCTTTTTCAATGCCTGCCCCACCTCTCCCTTCATTCAAAACCGCCATGTCCTCTCTACCCATTATTTTGGTTGGCGATTCAATGGAGGCCGTGGCCAAGTCACAACCAGAGCAGCCCACCTCAAGGCTCACTGCTGCAGGTCCACTGAAAGCAATGCAAAGGTTGAGCCTTTAAATTTGCTTTTGAAACATTTTTGTGATTTAGATAGTTTTATTTTGTGTCCTGTGATTAGTCGATGTCATCGTGCAACTTCTCTTGGCTAGCATGTATGTTAGGTGAATTCTTAATATCCAACTTTTTTATATTCTTCACTAATAACTGGCTTAGTTGTGAGAATTTTGGATTTTTTTTCTTTCTTTTTTTATTACAACCACAACAGCAAGAATTGTATTCTGGCGAACGCTAAAGAATATGTGGCGTTGTGTTTTGATGGTGTGAGGCTTCACTTGTTCAGTAAGGTACGGTGGGCTGGGAAGCATCATTAATTTTTGGAAATGGTGCTAGCTGTGATTCTCAATAGAAATCGTCTCAGTATTGCAATTTTTTAGTGGTGGGGTGGGGGATTTTCTGATGGTTTTGGCCAATAAGCATTGTGCCCTTTAGATTTGAAGTACTTATTGCAATGCCTTTTTCTCAATTTGGTCTCCGATTATTCAGGGTACGTCCAATGGACATGGCTTCACTAATATGCAAATATCAAATATTGGACATGGATGGAAGAAATTTCAGAGTCTGATTGCCGTGATCCTTGTTTTTGTGGAAATTTCTTCACCTTTAACTTGGAAGAGTTGGAACTTTTGGTCCATTTCTCCAGCAAAAGCAGTACTTTATTCTCCGGACACCAAGGTCCCGAGAACTGGTGAACTCGCTTTAAGAAGGGCTATCCCCGCTAACACAAACATGAAGAATATACAGGTAGCTATTAATAATCAAGTTGAGTCTTGTGTCTCTTCGTTTACTTGCAAACAATCAGTTTCCAGACCATCTTGCTTTGTGCTGCTAGACTTCTCTGGAGGACATCTCATACTTGTTAAGGATTCCCCAAAGAAAGCCTTATGGAACCATGGAGGGCAATGTGAAGAAAGCCCTCAAGGTATGACCCTTTTCTTTTGATATAGCGAGGTCGTATGCATATACAGTGTGAGAATGATCATTTCAAGAGGTTATTACCTTGTTTCTCAGTTAGTTTTGTTATACATGTGAGCATTTTGTTGATGGTTTATGCTTAGATCTTTATCGTCTATTGAAACTTCTCCTCTTTTGTACATATCTAATGATTCCGCATCACGACCATTAAGTCACGTTGGCCTTTATTGAATAATAATAGTTCTGAAAACATTATGTTTTCACTTGGAATTGTCATCCTTCCTCGTGATTTTAGATAGCAGTGGATGAAAAGGATGCTATTTTGGCAAGTATACCTGCAGAATTGAAGGAAAAGGGGTCTACATTGTATGCATCTCTAATTGATGAAAAGGTATGGTTACATTGTATGGTTCCTGCGTGGAAGATGAGTTAATAGTTGTGCAGTAAAATATAAGGACTGCAGTACTGCATCTAGTCTCTTAGTGTTTGTCTTTGTGAAGATTTATGTTGAAAGCCAATCAAGAATCTCAGTTTACTGGGTTATTGTATGGATTTGTTGGAATGACACTAAAGTGGCTTTGGCTTGATAGGATGGTTTGCAAGTGCTCCTTCAATGCATTAAGTATCAGGACCCAGATAAAGTCTCTGGTGCCCTTGCATCTTCACTTGATATAGTTGCAGAACTGGAATTGCTTCAGGTAAAAATGAATGTCCAGTAATACTGGAATGAACTATATGCATCACTAAGGTATTTATTAAAATTAGTCACCAAAAGAACTTACCAATCAGTGATGTTTTCCTAAATTTAATATACTAAATGCTACGTTATTTCAAAGAGCATTAACTCAATTCTCTTTTCAACAGGCACCTGGTTTATCATTTTTGTTGCCTGAGCAATACTTGAAATATCCAAGGTTAGTTCTCTACAAAATCCTTTAAATGTATTTCATCTCTATTTTAACTGGGCTTGCTGTAGACATATTATGTGGGACAATACTTGCAGTCGTTTGATTTTTAGTATGACTTCACGTGAATAAACAAAAGCAGAACCCTGGACCATGTAATTGTGTAGGATTGGAGGTCACCGACTCCGAATTTTCAAACAAATTGTTTTTTTTTTTTATTTTTAAGAAATGAATCAGCACTTCCATAGACGTAAAGGTTCAAAACTTGAATCCTTGAGGCAAAGAGGAATATGTCATGATTTATTGCACTTCAAGAGGAATGCTTGAGGAAGTGTAAAATGTTTAGTAACAAGGATGATAATGTCAAAAATGCAGTAACACAAAAATTGATTTGGTTTAATGTAATCTCTCTATGCCCACAGAGTGCATGAATTTTTTTTGTTTTTAATATGACAGAGTGAGCTGTGCGAGAACAAGACAAGGAGTAACCTGAAGTTTAACTTCAAAATCTGATCCTTGAGGCGTGTATAACACTCATACAAAGGCAGGAACACTCTCTTGTATTGTCTTGGCTCAAAGCCACTAAATTTCACAAGTCCCCCTGATTTATATAGAAAGTTTTCTGTTTACCTGATTCTTGTCAGATCAGAAATCCTGAATGGCAAAAAATCTGTTGTATATGACATCTCCAACCAAGAAACTGCCGTTGAAACAGAATTTCATACGACATCAATGAAGCTCTTCCTAAATAACAATGTTTACATATTCCAAAACAATGCAAGTCAAATACCTACATGGGCATCCACAATACTTGTTGGTTTGATAATGCAGTGTATTAGTTGATTTAGTTGTCTGCTACGGACAAGGTTACCTATATGTTTCAATTCCAATGGATTTTGTTATATGTGAGAAATATTCTTTGCACAGATATATTTATTTAGTGGATTATATGTTATCTGTAGGCTAACGGGCAGGGGAACTGTTGAATTCACCATTGAAAAAGGAGATGGTTCAATGTTTTCTCCTGAAGCTGGTGCTGAACAGAGGAAGACTGCCGAAATTCAGGTGGCATGCATTTATCAAAAACTGATATTTGCTTTTCATTTGATTTAAAATAAGGTTCCTGCCAACCTTTTTTTTTTTTTAACATTGGAATTAGCCCACAATTTTGTTTTGATCATTGTATTTTAACGAAAGCATAGACATATCAGATATCAATATTGGTCCAAAGTCCTGTACTAGCACCTTTTATTTTATGTTGCTAATGAATCCGAAGCTGATTGTACTTAATTTTATCTATGCAAACTGATCATTAGCTCATGGATTCAGGTTGTTATAGATGGATATTCGGCACCATTAACTGCTGGAAATTTCGTGAAACTGGTAAGGTAGTTGACCCTCACTTCATTCTCATGGAAACTTTTGCTTCCCCTGCTCTCTATCCTCTGCATTTTATTTCATCCCCAATTGAGTTCTTACAGCATCCAACAACAACGAGCCAATGTGCCTTTTAGAAAAATAAAAAGGCTAATTAGTGCTGCCTTATTCTCTTCTTTCGTTTTCCGTTCGAATCCTTTTTTCTGTTGAGTACCATTTGGATAACTTCTTGATGTTTGACTTTTTGAAAAGTGTCGGTGCTCTTCTGATGAAATGCATAATAATCTAGCTACCATATCGCAGATAGTTGATGGAGCATACGATGGGGCAAAGCTCAGCTGCGCTAACCAAGCTGTTCTGACTGACAAGGGGACTGATAAGAATATTGGCTTCAGTGTTCCCCTAGAGATCCTGCCGTCAGGCCAATTTGAGCCCTTATACCGAACAACGTTAAGTGTGCAAGTATAAAGATCATATGCGCGATTTCTAATTAAAGTTCTTGCTGTTACAGTAACCTAATTGTTCAATGTCCGTTTTTATTTTTCCCCTTTACACCTTTCAAGGATGGAGAATTGCCTGTGCTTCCACTCTCTGTTTATGGAGCAGTTGCAATGGCACACAATGAGAGTTCTGAGGAATACTCGGCACCATATCAGTTTTTCTTCTATCTTTATGATAAAAGAAATGTAAGTCAAATCCAACAATATTCGTTTCCCAGATGCAAGGATTATAATTGTCTGAATTTCTTTCACACCATATGTGATTGCATTTTGTTGTTCCTTTCTTGTAGGCCGGCTTAGGCGGGCTGTCTTTTGACGAAGGACAATTTTCAGTTTTTGGGTATGTCTTTAGAGGGTTGTTTTTCTGGCTAATAACACATTTAGGCCTGCTTGCATGCAGAAATGCACATAGTTGTTGACTTTGTTCTCTTTGGTCATTGATAACATTTTCAATACACAGGTACACGACAACCGGTAGAGACATCCTTTCACAGATAAAAACTGGGGATATAATTCGATCCGCAAAACTAGTGGAGGGCCAAGATCGCCTCGTATTGCCGACTGAAAGTTGAGGTTGTTTCTTTTTCCCAGCAATATTACTGGGTTTATTCATTGTTGATGCATTCCTGTTTTCATGGGAGCAACCTCACTCCCTTTCTACGTGCACCGTTCATTAAAGGTCTCCAAAAAATCTGTATTAGTAACCTTGTTTTAGATGCACCCCAGGTGAAATGAGATTGCGTTTTACTTTATATCCCGTAACATGTGTGCCACTTTACACCGATCGGCTTTGAAAATACAGATACAACCAGTTAGCCATGTCGCTGGTAATGTAGGGCTCAGGAACGTCCTCTGCAAATCATTTTCATTGTCTCTTCATGTGATGATCAACAAAAAAATTATCAGATGTTCCTTTCATCTATCAGTTGTCATTTTGGGTTGCCGGGGCGGCCGTCGAAGCCCCTCAAAATCTTCAAATCTTTGTTCCATTTTTTTTTTTTTTTCGTTTCCTGTGAGTTGCTGCTCACAGTAAACTTGAGCTGAAGAGCTTTTTGTGTATCTGGTAAGTTTGCCTTGGAAAAGAAGGGTGACTTTTGCTCTGAACATGCAAGTCGGATATGGAGTTTCTCCGGAGATTTTTCGCTCCACTTACGTGATGATCAGAATCTCCTGGCTTTTTTTTTTTTTTTAAAATCTATCCTTGCTTTGTAACCAATGATTTATGAAATAAACAAACGAATTTTGCGGTGTAACGATAGAGTTATTTTACAGTAATTTTGAGGTCACGGCTTTATTTCCTGCAAAATAACCTATTCGTGAAGAGCACCGGTTTGGAGTCTACTCTCTAGAAACACCCCTTTTTAATTGTTGTTCAAACCAAAAGTAAAATTTTTTAAAAAAAAAAAAACAAAGGAGAGTCTGCATTGATTACAATAGAGCCAACATTGGTGAATTTGATTGATGTGCAACCATAGGCCAAGGACAATTGTATGATTCGATGGCCACGAAAATGATAGAAAATCTCAAGGCCAACTATTTGCAAGCACAGGCTTAGTAAGAACAGAAGAAAAGGAGTATATCTCTATCTCACCTGGTTGTGAGCCATAAAAATGCAAAAATATAATTTGCAGATGTGGTCTAGAAAATGCCCGTGCGTGCAGACTTGATCTCGAATCACCGCTTTAGAAGTTATTTTTCACGTCCGGGGCTTTCGTGTCCACGAGATATGGCCTCCGTGGGTGGGTCCGCATGTCCAAAAAAATTTCATGCGGATGACCTTTCAACAAGTGTACCAGTTTGGACCCACTGATTGTTTGGAGATTGTTTCGTCCACGAATGCATTCTAGCATCTTCCTTATCCAATTGGACTCAGCTTCTGTTTCACAAAAAGATTCACGTAAATGCATTTTTCCTCCATGGATCAATTTGTGGTGCGCCAAAAAAGAAAAAAAAAACAGAGAGAGAGAGAGAGAGAGAGAGAGAGAGAGAGAGATCATTGTGTGTTTTTAGCCATACAAATGAAACCTCGTTAACATGGTGGCTATGTGAATACTTGCGATAATTCCCTTGGAATTTCCTTGGAGCAGCAGTGGGTTTGTCTTTTAATAGGATGCAGTCTATTCATACACCCATCGTGGTCCAGAAAATTTTTAATGCAATAGAACTGTCCTCCATCTTTACGAGCAAATATCACTTTTTAGGTCAATTTTTTAAAAGATAAAAATGATCTTATAGCCACCTCTTTTCTTTTCTTTTCTTTTTCTTTTTTTAACAAGGGAGGCGTTACGGCTGAAAAAGAAATAAAATTCCATCATCCTTTTTTTTTTTTTGGTCAAAAGAAACTACTGGCTATTTCTGCGTTTTAAAAGCAAAAAACAATTCTATAATTCCGTTGTTTGACACCTCTAATGAGCACCAGTTAAACATAAAAGTAACAAATAATGAACTCAAATATTATTTTTGGGGATAAGACTCAAAATGGTCTTAATTTTTTTTTATATTTTCTAAATATAATTTTAACTTTTAATTTTTTTATTTGAGTTATATATTTTTAAAATTTATTTCAATTCAATTTTTAAACAAAACTTATAATAAACGCTAAATATTTAACTTATTTAACAAAATACACCAAAAAAACATAAATGTACAATAAAATATTTCTTAGTTTCTGCCTCCACCTCCACTGCTTCTTCCTCGTCAGCGTCATTATCTTCTTTCGCCGTCTCTCCATTTTTGTTTTGGAGAATAAATAGGACTTTTAGTCGGTTGGGTTTTTGGAAAAGAGTTTTTTTTTTTGGGGGGGGGGGGGGGACATATTTCATTAAATGTTTAATTTTTATAATAACTTATGTCAAACAAAAAAAAGGGTTAAATTGGGATCAATTTTAAATAAAAAATTTTAAAATTATATAAAAAACTTTTTTAAAACTAAAAATTAAATTGGGTCTTATTTCATTATTTTTGTCAAATTTTTAACAATAATAAATTTTATATAAACTATTTAAGATAACAATTTAATGTATCTATTCTAATGCTAACTTAGATTGATACCAAATATAAAAAAGCTCGCATAATGCAAATAATTTTAAAATTATACTCAAGCTATGGTTATTAAAAAAGTTAAATGAAAACAATAGACGGCTGACATTGCTGGTGGCTATGCACAATTTGAAAAAATGAAAAAAAGAAAAGAAAAGAAAAAAAAACAATCTTATGTGGACAGCGTTATGGTGCCAAAAGTCCAAACTGGACAAGATCCTCTACATTCAATTTGACAATCATGCAAGAACTCCCAACCATTCTGAATCATCCTAATCAATTTTGAATCTCATGTCCCACCTCAAGAATCATCATGACCGAACGTCATCCTGAAACAAAATACAAAAACATGTTCCCTGTTTCCCCAAATCATTGAGGCCACTAAATAAATGTAGCTTTCTCCGACATCTACCAACTTGGAGAAACAAGCATTTAGGTTTGATTAACCGCGCCAACTCAACCCGGTTCCTCCCAACGCCAGGCCTTAACTCGGTGAAGCCAGCGATGGCTTCTCTGCATACCATTTCTCCTCGCGGCCTCCTTTCTCTATCCAAACCCAGAAAACGTACCACGAAACCCCTCCAAAATGCTCACTTTCTCGGATCAAAGCTACCCCAGGATTCTGTTTTCTTGAAAATCAGGCAGAAAACTGATAAAAATTGGATCTTGAAATCGATTATTCGAGAAGGGGTCGATGCTATCCCAGTTCAGAGTAGAGGCAGCACGGACCAGCAAGAGGGAGTGGTTGTGAGTCAGGTGGAGAGAGAAGGGACCGAGTTGGGGCCGGCGGCTCAGGTGAGTGGGTTTGTTGGCAATGAAGGGCAACTGTCTTTTGAAGGGTTCTCTTCAGCTTCTTCCGGCTCTGGTGGTGTTGGGGAGAGAGGAGACTGAACTAGAGATGGAGAGATTAGTTGATAGAACTATTAATGCTACGATTGTTCTTGCTGCGGGTACTTATGCTATCACCAAGTTGCTAACCATTGATCATGATTACTGGCAAGTGAGTATTTGATATATCATCTGTATTCGTGTTCTACATGCCTTGTATCTTTTGTGGCTTTTTTTATTTTATGCATTGGTAGCTTAATTTGGTCTTAAACTTGTTTTTGTCGCTTTTTGTTACTTCTTCATGACAACAATTCAAAAATCTTTCGTTTATGACATTTTCTTTTTTCCAAAGATGTTACTAATTGTTGACAGCTTGTTCAAGAATAAAAATTTGCTCGTCCACTTGTTATTTGGCAGTTTAAAGATCCGATTTGGTTTTTGGCACTTGGTTTTTGGGCGGAGTTATTATGTTATTTTCTGGCTCTGGTTGTGGACCTTTTTTGAAGCGGATTCTATTGTAGTGGCTTAATTTATTGATTTCTACTAGTGCCCAGAGACTGAAATATGTTGTCAAGATCATATTCATCTTGTGTCGGTAACCTTATAGTGACTTGTGAGAAACTTTCGAATGATTGAAGGTCAAAATTACTTTTTGAGGGCAACTTGTTAAGGTGTAAGAAATCATGGTCTACATTTGTTACATATGAAGGAAGAAATCACAAAACAATGAGTACAATAATCCTTGGTTTTCCTTCAAAATGGTGAGACGTTTGGAATGTTGTAGAAGTGGGTGAATTGGCATTGCTAGAACAAGCTTCATGATGTGGTTGAGTTGCTGTTAAAGATGAGTTAGAGAAGGAGGGAGAAGAAATCTTAACACTTATTTTTCAGATTTGCTATGTAAGAAAATTCCCCAACCTTGTAGGATCCCCAACCATGTAATCAGATTTGCTGTGGTTGAGGAATTACTGGATGTTTGGGAGAGAAGACAATAATTGATGTGTAATTAGGATCTGATTAGAAAATTCCCCGAAAATGTGGCTGAGGTAATTAGAAGAGATTGAACACTTATGGCTTGACCTTTGCATCTTAAGATTTAGAGGCTGAGTGAATTCACTGTTCCTTGTGTTTAAGATTCATTTTTTCATTCTTTTTCTTCCTTTTGGCCTTTTGTGTTCTGCTAATTAAACATTTTTGCATCTTAGTATTACTTTCTTTTACAGTTGGTTGTGAAACTTGTTTCTGATTTGTTTGTAAACTACTTAACTTCTATTGATTTTAATTTACTCTTTGATAAATTTCGTTTCATTTTTTCTCTATTAGGGCTGGACCCTTTACGAAATTCTAAGATATGCGCCTCAACACAACTGGATTGCTTATGAGGAAGCTCTCAATGCAAACCCAGTTTTTGCAAAAATGGTCATTAGTGGAGTGGTTTACTCTATAGGGATTGGATTGCTCAGGTTAGTGACTTGGGAAGTAAATCATTGTATCTTGTATATTTTGCTAATTATTCCTAATTCTTTTTTGGCTGTGATTCTTGATTTTTTCATAGTGCTATGAAGGCAAACCACTCTTTGAGTTCGACCGTGCCCGAATGTTTAGATCAGGCCTTGTTGGCTTTACATTACATGGATCCCTTTCACATTACTATTATCAGTTTTGTGAGGTGACCCCTTGCATCCTTTCTTTTGGGGGGGAAGGGAAGAGAGGTTTTGTAGGATTCAACTGAATTAATGTTAAATTTCTCTTTTCTCCAGGCTCTTTTCCCATTTAAAGAATGGTGGGTGGTTCCTGTGAAAGTGGCCTTTGATCAAACTGCATGGGCAGCGGTTTGGAACAGCATCTATTACACTACTGTTGGATTCTTGCGTCTGGATTCACCTGCCACTGTTTTCGGCGAATTGACAGCTACATTTTGGCCAATGCTGACTGTAAGAGAACTTTATATTATGTCTGTAATTTTACTTTCATCAATTATCTATAAACTTTGAACTCATTGCTCCTTTTATGTCCTCTGCCTGCAATGGGAATGGAAAGAGCTAGATCATCTGAACTCTGCACTTTGCAGATATGCTACTGTTTCCAAGATTTTTCCTTTGCTATATATGTGGTTGGTTGTTTGAAACTAAGTCCCATAAAGCTAAATTCTTCTTCACATGGCTTGATTTCTTATGTAAGCTATTTCCTGTGCATCACTTTTGCAGTCTATTTGTGGAAATTTCAAACAGGCTTATGTGTCCACAAGATTTTTTTTTTTAAATTGAAGCCTATCTAGCTTGCATGTCATAGTTCTTGAGAGTTTTTTGTTTCACTTTCATTGAAGAGCTGATGTGGTACTAATTTCATTTGGTTTGGTTGATTTTGTGTTCAAAATGGTCAAGTGCTCAGCTTGATTTTGTGCTCAATCTCTTGTTTTGGTTGTCATTCATCCTTTGTTTGAAATTTATGGACTCTTAGTTGATGATTTTTCCTTGACTACAACTCAGCTTAATTTCCTACTGTTATAATGTGGTTTGCTGTGAAGGCGGGCTGGAAGCTTTGGCCATTTGCTCACCTGATTACATACGGGGTGATACCAGTACAGCAAAGGCTCCTTTGGGTGGACTGTATAGAACTCATTTGGGTGACGATACTCTCGACGTAAGTATGAATTCCAACATATTGTCTTATTGAGGACTGGAAATACTTGGCTTATTGGAGAAAATCTGGTTGGGATGGTTGAAGGCTAGATGACTCACCCTGTGATAATTCTGGGAGAAACTTATATATTCTAGACAACAAATTGAAAAAGAAGAAGAAAAATAAGGAGTCAAATAATGGGTGCCACTCGTGATTCTGGTTGATAATCAGATGCATATGTAGTCTAAGTTACCGTGAAATGAAAGCTTAGGTATCTGAGTTCTCGTCCGAATTCTATATGGTTGTCTATTGTCCTGCTCTTCCCCTATTCAATAATTCTAGTTTTGAAGAATTTAAAGCTGCCTACTCTAATCATTTGATGGTCCAACTGGTAACAAATGATTTAGAATCTTTAGTTTTACTTCTCTATTTTGTGGTGTATGCCATTCCAATAGTTGTGGATACAATTTGTTGGAAACTTGAGATCCGTTGGTAGAATGAAGCCAAAACCCTTCTGTCCTCATTTTGCTTTGTCATTTTCTCTTCATAACCATTTAAAATATACTGCATATTCTCCAAGTTTCTTCTTTTTCCCAACAAAAAGGGAGAAAAAATAAAATTCTAGATCAATGAATACTTTAACAAGCCCCAACTCCTAGCCTCCTCTTGGTTTAAACTTATTGTCATTTGGTTTTTGGCATGTTTCTGACATTGATATTTCTTGTAACTTCTTCAGTTACTCAAATGAAAAATCAGAAGCAAGAATATCTGAGGCATCATCTGAAGCAGGTTCCAGTTCTCTGCCCAAAGGTCCTACTGAGGTACATGAAGGAACCATTTTGTGCTTTAGCATATTGTTATATATATATATACATACACATACATGTATAATCTTTAGCCAAAGATCACATCAAATGTTTTGATATTCCCATGTATTTTCTTTTCTAATATCAGGAGTAGAAGCAAAAAAATCAGACAAGTCTAAGGAGAAGAACAACAAAAGGACAGTACTGTTCTATTGGGGACTAACACTAAATCGAGCAATGTATAAAGATGGCGGGGGCTGGTTTATCATGTATATTACCGACGTATCCACTAGCTTGCAGGTGTATGTATGGAATTCTTATGTTCTTTGACGTGGGGTGGCTGCCGCCTGACAAAATCGTGTTATTCAGTGCTAAAAATTGCGTATAGAAATTATTAAAAAGAAAAGAAGAAGCTCTCTTAGGGTTCTTGTATGGATCAAGCTACCCCACCCCAGGGATCATGTTCTGGAAATTTAGCCCTTTTTAACGGAAGAATTCACAAACACGTATATTGGCAAGGAATGGGTCCTTAAACTCTGTAGAAATCACGAAGGAATGTGGGTCAATCCAATTAAATGTCTCCTTTGATTCAAAGGAATGAATGAGTAAAGTTCAGTTTTCCTAGTCCACACTTTCTGGCATCGTGTGGCACCCGCATGGAAATTCTAATGAACTGTGTCACATAACTTGAAACAGGGCGCAAAGGGAAGCCGGGACATAAGCCTGAAAAAAAAATTGATATTTGATTGTACATTTCTAGTATAATTACAATTAATAATGGATTATCACAACTAATAATGACAATCATAAATTTTCAATCAATGATAATAACATGGCTAGATTATTGGCTTGTGACTTGATGGGGGTTATCGAAATGCGGTTTGCAAATGAAAATTAATAGAATTCAATGACATTTTTACAACAATTGTGCCTCCGTGTGGATCACAAAGGCCAATAATTGCTCGTTCTCACCTAAAAAAAAAAAATAAAAGAGTCTCCATGCAAGTGAATTATGTCACCTTTGGCTTCTTCTTTGAAAAATTCACTTACGAGTAATGAAGTTGCTCAGACCCCAAACAAACATAGTTATATCGAGACTTATCCCACCCACCCCCCCGCCCACACTTTTTTTTTTTTTTAAATTTCTGGAGTATTAATGAAAAGCTTTTCGTTTTAGCTTCTGCAGCATAAAAACAGAGGGGCTTCTTATACATCTTTACTTTTGCAATTAACGTAAAATAATACTTTCATTTCCAGTATAGAATAAGAACATTTTAAAATATCATAGTTTCTAACCGAGGCGACTCATTACGATTGTTAACTCGTTACGATTGTCGTATCTTGACCTTCGCCGTTTGATGACTCCTTGCTTCTCACTTGCCAATCTCATCCCTCTTCTCTTGCTCTGTTTTCATTTTTCATTGAAAGACAAATTGAGGGAGATCGGTCTGCTTTAATAAATACAAAACATAAAGTTTATATTTAGTGAGATGTTATTGCCAAATGCAACGTTAATTAGATGCCTGTTTCCATTTTACATTTGTACGCTACGCAGTTCTCTTTGATGGCTCACGTTTCTTTTTCTTCTATTGAAATACAAACGACATTTTTAAGAATAGATTATGTATTTTTAGTTGAAATTTTATTTGAGTAATTTTTGTCTTGTATTATAGTAGTGGTTATGATTTCATATTTCCATTATACAATGGCCGAAACAAGTGTTTTGAAGATGTGGGTATTTAAAAAAAAAAAAAATGGTTGTAGAGATGGACCCCTTGGGATAACAGAGAGTGTCGTATGTTTGTTATTACTTTTTTTTTTTTTTTTTTACTATTAAATGATTGGATGTGTTGTATAATTTAAATGCTTACCGTAGAAGTATGCCGGATGGACTTAGGAGAGTACCAGGCGTTAACTTCTTTTTAAAAAATAATTTATTAAAATGTATAATTTTTATATTTTTATAATTTATTTTTTTTAATAATATAAAAATTAATTAATGTGCATCTGTTATATTTTTTTATATTAAATTTGTTGATGTCCTTATGCACCAAGTTAATGAAATCAAGAATTTTCAATATTTTATACTAAGTTGATGACGATAGATAGAGTTAGACTCTAATACTCATTGCCACGGGCTCCGATGTTGTGTTGAGGACTTGTGGGGAGGTAGATATACGTAATCTCCGTTACCTACTTACTCTACAGCATATAATTCGCGTTGGTTGGAAGGGTGTTCCTTTACGGTGCTCGGGGCCGTTTTCACTCAACACTCACTGTTTGTTTGTTTGTTTGATTGATTTTTATTGATTCTTCTCGCGGCTGATCTCTTCGAGTTCACGAAACCATTAAAGTATTATTCCCCTCATCCTTCTTGAGCACGACTCCATGGCTAATTTGCATTAATATAGACATTTCATGTTTCAATTGGATTTTCTTTATTTTAAAATTAATTTAAAGAGTAAGAATTACTATAATAAATAAAAAAATAAATAATAATCTTTAAAATAAAATAAAGTCTATATAAACAGTTAATACCGTTAAAATTAAGATAAATTTATAGTTGTTAATCTTGACAATTTTTTAGTATACAATAAAAATATAAATAATTAAATTAAACAAGTCTAAGAATATTAATAAAATTATTTTTGAATTTAGTGATAAGTTTAGGTAGGTGTACATGCACGAAAATCTTTGCACAAATTATCATTAATGTTTTTAATATTTTGTTTTTTGAGAGATTATGTGAATTATTTAATTATTTTAGAAATGTAATTTACCTAATTATTTAGTAATTTATTAGAAAAAATTGTTATTTTCTATCTTATTTTAGATTTATTATTGGTGTAATTCTTTTGCGGATGGATGGTTAATCTTTAATAAATTTAAAGAAATCGTTTTGATTTTTTTTTTTGAAAACATTTGAAAAACTCGTTAAAAATGATCTTGATAAATAATTTACTTTTCGTTCTTAATCGCTAACCTCTGGCATCATGGGGACTTCGAATGTAACTCCAAATGGCAGCAGTCTGTTCAGAAGTTCGTGTTCACGAGCTAAGGTCACAGGAGATTGTTGTTGATAGGCAGTCGCTCTCTTTATCCAAAGGCCACGAAATGATATTGTGATGCACTATAAAAATTTTTTATATATAGCATAAAAAATAGAAAAATGTATGCAATATTTATTTGATTTAAAAATAAGTAAATAAATAAATGACGTTTATAGTAAAGAAATTGTTATACTTAAACTCAATTGATGAATTAAAAAAATTGTGAGATTTTAAAAAAATAGTTAAATAAATTATGTTTTTTCTTGAATGCATTTATATATTAAAATAATTTTAATTATATGCTTACATATGCATATATAATTAAATTTATTTATTTATTTAATTAAAAATATTTTAAATTAAATAAAATATTTTAAAAAGCTCTTGAATAGTTTAAAACTTTTTCAATAATTAAGTCAAAATTTTTAGCTAAATTAAATAATATAAAATAGAAATTATAATATGATTTATTTAAAAATAAAGATACAGATAACTTTTAAGAACGGAAATTTGTAGACTTTGGGGTCACGGGGGCTCTGATCCCCATTAACAGCAACGATCCCTGTGTTCGTCTGCCGATTAAAATCACCCTTTTCATCCTCAGGAGAATAAGTTTCCGTTTTGTGTTTTTTTATTTTTATTTTTAATTTCTTCTGGCATGATAAATGAAATGAAGCCGGGTCCTGAGTGTAGATATAATAACATTTGCATTTTGGTATATTTGGCGGATAACTTCCGGGAACCAACGGCGTCCCCCGCCCTTGCACTCTGGATGGCTCCCCAGCGAAAGCGATTCTCTTTTATTCAAAATTTGTACTCTCTAATTAGGGCAATGAACTAATGCCCTTTTCAAAGCGATTAACAAAATAATAATAAAAAATAATAATAATGATGATGATGACGACGACGACGATTTTGGTATTCCAAGGAAAAAAGCACGTTGTAAAGAAAAAGGGCTCGTTGATGAATCATACAATTAAGTTAGGCTGATGCCTTTCCTCCCCCCCCCCCGCCCACCCTCTCTCTTTTTTTTTTTCGTTATATGTCTGTACGTATGGGACAACTTTGGATAATGGGAGCACACAGACAACCTAAGCAACTGTTGCTTATTATTATTAATGAAAGTGTATTTGGATGGGAATGGAAGATAAGAAGGAACAATTATTTTATTTTTTTTTTGTTTTTTGTTTCTGAACTTGGAAGGAATGAGGCCATTGGTGGCGACATTCCCTCCGTCGACTGCCTTCCAATTTCATTCATTCATCTTCTTAGCTTCGTAACAAAAACGGTTTAAAATTTCGGTCTGCCTTTTGGTCCGTGTCCTCTCTCCTCACTTTTTAATCTCCGCCTCAGATCCTGCCGCCCTCTTTTGACCGCCGTCAAGCACCCTTATGGGGTCCTCCTCCCAAAAAGAGCAAGATATGCAGGTCCCTCCCAGCATAGAATGGACGGCTCTCCTTCCCCCCAGCCCCCAGGCTGTGATTTAAAAATAATATAATGTTTATGGACAAAAAGGTTAAAAGACAAAAATAGGGGTGGCCTCCGTTCTCTAGCGCATCCCATCCATCCAGGGGCCACCGCCACGAGTGCCGCAACTCCAAAGTCCCACCACAAAGCTCAGATTTTCTTGAACAAGGGAAAACAAAAAACAACGGATATTCCGCTGCTTTTCCTAATTTTACTTCAATAGATGGAGGAAAATAAGCCTTTTCTCGTCACCCAAACAACACCCAAGTCCGAGTCCCAGCTCTTCCCCATCCTCGAACACCACGCCTTTTCTTGCACTTCTCTCCCTCAGTCCCTCTCCGTCCCACTCCTCTTCCAAGAAATCCAAGAACACACCCCTCCTCCTGCTCCGCCACAGCAGCCGGCGCCTCCGCAATTCTCTCCTCCACCTCTCGGACCCGATGACCCAAACAACCGGAAGAACATACCTGGTGCTCTTCACCGGTCTAAAACCGCCCCGGCCATGGTTGTCATGCGAGACTTGAAAACCCAAAACCCCCAAGGACCCAAACCACAGTCCGAGTCAAGCTCCATTGTAGGGCAATCCATTTTCTTGCTTACAGTATATCTAATTCTTGGCGTCGTCATTTACTCTTTTAACAGAGGTAACTTCTCTGGAGTGGAAACCCACCCGGTTGTTGATGCCTTCTACTTCTGTATAGTAACTATGTGCACTATCGGCTATGGTGACATAGCTCCATTGACCCCAGCAACAAAAGTCTTTTCTTGCGTGTTTGTGTTGGTGGGGTTTGGATTTATAGACATCTTGCTTAATGGGCTTGTTAATTACGTTCTTGATTTGCAAGAAAGCATGATCTTGACGGGGATTCAAATGAGAAAGTCCCAGCACGGATTTTTGCCGAGAAATTACATTGTTGACGTTGAGAAGGGCAGAATGAGGATAAGATTGAAAGTTGGATTGGCGCTTGGTGTGGTGGTCTTGTGTATTGGAACTGGCTCCTTGGTTCTCTACTTTTTTGAGCATCTTGACTGGATTGATTCTGTGTACTTGGCTGTTATGTCGGTTACGACGGTTGGATACGGCGATAGGGCCTTCAAGACTCTGCCTGGACGGCTGTTTGCGGCGGTTTGGCTCTTGGTTTCGACTCTAGCAGTGGCAAGGGCGTTTCTTTATTTGGCAGAGGCTAGAATAGATAAGAGGCATAGGAGGATAGCCAATTGGGTGCTGCATAGGGATATTACTGTTGAGGATTTACTTGCTGCAGACATCAATAATACCGGTTTCATTAGGTGCGATTCTATCTTTATCTTCCACTAAATTTTGATGTGGCATTGCTACTTCAACTTCTTGGACTGTCTAGTTCTTAAGTTGGAAATCGCAAGAATCAAAATGCTGAATATTGACGTGATCCTATTTTTATTGGGTGTGTATAGTTGAAATTTTGCAGAAATAAAATGTCCTTCTCCTTCTCAATCCCACTTAAGATTTCTGGGACTCCTCCCTTCAACTTAAGCTAGTTTGAATGCCAGCAAGTCTAATAGGTGATTCAGTGACTGAACCTGGTAACCTTGAAAGAAGGAGAGGCAACCGACATGCTTTGGAGTCCTCATTCTAAATTTATAATTATCATACAACTGCCGTGGGTTATCCTGTATCATTAAGTGAGCCGACGCTGGATTCATGCCAATGTCAACTAAGCCGGTGTATGGATATGATTAAATGCTGCTCAAATAGATTTGAGGACCTTAATCACATTGATAGGAAGTTTAGCCTTAAAAACAGCATGCTGTAATTTTGTTATATTCAGTCTTCATTATCTAGCAGGCAGGGCTATCGTAGAGAAAATTATCTATGATAGAGATTTTACATAATTTGGCATACAATTCGGGAACCAGAGCTATCAATGAAGTTGACAGTTTGCATCTGAATGCATCTAGTAATGCTTACCTTAGTGGTTTAAAGAAGAACCTGAATTTCACAACAGAGCCTCCTAAGATTTGTTCACCTGGTGGTTGGTATGACAGAAGAATTGAACTCTTGCACTGGCCATGTCTTGTATTTAAAATATTTTTATATGCATTTTGCATTGGCATAAAGGGAATAATGTGTCTTCTTTAATCTTTCTGCCAGTAAGTCAGAGTATATAATCTACAAGCTCAAAGAAATGGGAAAGATAGGGGAGAAAGATATACTGGAGATCTGCAATCAATTCAGCAAGCTTGACACAAACAACCTGGGAAGGATAACCTTGCCTTACCTGCTGGAGAATCGCTTGTGACGGATGAATTTAGGCATATGCCAAATCATTCTTATGACTGCAGCGCGCGGCCAAAATCTCTGCTGTCTGTAGCAGATAGAGCATACGGTGGGATACCTATCCTTTAAAATCATCAGCAGCAACAAGTGGTAGCAATGGCAGCAGGCTGTTTGTAACAGGAAATAACAAAACTGGAATAACATCATTTAGAATGTCAAAAATGAAAAAAATAAAAAGGCTGAAGGGCAAAATAAACAATTTATTTTGAGGCAAAAACATCCCAATTTGCAAAATAGGAAACTCATTAGGTGACAGTCTTGAAATAGTTGATAGAAAGCCGAGTAAAAGATTGTTGTACAGGATTGTGTCAACTTAGCAGGTGAAATTCAGAATGTACATTCGAAAGATACTATTAGCCAATATAATTTTTAGTTATTACCTGATGGTTTTAACTGTAAAAGACATCATTTTTGTTGGTAGATAAAATATTTTATGTCAATGACAAATGGGAAACCAGAAAGACAAAACAACTCCTCTTTTTTTTTTTTTTTTTTCTTTTTGGGGTATATGATAATAGATTGCTGGAAATCATATTACGAATAGATTATCAATCACAACATACGAACGTGCTGAAAAATTAATGGTAATACATTGTCTCGAGAATCCAACATAAATAAGGTACGCATTAAAAATAAGTGAAAATCTCTTGAATCCACCAACAAATACAAGTCTAAAAATACAAAGACTTTCTTATGCGAATAAGAAAAGCAAACAGGCAGTGATTAGAATGCCAATGTAAATCTGTTCACGACTACAAAAGTATAACAACAACACATAAATCCTACCAATAGCTAAACAATACACAAAGTCATGAAGGCTGAAAAAATCAGGGAAATCTAAAATGAATTTGATCCTAATGGCACGAAGGGTTTCGGTCAATTGATATATTTTATCAAACTATTATATTAATCTCTAAGGTTCTGTAGGAGTTTATATGTGATAGTTACGAAGTACTTTTAAAAATATGTCAAAGAGATGCTTAGAAATATTCCAAGACTTGAATAATTATATTAAAGTGTTATACGTATTATCTAAGTTACCAAATAATTTCATTAAAGTATCGAATATATATTTTTTAAAAAATATTATAAAAATTTATCAAAAGTATTATATATTTTTTAAAATATTGTGTAATTTTATTAAAGTGTTATATATCATTTGTAAAATATTATATAATTTAAAATATCTTATATTTTACCTAAAATGTGGTATAATTTACACAATTCTAGAATTTTAAGCATCGGAATGTGCACGTCATGGGTCTAATCAAAGTCCTATAAATTATACAATTATTCATGCATTTTATATGTTTTTCTAATATGTTGTATTTAATTTTAAAGATGTTTTTATAATGTGTCCTTCAACAAATTCGAGTGACCGGAAGTTGACATGTTAAATTGTAAAAAATGAATTTACTTATCTTTCACAACTATTTTTTAACATGCATTACAAAAGCTAGATAGTATTTTTTATCGATATACATTATATACTTCAAATAAAATTATATCAAAAGAATTTTCGGTTTCAAGAGAATTATTAAGTTGTTATTATTATTATTATTACTATTATTCTCGAATCAAAATGGTTTTGATTTAGTCTCCGTCTCCTTAGTGATTCTCATGCCCGTCCTTCCGCCGAATTAGGCTCGTGATTCTCTTTCCGCAAATTTATTGCTTTATCTGACTACTTTTTGGCGGTGTTGCTCCGTCCTTTTGGGTACGGTGCGCTGAGATACAGCTCTCTTAGCTTAGCCTTTTTCTAATTTATGTATTCGTTTCTTATATTTCATCCAAGCCCCGTGATTGCAGAATCAACCTCAAAACGTGACAGATATTGTACGTAGATACATACATACATATATACATACATACATACATATATACATTATATATATATATGCTATTTTTTCATTTTTCGGTGAGGTACAAACAATAATGCTCAAAGTGTGTTCGTACGATGAAGCAAAGTGGCAGTACACGTCCTCCTCCAAAAACAGCTTTTATAAATTGCTAAGCGGAAAGTGGATAGTACACATTTGTACATATTGGTCAGCCGGTCCAAGTACGATCCTTTGCATAATTGTACTGTGACCCTGTTGCAGTTTTAGCTACCGAGGGGATATATATATATATATATATGGACTACAGACGGGATAACCCCAAAGCCCATCCAAAAAGTCTACTTTGAAAAAAAACACAAAAAAAAGCTTTGTCAGGAACCTGTCATCTCGATTTGTACACGGGGCTTGATGGGGGCTGCGGGGGCTTGGATTGCCACTAGCAGGTGAGTAAGTGACTGAAATCTTGAAGAAAGAAAGCGGGGAAGAGAGAAAAAAAGACGGCAGAAAACTGGGAAGCGGCAGCGCATGGATGGAGCTAGCAATAGAAATTTTATCTGTTTTGGCCCCATCCCTGCACTGCCTCTTCCCTGGCTACTCTCTCTTCTTTCCCTCTTCCCATCCTCCGTGGCTCTATTCCTCCATCCCTTTTCCCGTCTGGCTTGTTTTTTAAATTATTTACTTTTTAATGTTATGCATAGATTATGAAATCCTTTGATGCCCTTGAATTGGGATAAAACTCTAATCGATCTTAAATCCTTGGAGATTGTTTCAACGTCATCTTAAATATTTTAAAATTTTCATTTGAATTTCATATTTATGTTAAAGAAACAAATACACAGAACCGACGATGACAATGACGAGGAACATTTTATTAAATGCATGTTCCTTTTTTTTTTATAGCACATTTTATTAAAAACATTAAATACTTTGCATTTCTAATAATTTTGGTCTAAAAAATTAAATTGTGTTGAGCTTAAAAAATATAAGATTCAAATAAAAAAATTTAAAAAATTTCTCAAAAATTTAAGACAAAATTGAGTGTTATTTCTGCGTTGAATTACCTGGTTAAATCTGACTATGTCGTGCTAGGAGATTATCTATGTGAAATTTCGTAACAAGGTCATTGTATTTTTGACAAAAGAGAAAAAAAAAAAAAAAAAAGGGTGCCTCCTCCGGACCAGGGCAATTATGACAAGGGCCAGTTTCGCCTGATCGGAGGCGTGGAGTACAAACATACTTCACACTACGGCACAGGGGCCAGTCGCGGACGGCAAATGGGCAATGCCTACAAGGTGCCTTGGAGAATAGATGTTGATTGTGGTGATTTCACCCGCTTTGTAACCTAAGATACCTACACGTTAATTGTTAAATAGTTACTTCGTTTACTAAAAGGCTGGATGAAGATTTCCTCTACCCTCTCCTACTAAAATTGTTCGATTTTCGTTCTTTTGATTTATTTTTTTTCCTATTAATAAATTTATTAAATTACAAATTACATAATGTAAATAATTTTCTTTTTATTTCTATAAATTCTGCAATCTCGTCTTGGCATTGAAATTCGACAAATCTGAAATAAATGCCTATATTTTATTCTGTTAATGTCAGTGCATGGGTTTGGGTAATGGTTTTCATTGTGACATTCAAAGAAGGCCAAGGCCCGTGATCATTGGCCTTACCTTCCCATTAGAGTTTTTGATAAGTTCTTCTTCCGGTCGAAAAGCAGACCAATCCATGTCCACCGTCTGCTGCTGAGCAATGCACAAATATTCTTATTCAAATAAGAGCTCCATAGCCAATTTTATTTGTTTTAGTGTTTTTTTCTTTCCAAAATGTGTATCCTCCCAGATGGATCAGTTCCCTTGGAAAGCAACACAATAATAATCGAAACAAGAAGCAGAGATTTGGGGGATGATGGCATCCTTCATTATGTCTGGTGATTGAATGGTTCGGACCACATACGGTCAAATAAGCAACAAAGAAGGCACTGCCAGCGATTTAGGCATTCTCTATTCTGATGTAAACCCCCCGCCACCCCCCCCTCCCAAAAAAAAAAAAAAAATCCAAAGAAAAGAAAAGTAAAACAACTAAAGGAACAGTCCTAACACCCAAACCCTTCTGTTACATAGATCTGCAAGGCCAGAATTTCTGTACTCTGCTTTAATACACATTTTATCAAAGCAAAGTAATACTACACTGGAAAACAAACTCAGAAAGCTTAGAAGCCGACGACCAACCATCATCAACAAATCAGACCTAGTGTTAGGCATCTTCTAGGCGGGAGCCGATCAAAATGGGAATGATTATGCTTCAATGAACTGCCTGTAGCTGTAGCTCTGCCAATCAATTTATGTTCAATTGTACCAGCAAACTGAAAAACAAATATGCAATTGAAGTTAAGAGTGCAAAATTAATGACCTCCACTTCTAAAGGCCAAGAGGGAAAATTCCTGTTCAATATTCAAATGGGTGACTGCCAGAAAGAATCCACTGCCTAACACTAAAATTGAGTCCTGATACCAATTCCATACCACGCGGTGTTGTAAAACACCCATTGCTGCCAATTTGGTCAAGCAATGAAATAAAAAAGTGAAGTTCCTTTATCAATGAAGGTTAACGAGGGGAGTCATATAGAGTCTAGACAAAGAGTTGCAGAAATACAACTCCAGACAGAAAATTTGAACCAATGCAACCATCTTCTTCAGCCACATTCATTGACGATATGATTAGTAGACCTACTGAAAGGTAATGAAATACAGTGGAGTGATTTTCCTCAAGTATTTCATTAAAAATTTCTTTTAAAATATCACACTACATTATATTACGTTCTATTACAGTCTACCAGACATGTTAAATGCGATAAAGAAAGATAATTATATATATTTTTATGTTGAACAAAAGGCATAAGTTCCCATCTAAAGCTCTTTTTTTGGTTGAACAAATCGTGATATTAACTTGAAAAGAAAGTCATTAAAATAAATAAATAAAGCACAAGACTCTAGTAAAAACCTTTGAAGAACTAGACTAGAAACTGACTTCAGGCGTTGTTATTGAAAAAGAGTTGCCTAGGTTTCTCAATCAGAAGCAGAGTAGCATAAGCTATATGCTACGCGGAGTGTGAAGTTTAGAGACAAATCTCTCGGTCACCACAGAGGAAAATATGGTAACCTGAGAAAATGCTCCTAAATAGCAGCCAAGCAGGAGAACATGAATAGGGATTGTTAAATTGCCAATAACTCGGTTGTAACCTCTATTTTAAGTGACAATAGCATAGTTAGATCTTGTGTGGACATTAGACCTTAACATTATTAATGCAGATGAGACAGACGGCCACAACAGACTGGAATCGGAAATGAATGAAAAAAAAAAAAAACGAAGATCCTGAGAAATTGTTAGCACATACTTGTGATCTTCATCAGTCCCACATAGAGATTGAGTCCAGTTAACCTGAAGACGAGACTGAGCTTCTCCAGAAAGTTTATGGTCCAATTTACCTGACTCTATACTCTGTAAGTCCTCCAAAAGAATCGCATAATGTTTTTCAACATCCACTGCACTCTTCTTGCCTCCGACCATGGCTGCTACTGCCTCCCATCGGTCTGGGTCGTCTTCATCAACCAATACGATTGCCATCTCAAACAGCTTGTTCTCTTCCCAGCTCCACCCATACAACACTCTCGAAAAATCATCCATCTCACTAGCACCAATGGTCAGAACCTCAACATAGCCAAACACTTACTGAGTTTTGATCACTTTTGACCATTGTTTTGAGGAAAATAAGGAACACCCACTTGTCCTTCACCGTGTAATGTTCATCCAACAATTGTGAGAACCTTTTCCAGTAGTTTGTCTGATTCTCTTGACTGATATCTAACGCCCAGGGCTCTGGGGGTTGTGTCAGAAGCGTGCCTACGTTAATTGAACTGCAAACCCTCTCTTCTTGTTCGGTTTACAAAGACGGCCTGTGTTTGGGTCAGACACAAACTGGCCTTTGCATACCAGCCAAAAAGAAAGCAGATTTGAAAAAAAAAAAAAAACAATGATCAAGCCAGCATAGAATTGGTGAAAATAATAATTTTTTTTCCTACTTTTGCATCGGATTCGGACGGCCGCTAGATCCGAAACTAGTGGCGTCACGGGTAAAATTTTGTTTAAGACGCCACAATTCGGGGGCCTGGCACGTAACATCACAATTCTGCAGACTGTCATACCTACACCACATTTTTACATTGTCCATACAGCCCACGAAAAGAAGAAAGAGACTTGTGTGGCTAGTAGCATTTCACGTTGTCTTAGATATTTTTGTACTCGCAAGCGATCACAATTCACAAAAGGCCCTTTGTCGAAGTTGACAGAGTCGCTTAATATAAACTTACTTCGATACCGATGCAGAAATCTGGAGTCAAAAACACAAAAATAAAAAGTAAAAAAAATTGCAGAAGTATATATATATATATATGTATTAAAGAGAATTAAATTAGTACCTGATTTAATGCATAGAATTAAAATCTAATTTTGTTTAAGTAATTTTATTTTCTTGTATTTTAACGGAATCTATTCTATTCTATTCTCACCATATTGTATACTAAAGAATTCAACTAAAATGAAATGAATTAATAAAATTCAGTTTTGTTTGGGAGTTGGTAAATTTATTTTTCCTTTTGATTGCATGTATCGACGAGTGAAAAAAAGAAACAATACCATATCAAAGTTCTACTTTGTCTTTTTCTTTTATGGTAAAGATTATATGGACACTTGATCTTATAAATATAAATGAATGTAAAATAATTTTATATAATATAAAAACATTTTTGTAATTTTGTATTATTTAACTATACATGTGTTATATATTGTATAAAATATTATTCATATAATATAATGAATAATGTGTATAATATAAAAATATTTTGTATTTATTTATATTCATTACATTGCACATGTAAAGATTTGTTTTTTTCTTCTTTTTTATTTCTTATCCTGGGTGAAGGTTATTATGCCTGTCCCCTTCTGTCCGGACAACGAAGGGCTCAGAGAATTTGATCCGCATCTTCGGACATTGCGCAAACCCTCAAATTCATTTTATCTCCAAGCGCAAGTCTCATGGAGCGATGTACTCGATGGGCCCAAAGATAAGGTAGTTCTTGTTTTTTTTTTTCAATGGGTAATGCAGCGTAGTTAGCATCACATGTCAATAATGAGAAAGAGAGCATACTGTGATAAAGTTTTTTAATCATAATGATAGAGAGAGAGAGGTTCAAAATGTTGGAACAGAGCACAGGAATGTCCCAACCCTCAGATCACATTCCGGGCTCCAATCTGAAGAAGTCAAACATAAATCAACAATTGAGAAATATCCGCAAGAATTCTCAAGCGGATAAACGTGCCCCTGCGCAGGCAGGCCCATGTAAACTGCTAGTTTTGAAGGGATTTAACATCATTTAAGATAATAATCAGCCATTAATCACTCCTGCAAATACAGTATAAGCCAACTCCTCATGATTTAAAGTCGCAATGTTAACTTTTCCTCTCCAATTTTCCAGCCAAAAATGATAGGGTAAGAAGCACACCGATTGATGTTATCAAATAAAACAATGCTTAACTTATAGCTGAGAATCGTCCACCTGTCTTGAGACAAAATTGTAATCTCAGCGATGGTGATTTCCAAACAATTATAATTCTGGAATTGCTGGTAATCAAAAAATATTCAGACCAAAGTAAATTGAACGAATAATCCATCTTTACTCTTGTGGGTCTAGGAAAGATTACACATAGGATATCAATGAGTCCAATAAAGATTGGTGCAAGGAAAAGGAAATCAAGGCAGGAATAAAAAAAAAAAAAAAGAACAAAAGAAAATAACAAAACCAAAGTAAAAATCATATGATGCGATGTACAGTTGCCAACACCATGCACAAAATCTGATAAATTGCAAATAATGCTAGAACCTGGGACCATCCAAATAATTTACATCTCAATCTCCAATAAATTTTGATGCCTGCAATGGGAGTGCCCTTGCGTACACAGGGAAATAGAGGAAGGGAGTTTTAGTTGCTGGGTGTGTCACCAGCATGTCCGGGCCGGGAATTCAGTAGAGGCTGGAGGGCTTTGACCACAATGCTCATGTTTGGCCGGAAATCAGCTTCATATTGCACACACAAGGCAGCAACGGCAGCCATCTACAATGAAGACAAAGACATGGTTTAAGTAAGGGTCTACAGCCAGCTTTTGTCCACATGGTAAACGAGCACATATACAATTTCAGAAGTCTTTTGGGTAGATGAAGCTGTATAAGTGCAAACTCATTTATCAGCCCAAAAAATTGTTCGAAATGTCTCGGAATGATCCACTGACCAATTTTCAGTAGAACCAATAATATTGCAATGGGGAACATAAATTTTTTAGCATGGTAAATACCTTTGCTACTGCCTTAGGCGGGTACTCTCCTTGTAGTCTTGCATCAACACATTGCCTAACCTTGTCTTCACTCAGTTTGGTGTAGCCTAGCATGTTCCAAAATCCAGCTTTAAGTCAGGAAACAAACAAAAAGAAATAATCTACTTTGTTTCAGCAGATTGATGAAGAAACCGTCAGTCATGAGATAACAAGCATATGGAAATACCCATGTCACTAGACTCTGTTGTCCCCGTGGTAATGTGTGATCAACAGGTTTTCGTCCAGTCAAAAGCTCAAGAAGGACCACTCCAAAACTGTACACATCGCTCTTTGCATTCAACTGCCCAGTCATTGCATATCTGTCAACAACACAAGCAAAACATCCAATGAAATATGTCCAAGGCATGCACACAGAAAAATTTTGGAAAGCAGAAGCATTCTAGTAAAGTGAAATTATGCTCAGTTTAGTCACCATGGAAACAAGAAAAAATAATTTACAATTCACTAACTCTTCACTATTGAATGATTATGGAGAATGGTAAATTTCTTTCTCTTCTTTATTCCTAGGGATGCACATTTTCTTAGTCTTAGGCTACTTCTTAGAACACATAAGTGAGTCATTAACAAAAATCCATAAACAGCTGATCTGATCCATATTGCAAATGATAAAAAGAGCATCTCCTATTGTCCGTGCAAGAGAAGACAATCCATATATATCCAATATCTTACTCAGGAGCATGGTAACCAAATGTTCCCAGAACACGGGTGGAATGGAGACGTGCTGCCATATCAGGAGCTTGATTTGACAAGTCAAAATCAGCAATCTTTGCAACATCATCGTCAAAAATCAGGACATTGCTGGACTTAATGTCACGATGAATGATGTGAGGATCAGCCTTTTCATGCAAGTATTCTAGCCCTTTTGCAGCACCAACAGCAATTTTTACACGCTGTTGCCAAGAAAGGACAGGACCAGGTTGTGCTCCTTTGACACCTTTCCTCCCTGCAGTAACAATTTATAAATTATAAGTGCAGCAATTAACCACACAGTCCAACCAACATACGGTAACCAATATTTGTGTCAAGAACCAAAGACTTATAACTAAGCAATTCAATGGTATACTACTGTTGTGAGCATGTACGCCTAAGTAATAACCATATCCAAGATTAAACAGTGTTGATGTTCTAAACACTTTTCTAATGTGAATGATGACTATATTTCATTTAGTTTAGGAGATCTCTGGAAATTCAATTTGTGGTGAAAGGTTATCTTCCCTAGGATTGAAGTTTGCTAGGGGTACAAACTCAGCATGAAGTTTATGTTTCATATGCCAATAATAGGCATACAAATTAACCATAACGAGTATATTTTGCAATAAGCACTTTTAGAGGCTGAGAATCACAAACAAAAGGAGGACTTTAAATACATTTGGGATCCCCTTGGTTTAAGCATGTAAAGCACGCCATTTTATGAAACAACATAAGGCAATAAAGGCATGAATTTCGCCTATCCTTTTGTACTTGAAGGAATGAAGTATTATCACATATACCATGAAGAATATCATGAAGGGATCCATTAGATGCAAATTCATAGGCAAGCACACGAGATCCCCCATCGATGCAATACCCTAGCAACTGTACAAAGTGTTCATGCTTCATCCTTGATACCATGGAGACCTGTAAAGTTTGACAGACAATTTCAATTTCAACATCAGACCTGGAAAAACATTATTATTCTTCAACTAACATAAATAAAATTGCATTTTCAACAAAACCTGCGCTAAGAATTCATCATCAGGTTGTTTGCTGGCATCCAATTTTTTGATTGCTGCAGCTTTCTCACTTTTAAGTACCCCATAATAGACTCTTCCATATGATCCCTCTCCAATCAAGGAATTTGGGCCAAAGTTATCTGTGACTTCCTTTAATTCATCCTGTGATAATTCTGGGACTTCAATTGGAAGGATCTTGATGTTGAGAACACCCTTAGGCTCTGTGTCTGCTGCACTATAACTTCCCACGTTACCTGATTATTGAGCTTCAACTGAGTTAAACTGAGAGACCACAAATGGAAGTAAAGAAATTGACAAAACCACATATCATCAAAATTTTCCACAACTGTTAGTTGAAAAGAACAAAAACAATACACCATGAATATTTGTATCTATAATTTAAGCAACAAACCACAAAACTAGGTTGAAGTTCCTGCAACAATGTTGATCACAGGCTATTCGATTATAACAAAAGATATTTGTCTCAGTGTAACACTTCCACTTTGGGCAGTGGACATACCGGCTGAACTTTTAACCGTGTATTGGCCTCCACTATCAGCAGTTTTATGGGTTTCATCCTCTGCACAGCAGCCGAAGCAACTCATGATTTGAATTTCTAAGAGCACCCCCTCTGTAATACAAAAGATTTTGCAGTAAAAAAATTAAAAGGAATAACATTTAAACAGTAAAATAGCTAAACAGCTGCATCTTAGAGAACCAGAGAGCTACTGTGGAGATACTCATCAGAATACAGACAACACATTCAAGGATCTGTCAAGAACCTTACATTAAATTATTCAATCAGTAAAGATCATGATCATCAACATGCCAAGAATTTCAGATATCCTGCCAACAATAAATCACTAGCAAAAAGGTTGATGCCTAACTGCTGAACATCTGAGCCAAAGGATACGATTGGAGAACATTTTCTCATCAAAATGATTACCTACATAACAAATAGGGATAGCCCCATCCCGTTTACTTGGAACACGAAAGCTACGTGCTCCACTCTGCAGGAGCCAGCGCTCAGAACCAAATCACTAAGTATGCCTATTATCAAAACAGTGATACTCGTAGAAAACCCAAACAGGGTTTTCAAGGCAAGGGAAGATACAGTAAAAAATGAAGTCAACAAGTCAACGCTTTCAATTACGCATGTGAATGACTCAGTTCATCTCACATGCAATCAATCGCTGTCTTATAATTTTACAAGGAGACAAATCCTCATGATCCATCATCTAGAGAGTAAAGCCTCCGTGAAACTAACAAATGAAAAATCCACTCGTCTCCCACGAAACTCCAGAGCAAATCACAACGAACTAGGAACACCATATGCAACCAGGCATATCAATAAGAAAATTTCGCGGACAGCCAACATGCAACTGTCAACGTTGTCGGACTCCGAAGTATTCACTCAGACCAGTAAGGCAGTCCGATAACCAGATCAAACAAATATCATCAAGTAACAACCTATAATTATATTAAGTTATTGCCAATCTGAAAGCATACTATACAGAAATTAAAATCAATCGCCAGAAAATCAGAAGCAATCAAAATGACACAAAACAAACATCAACAAAGCCAAAAGATCACGCGGACAGAGAGTTACAGAGAGAGAAGGTCGAGTGTGCAGTGGGAAAGATCTGTGACTGAGGAACGCCGGCGTGAAAGGTGCGCAAGATTAGAGGAGACGAGTTAGAGAGGGAGAGAGATAGAAAGAGGGAGGGAAAAAAAATATTAAAAAAAAAAAAGTGGTTTTGACTTCGGGAGATATGGGTACGGCCTGTTAATAGCCGAGTAAATACAAGGAATTTTATTTCCAGTGCATTTATTTCTTTTCTCTGTTTATTTTTCAGGTTGGGCTTGTTCCATCCTTTTGCTTTCGTTCGGCTGGTATGCCAGCCTTGACTTCTCTGTACAAAGGTTGATTTTTAATTAATTAAATAATAATAATAATTTTATTTTTTATGTTTAGATATTGGGGTTTTTCATGTTGATTTTTTTAATTTTTTATTATAGAATATATAAAATAAATATAATATTATAACAAGTAAAATAAAGATTGATGTGAATTATAAAATTTTTAAAATATATTTAATTTTCAACCGGTTACATTAAGCTTCCACCTGTCTTCTTTTCGCTGTTTTCTCTCACTCTCTCTCTCTTTTTTTTTTTTTTTTTTTCTCTCTTTTCAGAAATTTGTTGCCGCCCTGGGTGGGAACAAAATGAAGGAGGCTTTTTTTTTTTTGAAGTCCTGAAGAAAGGGAATTGGTGAGAGTATTAGTAATTTTTATAGGTTGAGTTTGAAATTATCTATTAATGTTTAATTCAATTTTTTAAAAAAAATTATACATAAATGATAATAAAAAAACTTAACATATTTTAATCACTCGTTTTATATTTTTTTAAGAAGACAAATGTACTTAAAGAATTTAAACATAGATTAAGTGTATAAAATTACCAAACTCTCCTGTTGGACGAGAAGTGGATTGGAGAGGGTTTCTTAATATTTTCTTTTTGTGCAATGGTTAAAATTTTTTTAAAAAAAACTAGAGAGAGAAAGAGAAAGAAAGATAGCAAATGAAAAGTAATAAGGCTAACATTATTTTAGCCCGTCCAGAACCCAATAAACATCATGCTCTCTTTAATTTTTTTCAGTTCCAATTGATAATCCTGATCTCTAATTATTTTTACCCATCTTAAATTATTTAGACTATTATTTCTCCTCCTTTTTTTTTTTTTTGAACCTCCATGCTATTCTTCTAAAATTTTAACTTTAGAAATCTCCATGTTATAACACCATGGTTCAAACGCTGATCGTCAAATGAGATTTTTTTATACAACATAACACTGGGTGGGTATCTGTAATAATAGCATTAAAACAACCTTTTAATTTTGTACAAACGTGTCACAAATAAATATAATCAAAATGATTATGTGCACGCATAGTCGGCTCTAGGCTGATATCCATCAAATCCGTAACATGTGCTAGAAATTCGACTGTGGAAGATACTTTGTGGATGCCGACCACCAAAAAAAAAAAAAAAAAGGCTAATTATGCTTGGAGATGCATAAGCAAGACTTGTAAGTTGGATCGAGTCAAGGTTAAAATTCACCCACCATTCTTGCTGCCTGTCGTTTTTGCCACATTTATGTATTTGTCATGACTCGAAACACCAGCAAGAAAGACACCTTCCTGTTCATGCCGACAGCAGGTCTTCAGTTTCTTGCAAAAGAGTTATTCGTTTTAAAGATGGTGTACGGAATAAGGCGTGATATTTATTGGAAAGTGGAGAAGTTATGAACTCATAACTTAAAGCTAATGAATCTGTGGACAGATATATATATATATATATATATTCTAATTTAATAAAAAGGAAGATTAATTATGAAAAAATTTTAAAATTTAAACATCAAATCTCATTCCAAATTATCGTAGCATAATAAAACTCCTGAAATCAAAATGGAGCGGTGGCTTCAAAATTTTCCGAACTGGTCGGTCCTGGGTTCGTGTCATGTCGGTTGTTCGATAGTCGACATGAAATACAAATAATAATTTTTTCCATGAAAAATGTTAAGATGATTAAGAACAGACCAGAGCGAGAATAAAATGGTGCTAAAAAGGACAGTGATATGAAGATGTATAACTTTTAACTAACGTCCATGAGATCGAACGACTCAGGATATTCGAATTTCCATTACAATGGTATGTATGCAGGTATGGGACCTGCTCCCCAACGCATCAATCAACTAATTAAAATGATTGAACTTGGTCTTGGCCATCGACATGCCGGAGGAATTATCCACCGTGCCAGGGTGTTAGGTTCTTTGAAATATGCCGAGTATTCAAAGAGCCCAGTCACTGTCGGAGGTTTGGCACAAGTCCAACGCAATGCCTAAATCTTTCAGGCGTCTTTCCAGATAAGAAGAGTTGAAAACTATTGTCACCGAGGGGAACTTTTCTCCCTCCAGATGCTTCGCTTTTACTTTCTAATCATGCCGACATATATGGATTAATAAATTTAAAAAAAAAAAAGAGAGTCTAAATATACACTGCAGTGTTTAGAAAACAAAAATCGATGAATTAATTTTATATTTTTTATAAAAAAATTTGTGCCTTAAATTTAAAACAAACGTAAAAAGGAAAATACCAGAGTTTAAAAATAAACAGAATTGTACTTAATTTTTTATATTTATTTTACATTTATTTCTTTCCCTCATTGGACCAGGTTCACCTAGGCCAATTCTAAAGAATGATCATTGTCACAACAAAATGCAAAATTTAACAAGACCCATAGTTGATGCGCCTGATGTTCCGGGAGAGTGGAGCGACACGTGGTTTGGCTATATCTATCTTTTTTTTTTTTTTTTTTTTTCCTGCTTCATCGAAGGCCCTAATGCTTCTGGGTAGCATGATTAAAGTTTGGCACTTCCCTTCTCATAGCCTTCCCACTGTAGAGCTTTTAGGCAAAACTTGACTTCAAATCCTTGAAAATAACATAAAAAGACAAAAAACTTTGCGTTAAGTTAGATATAGGCATTTGGTATTGTTTCAAACCACGCCTTATTTCAATTTTATTCTTCCACTTATTTGATTCTTTAATTAGGAGTATCAAATGGGGCAATTTGCTTACATATATTGGTATCACCTCTTCGTAAATTCGTTGAAAAATAGCTTTTTACAACTTGGTCTTATAAATTGACTTTAGTTAATAATGTCTAATACACGTGTGCAAGTAAGTAATGAGTAATTTAGACATCCCAATCAAATTTCATTCCTCCAAGCGTAAAGCGTTCCATTCATGTTGTATTTTTGGTGATATGGAGGGTTCCTCCAAAGGGAAGTCGAGAAGATTGTATACCTGTTTTTTAAAGAGTTAGAAGTTATTAGTATTATGTGGTGATGGAATAAGTTTCACTTATTATTGAAAGTATGTACGTATCAATAACAAAGATAAAAGATTTTTAAAACTTACTTTAATATTTTATGAAATTACAAGTAAAATTAATAATTAATTTTTTATTTTTTAATATAAAAATACAGTTAATTTGCTAGTATTTTAAGTAATTATATAAAATTAGTGATGTAATGAAGTAATATTTACTGTATATTAAGAGTTATGTATAAGTAATTATATATATATTTTTAAATTTTTATTCAATTAGAAGGCCATCTTATTCATAGCCTGTATACACTTACTTTTAATTATATAACTTATAGTTAAAAAAAATTATTTGATGATATATACGAGTTCTTTTTATTAGTTCTCGTTAAGATGTATTGGTTAAGCAAATTGAAGACAATTACAAACTACGTGAGTAAGTGTACTTTTCTTTCTGACTTGGTATTCTCTTTGGCTCGGCTCATCAACTTGTTATTACGAGGTCAATTCAAATCTTATTTTATAAGTGATATTCCCCTTAGTCATATGTAAATTCTCTCGATGATATTACTTTACTTATTATTTAATTTATCAAAATACTCCAGTTTATATTTTATATTATTTTAGTAATAAAACCAGCCCTTGTCATGATACTTTATATTTTCTCATAAAATCGATCACTTCCACTCATGTATAATAGCTAAAGAAATGCATTTAGAAAGAGATCAGGAACAAGCCTTGCGCAATCAATGTTTCCCCCCACCTCCAAAAAAAAAAAAAAAAACAATAGAGAAAAATAGAGAACAAGAAACGAAAAAAAAAAAAAGAAAAGAAAATCAGGTCCCTTCACCAAAAACACAAGAAAAGCAAAACAAAACGGCATTAAAAAAAAGTCAATATTCGTACCATTCTTTTTTCAACTCGTGTTCTAATAGAATTATTATCTTTTTTTAAATAATTTATTGAAATATATAATATCTATATTTATATAGTTTAAAATCTTTTTTTCTTCAATAATATGTTAATTAAATAATATACACCTATACTAAATTCATCAACATCCTTATTGATGTTGGTGGACATACACTGAATCGGTAAAACTTGAGTTCACAGTTCCCGCCAAGTCGAGCCAAGTGGACAGGGCAGGCACTTGAGCAAGGAAAACAAGAAAACAGCGTTGGCTTGTCCCAGGCTTGCCAGACAGCAAAACTGGGACAAAGCAGGACGTTGTTCTAGGTTAATATATTATGCGATTTAGTGCTAGGATCACATGAGTTTTGCTTTTGCGAACGAACTATCATTGGCGTTGCCCTTTTGACTTATAAATCTTAGCTAAATTGTAACTACCGACCGCACGCGCGCACTTCTTCCCCTATTTTTAATTCCATGACGTGTAAGCACCATATAATAAACTTCTCTCTTTCTTTCTTTTTGAATTTTTAACTTTAAAATAAAAAATTTCTTAATTATCATTCAATACAAGAAGTAAAAAAGGACACCCAAAATCTTATTTATTAAATTCACAGAGTGTAGAAAAATCAATTTCAGGATTTCTTCATAATTGATGGGTTAATCAGTTTCAAGTAATCTCATGGCTCATCTTCCCACTAACCATATGTTTATTATTCAAAAATCAAGTGAAGAAACTTAAAGGCCTAACAGTAAAGTAGCTTAATGGCTTAAAAAAAATGACAATTACAGGTTTAATTAAAATAAACATTTTAAAACCATCCCCAGTAATCTCAGGATCATCTCGAAAGCGCTGATGCCACTTGAGGTATCTTTGGTTTTTTTTTTTTTTTG
This sequence comes from Ceriops zippeliana, assembly GCA_037897445.1. NCBI lineage: Eukaryota > Viridiplantae > Streptophyta > Magnoliopsida > Malpighiales > Rhizophoraceae > Ceriops > Ceriops zippeliana. The sequence goes on along the minus strand of JBAPLH010000104.1, from coordinate 2,812,926 downwards.
TTTTTTCTTTTGAAACCTGTAAAATTGGCCTATCTTTTTTTATTTGCTACATTGCTTCATTTGAATTTCTTTACTATCATTAAATTCCTTTGGAGTGAGAGTCTTCTTGTCGTTGACAATTTGGTGGTTGTTTGAGATTGTTGTGTTAGATTTTCTGCTTTTTTTTTTTTTTTGCTTTTGGAAAATTGCTATGAAACTCATTCTAAATTATCAGTTTTAAATTAACAAATGCTTCATGGTGCACATCAAATTTTTTGTTTTCATTTTGGCTGTTGACTAGTTCTAGCACTTTCTTCAACGAGGCAGCTGTAATTGGGCGTGGCTGCTGATAAAATTTCTGGTAAACCATGGTTGCGGGACATCTGACAGACGACGAATGAGAATTGCTTGTAAACATGCATCAACAAAAGGCTGTCGTGGCCAGAGAAGATGTTGTAAATTGATAGATTGGCGAAGATATGTTATCCCCTGACAGCTAAAATTACAGAAAGATTTTGGTATTTAGAAAGACTCTAACTTCCTAACTGTTCAAATGAATACGAAAGTATAGAGGAGCCATTGGAAATGATGGCATGGTCGCAGCCACCTTTTATTAACGATTCATTCGTGCATAATTGAAAGGAGAGTCGTGGTTGAATTTTTTGATACAAAATTGTAGAAAAATGTTGACGAAGGTTTGTGATCGAGACAGAATGCATACGGAGAATGCAAGTTTGCAAATTAAGGAAGACAGACTTGGATCCAAAGGTTCGTGCAGTCACTAGAATTGGTGGTGTGAGCGACGATGAATCGTCGCAAGAGTCACCTCTCCACTAGAGCAAAACCACCTTTCACTTCATGGGAACCCCAATTTTCAGTGTCATCACAGTTGCAATCAATCCAATTTTAGACGTAATTAGTGGTATTTGTTTGCTTGGTTACACTGGATGAAAAGGAAAAAAATAATTATAATATACACATAAATAAATTACCTATTCTCTCAAAACAAAATTTTTCTATATATTCATACATCTGTGCGTAGTGAAGGTAATAAAATTAATTATTTTAGAAGCTCGAAAGTTTCGACGACAATTGAGACATTCGAGATGGTCTAATTACTTTTTTTTTTTTTTTAATTTCAATGGTTCTTATTATTTTATTGAATAATTACACTAGGTGAAGTCGCACAAAAACGCTGCTTATACAGTATATTGCGACCTGGCAAATAAAACCGATCTATTATTACCTAATTATTTGATTAACCCATCAAATCATGTGGAATACTTTTTGTTGTATCTTTATTTCCTTTTCAAACTGGAATACGTAAAGCCAAAGTAAGCAAACGGTAACCCCTCTTAAGATGACATAGTGACCAGTGATTCATCCAATTTCAAACTAAAAATGAAGAAAGGCGACAAAATAATTATTAAAAATTCAATTTATAATTTTGCTTTTTTATAATAACAATTCAATTTATTTTACAGTATATATACGATGCAACTCTTTATATCAGGGCTGCAGGTATTATATATATATATTTTTTTTTTCACCACAAAAAAGAGAAAAATCTAGATTCACTTGTAAATCAACTTGGACGGGGGTAAGTCTACAGTGTTAATTTATTGAGTGGGGTAAAGGGTTTTCTTAGAAGACGTACATTTGATTTGATTTGATTTGATTTTTTTTAATAATAATCAATTATATGTAATAATTTATTTTGAATGATGGTTAGGACAGCGATTAAACTCAATAATCATGTCAGGGAAAACATCCAGAATATCTCTGTTGAATAACGATTTTGATAACACTTAAATTATTATTATTATTAATATTATGGAAGCAGCCCAATGGTTTCGTCAGTTGTAGCAGACAGATGCATTGCGTTGGATTTTATTGAAATCAATTGTTTCTCCTAAAATCTTAGAAATTGCATGGAAGGACAAAGTCAAGCGAAGCACTGGATCATCACCCCGGGATAAGTGTGCGGTACGAGCACTTCCTTGTTCGTACAAACGCACGACACAACACACTGCAAGAATGGCTGACAAAATTGAAAAGAAAAACGGAAAAAGAAAATTATAAGCCAAGGCATCTTTTTTGTTTTTCGTTATTTTTTTTCCTTCTTATGGTGACTGCGAGAGAGACACGCGGCGTCTTACTGGGCCCCCACCATGTTACGTTTCGGTGGGTGTTACTGTGCACAGTTACTTAACATACACTCCCCCCCCCCCGGCCTCTCGAGAAAATTATTATTCATTCGTGGAAAAATAATAATGATAAAAAAAAAGGTACAAAGATTATTGATTTACATGTTTTTTTTATTCATTTATTTTTATTTTTTGTTGGTACCGTACCGTACCGTACCAAGGCTTAATTATTCCCATCCCGAAAAAAGAAAACACGTTCAATTTATCATCACATGATGCATCTACCCATACAGCCATCGGTCCATTGGAACATTTTGCCTCCACTTGTCTACGGCTCGTTTGCAATTTCCGGCAGGAGCCCCCGATCGATCTGACCCACGGGATTCTTTTAACTTTCTTGCAAGTAAGACTTGTTCTGTTAAGTTGTTTGGTCTCTTTTACGGTTATGGTGGTTTGGTGTGATTGTGATTATGGTTATTTCAGTTGTCAGGAGTTCAGTTGTCGAAGAAGGGCTTGATGGTTTTTGGAGTTTGTTTTGCGGGTCTTTCGAGAGATAAGTTATTGGATTAATGTTTAGCGGGATGTGGGTTGCTCTTAATTGGAATCATGGCTGCGTTGGTGTGCTGTTTTTGGACCTTTGGGGAAGAAGTGAAGCAGATTAATTGAAAATTTCTGACTTTTTTTTTCCTTCTCTTTTTTTCGTTCTGGGTCGAAAGTTACTAATTGAATTGTTGGGGTTTTGACTCTCTTTTTTTTTTTTAATTTAAAAATTGCTGGTGGGCTGGTTGGTGAATTTTGGATCTTTTGGGTCTTTGGGTTTGATTCATGGAGGCCAGATTTGGAGCTCAAGCTCTTGCCTTCTGTCGTGTGGGTGCTCCGGATTTGCAGATAATGGGGAAGAGAAATATAGAATGGGATTTGAATGACTGGAAATGGGATGGAGATCTTTTCATTGCTAGACCTTCGAATCCAGTACCATCTAGTAGCATTAGTAGGCAATTTTTCCCTCTTGGGACAGGAATTCCAGGTGCTGGGAATTCCTCAAATAGTTCATCCTCCTGCTCTGATGAAGTGAATCTAGCCAATGAGAAAGGAAAAAGGGAATTGGAGAAAAGGAGAAAGGTTATCGTCATTGAGGGTGAAAATTTGAATGATGAAGAAGTGGGTAGTCTTAGCTTAAAGCTTGGTGCACATGGCAATCCAAGTAGTGAAAGGGAGGTGCATAACTGGGAGGGAAATGGTGGAAAGAAGACTAAATTGGTGGGCAGCAGCACAAGCCGTGCAGTTTGTCAGGTAGAGGACTGTGGGACTGATTTGAGCAATGCCAAGGATTATCATAGGCGGCATAAGGTATGTGAGATGCATTCCAAGGCCAGCAAGGCTCTGGTAGGAAATATTATGCAGCGTTTCTGTCAACAGTGTAGTAGGTATGTGATTATGCCATTGTTGCTTTGTTTTGTATTGACTGCTTTTTTGTTGTTTCAAACAAACCAATAACCGCCATGATGGAGCATATGCCTTCTTTAAACTTGAGCACTCTAAGAACACGATGGAGAAACAATTGGGTGCTGAATGGGGATAAATATATGCAACATGTAACTCCCAATACAGTTTGTTGTTAAAGTTTTATGGCTTGCAGCATCTTACAAAATAATATCTCTGGGGAAAAAAAATTCTGGAGTTTTTGCTTGGTTTTAAACTGTGACTGATCCTCATGGAATTCTAGGCACTATCGGGAACCATTTCTAGAAGGTGATGCTTGGTTAAAATTTTGGCAGGTTTCATGTCCTCCACGAATTTGATGAAGGTAAGAGAAGTTGTCGTAGACGTTTGGCTGGTCATAATAAAAGGAGGAGGAAGACAAATCCTGATACCACTGGTAATGGAAATTCATCAAATGATGATCAGACCAGTGGGTACCTTTTAATAAGTCTCTTGAGGATGCTCTCCAACATGCATTGTAAGTAACTCCTTGTTTTTCCTAGGGGAATATGAAACATATGAAAAGGGCATCCCAATACGTGAGCTCCCGCTCCCACTCCCACTCTATGAGGTTTGGGAAGGGGTCAAATGTACTCAGCCTTATTCTTGTCTTTACAAGGTGGCTGTTGCTGCAAGATGTGAGACGTGTCTTTGAACATTTTCATCTGTTTCTCCATGTCGTGGTCCCTGATCTCCTCTTTTGCATCAGTCAGCATTTGCTTGTGAGTGTTATTTTCTGGATTGTATTACTGACACATGTGAAATTGCAGCCAACAGAACAGAACAGGCTACTGATCAAAATCTACTATCTCATCTTCTAAGGAGCCTTGCAAGCCATAAAATTGAACATGGAGGAAGAAACATACCTGGGCTGTTACATGAACATCGAGATTTACTGAATGATGCCAATTCATCTAGAAATTCGGAGGTAGCCTTATTTTTTATTTTTTATTTTTTTGTTCCTTTAATTGTGAAGGCCTTCCTTGGCCTTTAAGACAACACCTTATGTTATCTTTATTTGCAATGTTGCAGCAAATTTTATGTGCTCTTGATGCTAATGGTGCAAACATACAAACTGCATCTTCTCTGAATCCCAGCATTCCAGTGTATCAGGAAGGTCATGATAGTACTGCAAGGCAGACCAAAATCAATTTTGATTTGAATGATGTCTATGTTGACTCAGATGATGGCACCGAAGATATGGAGAAAGCAACAATCCCTGCAAATATGGGGACCAGCTCTCTTGATTGCCCTTCATGGGTACAACAAGACTCACATCAATCGAGTCCACCCCAGACAAGTGGAAATTCTGATTCAGTGTCTGCCCAGTCACCTTCAAGTTTCAGCGGAGACACTCAGGTATATTTGTGTTGCAGAATGTGTTTTGCATTTGACCTTTCAAACCATGCATATATGGCACTGCAAAGAATTTATTGGAAGATCTTTTCTAGTCATTCTGAAAATAAATCATTTAGTTTCATTGGGGTAATCTTATTCTAGACAAGTTAGATTGTCCCAGACTTTTTTTTCATTTTCATAGTTTCCTCCTTTGATATAATAAGGTGTTAGATTCATTGGATTGTTTTTATGATTGCATTTTGGGAGGTATTACCTTGTCCTAGCTAAAGTCCTTGGATTTGCAACTACAAGGATGCAAATTTGAACTATGACAGTAGCATCATGCAAATTGCCTCACAGATGTTTCTGCCTGGCAAGCCCCAGCTGTGGTGGGTTTGTGATTGGTAATGCCCTATGTATTATTTTACTGTGATACTGAGCCCAAACTAACTTTTACCAGATATCCTAAAGTTCAAATGATATTGTTGAGCTCTTGAATGCTTACACAAAGTGTTACTTGCATTTATATGTGATGAAATATATCAGTTTGGTGTTTAGATCTCTGTCATCTTTTAGATGGTAACTTCTCTTTTCATCTCCTACCATTTCAGAGCCGCACAGACCGGATTGTTTTCAAACTATTTGGGAAGGAACCAAATGATTTTCCTCTTGTTTTGCGAGCCCAGGTACTTAACCTTAAGCATTTATTTGGACCAATGCCTTGGCTTTTTCTGTCGTGCAGATTATTAAGTTGCAAAATGTTTTAACTTACAGATTCTGGACTGGCTGTCCCACAGTCCTACTGACATTGAGAGCTACATACGACCTGGCTGTGTCATTTTGACAATTTATCTTTGTCAAGCTGAGGCTTCATGGGAGGAGGTAGGATTCTTTGATTTCTGACCGATTTATTTCTGAACTTTTGCAGGCAGCACGAGTTGCCTTACAGTTTGGTTGCCTTTTCTGTAGCTTTGCTGTGATCTCAGCTCCAGTTTGAGTCGACTTCTGGATGTATCAGGTGACACTTTCTGGAGAACTGGATGGGTCTATGTAAGGGTGCAGCATCAAGTGGCTTTTGTGTACAATGGTCTGTATTTTTCAATTCTCTATTGATTGAAAATCAGTGCTATGACTGAATAAATTAGTAGAAATGACAAGCTGAAGGGAATGTTGGCCATTTTTCTATTCTGCAGGTCATGTAATTGTGGACACTTCCTTATCTCTCAGAAATAACAACTATAGTAGTATTGTAAGTGTCAAGCCAATTGCAGTATCTGCCTCTGAGAGAGTCCAGTTTTTTATTAAGGGCATTAACCTTTCTTGGCCTGCCACAAGGTAAGTGTTGATTAAATTGTTGGCAAATTGATTTTTTTTTTTGGGTCAATATTATGCAGATTCTGTTGCTTTAACATGCTGCTAAATATCCTGTTTGTTCATTTACTTTTTAACAGATTACTCTGTGCAGTAGAAGGGAATTATCTGGCTCAGGAGAATTCTCATGATTTAACTGATGCTGTTGATAGCTGCAAGGGGCATGATGAGCTCCAATGTGTGAGCTTTTGTTGCTCTATCACCACATTGATTGGAAGAGGATTTATTGAGGTGCTGTGGACTTCTATATAGTGGCATACCTTTTCTAGTTGTCCTAAAACCTAAGAGTCATTTTTGGGATATGTTTGCCTAGACATCCTTTGAATTAGCCATTATTTGATCTTTGCTTTGTCCAGATTGAAGATTATGGTTTGGGCAGCAGCTTCTTTCCTTTCATAGTTGCAGAGGAAGAAGTTTGTTTAGAGATCCGTATGCTCGAGAGTGCATTGGAGTTCAATGGAACGAATTCAGACATTGAAGGAGCTGGAAAAATGGAAGCCAAAAATCAAGCCATGGACTTTCTTCATGAAATGGGTTGGCTTCTGCACAGGATCCAATTGAAGTCTAGATTGGGCTACTTGGATCCCAATGTGGACCTTTTCCCCCTAAGCCGGTTCCAGTCACTAATGGAATTTTCAATGGACCATGAATGGTGTGCTGTAGTGAAAAAATTGTTGAACATACTGTTTAATGGTAGTGTTGGTACAGGAGAATTCTCATCTCTTTACGAAGCATTAACAGAAATGGGCCTTCTTCACAGAGCTGTAAGGAGGAATTCTAGACCTCTGGTGGAGTTTCTTTTAATATATGTCCCTGACAAATTAGGACCTGAAAACAAGTTGCCAAATGGGGCACACCAGGACGGCTTTTTGTTTAAGCCTGATATTGCAGGCCCTGCAGGTTTGACACCTCTTCATATTGTGGCTGGCAAAGATGGTTCTGAAGACGTACTGGATGCATTAACTAATGATCCTGGAATGGTAAATCTTTTGGTTATTAATCTGTTGGACATAGTTAGGATCCAGCTAGTGCTCCAGGTCATCCACAAATATAGATGAAAATTTTCATTTCTATTTTTCGCTGCATAGTCATAATGCCTAACAAACTCATGTCACTGAAGTGATGTAGAAGATGTGTGTGAGATGAGCAATTTTATCAGAAAGGATGATCTGGGTTTGTCATCCTGTAATTTATTGTCCCTATAGACCTTTTCTGATTTTTCAATATGTTTGTTATGATGCAGTAGATATGAAAGCAAATTGTGGATATTTGTCCTAGTTAAATGCCTGTATTTTGTTAAGCATCTTTATATTATATCCATTATGTGTTAGTGTGGTCAAATGACATGTTCTTTGGTGTCTAAACTTTGAGACTGAAGGAATGACATACTTTGATCCATATTGAGTTTTATACATAAATGGTCACAGGTCTTTCACATGGGATGCGTGTGCTTTCTGCTTGGGGGTGGCCCCCTCCATTGGAGGTGGAATCTAAATACTTAGTTTAAATCTGCGATGGATGTGAATTATGTGCTTGTTTGATTCAGGTGGGAATTGAAGCATGGAAGAATGCCCGTGATAGCATGGGCTTCACACCTGAAGATTATGCTGGGTTGCACAACCAACACTTATACATCCAATTGGTACAGAAGAAAATCAACAAGAGACCAGCTGCGGGACATGTGGTGCTTGAAATTCCTGGAACTCATTCAGACTGCAACATTAACCAGAAGCAAGCTGAAGGGTTGACCGGCAGCTTTGAGATGGGACAGGCAATTTTGAGACCCTCTCGGTACCAGTGCAAGCGTTGCCATCAGAAGCTTGCTTATGGAATGGCCAGCAGTTCTCAGTTGTATAGGCCTGCAATGCTGTCAATGGTGGCCATCGCTGCTGTATGTGTCTGTGTTGCTCTCTTTTTCAAGAGCTCTCCAGAAGTTGTGTACGTGTCCAATCCATTCAGGTGGGAATATTTGGACTATGGAACAGGCTGAGATCCATTAACTTGGAACTTGTGGACTTATTTAAAGGTCGTGTTTGTATTATCTAGTGTGCTTGTATAAACTGTAAAGTTAAAAGCTCTTCCATGTAACCAGTGTTCGGAGAAAAGTTTTAGATTCAGCAGCTTCATTTACCTATTTATTCCCTGTTCTCAAGTGTATTTTTCGGGGGAACAATAGTGTCATTATGCCATAAACGCACCATGATTTTTCCAGTATCAGTATCCAGTGTTGCGGCGCTTGGCAAGAGCAGTATCATTTTTTCCGGGAATATATCTAAATATGGTTAGAAGAATAAATACAATTTTTTTTCAACTTTTATCTTTTTCCATTGACTCATTTTTCGTATGATTATAAAATTTTTATATCAATTTATTAATCGTATTCAGTTATGTTGATCATTTCTATGTTTTAACGAGAGACTGCGTTTCTATTTTTGTAGCTTAGAGTGGTCTAAGGATTTTGAATAAATGCGAGAATCCCCAAAATTCAACTGCCGGTGCGAAGAAGCACAAAAGATCTGTGGCCACTGGCCATGTCATAGCTCTTGGCATGACAAATTAAACGCTAACGAGGTGTGATCGAACTCGTTTCCAAAAACAAAATTGCAGGAAAATTTGACACTTTTCAGTAAATATTAGGAGAATCTTAAATGGACGTAAGATCTTAACGTATTGTAACGTGGACTCTCGAAAAATTAAATCATGATCATTGTGTTTATATCTGTGATTTTTATCTCAATACAATCAATTAATTATTCTAATCCTACTTTCTGTGCATTTGTGTTAAAAACTTGCCTCACGTAGTAATACAACCATACATAGATATCATTACCGTGGAGGAAGGGGGACAAAGCTTGTTCAGTGTCTAATCAGTCCCTGGCCTGGCACGTATGCCCCAACGGACGATATCAGCCATAGATAAGCGTGATGACGCCATTTTAATGGAAAGGCAAACGGTGAAGTAAGGATAAGCCATAAATAATCAATAAAGTAACCTTTAAGATTAAAAAAAAAAAAACCCCTCAAATCTAAATCTCCATGATTTTTTTTTTCTTAAATTGAAAACCTCACTTGTATCGTAAGTTTGGTTACGAGGAAGTCAGCCTCAGAGACAATCTTACTGATCTCGTTCTTATAGCGATACGACCTGGCAATGTAACGAAGCCGAGATCAGGAAGTTTTGGATGTTCTTCTTCTCCTGATGCGACACAACTAATCACAACTTTTCTAGGCAGACGGTTTGTTTGCATTGCAAAGCCATCCATGGACAGTGCTGGCCTGAGCCTCCGCATTGATAAGCTCTCTCGCAAAATGTGATGACTGCAGGCCAATACGAGCAGCTCCTGCTTCCGTCGAAACACCGTGATGTCGCTTGCCTAAAACTGCGGTAGGGAAGCACCTACCCTCGGGATTTAACTTAACAAGAGTTTATGTTAAGTACACCTGATCATTTTTTCAAAACTTGCGTTAGGATTCTGATGCATTGAAATTTGACTTTTATTATTATTTTTTTAATGACCTTTTGATCCGAGAGAGTTGGGAGTCAGTGCCAATTTCCCCTGATGTCATGTTTTGCAGGCAGCTTTTGGCGCCGGCAGCTATCCACCACGCCCAATCTACGTGACAGCTTAAACTTATGTACGAAAATGTAATATTTTAGTATCGTGAGAAAACGCAAAATATAGGCTACAATGTAATAATTCTTTCAGATAATAATATTTATTATATAAAATAATTATAGCTTAACTATTAAAAAAATTCTTTTGTGATTATTTTCTATTATATATTTTTTGTTTTTCTTTCAAAATATTACAAATAAATATCAAACAGCTAATTACTCAAACATTTAATTACTTTCCCTACTAATATCAAAGGTTGACTACAACAAAATTAAACAGGCGCCGTGGGAGGCTGAGACCACAAGAAGATATGAGGCCCATCTATTTGCTTTCCCAGTTTCAAACCACAATACAGTTTGCAATCCTGAGCGAACAATTTGAAATAAAAAAAAAAAAAAAAACGGCACATAACCGCCATCCCTTGCATAACCAATGGCCATACATGCAAAAAAAAAAAAAAAAATGGTGTAAGCATAAGAAAACTTAAATGTGTGTGTATGAGAGAGAGAGAGATCAATAATATGTTTCCTTTCATCATTTGAAACACACAAACTGCTCTGCTGCCTTGTCGCACAAGCTATCACAAAGCAGCAGCCCGATACTTTACGCGTCATCAATTACAGCCAAAAGTTTCTTACAATTTTCTTTTTCAATTGACACTGGCAAATGGAAAAATGCAAAAGCAAATAGAATTAATTGAATAGGATACCTCGTATGATTAGATAGACTGCAGCAACGAGAAAACAAGCCAAATTATTCCACTACCCATAGATCAAACACTGAATAGCAACGAGAGGATAGTTTAAGCCAAATTAGACGTGGGGTTTCTCCCACTTGAGGGGCTTGACAATCTCCCAAGTGAAGTCTGGGTCGTCCCTTCCAAAGTGTCCATAAGCAGCCGTCTTCAAAAACCTGCCATTGCCACCCCTCCTGAGATCCAGGTTGATGGTAATCATTCCAGGCCTGAAGTCAAAATTTTCCTTCACAATTTTGAGGATCTCCTTGTCTGGAATCTTTCCAGTTCCATACGTGTCAACAAAGACTGACAAGGGCTCGGGCACACCAATGGCATATGAAACCTGCACAATGCACCGGCGGGCAAGACCATTTGCTACAATACTCTTGGCAGCCTGCCTAACAATATAGGCGCCACTTCTGTCCACCTTGGTTGGATCCTTGCCAGAGAAGGCACCACCACCGTGAGCTCCCCACCCACCATAGGTGTCAATAATGATCTTGCGTCCAGTGAGACCTGCATCACCATGAGGGCCACCAATGACAAAACGGCCTGATGGGTTGAGGTGGAAGATGGTCTTCTCGTCAAGGTACTTCTCAGGGATGACAGACTTGATGACATGCTCCTTAAGGTCAGCGGCTATTTCGTCATTTGTGACCGTCTCATCATGCTGGGTAGAAATGAGAACAGTATGTACACGGACCGGAACCATGGCACCATTTTCGTTATAGTACTCAACAGTGACCTGGGTCTTACCATCGGGTCTGAGCCAGGGGCAGGTGCCATTCTTCCTAACCTCAGTGAGGCGAGCCCCAAGCTTGGTAGCAAGGATATGGGTCAAAGGCATATACTCAGGGGTCTCATCTGTGGCATATCCAAACATGTGACCCTGGTCGCCGGCACCAATTTCTTCTGGGGGTTTTGTGAAGTGGCCATGCACACCCTGGGCAATATCAGGGCTTTGTTGCTCAATGTTGACCAGGACCTTGCAATTATCGGCATCAAGACCAACATCACCTGAAATAAATCCAATATTACGGCATGTTGCACGAACCATCTTCTCATAGTCCACCTTGGCCTTGGTGGTAATCTCACCAAAGACCATGACCAGGTTGGTCTTGGTGCATGTTTCACAGGCAACCTTGCTATCCGGGTCCTGTTCCAGGCAAGCATCAAGCACTGCATCCGAGATCTGGTCACACAGCTTGTCAGGGTGGCCCTCGTTCACTGACTCAGATGTGAATAGAAAGGTCTCCATTTAGTTGAGCTGCATAACGCAGACAAAAAAAATTACTTCTTTATAAGCTTGCTACTCAACCTGTGGAATTAGGAAGCTTCATATATGAATTCCAAGCATGCTAGTGTGGCAGGCAGAAAGCCTTCAAATGCAATAAGCATAAAAGAGTAGAGAATAAAAGTAAGCATATGCTTGTGACAGATCGAATTTCTTCATGCTTTATACGAACGGTATGCAGAATGGAAGAATCTGAGCAAAAGATATTATGCCTACATTATTTATCAAAAGTGTAGATTCCCAAAAGAGCATTAACAGAAAGAAATTACTGCAATTCCTTTATCATTGGAATGCTGAAGTCATAAAGAATCAAATTCAGCAAGAGAATTCCCAACAATGAACCCAACAAGCAGCCTAAAAACAACCTTACGGATTTCCCACTCCTTCATCAGCAACTAAATAACAGGACCCACAAAAAAGGGCCCAGCACCGACAAATCTCATTCCAGAATTCTCTCTTCCAGCTGTACCCGAGAAAGCATTCAATCACACAGACAGAAATGCATAACAACTAGATCTGCAAAGAATTGCAACCATTCCCTCTAAGAGCTTCCTCAATATCCTAATTCAACATGCAACACATGGAAGGGCAAAGAAGCAATAATCAAACAAAAAGATCCTATCCTGGAAGCTATCAATGAGCAGATATGCTACACTCTACTAGCAACATATGTGAAACACGGGTTCTATCAGGCCAAATGAAGTTCTACAGTGACTGAAGCATTAGCAAAGTTTTAGATCTATTAAGTGCGCGCAAGACAGGATGCTGAAAGAACCAAACTCATGCTGCAAACAAGCACACACGCAGCCCAATGTCAAAGCTGAAAAAGACTCCAAAAGATATAAACACAACCCCAACCAATACAGAAAAGAACCATAAACGTCCAGATCCGTAAGCATGTGAACCAAAGGACAGAAATAGCAACACACCCAATAGCAAACGAGAAGTCATCGACGACCAGCGAGATTCACTTTAAATTTACATCGAGAAGGATATATCGGAAAAGGCGACAGTGACACGAAAACCATGGAGATCATGCAAGAGAAAAGGCCATATGGTAGATGCAAATACCTAAGACTCGAAGAGTCAGATCTTGAGACAGCTGCGTCTGTGTTTAGGTGCTTTGCTTCTTCTCTTACCAGACCACCTACACAGACGGAACTCACGAACGACGCACGAATGCGCCATGTTAGAGCATTCTATTTATAGGCCAACGGCCTTATTCAACTGGTTACCGGACAAGGCTGTCGTCATCCTTTCATGGTAAAGCGAACGGCGTTATTTTAGGTAGGAGACAATGTATGGCCGTTAGATCATGCAATTTGAAGGGATAGGATTGATTGGGGTTAGTGAGAAAGCGACGCGTTCAGGTTTTGAAAACGATCACACGAAAATTTGTAGGTAACGTGTAATTAATTATGATTTTTCTTTTTTTGTTTTTACCGGGAGTGGCCGGTCACTCACCAACTCCATTTGGTAGGTGGCTCGCTGGCTGGGCTCGCCGGATCCAGATTAAAAGGTGGCGAGATTAACGGCCACAAGTCAGGACCTGACCTTTCATGAATCCATACATCAGGAAAGCGCGTGGTTGGCAAAACAGTCAACGTTCGGACGATGTCAAGTTGATTGTTCTCCAGCCGCACACCAATCAAATTTTCATTAAGATCAAAGCATTAATCTTCTGCTCATTGCTTTTGGGAGTTATTGGGTAAAGAAAAAAGCTTTGTTTTTTTTTTTGTTTTTTTTAATATAAGCCAAAACAAAATTTTTATAAACAGTGTATGTAAGGCAACCGGGCATAGATGAAAGTAGAAAGTAAAATTCCAGAATATCCTGATTTTATAAATAATTCAATGACTGTTAAATATCCGTGCCCAATTCCAAGCGCATCCCATTATTCGGATGCCTTCTGCTTTTTTATTCGGTTTCCCTTTTGTTTAACGTGGAGTACTTTTTCTCTTTATTCCATTTTATTTTGTAACAACTACTTATGTACGATACGATGTTGTGTCATATAAATTTATTTTATTATTTTTTATTTTAAATAAATTCTAATTATTATATAATATAAAATTATAAATAAATTATACTAAAAACAAAAAAAAAAGAGTCAAAATAAAAAATATCTATGTTTAAGTTGGATTTTTTTTTTTTTTTTATGGCTTCGATGTGGGAAAAAACAGAGCTCGTGGACCAACCGACAAAGGGGTTTCCGATAAATAAAAGGCCGAAAGTGGGAGCGGACTAATTCTCCATTAACGTTTGCACAGGTTACTTAAGAATCATGTTCAAGTAAGGAGTTAGGTCATTTTCTAAACTAATCGAATGGGTTTTGATTTTATAACAAATGCTTCGGATCGCAACGGGTTGGTGAGTGGGAGTCTTCAAACAAGTCAAAATTGTTGCGCCCCGCTTTCTTCAAGGTTTTGATTGAATGTCGTGGCTTCTGGTCACCAGCCATTACCACCAACCTAAGATGTTCAACGAAACTAATTCAATTCCCAAATGATTTTTCAGTAACCCGGTAAGTATAACTTGTAGCATGATTTTCCATTTTTTAAAGTTGCAGAAAGCAAATTTTTTTTTCTCTCTTTACCCTATGGTAGCTAAGAGGACTTAGAAGCCGAAAAGAGAAATGTTGAGCTACCAAATGACGTGAACTATAGACAAAGTGGGTGGAGATGCGATGAGAAAGTTGGGGAAGCAGTTGGGATCTGTTGGGGAATAGATTATATGCGGTTCCCATTAAAAAAAGAAGAAGAAGAAGAAGAAGGGGCGAAGCACTCTTGTATGGAGTATCGCGTAGGATTCCACCTCCACTTCCCAAAGCTTGGGGACCAGGCTAACCGCCACGTGCCTGTCTCTGAAGTTGGTGAGGATCAGTCTTTGTAAAAATAAAAAAAATAAAAAAAATATATATATATATATATGTATATATATTAGGTGCTTGCTTAAGCCGAAAGTCGTGGTGCTCATAACTTTGGCAGTGATGAGTCCAAACAGAATTACTCAGATTCGATCATAATAAAATATTAAATCTGAATGTAATGACATGCTTCAATTTATACATCCGAGATTTTTTTTTTTTTAGCAGAAAATGCAAAGGGATTCGGATTTCGATTAAAGACAGTTATTAATTGACTACAAATTGGAGTCTCACTTGTCAAGCAGATTTATTGGCCTTAGAATCCGCATGATATCCTGAGACCTTAGCATTAATTGATTAATTTTTTTTAAAAAAAAGGGAAAAAGAGAGAAAATTAAGAAAGTGAAAAGGAACCTATATAGTACCAGTGCAGTGCCTATGTTTCCCCTGAGAAAATGCCAGGGTTCCAATTGCTAAGAGCAAGACTGCACCGTTGATACTTTCAAAGTTGCTGTCAGACGTCTTTGGGATTATTGGTTCGTCAGTTGGGAAAAAATCCCTTCACGACAGAGTCCAAGGATGCATTCTCGAGCCTGAAGAATGATGACATGTCCCTCTTGCTTGGCATGCCTACTTATAGAATTACCTCATAAGTATTTGCTTCATGAGGATTTAGAAACCATCATAGCTAGTTTATGCTGTGGAGTATACACCCCTCTAAAAACATCAGTGTCATGACCCATCCGTTGGTGTATTGCGAGAGTGGTCAACCAGTGAGGACATAAAGTTTGTTGTTACAGAAAGCAGGAGAGATAATCGTGTTGTGAGGTTATGGCTCTGGTGTGTGCCTCCTTACCACGAGTGGTGAGATGGATACGAAAGTTATGTAAAGGCTTTGGTCTATGCAAAATTTGGAGACCTTGTCCTATGGTTATCCTGAGGATTATCATATCACAAGAGCTATTTTTGGGTGTAACGTATACGGGGATGAGAGCTGAGCTATTAATAGTTTATAAAAATCACTTGGACTAGCGGGTTGGTTGTTTGGGTTGTTGCGTACGTGGCCCTAATTGAAAAGGATGGGACCACGCTACATTCGTCTGCTTTACTTGTTAGCTCTTTCCTTACCGTGACGGGTGATGCTTCTGCTAAGTCCTAGCACCGTCCTTCATTATGGAGGAATCTTGAAAACCATACAAGATAATTACCCATTTATCAATTGTCATTTTGCAAGGTTGATGACGCGTCCTATTGCATCAGATTTCCAGTATCTGCTTGCTGACAGCTCGAAGTGTTGAAAGTCAGATGGAACATCAAGCTCATGAATAAACCATTCCCCCACTAGCCTAAATGCCCCTCAATCAAGAAGACCCCATTAGATCAAAGATACGGATAGGCCTTGACCTGCACCTTCAAGAATGGACTGTTCGACTTTTGTGGACAACGGTTTAAAATCAACGGTTTGGGCAGGTTGATTAAGGTCGATCTCGAGTTTTCAACAAAAAGACCAGTCATTTCTCATTAGAAGCTTCATAATGTGCCGGCGATAGAAGTCTGGTGGGAATGAAAGGCACGGAATTCTAAATGTGGAAATTGGTTTCACCCGGAAAAGATTATACCCTGTCCTGTAAAGCTCTGTAAAACTTATTCAAAGATGGCAACAACCCAGCAAGGACTACGCGGATGATTTGAGATTTTGGTTGGTCCAATATCACCCATTGATTTGAACAAAATTCAACAAGCCTCATTTTTGTGTCCCTTCAATGTAAATCATCAGCCAATGAGTTATAAGGAAAAGATCCACGTGGATAGGGATGTGGACCTCATCAAACCCTATAAAAGCAGCAATATTCACATCCTACATTCATCCCGCAAGCAACTGAATCATCAGGAAAATCAGCATTGGACCTCCTCCCCACATAGCAACCGTGACTGTTTCATCCACATTCACTGGCAAGGCTGTCACCCTGAACACGGTGACAAAAATCCCAGCTGCTACTCAGTGTCAGCAATGGAAGAGGCTCAATGAAGAAGACAGCGGGAAAGCCAGCTGCTTCCTCTTGGAGCTCCTGGTATGGCCTGGACGGTGTCAAGTACCAGAGGCCTTTCTCAAGGGAGCCTCCATCTTACATAACTGGTGAATTCCCAGGTGACTATGGTTGGGACAGCAAGGCTAGCCACAGATCCTGAAACCTTTGGTAGGAATAGAGAACTAGAGGTTATTCATTCTAGGTGAGCAATGATTGGTGGTTTAGGATGTGTCTTCCCAGAGCTCCTTGCCAGGAATGGAGTCAAGTTTGGTGAGGCTGTGTGGTTCAAAGCTGCTGCCCAAATCTTCAGCGAGAGAAGTCTTGATTACTTGGGGAACCCCAGCCTCATCCACGCTCAGAGCATTTTAGCCATCTGGGCAACCCAGGCTATCCTCATGGGTGCTTAGAGGGCTACCATATTGGAGGTGGACCCCTGGGCAAGGTCACTGACCCCTTGTACCAAGGTGGCAGCTTTGATCCCTTGGGGCTTGCTGATGATCCTGAAGCATTTGCAGAACTGAAGGTGAAAGAAATCAAGAATGGAAGGCTGGCCAAATTCTCAATGTTTGGATTTTTCATCCAGGCTATTGTAACTGGCAAAGGACCACTAGAAAACCTTGCTGATCCTGTGAACAACAATGCCTGGTCTCATGCCACCAACTTTGTCCCTGAGAAATGAGCTGGCATAAATTATGTTAATTAAAAGTGTCTACATTTGGCTACTGATATGTTGCTATCATGTGAAGCTTGTGTGGTTTTAGGCAGAGGTGTCTTGTGAATACATATATTGCAACTCCCTTAAAATGACTTCTATTTTCACAAACCAAAGTAGTGATTCTTGGAAAGCATTGAGGGCTAGAAGACAAATAACAACCCCAAAGAACTTCCAACTTTCACAATATATCTGACTACAGGCAAGCACTGTCTTTGTCAACTGACTTTCCCCAGGCCTTCTTTTAGCTGGGAACAAACAGATCATGAGCAAACAAAAAGAATTAAAAATCACTATAGAAAACTTCGAAATGTAGGCCAGACTTGCAAGCAATGAAAATCTTCATACAATTTATAAAATATCACATTTTAGTTATTGAATACCTCACTGACTCCATGGGCATCAGTATCTTTGCAACCAATAACAGTATGTTGTGAAAAACAATGTAGAACTGTGAAGATGCACCTGTAATACCTTTACATTTTCAAGGACGACTTGCTCCCATCAATCACATCTACTACCCTTCTGCAAAAAAATCAACCAATTGCATTCCCCTTCCTGCAACTGCAATTTGATACTGGTTCCTGGTCGAGAAAGAAAACAAATATATAATGATCACATTACATCCAGAAATGGCAACTGTGAAATAAACAATGACTGCTGTTGCTGTGAAGGTGTAAATCTGTGCTCACCCCCCACATGCTCTCACATGGAGTGCCTCTGGCTCCGGAACACTAATGATCAAGTGAGTTTGCTCCACCAGTTTACAGTGCTCCTCAAGAAGCCAGCATCTGACACGCTGGTCAAGTCCAGTAGAAAATGCCCAACTGCCATCCGTCCAAATACCTAGTGAAACAGAACTAAATTTAGTCTGTCAGTAGCTGAAAGAAAAAGGTGGGAAAAACCTCCAGAAAAAATTGGTCCATCTGAACTTAATGGGGACACTAGGAGGAACACTAGAGAATAAAAAATGGGACAAAAGTATACATTTCCCTGATTAAAAGCATGATACTTCACCTTTGACAGCAGAACTATGTGCTGATGGGACTCTGTCCCCACATAGGAATCTGATTCTGAAGTTCTTCATCAGGCTTTGACTATAATGAATTGATCTATCCCTACACTCTGATTGAGAAAATGCACTTGAGACATCTGGCATCCCAATATTCTCTCTGCTGTTGGTTGATAATGGTGAAATGAGCAATTTGAGACACCTAAGTGCTTGATCATCACCACCACTTACCACAATGAAAACCAAATCATTATCAGAACTTTGACAGTTCTGTATATCTGAGACATAGAGACAGTTGATACCAGATTGGTGAACATTATAGAGAACATGTAAAGGCTGTATTTTACACATCTTGGGGGAAGAACCAACACTGTTCACTTCTGGCTCAGAACAATTATCGTTTACAGTTTGCAAACAAACTGTTGTCCGGCCACTTTTACCATGATTTACCCAGTAGCAGTCATCCTTGTCTCCAGCTTTTGGTGCAACTGGACTATATGCTACACTTTTACCATGATTTACTGAATTGAAGTTAGTCCTCTCTCCAGCTTTTGGCAACACTGAACTTTCACCAGATCTCCTAGACATGCTACTCAATGACCTCCACCATCTTCCACCTTGACTTCCTCTTCCTGTGCGAGGCCGGGACTGATAATTTACCAACCTTTTGGGATCAAGAGTTGATAACTGCTGCAAAAATGCATGAATCTTGTCTGTTAGATCCCAAAAGGCAATACTTCCATCAGTAGCTCCACTGATCACAAGATACAAACTTCCAATCTGAATATTATCTGCGAACAAGTACAAATTTGCAACTGAAGTGAGGAGACTTCAATGGTACATAATACAGTGTATGTACTCTGCAGTTGGAGAAGTTTACAATCATGCCTAACGTACATAAGTAAATGGATCATCATACAAATAATTACCTTCAGAAAGCAGGTGTGTAGGAATGATGACATGCTGCAATGTCAAAACAGGTGATGATAGAGGAACCAATAAAGCAATATCAAACCTGCAATGCAGCAAAGCAGTAAAATTTTTGTAAGAGGCAACAGTTAGAAGAGAATACTAAAAGCTGTTTAGAGCGCCAAACTATTGGCTTCATGAATACCATAAGCAATGTGGTAAGATAAGAGCCCGCAATACAAGTGTGGCATCTGAACACGCAACAATGACAAAACAGACGATCAACCTGAAAGAAAAAATGGCATATAAAATAACATTATTCCATTTTTCCTTGTATAGGTAAGTGAACACATACATAATTTATCATAAGTAGTCTACTTCCCACACCTGGAACCAGTAGGCTTCACAAGAAAGGCAGTGACAGCCAGGTATCTCCAGTCATCTTCATATTTATTATCAAGGCAATTTTGTAGCTCTCCATCTCCCTTCCCGAACAAACAAGAACTGAAAGCTGTATCAGTTTTCAGGTTTGAGACTTTTTCAGTTATTGCATTCATTTCTCCAATATCTTTTGTCTTTCCATGAGTACTAGAGTTTTTGATAGGTGTGTCAGTGGAAAGCCACTTGAATGAGATTGAAGAAGAAACTCCTGAATAATGAAAATATTCATTTCCATCTTTATTCTGTTCTTCTATAACTGGTGAATCCTCCTCTTCTGGAGTTCTTTCTCTAAGCAGCCAACAAGTTAGGACTCGCTTGGCACCTACAGAGATCAGCAAAATTGGATTCTCTTTGTCATCTGTGGAAGCACTTTGTCTGTGTCTCCAGTTGGAGAGTTTGGTGATGTCAGAATCACTTGAATACATCTTTGAAACATAGCATATTGCTCTCACAGCTGATCCACCAACATGCTTACCAAACAATTTTGAAGTAAAGCAACTATTGACTCCAGAAGTGAACCTACATTCATTAGCCAAGCAAATGAATCGTAACAGTTGCAACATGTTGTCATACATAAACAAGCAAAAAGTTTGTAGGTGAGACAGCAGGAATGAATGGAAGCACTGCAAGAATAATTCACGAGGATATGCTAGAAAGGAGGTACATGTATCACACACCACCAGGAACTATCAAGCAGAAATGAAAACAAAAAGCAGAATAGCAGCAAGCAGTTAGCTTGTCCATACAAAGGGCTAGAAGTCATTGCCATACCTAGTCAACCTTACAGTTCCATCTTCACAACCAGTAACAATCCAACTAGATTTATCAAATGGACCATGCTTCCCACTTGGTTCAACTAGTGTATTTTCACAGACAAAGCATAAGGAATGCACCTCCCTCCCATGGAACTGGACTTCCAAATTCAGGGGAAATATCTTCCTATTGCTTTCTGGTATCCATTGTTGATAAATATAAATTATCTCATCCTAAGACATAGAAAGAAAGAAGAGGAAGACTATTGAGCAACAAACTGGAGAAAAATTAAAACCAGGGTAACAATGGAGAAAGTGATGAACTATATGCCTTATCAATGACAAAAATACCAGAATGTTATCCGGTAGGAGAGTAACACTATAAAAATATATTCAGTCGCCTCTTGAGAAATATGTTGTATCAATCTACTAGGATGTTGACTTAGTGAATCTCATTAAAGCAATAGGAAAATCTCTGTATTATGCAGGTGCCCATAAGTTCAAGATGTTCACATTTCAGTCACAAGCAGAAAGGGGAAACATGAGGTATTTGATCATCCTACTAAAAACAAGTGCTAAGTTGAAAGAGTAAAACCTCCCCCAGATTCTCCAGGAGCACCATGAAAGAAAATATCATTTAGTTGAACCACAAAATATATTTAAAAAGACAGAATTCCTACTGTCTGTTAACCAAGATCACAAATGTCATCCTCATGCCATATCCAGTCAAGTCATACCTGTTTCTGTCTTGGCCCCTATGAAACCTCATTAAGCGATCCAATACTCATGAATTGTGATGACTAGTGTTAATGCTGATGATCCAATGAACACTTTGTAACAAAATCACTTACTAGGTTTGATGATTTGCATATGTTATCTAACATCCAACAATCCCAACATTTTAATTTTGTTCAAATGTAACAGTAACAACTTTTATGGTATTCATGTATGCTTTGCAAAAGCATCTATCAAAATGTGATGTTTAACTTATGCAAAAGAAGAAATACCTTGACGTATGCAAAACAATTCCTCATCTCTGGCACATCACCAAGATAATAAGAATGGGGACGGCGCCATCCACCGCATGGAATTTGCACAACCTGCTCCAAACATACAGAAACATCAGAGACCATGCACTGTCCTTGTCAACATAGGAGAGGACAAATGAGTGGGAGACAGATCACCTTTCCCTCAGTTATTAAATTCCAGATTATAAACTCTGTTGATGCAAAACCAACTGCATAACCACAGTTTGCTAAACCATCACGAATGTTAGCATCAGTGGACACTGATTCAATTAGACTCAATTCTTTCACTTGCTTCATCCCTATAAATTCCAAGCTTTGTTGAACCAGGTTATATTCAAAGTAGCATATGCAACCATCTGCTCCACTCTGAACAAATGGCAAAAGGCAAAAATTAATATATGGGATAGACAGTCCTCACACAACCATTTGAACATGAGGAAATAATTATTTAGATTGAGAATACCCACACAACCACTTCTTTCTCTGTTACTAAAGTACCACATAACATATTTATACTTCTACCAAGGGATGCAGTTTTCAATAGGGAAGATAAGGAAAAATAGGACAAATATTTTTCTTTCTTAATATGATGCTGTTCATGTTAATTCCCTAGGAGATAAAACCTTTTCAGTTACTATAAATTAAAGATATGTTTATAAGGTATGGATTGCATCTTGTCTTCAGACGATGCCTCAAATTTTAGATGATAAATGTTGCAATTTATCACATACCGAGCATATTTCAATCTCATTGAAATCCAATTTAGCAATGGTGATGCTGGAGACACTCGATATTCCATGGGCTCCTTTAAAATAAATTTGAGGAGATATTTTCATTTCTTGTATATTAGATGCATCCAGGAACAAGTCCTTTGACAAAGGGAATAGAATCAGATTACCGCGTATATCCCCACAGATCAGCACCTGAAAATTAACTAGAATGAACATGAAAAAAGCACAGGTAATCAAAAGAAAATATTCAGGATTTAGTTTTGCTTAATAAGCCAATAAATTTATATCTGGACTTCATATGTGCAGTCCAAGGTCTTCATCACAAATTGGAAAAAGCCAGAACTATTAGGATAAAATGAAAGATAAAACATAAGGCTGCAGCTGGGATAAAGGTCAAAATGACCAATGTAGGCTCATAAGGCAAACATAGTCAATGCTTGAGTGTGAAAATCCCAGCTTCCACATTTTGTACACTAGAACATATTTGGATAAATGCATGCGTGTGAAGGGTGAGCCTTGGTGTGATGGTGAAGGTTACTCCAATGTGACCTGGAGGTCACAAGTTTGATTCACAAAAATAGATTGTGAAAACAAGGGATAAGATTGCATGCGTCTGACCTTTCCCACACCCCCAATGTAGGAGCCACTGGGACACCCTTTGTGTGCATTTTTGTTGCATGTGTGTGCACATGCATGTGCAAGAGAGAGATGATGGAAACCTGATGTTCAAATGATGGTTCTAGACACATTATCCGATTCCCATATGATGATGTAAATTCTGCCAACAGAGACATATTAAAAGCCCTCGCAGAAGTATGAGAAGCAGACGGCAAAGGATCATATAGCTTCCAGAGTTTCAAAGTTCCTCTAGGATCCGCTGTAAAGACAAAGCTACACACCACAAATTTACATCATTATTAGAACCATACACAACAGGGATTAACAATATCTTACCATAACAAATATGAATGGGTAAACATTGCATAAGAGCATGACACAATGATATAACACCAGTGATTTCATTATCAACAACTTGATTGATGGCAGACAAAACAAATGAAGGATTATAGTAAATGTAATGGGGGAATTAAATCCATACTGTGCACATATAATGCATGGTTGAGAAGAACAATACCCAGAACTACATGAGAGACTGTTACCAAAATAGCCTAAGAAACAATTGTCACCTGTATTCTGATGCCTTGCACCAATAGGTGCCTAATAGTTGTCTCTCTTTTTCAGCTGGCCAAGTACAGGTGAAGTCAACTTCAGGAGTACAATCATCACCCATAACCCTGACCACCGTCATGTATCCTTTACCATCTCCTAAAGCAATCCAGTCATCAATACCACCAGACTGTTTGGGCAACCGTTTGGACATCAAATCCATACAAATAATCTGTACCTCTTCACTGACCTGGACAATTTTAGTCCATTTTACATTCTGATTTTGAGAGAAATTAGCATGGTAGAGGCAGCCATGATTTGTGGCAACATAGAGATTATCTTCACTTCCAAAACGCAAACATCGTACATATTCACTTTTGCTGTGACAAGATAAGCCAACAGTTTCAGTAACATCAAACATATTACAGATGACAAGAACAGAGTAGATTTTACATTGAACATGCTGAAATATCAACTAGAGACATTTATGACATCATCTAATTATACGACCCAACCAATTATTTAGACCAGTCCAAAAAATGAGATGGTTAAGGTCATTGCAGTGTGACCTTTTCCCATATTTCATGCCACAAGGTGCAGCCTAACAAAGCATTGTTCCAGGAAGATCCTCATTGACATTCTAATGGCACATCAGATTGGCAAGAATGGCCCACAGAATTGTTGTTTTGGAATATGAAACAATAATCTTGTGCATTAGGACTCCAGTTGGCACATTAAGAAGTTTGAAAAAAAAAAAAAAAAAAAAAAATATATATATATATATATATGTATACCTGTCCATGAGACCACTGTGCTCACATGAGTTTGGGATTTGACAACTGAGTATTTTCAACCCATCAGTCAGTTGCTTTGTCCTACTTTCTCCTTCTAGGCTCCAAGGCAAAGAAGCATGCAACTGGTGTACTTTGATTGCTGAGTCAAATCCAGCAGTAAGAAGAAATGAAGATCTTGGATCATACAAGCATCGCCATATGCCTCTTCCTCTGCATATATTCAATCAAATTTGGCCCTTAGATACACCATTTGGGCTCTAAGATATTACATGGATATGAATAGTTTAATTTAAGAGTAACTGGACAGCTTGGAGATCATTAATCACCAGAAATCTTGAACCTTAAATATTCTGGAACTTTCATTCACTGTTCAAAGACATAGAGGAGTTGTGAATTCCAAGAATAGAAAAGGAGTCTTAATTTCTGTTCTGCAACTTTATGAATTTGACAGTAATGTAACTTTAAACACTCTTTACTTCACACCCATCAGTTATGATATGAATGTAACAACCATGGAAAACACCAACATAAAACCAGACAAATCACCAGTTTGTCATGTGACACACTACCACAAATGAGAGTCCCAGTAGCCATAGAAATTAATCAAAAAACATCATGGTCCAAATTTTAGGAAATGTCATGTTATTATGCCCACAATGTGAAGGTTCACATTTCACAATCATATAAAGTACCTGAATGTCTTAGAACTTCAAATTAAGGGAACAAAATCTCATTAACTGCCAAATATGGATGAAAAAAGAAAATGTCACTGCAACTTACATATGCTCTCTGATCACCTTGACCTGCCCACCATCAAAACCCCATAACCGGCATGTACAATCCTCACCAGCAGTCACAATTAACTATAATAACATGGAAGAGAGTGGGATCAGAATTCAACTTTATATTCCCAAATCTATAGTGGTTTACAGCCATGGCAACCAATCAATGCAGTAATGTTCACCAATGTTTACTTAATGATAGTTAATGATTAACTTTATAGATAGGAGAAGATTGGTAATAATTATCAGCCATAACAAAATAAGCTAGAGTCACCCCAGTATCCTTCCATCCCAATGATCCTAGGACAAATGCACAGTTAATAGTTACATAATGCCAAAATGACTGCCATGTAGAAATTTGCCAGACCATGATTAATGGAACTTACAGAACTAGAGACACAGCAGTCCCAAACCCTAGCATTATGACCATATAAAACAGGGCCAGCAACTCCATCACAGTTTTCAGAATCTCCATGTTCAGCGTTAATTGACCAGATACGTGCACTGCAGAAATAAGGAAATTGTATTGTTTAACTGAATCCTTCCACTCAAAGCTAACAAGAAAGGTAATAGCTTAAAAAAAAAAAAAACAAAATCTTCACCTGCGATCATCAGAGACAGAAACCAGTATGGATCCATCAGAAGACCATGCTATGCGGAATATTGAACCTTCATGTCCAACAAGCCTACTAATATGGGCAGCTTTGTGCTGCTGTAACTCAAGCTGTGTGGAGTTGGAGGGCGTGTTGCCCAAGTACATTTCATGTTCCAGGGAACTTGTTAACGATTTAGCATCATTTTCAAGAACCAATTTCCATACAATGATCTGTTGAAACTCAATTAAAAATGTGTAAATCACTAGCACAATACGATGCAACAAATTAGAAAACTAACAAGATCTTGGAAGGCCAAGAAATCAAGAATGGGGAAAACTTTATTACAAAGTAAAAACAGCCACCTCATTATATATGGTGCCAGAGGCAATACGCAGAGTTTCCAGATTGTCACCCCAAAACCGCATGGAATACAAAAGGCACCTCTCTGGAATTTTTAAAATCAATTAAACAAACATGCAAGGAATGAGCCAATATACATTAAAACATGCTATAACTAATGGGACTTTAAAACGTTGAAAAACTAACCTGGAGATTGAACCTCAAGAACCACACTGTACTTTGATATATCCCAGATCCAGACAGAGTTACTGCTACAACCAATGGCAAGATAACGGCTTTCCTGCTCACTCAAAGGGGTTTGCGTCCACATCATTAAACCAAAAATCCAAGAAAGCAAATAATTGACTAAGTTTTTTTCTTTCGAAGCATCGATTTCGCTCTTGATTGCAAAGCAATATTAAAGAAAAAGAATACCTTCAAGAAACAAACGTCCAGGACCCAATGGCTGAACAGGGGCAATGAATGTAATAAACTTAAATCGACGCCCACTTGCAATCCTCTGTGGGACCCCAATACTGTTTCGATACACAGGATAAAAAGTTTCACCCTTTTTTCTCCGAAAACAACGACTTCAAATTCAAGAATCGCAGAAGACGATCTTTCTTTGAAATCGGCGGAGCCACTCACAATCCCATGCACGCGAATCCCCTTAAAAACTTGGAAAGATTTTATCATCCTCCCCGCTTCTAAATTATACAGCAGAAGCTGCGACCCCGTCCCTGCTCCAAACCATAAAAGCAAAACGGCAAAAGAAAAATCACAAACAAGATTTTTTTTTCAAATTTGAATGTTGGAAGATTTGGCTATGAAACTACCGGCAAGGAGGAAAGGATAAGAGGAGAGGTGAGTTGGAAGGTGAAGAAAGCAGAGAGCCGATATTTCTCCGATGTAATGGCCGCCATGTATCCGCCAGTTGCTCTGCTGCTGCTCCACCATGACTGATGGCCCTTTTTTCTTTTTTTGCCGCCGCGCTAATTACTCTCCCAATGAGATGAGAACTTTGGGCGCCTTTAAATTTATAGATAACCGTCCCGGGCCTTTAGGGTCTATGTCAGGCTCCAACTAGTCGACGGCCCATTAGGCCCCATAGGGTCCATTATGGCCCAGCATGCTGACAATGGCCTTTTTTTTTTTTAATAAATAAATAGAAAATGGCAAAAGACAGAGGTCTTCCATTATCTTCAGCGCACGCAACCTTAACCTTATATTCAATCAATTCAATCTCCAGGTTTTGATGACCAACCAAACAACAATCTAATCGCAGACGACAGATGGGAAAAACCAATTCTTTCAAAGACGAGTTTACTTTCGGTATGGGGTTTGCGTTTGTTTGTTTGTTTTTTTTTTTTTTTGAAGTGTTACATTAGTTGTCTTTTCTGCTTTGTCCTCTCTTTTTTCGGCTCTTCTACGAGGCAATTATGTGTTGTTGCAGGGCAAAGGCTCCGAGAATCTCGCGATATTGTTGCCAAATACCCCGATCGTGTCCCCGTGAGTTTTTATTCCTTTGCTTGAACTCCATCGTTTTTACCATCCCAGCCACTGGGAACTTATCAGGTGAATGAGTTGAATTTCATCACCTAGTAAAGCGTCAAAATTGGCGAGTTTCTTTGTGATATGATACGTGTAATTGGTGGGTTGTCTTCTTTGTGTTGATCTTCGGCCTAAGCACTATTTTGAGACCTTTTCGACTTTTGTGGGTTTTTTTTTTCTGCAGGTAATTGTTGAAAAGTATTGGAAAACTGACCTTCCCGAGATGGAAAAGAAAAAGTGAGTCTTGGCTTCAGCTCATCTTTTTGAAATGCACTCTCTTGCTTGTGCCGTAGGTTGCTAGAATTGTTCATGATGGATTATAGTTCGATGAGTCTTGTCCTTGTTCTTTCTCTTGATTTTGTTCTAACTTATTCTTGCTGTAATTTCTCGTTAATTTATGGTTTGGTCAACCTGTTACTGGGCGCGCGTGTAAGGCTGACTTTGTGAAGTTTTGCCATTCTTTTAAGCAGTTTATTGGATTGCTTTCAACATTAACTATGCTGTCAAAAAAAAAAAATTGCCGGATTTGGTATTAACATCTAAGTTCTCCGAACATTTTCGTTGATGTTGTGTATGTTGTTGGATGTTAAAGCGGATGCAAGTTATGTTTACTTCCCTATTATAAGCAATTCATTGTGGTTATCTCTAATCGTTGCCTAAGCCAATTTATTCTCCACAGATATCTGGTTCCTCGAGACATGTCCATTGGGCAATTTATTCATGTTCTAAGCAGCAGGCTACAGTTGATGCCTGGAAAAGCTCTTTTTGTATTTGTCCAGAATACATTACCTCAAACCGGTAAGCCTTGCTGTCAGATTACATTTCATTCATATGTTCCCTGCAATTATGCTGACTGTGTGCTTATGACTGTATGCAGCAACTTTGCTGGACTGTGTCTATGAATCCTACAAGGACGAGGATGGATTTTTGTATATGTGTTACAGCACTGAGAAGGCCTTTGGTTCTGTTAGTAGTTGAATCTGTAAATATTGAACTAATGTAACTTCATCTCTAAATAAGTAAATGCCGTAATGGGTATGTTATTTGTACTCTGCCCCCGTTGGAGAGACTAGGATGCTACCTTTAAATTTGAATGTCGCCCCCTGTCTCGATGTAAAATATTCATCTCCATTTGTTCGTAGCATTTTAGAACTGATGGTGCCAAATTGCACCCTTCCCCCTCCTGTAGCCCTTTCAAATATATCAAAGCAGTCCCATATTTGTCAGACGTCGAAAAGTAGTGGATTTTTTTTTTTCGTCAAACTCATTTTGGTTAGTCCAGAGGTAATTACTATGGGATAATCAATTCCATGCGCGTAGGTGATGGCGTGCTCTTACTCTAATTACTAGCGTTGGGATTAAAACTTTAGACAAATAATATGAGATTCTTGATTATTGGAATGCTTTTCAAGAGATGATTGGTGTATTCTCTAGCAGGCTGTTTGGACGTACGTTTGCCACGAAAGGGTAGTTTACAGCGAAATTGGGAGGACTTATATTCTCGGATTGTTGAATCATTTTTGAATCGTAACCTTCTTTTCTCCGTCTGGGGATGGGAACCATTAGTGGGAAATAATTGTTCAGTTGTGCACAATGTACAGACCTATAAAATAAATCAACTTATCAACGCCAAAGTCTTCCATAAGAGAGTCCCAACTTTTGCTTTACGTGCAGGCTTCAGGGTTGAAAATATGGGTGAGCTAAAGCCAGCCAGCGATGGTCCTTTCAAAAACAAGGCTAGGCTAGGCTATGATTCCTTTTCTGCTTCCCAATGTTGTCGTAAAGAGGAAAAATCCCCCGCGAGTCTTCATCGAAACACCCACTCGAAATATCGCTGTAGCACAATATTAATGAATTTGCTACATCCATATGGAATACTATCAAATACGGTCCAACAACGGGGCTCATCAAAACAAGCACAACTCGTCTATGATCTGACCATTCCACCCGGGCTCATTAAAAAACTGAGCCACCCAAATTTTTTGGTTTTTGACCAGTATACCACCTAAATTTCATACCACCAAGAAAACTCATTAAGGATATCATGTTGCATACTTGGGGCATCACAGCAACTACCAGAAATCTAGTGTGTAAGTTCTTTTAACATCACAGACTCATTCCACGAAACTCCTTTCACAAACAACTGATGAAAAGAGTCTTTGCCCGTCCACACTCGTCCACACGCCTGACAGAAATCCTCTGGTGGGGCCATCACCATTACATGTTTTCCATAGGACAAGGATAAAGAACAGCTATCAAAATTCTTACAATTTAAAAGGGCATTCATTGAACCATAACTCATTCCATGAAACTTCTGTCCCAAAATGTAACTTATGAGAAGAGCTTTTGCCCTCCCCCTCTCCGCCAAACGCCATGCACAGGCAATCCTCCAGTTGGGTTATTGCCATTATCTGAGCTGTTTTCCATAGGGCCAGGATCAGGATCAGGATCAGGAGCAGGGTTCTTAAAATTTATAAGGGCTTCCATTGAACCATCACCCAACCTCATTCTATGAAACTTTGAGGTCTTCTTCCGTTGCTTGCTTCCCCCAAACCCATCTGTAGCACTCTGACTGATTCCATCCCCACTAGAAGCAAAATTACTCGGCCCTCTTGATTCCAAAGGTTGCTCATCAACCATCACACCTGCCTTGCCTTTAGCAGCACGATATCCGTCCTTTGACAGCACCTCAACCTCTCCTTCTTGTGGCTTGTAATTTGATTGCAGAGTCCGGACAGTGCTTAGAATGCCATCTGCCAATCTATCTTTTGAAGTGCCATCTTCAACAACTAACCCCTTGCCTTTCTTGGACCTACCATCTTTCCTATGGATGGTACTATAGCTGAAACCATTCTCCTGGGAAACATTGGTTCTCAAACGAGCATTGTAGGCCTCAATTAGCTCCTTCTGCCTCTGAACATCAGGACAAAGTCTGGCCAACTCAAGAACAAGATGCGACAAGCCATAATTCCATACATAATCAAGGTATTCTTCTGTATTAACTGAACCTTGACGAAACTGTCCAGATACGTCTTTAAAGGAAGCATATTTTTCCTCGTCATATTTAAGAGCAGAACGCATCTTTTCTACCAAAGTTTTGTTTGCAGTTTGAACATCATCCACATTGAGCAAAGGCAGGCTGCCAGCGGATGCCCTGCTTAAATTTGTTGCAGAAACTGGAGGAAAATCAGAAATGGATGGTTTTGATGATCCCCTCTCAGCCAGATTTGGTAGCGACATGGAGGTGCTTATCTGACTAGCATTACCCCAGTTCCCAGGTGAGCCAGCTGTGAAAGGTCTACGGATTGATTTGGATTGTGCTTGAACATGAGCAGAATTTGCAAGACTAGATATAGCAGATGTAATTGCAGAACCTCGTGAAGTTACAGGTGCATGGTTTATTGTAGGTCTGTAAGAGGTCATGCCATTCGATAAATGCCCATGACTTGTTGCTGGCCATGCTTGAGCTGAACTGACAATGCTAACATTTCTGTTGTTCTGGTGTCGAAGATGTGCTGCCATGGTAACATTTGGCAAACCTTCAGCTTCATTTTTGGCTTTCTGCTGACTCATATTTGAAGGAACAGTGAGAGGAGGAAAAGACAATCCTTCCAAAGGTGTATTCCTAGATTGTCCCAAGGCTTGAAGGTATCTTGAAGATGTTTCAGAATCTGCAGCACTCAATGATTCAAAAGGGGGAATGATATCATCAACATCTCCATAGTCAGGGACTACTTGAGCACTTGATGATGGTTGATCATGAGATGTGCCTTCCAACTGAGCTGTCTCCATACTTGCTTGGATGGCTAAGGAGAGTTGACTATCAGATTCATCGCAATGGAATGTCTGCCTCCTTCCTCGACGATCTTGTTCATTACCTCGCCGATACTGAAAGCTAGTTGGTATCTGATACATACACAGAAACAAAGTACTTCAACACTAGATATATGAGCAAAGAAAAAAGTACAAAGAAGCACAAAACCTAACTAGAAAAGAAAATCCTTACTGAGTAAATTAAAAAGAAGAACTGCAGAATGCAATTTAAGAATTGAGTGTACCCAATGAGTACTAAGATGAGAAAAAGTATACATGCCTGGAGAGCAGCACTACGTTTTGAACGAGACATGCGACCACCATGTTCAAGGGTATTATGTCTCTGGAACACATACAAAAAGGGGAGTCAACAAGACTCTATACCCCATTGAAACCTCCATCTAAAAGCAATTACCACAGTAGTCTAATGCCTTAACCTCTTCAGTCATATTGACCCAAATAAGCCACAAAAAGAAAATGAGATTCAAAATGCTCCACCAAACAGACATGTAAGCATGCATGGCACAACATATGTAAACATGCAGCATTGACAGAATTTATGTGCTCAAAAATCACCTTCATTTCTGCTTCGCTTGAAAAGACTACAAACTTTTTGACAAGACAGGCCTCATCCTCACATAGGAAGTGCTCTCGTTGAAAGTGAATCTGTGACAAGCAACTTGCATTTGTTTAGAGAAGAAAAAAAAAAAACCTCAGTTCAATGATCTTGAAAAGTGCACTGACATTCAAGATCACAAACAAACAAAGAAACACAAGATGAAGAGGACTGTCTTGCCTCTAGGTCATCATAATTCTTGTAATATTCATACCGTCCTGGATGCTGCCTGCATCAATACATAATGACAATTACTTAGGGTTCCAAAGATTACAAATGCAGAAAATAAGCATTTTTATGAACTATAGCAGTGCATTACCTTTGGCATATATGGCAGGTCTCATGTCCTGTGTTCATATGCGAGTACAACTCATTGTCCCCATAGAAAGGTGTTCTACAAAACTCACAGATGGGGTGACCTGTAAAGCCACCTCTTTCACTCTCATCCCCATCAACCTCAGAATCACCTGTACTTATATGCCGGTTCAGTTGTGATCTAGAGTACAGCTTTTGTTCACAAATGAAAACCTAAACAACACACAAGCCAACAACTAGACATGTAATGAAAAATAAAAGAAAAGAAAGACAATATGCATTCAAACTAGACAATACATTTTCCAAAGAACAATGAGAAACTACAGCTTTAAAGTCAATAGCAAGAAACTATAGCTTCAAAAGTCACACACATATATGGTACATATCACTCTCCCAGAAAAGAGACCTAGAGAGATTACAAAGGCATGAAGGAAAAACAAAAATTGTGCAATTTTTCCTCCATAATTGGTTCTTTGAGATGAAACTTCCCAGAGATGCATTTTGCCCCAAATACTCATTCCCAGCCCACCCCAAAGAAATGAAATGCCACTAAGAGCATTGCTAACATTACATGTGTGTTACTGCCAGAACTGACTTCCATCATACATCCAAGAAAGGAGAAAAATTTCCAACAATGAGATTGCATATAATTTGTTAAGATTTTGATTGTACCTTCCGTCCTTCCAAACACAGACTGCACATAAGCAACCTATGACGATGAAACAAATGACCCTTCAAATGTTCAATGTTCCTAAATCTTGCCCAACGCTTTGAGCCATCCTTTGGTTCCTCCTCCATCTTGTCACATACACTACATGAAAGTCTACACATGGCCTTGATCATCTTGTATTGGTCCACATCATCAAAATATGCCTGTGTGCCATCATGGTACCAGTATGATCCAACTCTACCCTCCTTTGGCTCAGATGGAAAGACTGAAAAGTCATTGATCATCCTTGTGTAATCTCCTAAAGCCTGTAAGGACAGAGAAAAAAAAAACAGAAAGAAAGGAAAAAAAGAAAGGCACTTCACATTAAAAACATATATTTCCTGGATGATAATCACAAGCATAAAGAATATCGAAAATCCACAGTATTTTACTGACTATTTCTTACTGGAATTTCAAATGTAGGCAAGAACCGACCAAAATCAAAGGTTTCGTTTTAAAACAATTGCGGTTGGGAGATCAAGGGAGAAAGGACATTCGCTGCAGCGCCCAACAGAGCAAACAAAGAACGAAACCTAAGCAATTAAATATTATCAGCCGATTTAACCCCCAGTTTTACATACATCGATGAAACGAATTCCGACGTTAAATTAACATATAAACGTATTCACAAGCGGGGTTCCAATTATTAGACCAAGGACAAAATGGCCATAAGAAATATAGACAAAAATAAATCTTCTTCTCTTTTTGTTTTTCCTTGACATGATATCAAGAAACGCAACCAAAGAAGAGAATTGAATCCCGAAACTGGAGAATCCCTAACCTTGGTGACAAAGACGAGGGAACATCCCGTCTTGCAGATGCAGCAGCGGCGATCATCGCAGATGAATCGTAGGCGAGCAACGCAAGTGGAGCAAACATCCCGGTGGCCGCACGGTCCATAGGCCGCCCATTCCAAGGCATCGGCGCACACCGCACAACTATCGTCCATCTCCCTCTTTTACAATTCTCACGAAATTGACTGAAAATAGGTGATCGAGGAGAGGGAGATACTTTGATTGGCGAACGGGACGATCTAGGGTTTACGAAGCAAATTTGAAAATGAAGATTAAAACAGAGCCCACCACGCTGATTTGGACAACACGAGAATCTGGTGGAGCTTTGAGATTCATGTGCAAGAGGTTTGCAGGCGTCGTCTATTTATAAACAAAGTTCCCCCCGGCTAGGTAATAATAATAATAATAATATTCACGTCAAGATTAGAAGGTTAGAGTTTTTTAAGGGTGAGTGTTTTCTATTAAAAACAGGTTTATACACACATAAAATAATTTTTAAAATATTTAAATGTTTTAATAAAAAATATTTATGCATAATATACTTTCATCTTAATTTTTTAAAATAACGTGTTCTCTACTTCTCGTATTGGAGGAAGTCGCGGCAAAAAGATTTGGATTTAGGAAGTATTTGATTGAAGATAATTTTATTAAGAGATATGAATAGAAAAGAATAATTATTATTTTAGTATTTGACCAAAAAAAAATTATTCCAATATTTTTTACATATGAAAACATATTTTTTACATTTTTTATTAATTTTTATTCTCTTTTTTCTTCTCTCTCTCTCTCTCTCTCTCTCTCTCTCTCTATATATATATATATATATATATATATACATAAAACAAATAAATCTTGAAAACAAAATATTAATAAAAGTTAATATAATAATAATAAAAAATTATTATAATGACATTAATTATTTTAAAATTATGATAAAGATTCAATCATCAATAATAGTTATTTTATTATGATATATATTTTTATAAATATATATAATGTTATATAAATAATAATAATAATAAATAATGATAATAAGATGAGAAAGAAATTGTAGAAATTATAAAATATTTAAATTATTAATTAATAAATAATTTTTTACTATGAAATTGTTATATTAATATATTTATTTTAAATTTTATATTATTGTTATTAATTTGAATTATTTTTATTCTAAATATCATTATAATTAGATAAATTTATTAATATAATATTTATTTATTTATTTAAAAGTATATTGTAATTAAATATATTATAATAATTTATTAATTTGAACTATTATTATTAATACAAAAATTCTTTAATATAAACAATATTTATGCTTTCATATTAATTAAATATGTTTTGTTTATATTATTATTATTATTATTATTTATTATCATAATTTTTGTAATACGATCCTAATTCTAAATTTAATTAAAAAGCTACCAAGAGAATTTATAATTTTAAAATAAATATATATATTATAAATTTTATTAGTTTATTTTCAATTTTAAAATAAGAACCAAACGGCGCCTCGAAAATCTTGCAAGTGTAGGGGATCTAATGAATATTGGCTCATATCAACGGGGACAATATGGAAAAGATGGATAAATATTTGGAACTTTCGAAGTAGCGGTTGGTGGTCGTGAGTCCGCCCACCTTCATGCTTGTTCTCCAAGCATTATTTTTATTTTGAACCCCGATTTTAATGCTAATCGCATTTCTTTGCCGCGTCCAGCTGACCTGCGTCTGTAATCTAACGCCGCCTCTTGGTCTTCATCATGTTTAATTTTGTCGCGACTCTATTGTTTAATCCAGGATTACTGCTCAACGGTCAAGATAAAATCCCATTCAAAGCCTTCTGCCCAATTCACTCTCTCAGATAGGGAGGGGTGTATAGGGCAAAATATCTACAGGCCACGTTGCCAGTAAATAGTGACAGCAATCGGCCTATCCGACTATGCAAGGGCAAATGTTGATCAGGCAGACGGTGATGAGTACGTACAAGCAGTACCACCCAAAAAAGGCAAGAAGACTATCGCACACCCACACCAGAATATTTCTAGCCGGCTAGAATTAATTTGTTTTCTCAAGCAACAAGGGATCGCTAACAAGCATTCTGAACTTGAAGTCATTTGAATCTATCGACTAAGAAAACAGAGTTCCAGCACACAGAATACGCATGCATGCTTAGTGTTTAAAGATCTGGGGGGCCACTTTAATTTTATAAAAGTCTGAGAAGAGAAAAACCTAAACCGTAAGTGAAAAACAGGAATTTTATCTTCTCTTTGTCAACTCGTAAAACCATTTGCGATATGTAAAATCAAAATAACCTGAAATCAAGAGTTGAAAATCAGTAACCAAAATACAAGATGCAAAACAAGGACGGTGAAAACGAGGAAGTAGAAGACCAGGAAATGGCAAAAGGTAGCTTCCATACAATCAGAGGGACAAAGATATCGTAAAAACAACTTTCATGGCCAAGCAATCTAGCAAGCAGGTGCCAAACATTGAAAGGGGAATAGCCCGGTAGCAGTTTTAACAGTAGCTAAGCGAGAGAATCACAAGGACAAGCATTGGAAACCAAAACGAAAGAGAACCAGCGTCACGTTCGCGTATCGACGTCTAAACCGTTTGATACCACGACTCGGCTACTTCCTGCTTTTCATCTTCAATTTCTCCTTCTCCTTCTTCTTCTTCTTCTTCTTCTTTGCCTCTAGAGCATCTTTAGGATGTTTCTTCACATGATGGAGCAGCTCCCAACCAATCATGTAACAGAGATAGGAGTCAACAGTCGCATACATGACCTTATCGTGTCCAAGCTTCCCCATATTACCATAGCGACTCCCTTTATGATCAAACCACTGCACCTTCTTCCCAGGCCTCATCAGATGCACTTCTGGACCAAGAACGACCTCGGCCAACTGGTCCAAATCACAGTTCATAAGACCCAGCTCCCTGGCCTGCTCCCACTTCATTGCCTCCACAGCCAGCTCGTTGAGATCCACTGCGTTCTGGAACTTAATCTCGTAGTCGTGCTCGAGCTTCTTAGCCACCGATTTCATGTTCATGCCGATGGCGATGACCTTAGGATCAGAAAAGAAGGTCCGGAGGTGACGAGGGCTGTAGTACACGCTGGGCTCGGGAAGAAGGTAAAGGTAGCAATGAGAACCAATGCAGAGCTGGACGAGCTGGTAGGGGCAGTCCTCGGCACTCTTGGTGAACCTGAGGCGTCTGCGGTCGACTGCAACGCCGACGATGAGAGCGTCGCGGAACTTGGCGTTGTTGGTCTTGAGTGCCTCTCTGAGCCACTTGGTAAAAACGAGATCGCAGTCGCCGGTGATGGTGAGGATGCGGTGGCCGTCGACGTGAACGGTGTAGGCGCCGTAATCGTAGCATAATTTGTTGGGTTCCGTGATCTCCTCGACGGTGATCTCCATTTCCGGCAACAGGTCGAGAGAGTTCTAACTTCTAAACTTTGAGAGCAGAGCGGGGGTATACAGGCAAAAGTTCAAATGAAACGCGTGAGTGAAAACAAAATGTGAAAGATAAAGTGCGTTGAAGGTAAGGGCGACTGTGGGGTCCAGTGCACAAGGTTGGTTGCGAAATGATCTGATTTCTCGCTCCTCTAAATGGAGTTTTCGCTGCGTGCGCGAAAATAGGAAAAGTTTCAAAATTGAAAAAGCTTTCGTTATTTTACAAACGACACCGCTTTGCTAGGGATTTTTCTCCCCCTTTTGTCGTCTTGTCTTTTTTGTTTTTTTCTCTTTAGTCTAGCTTGATGCCCAAGCCCGTGTGACTCATTCATTAACTGCACTGCAAACATTCAAAATGCAATTATAATACTGTTCCTAATCATAATTAACCTCATCAAGAAAAAGTCCTTTTTTATTATTTTTAAAATCCAGCATTCTTTTCCTGTCATATTCCCGATCATTTATTTTTCTTGCCCAACATTTGTAAAATAACAATAAACAATAATTTCACTTTTATTTAAAATGATCTTTTAAAAGACATAATTCGCATCAAGCCTAAAATGGCGCCAACAATAACAGTACTTAGATATCGCAGGAAAGCCACAATGGTTCATCAAATTGGCCGGTAAGCTTATCCGCAACCCCATGACCCAAACTCAAACGCTCGAAGACCAAACGGTCCTTCGAGTGCCAAGCTGGAGTGCCATTCTCGTAGCCATTCCACGTCAGCCTTCTCAATCCGCTTCCATCCAATTTTACCACATACAAGTCTCCGTATGGCTGAAATTGATTGGGCCAAGAAACTGGCTCAGCCGTGACGCCAGCCAAGTTAGCCGTGAACAAGAGCCACTCCCCATCCTCACTAAAGCACACGTGGTTGACTCTCTCCCTGTCCACCTCCTCGGAGCCTTCTGATCCCGCCACATAGATTCTCTTGAGATCAGAACCGTCCGGTTTTATGACATAGATGCTAAAAGCATTCGCGTTGTCCGGATTGTGCCTGTTTGAAGAAAAAGCAATGAGGTCTCCCTTGGGCGACCAACTGGGCATAGTATCAATCCACGGGCCTTCCGTTAACTGACGTATGTACCCGTTAGCCTCGCCGTTTACGGCGTCGAGTACGTACAAGTTCTTGTGACCGTTACGACCAGACCGAAACACTAACAGCGTGCCATCCGGCGAGCATGACGGGAAAGCGTTATTGCCCGTGTCCTCTCTAGTCAGGATAGTTACGTCGCACGGGATTTCTGAACTTTCACCGTTGAAATTTGAGGGATCGAATGTGATACGAGCAATCTGCACTGTTGTTTTAGCTGACTCGAAGATGGGCCCCAGAGACGTGTAGATAACGTTTGGTGCTGCGGGACTCCAGGAGTTGTAAAAGGCTGTACGGCCCTTGAGTAAAGTCCATCTCTTTGAGCCATCCGATTTCATGACTTCGACGCCCCCGTTCAAACCAAAGTCGCGATTGAAGGCTATGAGATCGCCAGCTGGAGAAAAGGCCGGAAATGTTCCATTGAGTCGCAGCAACCGTAGGTCCTTGATTGGAGAGATCACGGGGTCAAGGAGTGGAATTGCTGACTCGCCCTGAGCTGACTCGCCTCTGAACCGATGGTATCCGATAGAATTCGAATCGGACGAGACAAATGGGTTATAATGATGGAAATTCGGGTTTATCAAATCGGTCACTGGAATAAAGATCTTTGAAGCAATATCGAATAGCTCGATGTGTCTGTGGTTCTTGTCACGCCGCCTGGTCGCGACGGCGATTCTGTCACCATCGTGCATCGCTGCCGGAGTGAAGCAATGGACGCCTGGCGGAGTGACCCGAATAGGGGCAAATGGCAATCCAGAAAAATCGATTTTTTCTGGGAAATTAACCTGGTAAATACTCCACCAGCCATCTTCAGCTTGACGGTGAAAGAAAATATTGGAATCACCGGACCAGGCGGGCCACCCGCCTCGTTCGCAGACAACCACTCGCCTATCCGGGTCGGATTCTTGGAAAACAACTATATCCGTATAAAGCTCGTGAAACTCACCAGCCCAAGGTCGAGATCCATATGATGCCACGGCAATGAACTTTCCAGAACGGGATATAGCAAGACTGTAGTCAACAACTCCATAGGGAGTCAAACGGGTAATCCTTTCTCGATGACTCGGATCAATTGAATAAAGAGCGGACCAACTTTTGAACGGCCGATCCGGCTGGTCATGAGCTGACACGAAGTACAGACGGTTATTCTTGATGACGGGACGGTCGTGGAAGGGGCTGCCAGGTATGAACGGCAGCTTCTCCGGATTGGAAAGTCCCGGCCGGGTTAAGTAAATTCTGGGCTCCCCTGTTCGTTCGGAGACGTAGACGACGGCTTGATCGTCGTGATCATTCTCCCCAACGAATTGGGCGTTGAAGTTGATGGATATGCCGTCGGTGAGGCAGCGTTCACTGGAAGACGAGATTTTGGCGTCTTTTAGATTGACGGAGAATACGTCGAAGCCATAGTTGACCCTGCCGACGGTGGAGAAGACAATTGTGCCTTTGGGATGCATTGATGGGCGAACACAAGCGAGGACTGACAGGAGATGCGAGTGGTTGGGATTACGTGGAATGGACAAGGTTCGAGTATTGAAATATTTCCCAGTGAGACTATAAATAGCATTTTGTCGGATATTACAAGCATACTTCATCTCCTCCGCCAGTCCACTGTCCACTTAGTCCGCGTCTGGCATATCTTAGGATAGTCCCGGATCATTTTGATTAATCCGGGGAAGTCAGGTGACAACGTTCCATGTACAGCTCTCCTCTTCATTTCAGATGCAACTTTGTATTCGCAAGTCACAAGCATACATTAATCCAGTTCATTCATATATTTTTAAGGTGTAAATTCAGATCAAAACCAAACTTCTAAATACTGTCCAACTCATTTGTTATGAACATACAAAAAATGTCACAATTACCTAAATAATTCTAAAAGAGACCATATTTAAAATTATTCTTATATATATTAAGAATATTTCTTTTTACTACTTTCTTTAGAGTTGTATAAATAGGTTGTTATCTCATTTATATATTACGAATTCTTTCTATCAATACAAATTCACTTATAAAACTTTTTTGTACTTTTTCTTTCGTTCTCTCAAGTTATTCTAATTTGCTCACTTGACTTTCACACGTTTTTCGTTGATTTAATCAAACTCTTTAAGATTTACTTAACTCATCTTCTCTCGTAAGGTTGACTAAGTGTTATGCAGGTTAACACAATCCGAACCTAACTTTGTGACAGATAGTATCAGAACCTAGTTATCCTCATTTCTACTTTGTTCTTGTTTGAGTTGTGAATATGACAAGTGAGTAAGGATTTGTTGAGATCGCTTTCGATAAGCAATAAGCGAAACAAGAAACTCGTGGGCATGAAGAGCAACGTGCTCCAACCAAGCGTGGAAAATCCAAGGCTCCAACGAAGGAAACCATGAACTTTCGTGTTGACAACTTGGAAAGGAGCGTTACTGATATAAGCTCCCTTGTGGGCGACCTCAGCGATCAGGTCGATAACTTGATCCATAAGAATGCAGAGATCACACGGGCTGCCAAAGTCATGATCGAAGAGTTTCGCCACCCATTTAAGGGAGAAATACGCTACCTGAATCAAGGTTTATTTAACCTTAAAGGTCTCTGCGCCGAAACAACTTACTTGCTAGTACAACTACCATTACGGTACATGACTTGAAGGTCCTGAAACTTGTCATATACAACAACACGCAGAATGCTACTGTCGTAGAAAACTTTCTATTTGGGCTTGAGCAGTACTTTGAAGCCATGAGGGTTATTGACGACCTAGCCATATAGGCAACACCACAATCTTTCTTAGAGATGTTACCCAATTCTGGTGGAGACGAAAGCATTTTGAACAGGAAAAAGACTTATTTATCATCGACACTTAGAAACAATTTAAGGCTGAAGTGCATAGATATTTTGTACCTTATAATACGAACAATAAAGTTAGAAAGAAGTTGTGTCACCTATATCAGACATGTAGTATTTTTTATTACATTAAGGAATTTACTATCTTCATACTTAAAATTGAAATGTTCGATAGGGAGCTTCTCTTTTATTTTAAAGATGACTTAAGGGATTAGACGAGAGTCGAGCTAGAAAAGTGTAATGTGTAAACCCTGGATGCTACCATTACCACTGCCGAGACCTTTGTCAACTACTCCGCTCACTCCAAGAGCAAGAAGCCGAACTCTTGTAAAAATAGGACAGAGAAAATCAGGCATAAAAAGCAGGATTTTGGCCACGATGAGGGAGGACAACAAAGACTCTCAAAAGATTGTTCTAAGCATGGGCAGAAGTCTGCAGGTAAGTACAACTCGACTAATCTTCCTAGACCCTGTTTCATTTGTGACGGAACCCACTCGGTTAAGAATTGCCCCAATCGAAAAGCAATGAATGCTATGATTGCAGTATTTAGCCTGGAAAAGGCTGATAAAAAATCTCAAGTAGACATGGGATTTATCTAACAATTGGGTAATCTCTCGAAGCATTTCTTCCCAACATTCGTTAAGGAGAAGGGATTGTTGTACGCTGATCTTGCCATCGAGGGCAAATTAGCTTGTGCGATGCTAGATACAGGGGTAACACACAACTTTATTGACATATAAGAGGCCAACGTCTAGGCTTCAAACCAATGAAGGGAAACAACACCATCAAAGCGGTAAATTCAAAAGCAAGGTCTATCCAAGGTGTAGCACATAGAGTTGTTCAAATTAGCAAATGGACTAATAAGTTAAACTTTACCGTCGTTCTTATGGATGATTTCAAAGTGGTGTTAGGTCTTGCATTCTTTTGTAAGACTTTGCCTTTTTCTATTCTTGCTTTACGTTTTCTTGTAGTTGTCGAAAACCGTAAAATCCACGTAGTTTCGTTGAAGCGCAAGGAGAGATCTCAACCATCGGTGATCTCAACTTTGTAATTTAAACAGGATCTCAAGTCGGGTCCTGGTTATATAGCTATTATAAGAGAGCTAAGTGATGAGAAAGACATAATAGCACCAATTCCTGTATTATTGCAACCAATTTAGGTTGTCCTTAACAAGTTCAAGGACGTCATGCCTTCTGAATTGCCAAAAAAGTTTTCACCAAAGCGAGATGTAGATCACCACATTGAGCTGGAACCCAGTGTCAAATCCCCTGCCATAGGTCTTTATCACATAGCACCTCTGGAACTCGCTAAATTGAGAAAGCAGCTTCATAATTTAATTGATTCAAGGGACCTTCGAAAACCCCATTCGGTGCCCCAGTCCTCTTTCAAAAGAAGAAGGATGGATTGCTACAGATGTGTATTGAGTACTGAGCCTTGAACAAGGTCACTATCAAGAACAAGTATCCAATCCCCTTGATAGCTGATCTTTTCGACCAACTTGGAAAGGCAAGGTACTTCACCAAGTTGGATTTGCAATCAGGTTACTACCAGGTTCGTATAGCACAAAGTGATGAGCCAAAAACGACCTGTGTAACACGCTATGGAGCATTCAAGTTCTTGGTCATGCCATTTGGCCTCACTAATACACTAACTACCTTCTACACACTTATGAACAAGGTACTATATCCTTTCCTCGACAAATTCATGGTAGTGTATTTGGATGACATTGTGGTGTACAGTAACACACTTGAGGAGCACGTTGAATACCTCAAACAAGTCTTCCAAGTTCTATGAGAAATAAGTTGTTCGTTAAGAAGGAGAAGTGCTCGTTCGTCAAGCAAAATGTGGACTTCCTTAATCATCAAATCAAGGATGGTAGGCTTTTAATGAATTCAGCGAAGGTGCA
The DNA here is from genome assembly GCA_037897445.1 of Ceriops zippeliana. Classification (NCBI taxonomy): domain Eukaryota; kingdom Viridiplantae; phylum Streptophyta; class Magnoliopsida; order Malpighiales; family Rhizophoraceae; genus Ceriops; species Ceriops zippeliana. The sequence goes on along the minus strand of JBAPLH010000104.1, from coordinate 2,769,722 downwards.
AGTCATCCAATAAGGAGAGCCACCAATTAAAGTCCCAGAATTGCAATCTTTACTAGGACTTGTCAATTACTATCATCTGTTTATCAAGGGATACTTTGTCGTAATTGCACCCTTAACCAACCTACTGAAGAAGAATCACACTTGGCATTGAATGGAGGAATGTCAAGCTTCCTTCGAGAGATTGAAGCAAGCAATCTCCGAAGAACCTGTTATGGTGTTGCTAGATTACGAAAAGTCTTTCGAAATCCACACCGATGCATCTAACTTCACAATTGAAGGAGTCTTAATGCAGGATAGACATCTCATTGCCTGTGAAAGTTGCAAGTTGAATGACACGGAGAGATGGTATACCATCTAGGATAAAGAGATGACCACCGTCATCCACTGCTTATGCACTTGGAGACATTATCTCCTTAGAAGTAAGTTCATGATCATGACTGATAATGTTGCTACAAGTTACTTCCAGACACATAAGAAACTTAGCCCCAAGCAAGCTCATTGGCAAGACTTCCTGGTTAAATTTGACTATACATTGTGGTATAAATCAAGATAAACCAACGTTGTTACTGATGTGCTGAGTAGGAAGGCAGAATTAGTGGCCCTTGCTGCTAGTACCCTTAAAAACAACCTTCTTAAACAAATCAATGAAGGTATCGGACAAGACAAATTGGCCAACAATATGTTGAGATTGGTTAGTGAGGGGAAGACTTGTCGATTTTGAGAGAACGATGGAGTCTTAATGATGTCAAGAATCTTCTTGTTAAAGTGGGGAAACTTACGAAAGGAAATCTTCAAGGAATACCACGATTCTCTATGGACTAGTCACCCAGGTATGACACAAACCCTTACTCTTGTCCAACAACATTACTTTTGGCTGCATATGCATACAGATGTTGAGGCCTATGTGCGAACTTGTTTAGTTTGCCAATAAGACAAGGTAGAATAGCAGCCACCAGCCGGCTTATTTAAGCTACTACTCGCTCCTGAGAAGCCTTGGGAAAGTGTCTCAATGGATTTTATTATGGCTCTATTGAAGTCCGAAAGGTGCAGAAGCATTATAGTTGTAGTCGATCAGTTCAGCATGTATGACACCTTTATTCCAGCACCTGCTGATTGCAAGGTGGATGAAGTTGCTCACTTGTTCTTCAAAAACATAATAAAGCTATAAGGCGTGTCAAATAGCATAATCAGTGATAAATATCCCTACTTTATGGGTAAATTCTGACCCGAGCTATTCAAGTTGTTGGGAACCAAACTAAACTTCTCAACAAACTTCCATCCATAAAGCGATGGGCAAATTGAGCTAGTCAATGCCTTGCTTGAATAATACTTGAGGCACTGTGTTAGTGCTAACCAATGAGATTGGACAAAGCTACTCGACACTACCTAATTCTTATACAATCTTCAGAAGAGTAAGGCCACAAACAAAAGCCCGTTTGAAATTATCCTAGGACAACAAGTGTCATTGCCTCTCTTTACACTAGCAACAACTCATCTGCCTTTAAGTTCATAAAGGAATGATATAAGAAAGCAGAAACAACAAGGGCTTACCTTGACAAAGCAGTTAAAAAGATGAAACGATAGGCTAATGGTAATTGTGAAGTTGCTGCCTAACCAATTCAAGTCTCTACGCAAAGTGCACAAGGGCTTGGTACAAAAGTATGAAGGATCATTTCCTATCATCAAGCATGGGGAAAAGGCTGCTTATCAAGTCTAACTTCTTCCAAAGTTAAAGATCCATAACATTTTCTATGTAAGTCTTCTAAAGTCTTTCCATGGAGATAAAGAAGATCCAAGCCGAAATGAGTCCAAGCGCACACCAACGACTGTGGTCACCAAATTCAACAAGGAGGTGGAACACATTCTTACTGATCGAGTGATCTAGAGAAGGGGAGTTCTCAACTATACCGACTACTTAGTGAAATGGAACGATTTATCATACCACGAGGCTAATTAGGAATGGGAGGATCAGCTTTCGTAATTTATCAAACACATTCGGTAATTTAAAACTGAAAATGCGACGAAAACGTCGCAGAATTAAGTGGAGAAGGATGTCACAAGAATACATTGATCCGGTCTCTTTGTGTATTCTTAAGGTACAAATTCATATTAAGACCAAACTTCTAAGGACTACCAACCCATTTGCTACAGAAGATCCCAGAAGTATGCAAAAATGTCATAATTGCCTAGAAAATTTTGGGAGGAACCATATTTACAATTATACTTGTATATATTAAAAATATTTTTTTTATAACTTTCTTTAAAGTTGTATAAATAAACTACTCATCTCATTTTTATAGTGTGAATCTTTTCTATCAATATAAATTTATTTGTAAAATTTTCTTATACTCTTTTTTTTCATTTTTTTAATTTCTTTCAATTTACTTACTTATCTTTTACGCGTCTTTTAATAATTCATTAAACTCTTCGTCATATAGGCTATTAATACCTTTTTGGTAAAACGACGGGAGACATTAAGATTGTTTTTGTTTCGGCAAAGGGCATCTCCTAACGTGTGCGACGATGTTTTCTCGCAAAACAGAACAATAAAACAAGTACCAGAGAAACAGTGAGCGCACGACAAAGTTGAGATACAAGCCGAGCGGCGACTTGATCAACAGTTCAACGATGGAAAAATACATTACATTGCTGATTTTAATTTTTAATTATAATTGATTTACCATTCGTCAAAACACGTACCATCAATAATTAAATACATTTAATTTTAGTATTTAATTTATGTGTCCATATTTATTTTATTTTATTTTTGGTCAAAAGAGGGGAAAACGAAATTGTTCACTGACAAGGGACGGCAAAGTGCAATTAATTAATAAAAATTGAACTTTCCACGGGAAGCCTCGAGCCTGAAATATTCAGCGATGATAAAATATAACCATTTGCATTATCGTTTACGGGTTCAAGCTACACACGCGGTTGAGTTCTGAAACGGTCTGCCAAGTCCACCTTCTAAGCAAATATTTTGTACGCTATAAATAAGTACGCAATGCCGCCCCACTCTCTTATCACCTGCTACATAGTACTCTATTTCCATAGCCCAAACAGCCATCACAATATTCTTTTCTTTTGTCTAATTCAGTTCTCCCCAGACACCATTTGTTTTAAGCAGGCGTATCATAATTGGCTCTGTTTCTTCCGTCCATTCGGTGTTAACCAACAAGATGCGTTCTGGTGGTTCTAAGCTCAATGGTCTCACGCTGCCCATTTGCCTGGTTTTCCTTGTGTTTTGTGCCGGGGCTTCCGTGTCATCTGCTTCCCTGAGAGTGGGTTTCTATAGAACCTCCTGTCCATCGGCAGAAAAAATAGTCAAAGATGTGGTAAACAAAGCTGTGACCCGCAATCCTGGCCTAGGCGCGGGACTCATCAGAATGCATTTCCATGACTGCTTTGTCAGGGTGGGTACACTTCGCTTCGAATAATATACCGTTGTGAAAAATTGTTCGCATGTAAAGTGAGTCCGGTTGTTAATTTTTGGGTTCTACAGGGCTGCGATGCGTCCGTGCTGCTACAATCCACGCCCGCAAACCCAGCAGAGACGGAGAGAGCACATCCTGCCAATAATCCAAGCTTACGAGGTTTCGAGGTGATTGACGAAGCCAAGGCCCAAATTGAAGCCGCGTGCCCAAACACTGTTTCGTGTGCAGACATTATTGCTTTCGCCGCTCGCGACAGTTCGTACACTCTCGGGAGGATAAACTATGCAGTGCCCGCAGGTCGCCGGGACGGACGTGTCTCCTTAAGAGATGAAGTGCCACAAAATCTGCCTCTACCCTCCTTTAATGCCCAGCAAATCAGTGACTTGTTTCTCCGAAAAGGAATATCAGTTGATGAAATGGTGACGCTATCCGGGGCACACTCCGTTGGCATCTCCCACTGCTCTTCTTTCTCTAACCGCCTCTATTCTTTCAATGCCACTCACCCCCAAGACCCTTCTCTGGACCCTACATTTGCAGCTTTTCTGAAAACTAGGTGTCCAGCTCCAGCACCTGTTGGTAGTTCCAGGCCAGAGCCAACCGTGGCACTGGATTCAACCCCTAATCGTTTTGATAACAAGTACTACGTGGAATTGACAAGGAATCGGGGATTGTTGACTTCGGATCAAACTTTGATGAACAGCCCCTCTACGCAGTGCATGGTGCTGGACAATGCAAGGAATGGCCCAGCCTGGGCTGCCAAATACGCAAAGGCCATGGTGCACATGGGTTTCATTGGTGTCGTTACAGGAACACAAGGTGAAATCAGGAGGCAATGCAGTTTTGCTAATTAAGGTTACCAGCTAGCGATCTGGCATTCAGCTATTGATGCGGCGTTTAGAAGATAAATTGATGGATTGGTTTAATCTTTTGTTAATTTGTTAATTAATTTCCTCAATTCACAATGTATAATTGTTTTTTTTTTTTACCACAATTCTTTAATTTGTTCTTAGGTCTGTTTTTCAAGTAAAAGAAAGATTCAATAAGGCTTGTGGAACGAATGGTATGCTCTCCAAATCTTTCTGGATGTTCCAGGACCGATTGGTCCATCAAGCAGTGTATCTTGACATGCTATCTAAATATTACTTAATCGCGAGATAAGAAATGACAAAGGAATGGGAGTTGCAAACACCACTCCCAAAGATAGGACTTTGGAAATCTTACTATCCATCCTCAATCGCTCTAATATCAAGCTCTCTTCTGTCGCAAAGATCGATCAGCCTAGAAGTAGCAATGACATGGCAGACTATTCTCATCTCCAACCTTGGTTTTATGAATTTCTCCCAAAAAAAAAAAAAAAACCTTGATTTTATGAGACAACAAGCAAAGTACACTGGAGATGAAAATTAAATGATGAGTGTAATCCAACTATCTTTAAGCTTGTAAGACTTCCGCTCAATCATAAAGGCCTTTTGGACGCCATAATAGTCTGCTAGCATCTGCATCCAGCATCCTCTTCCTGCTTCAAATTCGCCAACTGCAGGGACATAAGTGACATGTTCCCCATTCAGCCCTTCATCATCACATTTCTTCCTTGCAACAGAACTCTTTAGCACCTCAAAGTCCTCCAACTTTCCCAGATTGATACTTTTTCTTTTATTATTTATTTATTGAAATGGTAAGTTCCTGCCAAAAAGCAAGTCACCCTCCAAACCCAAAAATATAAAACAGCTTACTCCGTCTTATCTACCTGCCACTTCTCGGTTAGTCCACACATCACCAAGCTTTTGGTCATCTTATAAGGGTCCTGGAGATTGTTATATACATCGAATCATGAACAGGTTCAATGCTTTCGATTACCTTGTGGAATTCAGGTAATGACATTCCAAATACTGCCCTCCTCTTCGTTTTAGATGCAACGCTATCATCACCATCATCTTCATCCTCTTTCCAAGCATTGATGCCCTCCGTAAAACGACTGGAGAGAAATGGATTGGGATTCAGCAATGGGCATCTCCTAACGCGTGCCTTCGATGTTTTCTCTCAAAACAGAACCGTAAAACAAGGCGCTCGAAATCACTTCACACAACGAAGAACTAAAGGTGACAGTGAAGAAAGCGCTATGAAGATTGGTGAATAGAACACAAAAGGAAAGAATAAAGATGGCTTCATTTCAAAGCAACGCGCGGATTTTCTTGTATTATTAATTTGTGCTTAGAAATTTATTTACAAGAAAATTTCTTGCTTGTAATTGGGAGTGGCTTTTCTTGAATGTCGTCGGGATGTGCAAGGTTTTTTGTGCTGTGTTTTTTGAACTGCTGTAATTGCGCTTCGAGTTGGTTCCCTGGTGGTGAGTCGGGGACCGCAGTGAATTTGGCCATATATCATCTAATGTCATTCATTATTTTCTGCTGGCTTATTAATGATTTAGTCGTCTCTGCAACTTACCGTGGGGACGCGCAAGATTCTAGATGCAACTTGGGTGACCATGAATGGTAAAATTGCTGGATTGCTCCGCGGATTAATGGATCCAACGTTTCTCTATTGACATTTTGCAAAGTATACTCCCTTGTTAATTTTAGCGGACTTATCTTATGGCTTTTGAGCTTAGCATCACGATACACCTAAAAGTATTGTCAAATTAAGCCAATTGAATACCTGATCCAATTGTTACCTAAAAAATTTAGTGAGAATATTGTTCTAAACGAATGCTTATATGTTAATTTTCTAAAATTTTCTATTATAAATATTTAAGTTATTATAGAATAATTTTGATTAAGAGAATTTCATAAAAATCTGAAATAAACGATTATAGTTAAAAAAGTGTAATCGTTATAAATACCTCGTTCCTTTTAATTTTAAAATAACATTAAATTGAAAGTTCTCCTTTTTTTTTTTTATTTTTTCTTGTGTTTTTTATTTCTTTGTCCCTTTCTAGCATTATCAACGAGATTAAATTACCGCCGGGCTTCGGCCCAGCTTTTAAGGGAACCGAATCCAAGCTCAAACCTTTTCTTTGTGGATCCTCGTCTGGCCATTGACAAAACAAAAATGATACTGCATCCAAGCTGCCTTCGATTTGTCCTTTTTGTTTCGATTATTTCGATATATATATATATATATATATATTGGTGAACAAGAAAGCCACCGTCAAGGGCTGGCATAGCGCATAAATTTTTTTCAATTTCTTTTTGATGGAGCATAACATAATCACATAATTCAAGAACACAATTTATGTTCTTTCTTACTGGGACTTCCTATTTTCTTCTAACATCATCGGACAGTTAAGTTTCGGTTAAAAAACTGATGAGATGCCTTCTTTTTTTTCTTTGTGGTAATTTGATTGGCTTTGAGCCATGAATTTTAACGTAACGAAGCACTCAAACTTCTTAACTTGCCATTCTAAAGCATAGCGAAAATTCAATTTGAAGTTTGGCTACATCTTACACACAGAAAACCTGTCATTTTTAATTATGCAATAAATAAAAAATAAACGATTGTTCCTTCATTTGTTAATTTGCAAAGTTTTACCCATGTAACTGCAAAGCGATTTTGGTTTATCTAATTGGGTTTCACGATTCTGCGAGTCCTTCCCCGGACATCGATCACGCCTACTCTGCGAAAGATTGGATAATTAAAGTGGATTTATAGTTACTGTTGAATGATCTCTACTAGTCTTATTTTGGGATGTGGGCCTTGGCATTGAGCCAGAGAAACAGTGCTCGCACGACAAAGTTGAGATACAAGGCGAGCGGCGACTTGCTGAACAGTTCAACGATGGAAAAATGTATTACATTGCTGATTTTAATTTTTAATTATAATTGCTTTACCATTAGTCAAAACACGTACCATCAATAATTAAATACATTTAATTTTGGTATTTAATTTATGCGTCCATATTTATTTTATTTTATTTGTCAAAAGCGGGGAAAACTAAATTGTTCACTGACAAGGGACGGCAAAGAGCAATTAATTAATAAAAATTGAACTTTCCACGGGAAGCCTCGAGCCCGAAACATTCAGCGATGATAAAATATAACCATTTGCATTATCGTTTACGGGTTCAAGCTACACACGCGGTAGAGTTCTGAAACGGTCTGCCAAGTCCACCTTCTAAGCAAATATTTTGTACGCTATAAATAAGTACGCAATGCCGCCCCACTATCTTATCACCTGCTACACAGTACTCTATTTCCATAGCCCAAACAGCCATCACAATATTCTTTTCTTTTGTCTAATTCAGTTCTCCCCGGACACCATTTCTTTTAAGCAGGCGTATCATAATTGGCTCGGTTTCTTCCGTCCATTCGGTGTTAACCAACAAGATGTGTTCTGGTGGTTCTAAGCCAAATGGTCTCACACCGCCCATTTGCTTGGTTTTCCTTGTGTTTTGTGCCGGGGCTTCCGTGTCATCTGCTTCCCTGAGAGTGGGTTTCTATAGAACCTCCTGTCCATCGGCAGAAAAAATAGTCAAAGATGTGGTAAACAAAGCTGTGACCCGCAATCCTGGCCTAGGCGCGGGACTCATCAGAATGCATTTCCATGACTGCTTTGTCAGGGTGGGTACACTTCGCTTCGAATAATATACCGTTGTGAAAAATTGTTCGCATGTAAAGTGAGTCCGGTTGTTAATTTTTGGGTTCTACAGGGCTGCGATGCGTCCGTGCTGCTACAATCCACGCCCGCAAACCCAGCAGAGACGGAGAGAGCACATCCTGCCAATAATCCAAGCTTGCGAGGTTTCGAGGTGATTGACGAAGCCAAGGCCCAAATCGAAGCCGCGTGCCCAAACATTGTTTCGTGTGCAGACATTATTGCTTTCGCCGCTCGCGACAGTTCGTACACTCTCGGGAGGATAAACTATGCAGTGCCCGCAGGTCGCTGGGACGGACGTGTCTCCTTAAGAGATGAAGTGCCACAAAATCTGCCTCTACCCTCCTTTAATGCCCAGCAAATCAGTGACTTGTTTGTCCGAAAAGGAATATCAGTTGAAGAAATGGTGACGCTATCAGGGGCACACTCCGTTGGCATCTCCCACTGCTCATCTTTCTCTAACCGCCTCTATTCTTTCAATGCCACTCACCCCCAAGACCCTTCTCTGGACCCTACATTTGCAGCTTTTCTGAAAACTAGGTGTCCAGCTCCAGCACCTGGTAGTAGTTCCAGGCCAGAGCCAACCGTGGCACTGGATTCAACCCCTAATCGTTTTGATAACAAGTACTACGTGGAATTGACAAGGAGTCGGGGATTGTTGACTTCGGATCAAACTTTGATGAACAGCCCTTCTACGCAGTGCATGGTGCTGGACAATGCAAGGAATGGCCCTGCCTGGGCTGCCAAATATGCAAAGGCCATGGTGCACATGGGTTTCATTGGTGTCGTTACAGGAACACAAGGTGAAATCAGGAGGCAATGCAGTTTTGCTAATTAAGGTTACCAGCTAACGATCTGGCATTCAGCTATTGATGCGGCGTTTAGAAGATAAATTTATTGATTGGTTTAATCTTTTGTTAATTTGTTAATTAATTTCCTCAATTCACAAGTGTATAATTGTTTTTTTTTTTTTTACCGCAATTCTTTAATTTGTTCTTAGGTCTGTTTTTCAAGTAAAAGAAAGATTCAATAAGGCTTGTGGAACAAATGGTATGCTGTCCAAATATCTGAATTCGGTAGCTGAGGTACGTAACCATTCAAGGGATTGAGCACTTATATATGTGCCCTGAATTATGACCTACAGGTTAAACATACGCGGCTTTAAAGAAACTTGCACATTTAAGCATATTTTGTTCCTACTTTAGGGAACTAATATGTTTGGCGCACGAACCGACATTTCAATATGTTGTTGGATACCCTTGGCGAAGGGGAAAAAAAAAAAAAGTCTAATATGAAAAATCACGCGCGGGACAGTGGAGGGTTACTGTGGAACTTTGTCAATTTAAATGTTCTCTGTACAAGAAGATCAACAATGGAGAGAAAAAACAAAAAGCAACTGTAAATGTTCAATAGAATGTGTAAAGTACAAAATTTGAGGGGAAAGGAAAAGTACACCCTCTGAATAAACAATACAAGCTAGGATCAAAATGAAAATTATCTTTAGTATGACCTTGTATTCAAGGAGAATAAAGTTAGTGAGCATTACAGAGCACGAGGCTGTATTTTGGCCAGAATCGAATGTTTCTCTCGAACAATCATTGCATATAACCCGTAACAGGGGAATGAACCACTGCAGGGGCAAAATACCTGCAATATATCCGCGTTGGTCAGGATTTATTATACTTTATATAATTGAAATTCAAGACAAAGGAAAGAGGAATTGAACATACACCGCAAGGAACGCCATGGGGTATCAAGCTCAAAGAAATGGATATGGTCACCTCTGAAAGGTTCAAAATTTTGTTATTAAACCCGGTAGGCGATCCAAGTTGGAGAAAAGGCGTCTCCTGGTCCATGGAATTGAAACAAAGAGTTGAAGCTACACTACCATGTAAAACCACAGGCGATAAGCACCCATTGGGAAACAACAAAATACGCAATCTGAAACCAAGGAAACGGCTGAAATCAAGACAAACAACTTGTTAAGGCGTGAAGTACCAAAAATATTCTAATTCGGCCTTTTGCCTATATGGGCCTCTTCGGCTTCTTTCTCGTAACAAAAAAGGAACGTGATGGATGGCTTATTGAAAAATACTTTGATGTTAAATGAAACAGATATAGCTCTTAATTACTGCTTTGGTAGATGAGTGAAATATTGTTAGTGCAGAAGAAGGCTTCCCAACGTCTTGAGTAGAAATACTTGTGGGGTTGTTGAGAGCAGTATCTATCGGCAGGAAAACAGCATTCAGGATGTGCAAGCAATCCTTCAGCAGGAAAACCGCGAAGCAGATAAACCAAAAATGAAACTAGAGTCCCATTCTACTCCCATTTATGTAAGATTCTAAGGTGAATGAAGCATAGGCAAGAATTTACCAACAGACCTTGAAATTAACGAGACCATTCAATTATATTGGTTCAATAATTTGCGTGCTCCAATATTCACGTTAATCATGTGATGTGAATTATTGTCAAAATTACACTTTTGCGTGCTCTTATGTACCAAGGTTCATAACATAAAGAATTTAGCACATGAAAAATGTGTATTTTTGACAATAATCACATCACATGACCAACGCGAATACAAAGAGCACGCAAGTTATTGAAAAAAAAAAAACAATAACAAAGAGAGAGATGTGACAAGGATATGCTATAAAATCTTGGTGATACTTTCTTCCTAATCCAGGTTCATTTTCTCTTCAAAATTTAATAGAGGACATGAGCTAATAAACTCTCCTTTTGTGATTTCTCGTAATGTGCCGCGAACCCATTGCCGAAACCTAAAAGTAAAACACAAAATAAAATAAAAAATCTATCTAAACACACAAAAAGAAGTTGGGGGAAGCAAACACATAAAATGTGGACATGTTTCAGATCGTCAAAAGCAATGCAAACGCGTTGCTTTATCTGTATGCATAATGCAGTGCCAGTGTACACCTTCAACCGTGTACGTTAACTCAATCCCATCTGCATTCCAGAATGGCCAAGGCTGCCCAAAACACAAATTAGGCCGATTGATCAAGAGTGAATGAACTGCTGTGCAAGTAAACAGATCACGAATTATAGCTGTTTCATACATCAATGGGGCAGTCAAAACAATGCAAACATACATGGCAAGATACATCCGTCCGGCCTGCTTTATGTACATAAACCCTAAATCCTTCTGGCGCTGTTTGAAAAATCAACACCTTCAAAATAACACCATTGGCTGCTTTTTGCAGTGAAGCAGCTGATAACAGTTTTATTCCCTCCTTGAAATGAGAATGCACCGCCAAAAAATTGTACCATTTACATTCAAAGATTGGCACTACCTTCCAACAAGGTTCTTAAGCTACACAAGGCCTCTCCAGACAGGCTGCAGCACCTCTGTCTTCGTTGCCTCAATGGCAATGGTTCCCGATGATCCAGGGGAGAGAAGCACACGATAATTACTGTGAGATTATCAGAAGTGTTACGGTGCAAGGCCTCCATGACAAGGTCCCTGGCACACTGCTCTGGGTCATCATGCCGCCGCAAGCCACGGCGAACAATGCTAACAGCATGCTGACTGGACATAACATCCCAAATCCCATCACAACCAATTATGAGAAACTCATCATCCTCTATTAGAACCATCTGCTGGAAATCTGGCTCAGCAATAAGAGGTGAAGGGGAATCATGAGGAAATTTCACATCCCAGTCCCCAAGTGCTCGGGAAACAGATAAAACTCCATTAAGATATCCGTCATCAATGAACCCACCCAATTCTTCAACACGTCTTCTTTCTGATGGATAAATAGGCCTATGGTCTTTAGACATGTCCATTGCCTCTCCTTTACGACAGAGAACTGCTCTACAATCCCCAACATTGGCCACCATTAATAACCTGGAATGATGAAGTGGGATCAGGAATGACGGACTGAAACAAAAATAGAGACACCAACAGAAGGCCATCAAATAGGAGCATGCATGGTTTTGCAAGTTCATATTAGTTTGCACACATTTGTTTGATATTCAATGCACCAGAAAGAGACCAATGTTTACCAATCTGACCTCCCACTAATACCTAGCGAACAGCAAAATCAATTCTGATCTATTCATCAGAATCCCCCTCCCCGCCCCTGCCCCCGCCCAAGAAAAGGAAATAAGTATAAACACTTGCCAGTTCAAGTATTGCTTAAGGGATGTGCAAGGAAAACATAAGAAACCAACTCCTTGTATCCTTAAGTAGACCAATCAGAAACAACAATAATGTAAGACGACACTAGTTCTAAGGTACTACAGAATTATGATACCTTCCAAAAATGAAAGTAGTAAGTGCAGTCGTCCCAGATGAACTGCTCACACTGCAGTCATCAGCCAGTGCTTGGTCTGCCAGAAGAAATGCTTTCCGAAGGCATTTCTCAACATCTCCCAAGAAGATATTGTCAACCTCGGATCTCTGGGGAAAGTGAACATCTTCGAAAAATAGTCTCATCACATTTTTCCTAATGTAAGCTGCCGCTTCAGGTCCTCCATGGCCATCAAACAACTGTAGATAGATCCGATGCAATTGATTCAAAATCCTACAATTCAACAACTTTGATAACAGCAACAGGCATAATTAAGCTTAAATTACAATTACCCCATAGAACGCACTCGGCTCGGGAAATGTGAAGAGCGGGCCCATATGTGCCGATAGATCGTCTATCCGTATGTGCTCATCTTCCATGTATCTTCGGGGCCCTATGTCAGCGAAACTACCAGAACGAATGCTTGGAACAAATTGCAGGATGACTGACTCCAGAGCTGCATCTGCAGATTTAACATCCTACAAGAGGGCACACGACAAAATTTTTAGTTTTCCATTTTACTGCCATCCACAATTAGTAATAATCCAGAAATTTCAATTTTCCGTCAAAAAGGTGTTTTTTTTTAAGATCCAGTTTTAATTAAACACAAACAAAAAAAAACAACGTCTCAAGGATGAAAAAAACAGTTGCAATCACATTTCAGTGCGTCATTAGCGCCACCAAGGGGCTCGAAAGAAATCATGCTTACCATGGATAGAAACCGACCTAGCAAAACACACACAAAAAAGAAGAAGAAGAAGAAGAAGAAGAGGAAGTAACGGAACAAGAAACTCACCAGTTGAGAGCTGGTTAAATCGGCAGAAATTCTCGGGGAAACGGCAACAACGTCTTCAACCTCGCTAACAACAACGCCCCCTTTGGCGAAGTATTGAACATCCAACGCCGCGGGGACGCTCTGTTGACACACAACCTCCGCTTCAACTACCATACTTTCATTACCGCAAAACAATCACAAAACAGATAACCAAGAAAATAAATAAATAAAAACAGAGAGAGAACTCGGGCCAAATTCTCTTTCGACAATCTCAAAGATTGGAGCTCGAACCTAAACTAAGAAATAACACAACAAATGTAATTGAAATATTTTCTGCTGTTCCCTTTGCTTCTTGCCTTTCTGGTTTTTTTTTTTTTTCCTTCACCCTTTTTCTCTGCTGAAACGATCAAAGCCTTTGCGGCAGTTGGGCTTGGACTCATATATATGAGACGCCACCGGCAACCGGTGGCTACAGATAATAATGCTTCGGCCCTGCGATGGACGCGTGTGAGTTGGAAAGCCGTATGAAATGACCGACTTTGGTTTTGCACCACACGCAAATGAAGTGCGTACAAGCTTCGATCGATGGACACGTGACCCTTTTTCCCTGACGCGTGGCATGTGGATCACATTTTTTTTTTACTAATAGCTTCATTTATAAAAAAGTGAAATTACCCAATTAGACATATGTTACATTACGTTCTAATTATATTCTATAATGTTATATATTATAAAATCCAACATATATTATGTTAATAAAATTCTGTATGAAGGACTTAAAAATTAAAAAAAGGATTTCTAACTACATTAGATTTAACGTAAAAACATTAATAAAAAACTTAATGCCCCTAACATTTCTCTAAAGGGATGGCTAATTTTGGTAAAAGGGTAGATGGTTTTGCCGACTAACTTTGTGTAATTCTTATTTTATTTTTATTTTTTTAGTTCTGGTTGGTTTTCACACTTTGTTGCTGTCGTGGCTTATATGCGAGTAGTAGTTGAGGAATGGATGGAAGTGCCCCCCGGCCCCCTTCGTTTGAGAATTGAAGATGACCTACACAAAGAAAAAGTCGTACACGCGGCTGTTAGGATCCTTCCGCTTGTTGGAATGGAGCGGACGCCGGCCCCACTTGAGGTTCGACGGCCGGGATCCATCCTGATCTTTCTGGAATTTTTCTTACTCGGAAGATGCTCCCGCTAATACGCTTTAATAAATTTTTGATAACTCGGGTCTTAGAATTCATTCAAATATTTTTATATTTTGATTTGTTATATATATATATTTATTTATTTATTTTTCTTTTTCACACCGAAACTTGACTTTGACTTCTGGAGTCAGTTTTTAATTTTGATTACATGAATAAAAAATCTGGTTTATTTCTTAGAAAATCTTTTTTTTTTTCTTTTTTAAATCATCAGCTTGCTTTCATCTTCATTGGGTACGGTCTGAACAAGAAATCCGGTATGTTCGTGGCACCTGGCAACGCCATGCATAGCAGCTTGACAAATTCTTTCCATTGAGGTCGGCGACGGTTAGTAGGATCAGTTTGGCGTACAAATTGACTACTCTTTAAATATTTTTCTATGAGTTGACTTTTAGATGGCAATAATTTTATGTTGAAATTTTCTTCTTTTTTTTTCTTTATTTTGAACAATAATTTTTTGTTGATGAGAATCGTACGCTTACAGTCCTGCGAAAGTTCTGGAACTGAGTAAGAGTTCAAGATGTCGAATGATGATTGGTTCCAGCGCTTTCATGCTTCCGGGCGAGGAAAGAACTGGGCATAACTACGAAGAGATCAAAAGAAATTTTGTGCAATGCTCTCGTGCGTCTTATGGATTTGTGGGACTGTCTATTTATTGTAGTGTCTCCCGAGGATTAGAGGTGGGAATATTCATCAAGTCGTTTGATTCGTTTATTTTGATCAATTTGCTCAAGATTAGATTGAAATAGTCAAAATTATTGAAAACAAATTAGATTTAATTTGTAATTTTGACAAATAATATTGCACAATTTGGTTACAATTTTAAAAATTAAAAAAATTATTAAATTCAAATCAAAGTGTCTTATAGTATTAAAATATAAAATTTTATTTTATAGAGATATGAATCATAAAAAAAAAAAAATTGTTCTTCATAATACTCAACCTTCTCACATAAGACATTAAATATAGACATACATAATTCATGCATATTTTTTTGTTATATTTGTAATTACTTATCATTTTATACCTTTTAAAATTTTAATTTTTCATTTTTTATACTTCAAAAATTAATGTTAGAATACTAAAAATTTTAATTATCAAGCAAATTGATAATATTAAAAGTGTGAATGATAATTTTAATTTCAAAAAATATGACTTAAATTAACAAATTTGTTTATCCAGTTCACAATCACTAATAATAATATGATTATTGTATCAGTTTATTATAATTTTAAAAAATTTTAAACTGCTGTCAACAATCTAATTTGAATAAGAGAACCAAACCACCCGCATACACCTTTAATTTTTTTATAAAATATTATGGGTCTTGCTTTATTTGTACTTGTAGGGAGGAGTACGAGTTATTTGATCTAATCTTTGCATCGGTGGTTACAGGGCGTTGGGCCATGGGCGCCTTGGAGGCTACTGACCCTCTTTTAGTTTGCGTACACACAAGTTTCGAAAAGGAGAAATTAAGATAATGGATTCTTCGTGCGTGCGTCCACAGGTTTATCCAGCTTCACGTAGCTGGAAGCCTTGAATAAATAGTTGGACACTTGCTGGTGAGAGTGGATTTGGCGGTCCCATTAGGCAAGCATTTTACGCCTTTTTACAGGAACCCCCGTCCCCCCCGATTGGTCAATCGCGTTGACGTCGACTCCAATTAAAATAAGCCCTTGGCCGCAATGTTTTGTTGGACCAACATTTTTGCCTCTAGAAGCATCCTTTTCACACTTAGAATCAGAAAGTATACGGGGAACGCGCCTTTACCTTCTTTCCACAGTGGAACATGGGACCCTTTTTTTTTGACCGTCAGATCCATCCAATCCAATGGTTGTTATACACAAGGAGTTGGTGAGAAATAATTGTCGTTGGTCAACAGCGGTTCAATTGGTGGCGGCTAGAAAGTAGAAACTGGTTTTAGATTGGCAACCAAGTGACGGGAGGGCCCAATGTTTCGGTGGACATTTTTTGTGTGCTTGCCGATTCGATTACCGGTGGCCGAAGGAGAGGTATATTCCCCCATTTTTGACGAGGTCAAGTACCTACTTTACCCGTGATGAGCTCTCCGGTTTGGGTGCAAGAGAAAATTATGGAATGTGCAGTTGTAACCCAACATTGATATTTCAATGCCTAAGCTAGTAACCGGCCAACCAGACCTAGCAAGAGAAGTAGTTGTGGAAAGAGAAGGCGACAACATATTTTGGGTTTAAAATATTAGGTATTTATTATAAAACCAAAATGACACTTTGATTAGGGGTTTTAAACGTGACGTTGTGGACCTCTATACTTAACGTGCATCCTTTTAGCATCGATGGCGAGATTTAGGATAGACATTTGATTGTTAATAAGATGTGACCGGTTCTTCCTTTAAAGTTGGAGCCGTGGACTGGACAATTCGGAAATGTTCTCACAAGTTTGAATCTTAGGAGCCCATTGGCTCGCCCCGTAGTCCCTCCATCGGCTCACGGGTCAGGCCTAATATCGGAGCTAAGCATTCTAAACAGGAAGTAAGCCTAACGCATCATAAATAGACACGAGAGAATATAATAGAAA
The DNA here is from genome assembly GCA_037897445.1 of Ceriops zippeliana. Lineage (NCBI taxonomy): Eukaryota > Viridiplantae > Streptophyta > Magnoliopsida > Malpighiales > Rhizophoraceae > Ceriops > Ceriops zippeliana. The sequence continues at coordinate 2,752,855 of JBAPLH010000104.1, read as the reverse complement.
TAGACAAAAATGAATCATAGCACGTTATGATGCTTTTTGAAAAGAGGGCAACGACAATAACATGGATTACTTAAACATGAAATTATCGTTATAGTCTCTAACTTCCGAGCTTCGTCATTCGTGTCGAACCATGTGTAAAATAATCTTCGCAGAGCAGCTGGAACATGCCACCAAAAGTGGAACAGAAGTTTCATCTTGCGGGTTGCTTTCGGGCTTGTTATTTCGATTTTTCCCAAAATCTCAATCCCAAACTATTCCAGTTGCGCCAATTAAACCAACCATTTTATGATTTTATAGATAATAGTAAAGTTAGATGCGGGATGATTTTTATGTTGAGTAAATTTGTTAAATGTTTATCTTATAAAAAAAAATTCAGGGGGCGTTAGGCTTTATAGATGAACAAAATTCTAAATTCATCGCGGTTAGGTTAGATCTAATGGCAATTAGGCTTTTGTGGGTTTACGGTTATGGACTACAATTACGTGGACATACGAGTTCTGCGTCCACAACAATGCAACGTTGATTGGACCTCCTCTGTCCATTGCCTTCACCATCATGGATCCCGGGCCTGGTTTGTTGGGCGGGGGGAGGGGACCCGGGCGGTCGGCCGACTGCAAGATTACTCGGCAGATTTGCCGATTGCTGATGAAAGAAAGGAAGTTGCTCTAAACCCTAAATTTTGCTGACTGCTGGTGTTTAAAATTTTGGATTTAAGATTTTGGACATATTATGAAAAAAAATTGAACCCAAATATTAACAGATGACTTTGATCTCTGTCTGTTTTTTTTTTTTTTAAATTGCATTTAATAAAAGTTTCATTTGATAAAGAAACGAATTTAGGAAGCTCATTCCTATACTTCCTCCCTAATGAATTGTAACGCGTCCCTCCGCGGGAACTGAAAGCACGCCAAAATTGTTTTAAGAGCCGAGTCCCATTAATTAATAAGATGCTTGACGACTTGGAACAGCTGTTGAAAAACAAATATATTTTTTAGAAAATTTATGTTTTATATTGAAAATAAAAATTTTTGCTGTATTTGTTTATATGATAATATTTATTTTATATTTTGTAAAATATAAAAAAATAGAGTAAAGTCTTATACAAGAAAATGAACAAAAATTTAAACTTGGTATAGGAAGCCCGATGCAACGAAACTTTGTAAGATTTTTTTTTAAATTGAATTAAGTACACTAATTATTTTACAAATTTTTTAATCATTAAAAAATAATTATTATAACAATAAAATCATTAATCATTATTTTTATAGTTATGAGATATTAAATTAGATACACTTTTTTAAAAAAAAAAACTATTCTTCCTTGCCCTTTTTTTAATTATTGAATTAATTATTTGAAGTATATATTAGTGAAAAAATTTATTGTATTTTAAAAAGATAATTATTATAATTTACTGCACTAAAATATTTTTTGACAATATTAAATGTATTTTAAATATTATATATTTTTAATTTAATTTATCTCTATATTTTGTATATTTTCTTTATTTTTTAACAGCACAAATAATAAAAAAGAAGGTGTTTTTTTTATCGAATATGCCTTGTGCAAAATTATATTCTCTGCACCCATATAATTAAAGTTAGGCTGACTCATTTCTAATTTTAAAAAGTTCAAAGAGATTTTAAAGAGAAGATACTCTGTTTTTTCGGATTCCAAGGAGAGCCTGTGGTGGATACTGTCATTGTATTATTATTATTACTTGTTAAAAAAAGAAAACACAGTGCGGGCTGCTTGTGGTAAAATTAAATTAACCACAGGCACAGGTGACGAGGGTGGCATACTAAAAAATTGTTAGTAAAAGAGTTATAATTTATACAATATTCCCTTTGAACAATAAACCTGACACCAACCAAAAGATTAGAAAAATAATTTTTTATTTTTTTTGGGGGGGGGGGTTTAAGGTTTAAAATTCAATTTTAAATTGAAAACTAATTTTTTAATATAAAGACTTAAATTGCTAACCTCTAGGGAATAGTATTTTACACTACGCACTCATTAATATTATCGTTCAAGCTTCAAAGAGACAAGAAAAAGTTTTGAACGTGGAACAGTGGGGTCCATTCTCGGTTGAACGGTCAAAAAGAAGCAAAGTGAAAGCATATATATTTAAAAAAATAAAAAAATAAAAATGCTCACTCTGTCCCCCACTCAAAACCCCCAGCACTACCACCAAACAAGCCATACCAAGAAAGCTTCAAGAAACTACGCTCTCTCTCTCTCTCTCTCTCTCTCTCTCTCTCTCTCTGTCAGTGTAAAGAAGAGCAAGAAGAGCTACTTGTTTGTATCAGACTAGTATCCGGTCGTGAATCCGCCTTTTTTTTTTTTTGAAAAAAATGTTCGGAGCCGCTGCAGATTGCTGATTTCGTCTGTGAGTTTTATTTTTCTTTCAATGTTCACTCGTTTCCATTTTTTTTTCTTAAATATTTTTTTTAGGCTAGTTCTGCTCTTCTTGGATCTTCCTTTGTTTTTTTTCTCAATTGATTTTCTGACATCCATGGAAATGTGCTTTTCTTCATGTAAAAATCTTGGGAGTCCGTCCGACAGATCTTTATTATCTTATCGGCCGTCTGTTCTTTTCCTTTCTTCCTTAATTCTTGTTTTTCTTTTTTTTTCTCCTCCTTGTTTTTGTTGCTGTTGCTGTGTTGCTCTTTCGTATTTGCATTTATAGTTTATATTTTTTTAAGTCGTCTCTTAGTTTGTGATGTGTCGGTTTCTGTTTTCAATCTCTTTTACTCTTGCTTTTCTTTTTATCTCGTAGGGAGAAGGAGAACCCATTTGACGACAATTTTGCCGTTCTTGTTACCTGTTAAGCTATATAATTACATGGAATTGTTTGATATGGATTCAGTTGATTTTGTCAACCTGAACTGAATTAAATGACTTGCCATTGTAACGAATGTAGGTTTCATTTTATTTTATTTTTCTTTCTTGTCAAAGAGCTAAAGAAGACCAACGATCTCCATGCTGTGGCCTGCATTGACTGGAGTAATTGTGTGATTCTACTTCTACCATTTATTCTGTTTAATCCTGTAATAGGTTGTGTCTTGTTTCAAAAAGCAATCTTTAACAATAACATCTTGTTCTTATGTGCAGGCAATTTATTGTAATTTTTGTTCAGGCGGAAGCTGAATTTGTAAAGGGGATCCCTTTAGATATCATTCCCTTTTCTTTCTAAAATTAAATGGCTTCAGTAAGTGTTGTACCCAATTCTGGTTTGCGAGATCCAAATGGGAATGCAGCTGGTGTTGACAGTTTGCCCGATGAGATGAATGATATGAAAATTAGGGATGATAAGGTAAACTATTTGCTTTCTCCCTTTGGTTGCTATGATATTCGTCTCTTTTATGATAAGTTTGTCCTTAAATCCCTAGGTTCAAGATCATTTTAGATGAAAGATGCTTCATGTTCTACAGGAAATGGAAGCAACTGTCATTGATGGCAACGGAACTGAAACAGGTCATGTGATTGTCACAACTATTGGCAGTAAAAATGGCCAACTTAAGCAGGTTATTCCTCCTCAATGTTATGCTCTTGATTAAGTAAATGCAATAATGCAACTTGCTTGTTCTCTTGCTTTTATGCCCTGATAATATGACTTGCCTTTTCTCTTACTTTTATGCCATGATAATGTGACTTGCCTTTAGTCCTTTCTCAATTCTTGTAGACCATAAGCTACATGGCTGAGCGTGTTGTTGGGAATGGATCTTTTGGAGTAGTATTCCAGGTAAATTCTTAGGTCTACATATAGATGCTGATTTGCATTTTTGCAGATTTCTGTTTCTAGTATGTTGCCTTTAATTTCATTTTGTCCTAGAAAGTCTTTTCTTCTGATTTTTTGTTCATATTCAGGCTAAGTGCCTAGAGACTGGGGAAACTGTTGCTATTAAAAAGGTTCTACAAGATAGGAGGTATAAGAACCGGGAGTTGCAAACCATGCGACTTCTAGACCACCCTAATGTGGTTTCTCTGAAGCACTGTTTCTTCTCAACAACGGAAAGGGATGAGCTGTATCTTAACTTGGTACTTGAGTATGTCCCTGAGACTATCCACCGGGTCATCAAACACTACAATAAGATGAATCAGAGGATGCCACTCTTATATGTGAAACTTTATTTTTATCAGGTATGAGCTGTGCATGCTACATTTTATCTCCGGTATCTTATTTTATTCATGTTTATTTGTGATCAAAATTATTGGCCACATGTCATAGCATTTCTAGCATTTCATTTCTTTTCTTGTAAGCTTATTACACTATCTGATTTCCCACAGATCTGTAGGGCCCTTGCTTACATCCATAATTGTATTGGGGTTTGCCATAGGGACATAAAGCCTCAAAATCTTCTGGTATGTGTAAAACAGCACTCATAACTTACAATCTTGTTTTCATTGACAATGTAATGTATGTCCTGGAAGATAAATTTAAAGTTTTCTATTGTAAATTTATTGTGCGATTTTTTTCCCTCCCCTTCTTATCTTGTTTTTGCACTTTCATGGTGTGAACGTGTTACTTTTCTTTGTATTAGGTCAACCCACATACCCATCAGCTGAAACTGTGTGATTTTGGAAGTGCAAAAGTTTTGGTTTGTATCTTTGCTTTCTGTTATTATTAGTCTGTTCTGTTACGGTGGATATCTGCTTACTTATGGGCTAATTGTTGATTTTTCAGGTAAAAGGAGAACCCAACATATCTTACATATGTTCCAGGTATTATCGAGCACCTGAACTTATTTTTGGTGTCACTGAGTACACGACAGCCATTGATGTCTGGTCTGCTGGTTGTGTTTTGGCAGAATTACTGCTTGGACAGGTGTGTTGCTTCTTCTATATGACTGTTTTTCCACTGGATCCAATAGTTGTGTATAATAATTGACATCATTTCCATTGATGCCAGCCTTTGTTCCCTGGTGAGAGTGGAGTAGACCAGCTAGTTGAAATTATAAAGGTAATAGTTGTTTCTGAAATGCACAACCTACAAAATGTGCCAGATTTTCTGTTTACACCAATATTTTGTTAATATCAGATCGGTTGGGAGTTCTGACAGTTCTTGCCCTAAGTGCATCCTTTTTGACAATCCCCAAGTATTGATGGTAAAGACAAATATGTCATGCCAGATGTAGGTCTGGTTACTTTAATAATTGACTTAAAAGGAAGCTTTCTTGTCTTCTAGTTGAAATTGAAGTTACCAACCTTTCTTTTTCCTCTCTGTTTCTTGTGTTCTTTTCTTCCCTTTATCAATTTCGTTCATTCTCATGCAGGTTTTGGGTACTCCAACAAGGGAGGAAATCAAGTGTATGAACCCTAACTACACAGAGTTTAAATTTCCACAAATTAAAGCGCACCCATGGCACAAGGTACAAGCCTTCTTGATCCACCCATCTTTCCATAGCATGTGGATGTCAGTTACCATTGATCCATTCTTTACATATTATTGATGATCAGATATTCCACAAGCACATGCCCCCTGAAGCTGTGGACCTTGTGTCAAGACTATTGCAATACTCCCCGAATCTTCGATGCCGAGCTGTGAGTACAATTTTTTACAGCTTAGCTTTTGTTTTTCTTCCTTCATTTATCCCTCAATCTCTCAACCTTGTGTTTTTACCATTTCATAAATGAGTTGTAGCATGTTCACCATAGATTCCTGTGCATTCCAATGAGCGATGTTTGGTACTCAAGGGATTAATATGGCTAATTCATGCACATGATACCTGTTTCATCCAGTTGTATATGATATATCCTAGAGAAGAAACACTATTTTAGATGCATTATCTTCCAAATATGTAACCAACAATATCAGTAAAGGGTTGGAGTATTTGAAATTTGAAGTTGTGCTCTGCGCTGTATTTGAACATAAGATTGACCAGATGACCAAAGTTGAGATTGCATGGTCTTTTATTTTGTGGCTGCACTTCTGTCTTTCTGGTCCCTTTCATGTATTTATTCATTGTCTAATGCAGTTGGAGGCCTTGATTCATCCTTTCTTTGATGAGCTACGTGACCCTAGCACACGTTTACCAAATGGGCGTTTCCTTCCACCACTTTTCAATTTTAAGCCCCATGGTAATGAATCATTATTAGAGATAATTTAAGACCAAAAAAAAGAAAATGCACTTGAATGCATGTTGAGAGTGATTGTTTATGTCTGCTTCTTTGGTCAGAGTTGAAAGGGGTACCAGTTGAGATGGTGGTAAAGCTAATCCCAGATCATGCAAGAAAGCAGTGTACTTTTCTTGGGTTGTGATGCAGTTCTATGCATTCGGTGTCCTTGGACAAAGAGGTGCTCTTCTGTAGAAAAGTAGCTAGTGAGCCGTGTCCAGTGATCCTATTTTTGCACATCTTCATTCGTTATTGTTTTGCAGTTGTTTTCAATCTCTTGTTGATCTTCCACCGCTTTGTTGAGAACAGATAAAGAAGGTAGTACTGAATATGCTACTAAGACTTAATGAACATGCTGACCTTTAATTGAAACAGACTGTACTAGCATATTTGACTCAATCTATGGTAGTTGCCTTCTTCCACGGTTTCAATTTTTTAAAGTTTTTTATTTACGCTTGTGACAAGGCTTTTCTGTTGCCTCTAATGAACGATCTTATCCTCCCAGTGAACTTCCAGCTCGGAAATTAATGACAGGCTTCCATGCAGTAAATATTGATTTCTGATTATGCCCCACCGTCATGTTTGGTAGCCTTCATCTGTAGCCAGTTGCTTCATACAATGAATAATTGTGTCCTGGAGATGAACGAGGACCTGAATTCAATTGTTTTATGGATCGTGCTTATGCATAATTGGGCCTCAGATTGAGCAAACAATCTTTTCGATCAAGCATAGATGCCGTAATTCCACATTCTACAGGAATGGAGATCTAGTAAAGGTTGGCAGAGTTGAAATGATGAAGAACCAGATGAGGGCTGTGTTTTTACTAAGGAAAAAGTTGCACTTTGTTGAGAACTTAAAAGTTTTTGAATAAGGAATTTTGAATAGGAATTGAAAAATAGAGATTGAAAACAAGAGTTTTGTAGAAATAAAAGGGATAGGATTGATCGCTTCGAGGGGATCAGGAGGGGATCAGCTTCCAATGATCACTTCGAGGGGATCGACCTCTAATAAGTTAAATGTTTTGAGAATATTATTGCTGAGTTCCCTTCAAAAGTCACGGGTAATACACTTATATAAACTTGACAGTCTCCTGTTAGGGATATAATTTCGCCTACTAATTCGGAAATAATAAATTCAGAAATAAAAGTCAATTCCATCTATTAGGGATATAATCCTGCCTATTAATTCGGAAATAATAAATTCAGAAATAAAAGATAATTTTACCTATTAAGGATATAATCCTGCCTATTAAGGATCGTATCATTTCCCTGTCCTTCAAAATAGCCTTGTCCTTAAGGCTGACTGGTAATAAAGTTTGGAAATCGATCTGTAAATGAATGATAGAACTTCCAGGTAGCATCCTCAATAGAGAGATTAGTCCATTGAACCAGGATTTGGACAACAGCTCGATTTTCACGTTTGACAATACGTCGGTCTAAGATGGCTTGCGGTTGAAGGTGGACGTCTCCTGTGCAAGTAATGTTAGGCAGTTGGCTTTGTGTCACCACACCATCCTACTTTCTTTTTCAAGCAAGAGACATGAAAGACAGGATGTATTTTTGATCCTGTTGGTAAGTTGAGACGATAGGCAACAGGACCAATGCGTTCCAGAATTTGGTATGGCCCAAATAAACGAGGAGATAATTTCATTGAAGAGCGGACAGTGATGGATAACTGCCGATAGGGTTGAAGTCTAAGGTAGACCCAATCTCCCACTAAAAACTCTCGCTCTGTACGATGCATATCCTCTTGTTGTTTCATACGGGCTTGGGCTGCAATGAGGTTATCTTTTAGGAGTTGGAGCAACCTATCTCTGTCTTGTAAATCCTTATCGACTTGATCTACGTGAGATGATCCAGCAGTATACCTTGTAAGAGTAGGTGGAACTCGCCCATAAACTGCTTGAAATGGGGACATCTTTGTAGAGGAATGATAAATGGTATTATACCACCATTCAGCCCAAAGAAGCCATTTTACCCAATCCTTTGGCTTGTCGCCTGCAAAGCAACGAAGGTAGTTTTCCAAGCATTGATTGACTACCTCAGTTTGTCCGTCTCTCTGGGGGTGATAAGCAGTACTCATATTTAACTGCGTCCCTTGCAAGCGGAATAATTCCTTCCAAAAATTACTGGTGAAGACTTTATCTCGATCACTGACAATTGATTTAGGAACACCGTGGAGCCTTACAATATTGGCAACAAAAACCCGAGCAATACTAGCAGCAGTATAAGGGTGACTAACTGTACAAATGAGCATATTTAGACAAGCGATCAACAACAACAAAAATAGTGGATTTACCTTGGGACAGTGGGAGTCCCTCAATAAAATCCATAGAAATGTCTGTCCAAACTTCTTTTGGGATCGGTAAAGGTTGAAGAAGTCCCGGCGATGCCACAGATTCATTCTTGTGACGTTGGCATACCTCACATTCAGCTACAAATCTTCTGATTTCCTTCTTCATACCTTTCCAATAAAATTCCTTACCAATACGCTTGTAGGTTCGAAGAAATCCCGAATGGCCAGCAGTCAAGGATGCATGATATTCTTGCATGATTGTGTCCTTATAGGAAGAATGAGGAATAAGTACCAATCTCCCTTTATAACGGAAATCTTGAGAATCCCAAGTGTAATGAGCAACTGAATTAGGATCTGTCTGCAGCTTCTCAATAATCTCTCGAGTTTCACGATCCTCCCACCACTCTGTTTTAATTTGCACAATTGTAGTGCAGGTAGGGATAGAGAGTGCCACAACTTCTGCTTGCTCAGGAATACGAGATAATGCGCAGCCACCAAATTCACTCCCCTTTTTATAAATGATCTCATAATCATAGCCCAACAATTTGGAAATCCATTTTTGTTGTTCCATAGAAGAGATTCGCTGTTCTAATAAATATTTCAAACTTTTATGGTCAGTCCAAATTTGAAAACGCCTCCCAATGAGATACGGATGCCATTTTGAGACTGCATGAACAATAGCTAACATCTCCTTATCGTAAACAGACATACTGAGATATTTTGGTGATAATGCCTTACTGGTGAAGGCAATAGGGCAACCTTCCTACATTAATATTGCACCAATTCCAATTCCAGAAGCATCAGATTCAATAATAAATACCTTACTAAAGTCTGGTAAGGCAAGAACTGGGGTAGTGGTCATGACTCGCTTGAATCGAGCAAATGCCTCATCTGCCTTGTCATTCCAATTAAATGAATCTTTCTTTAAAAGAGTCATCAATTCAGCGCTGATCTTTCCATAATCACGAACAAACTTGCGATAATAGCCAGTCAATCCCAAAAAGCCTCGTAGTGCCTTGATCGTCCTTGGAATTGGCCAATCCAGCATCACTTGAATTTTGGAAGGGTCAACTGTCACACCTTCTTTGGAGACAACATGGCCAAGATACTCCACTGTTGGACTAGCAAAGCTACATTTTGTCTTCTTAACAAATAAAAAGTTCTTATGTAGGATAGTGAACACAGTTTGCAAATGCGACAAATGTGCTTCAAGGGAAGAACTATACACCAAAATATCATCAAAATATCAGGACAAACTTACGTAAATATGGCCGAAAGATATCGTTCATTAAACTCTGGAATGTTGATGGTGCATTGGTAAGCCCAAAAGGCATAACCAAGAACTCGTAATGGTCATCATGTGTCCTGAAAGCTATTTTTTGAATATCCTCCTTATGGACCCGGATTTGGTGATAGCCCGACCGTAAATCCAGTTTAGTAAATAGTTGAGCACCACCCAATTCATCTAATAGTACATCGACCACGGGAATAGGATATTTATCCTTCACAGTGATGTGGTTAAGTGCTCGATAGTCCATGCACATCCTCCAAGAACCATCCTTCTTTTTTACTAAAAGGACAGGAGATGAGTATGGGCTAACACTCGGTCTGATAATGTCTGCTTCCAACATCTCCTTAACAATTTTCTCAATTTCTCCTTTTTGAAAGTGTGGATAACGATAAGGTCGAACATTAACAGGTGTATTCTCGAATAATAACGGAATACGATGGTCGTGTGTCCTTTGTGGGGGTAAACCTGCAGGCTCAGCAAACAAATTAGAGAATTCAGTCAATAGTGCCGTAACCTCCTTCCCTAGTGTAGAATGTGATTTGGCCACCTCTGCACCTGTCAACTGCACCAGAAACCCTTATCTTGCCTTCTGTAGGACCTTCTCCATTCGATGACTACTAACAGTGGTAACTTTACCCCCGTGTCTTCCGTGCAATTCTACTGAATGTCCATTCAATAGAAAGTTCATTCTTAACTTAGAGAAATTCCAAGTAATATCTCCCAAGGTTCGCAACTAATCAATGCCAATGACAATTTCATAATCTTCTAAAGGTAGTAAGAAAAGATCAACATAAACAATCTGACCTTGTAACGCGAGTTTTACCCTTGTGCACTTCCCTTGACATGTCAAATTTCTTCCATCTGCAACCTTCACAGCAAACTTGTCACAGCCCTCGACTGAGCAAGCTTTTTGGCAATTTTTTCATCCATAAAGTTATTGGTACTACCCGAATCGACTAGTACCATTACTGGTCGTCCTTTGAGGACTCCATCAATCTTCATAGTTTGTGGGTTTGAATACCCAGCTAAAGCATGCACTGCAAGCTCATCTACAAATTCAACAAAGGTGTCATCATCATCTGAGCTCGTATGGTCATTCCTTATTTCTTCAATCTCCTCAACTGGCTCAATCATTAAAAGCTTCCCTTGCTTACAACGGTGCTCCTTATGCCACTTCTCATCACAGTGCCAACACAACCCTTTTGCCATTCGCTCTTTTAATTGTTCTTGGGTAAACGTCTAGTGTTCAAGGAACAAGTAAGAGAAGGTAAGTTGGTGTTACCTTCGATAGGTTTGCTAATGGCTTTAGCAGATGGTCGACGATTTTCAGCACTTAGCTTCTCCTCCTGCAAGCGAGCAAAGGAAATAGCCGCTACCATTGTTCGTGGTTGGTGAGCCTTGACTTCTCGTCGGATATCATAAGTAAGCCCTTCAATGAATGTTCCCACCAATTGCCTTTCGGAGCAATCTTTAGCTCGATTGGCAAGTCGTTCAAATCGACTCTGATATTCAAGGATGGTGGATGTCTGACGAATTTTTGCGAGTTCTCCGTCAACATTGTGATATTCCGAGGGCCCAAATCGCATAAGAAGACCTTTAGTGAATTCAGCCCATGTGGGAATTCCACCACATGTTTCGACCTAATCATACCATTGGATTGCATCACCTTCTAATTGAATAGAAGCAATTTCAACTTTAGAGGGCTCTGGCGTACGATGGAAGCGAAAATATTTTTCAGCTCGAGAGATCCAACCTGCGGGATCACTCTCATCCCAGCGGGAAAATTCTACCTTGTGTGTGGTTGGGTATAATTACAATTGGTACCTCCATAGGATTCCACAGGTTCTTTTTGTTTGTCAGCAGATCCGAAAGTGTTGTCTCCTGACTCCTTTTGTGCAATAGAGAATATCATCTGTTCAAGCCTCGTAAAAGACTCTTGCATGAGAGATAATGATTTTTCAATTCGAGATATTCGGGCGTCAGAATCAGAAGAGTTGTGTGAAGACATACTGTAAGATTGCAAATTGGTGATACCCAAATTTTTCTTTTGCTGTCGGGTAAGGGGCATAAAATTTTATTTTTTTTTTGGATGAAATAGAAATAAGATCCCTAAGAACGTTGCTCTGATACCAAATGTTGAGAACCTAGGGTTTTTGAATAAGGAATTTTGAATAGGAATTGAAAAATAGGGATTGAAAACAAGAGTTTTGTAAAAATAAAAGGGATATGATTGATCACTTCGAGGGGATCAGCTTCCAATGATCACTTTGAGGGGATCACCCTCCAATAAGCTAAATATTTTGAGAATATTATTGTTGAGTTCCTTTCAAAAGTCACGAGTAATACACTTATATAAACTTGACAGTCTCCTATTAGGATATAATCCCACCTACTAATTTGAAAATAATAAATTTAGAAATAAAAAATAATTTCACTTATTAGAAATATAATTTCACCTATTAATTTGAAAATAATAAATTCAAAAATAAAAGATAATTTTACTGTGTAATCTGGCCATCGTATCACACTTATGGTCAGTTGAAATCGCAAAAGGAAAATTTCGGGCATGGTAAGCAGGGGACTTGTGGGGGCGAATTTATAAAGGGCAGTGGTATCCCATGTCTTTTTTTTGTCCTTGAGCATAGTGTCCTTCACAGCTTCACTTTATGTCGTGCGTCGATTGGAGCCCTTATGAGCTGTCGTAGCCGTGTTGAGCTTCTCAATAAGCAAGAGCGGGACGTTCTTGCCTCGGGGAGGACTAGACCTAGTGATCATACGTTAGACTGGATGCTAGCATGCATTTCCAAATCTCAGTAAAAGTTATACGAGTCCGATCAACGTTCCAGGCCTCTTTTCGGAGGGGGAGTTTAAGTCAACTCAATAAGGATTAATAATAATAATAATAATAATAATAATAATAAAATTGAGATTCGGTTAAAAAACTACCCGATAAACATATGAAGCACTTGAAGTTGATACTTGAGAATTTGTTTTATATGGTAGTTTCATTTGCAATTTAATGAGGGAAAAGATATTCAGTATATCTTCTTGAGTAGTGTACTTTTACAAATTTTAAGTATACCGTGCTCAATATTCAGTATTCTTTTGGAGAACATTTAGTGTACTTTTTTTTATATAAAATATAAAAGAACTTGGGATTATTAGGCAAGCATTTTCAAAGTATCAACTTCAATTTTTTTCATCCCTCGTGAAGAGGAGGCAGACACTACAGATGAGAGACGCAATCATCCGCATTTTCTCGCCGTTACTAGTAAAATTTGCTGCTTAATTGTCATGTTAATGTAGATGTTGCTTGAAGGAATCCAAAAAAAAGAAACATTGAATTAACGGCCAAGACCTTAACATTGAAGCAATCGGAACCCCTTTTGGGGCCGCGCAACGCAATAAGGCGAGCATCGGATAACAGCGGATTTGGCCATCACCATCGAAAGAAGTAACTTGGAGAAACCCCCCGACCACCACTCAAAAAATATTGGTATTATTCACTTGGTCAGTCATTAGAGTAAGCCCACCCTCAACTCCACAGACAAACTCCCATGGAGTTACCTTCAAAAGCACTAACAAGGAAAGATAACTAAAATTTTGGCGTGCATTCTCTTCGTTATTGTCAATCTATATTGACGGACAGGTTTTAGTACAACAGAACTGTTAGCTTATTGTGAGGTGCACGTTCGATCTTATACCGGCTCAATTACCCGCCCAGCCATTTGATGGCTAACAAAAGCTAACGTCAAAATTTGTCAAATTGATGGTAGGATGATTCCTCCATTTTTTTGTTATAAAAAAAATCAAGTGAATTCAAAAGCGATAAATTTAAATATATCTATTTAAATATATTATTTTTTTAGTTCATTTAATCTATTCTCTTGCAAATTTTATGGTTAACCATGAGCAACTATAAATCTACACATTTTACTCTTCCACTAATTATAATCGCACTATTGTGGTGGTAACCTCCTTGGTCCTCCCTAAACTTCTTCCAAGGAAAGACATACAATTCTTGATAGCTATTGAAAATTGAGCATATATCCCAGGAAATTACAGGCATGCAAATTGAATGCCTCAGTTTAGTTGCATTGCACGCGATACAATGGTTTTTCGCCAACAAGTTCTTTTCATAATTCGCACCGTTTAAGACACTGATGCAATCTATGAAAACAGCAATTTCAATAAATCCATCTCAAAAGTTATGCCTGTATGTCCATATACATCCGTATGTGTCTATATAATTCAAGGAATGCTAGGAACTTAAAATAACTAAGTCGATTGGCGACCAGGATCGATGAAAGTGAAAGTTATGGGAAGAACATGGAGGCACTTATCAATCGGCCCTCTTTATTCCTTTTTCTCTTTTCCCGGGAACAGTCATCCTCAGACTCCACATTCACAAAAAGGAAAAGCCACTGGCTGTTGCTTGGACGGAGTGGTCGGTTCCAGCCACAGAGACAACTAAAATTAACTCTACGGTGCTAATGTTTCTGAAAGTTGTCTCCACTATCTTCTCTTAATATTATAAATAGGGATATCGGCCTTTTCTAATTCTGCATGCATTCCATACCAAACTCAGTTCATCCTTGCAAGTTTCCTTGTGCCTCGTGCGGACAGTTGCACTGTTTTTATACATGATACAAGCCACCTGCTGCGATTGCTTTCTCTGTCAAATGGTGTTTTAAATTAGTAACGAAAATTGGTATAAAGTGACAAAGCAAATTCAGAATGGTTAATTTCTTGAGTCTGGATAAGGAACGTGAATAACTTACTCCACTACAACACAATTAATTTCTTTCTTGCTCTCACAAATTCAGGTTTGAACCGAATTGAAGTGAAGATGGAGCATTCTCGAGTGTCGTTAGTTCTGTTCTCCGTTTCATTCATTTGCTTCTTCCTTTGCATCCAAGCTAGATGGCACCACCATGCTATGAAGCAGAATCACAATCACACTCACAAGATATCCACCATTTCACAGCCTTTCACTCTTGCACCTGGGTCAGTCAATCCACCTGACAATGGCAATGCTGCTAACTTTAGTGGGGTTTTCGACGTACGAAAATTCGGTGCCGTTGGTGACGGCATAACAGATGACACAGAGGCATTCAAGATGGCGTGGGATGCAGCCTGCCAAATTGATTCTGCCACCATTCTTGTTCCCTACGGTTACAAGTTTATGATTCAATCTACAGTCTTCACAGGTCCTTGTCAAGATGGACTAGTTTTTCAGGTAATCCACTCTTCTTCTGTCCTGTCGTCAGGTTTACACTTTTTGCCCCTGTAAGGATGGATGACTAACAAGTAGTCAATGGATACATCGTGGTCACAAAAAAAGGTTGATGGGACCATTATGCCCCCTGATGGACCTGAATTTTGGCCACAGAAAAACAGTAGGCGGTGGTGGTTGGTTTTTTACAGGACCGACCACATGTCGTTGCTGGGTGGTGGAGTAATAGATGGCAGAGGAGCGAAATGGTGGGATCTTTCCTGCAAACCTCACAAGGTATTTCGGAGTATAACCTTGCATTGCAATGTCTGCGACTCCTCCTCCCCCCCCCCCCCCACTTTCCCTTATAAGTCTGCAATTTCTGGTTTCAAAAGTGTATTGTTAACCATTTACAAATAATGACACAGGGAATAAATGGAACGACAATCCCTGGACCCTGTGATAGTCCAGTTGTAAGTTTTACATACTCGTCAATATTTTATCCTCAAATCAATTCAGCATCGTTTGATATCAAATGTATTTTTGTGGTGCAGGCCATTAGATTCTTCATGGGTTCCAATTTGACTGTTGAAGGCCTTAAAATCAAGAACAGTCCCCAGTTCAATTTCAGATTTGACAGTTGTAGGAATGTTCACATAGAAGCCATCCACATTACTGCTTCTGCGTTGAGTCCCAACACCGATGGAATACATTTAGAGAACACCAACAATGTTGGAATATACAATTCAGTAATCTCTAATGGTAACCCAGGAAGCTGATAACTCACAATCTCTATCTCCATTTATTACTGGGGTCAAATTACTTGGATACTGATCTCCCCCTGTTTCATGAACTGCTTAAAGGTGATGATTGTGTATCAATTGGGTCAGGTTGCTTTGACGTGGACATAAGGAATATCACATGTGGACCTAGTCACGGAATTAGGTATGCTACAGGTTTCTGAAATTTTCCTTTTATATCAATTTTGTGTCACAGAACATCTTTACATTAAGCCTATATCCTTACAAATGTTTGTCCTTTCACTTGTACTCAGCATCGGAAGTCTAGGACATCACAATTCACGGGCCTGTGTTCATAACATCACAGTCAGAGATTCGTCGATTAGAGTATCGAACAACGGAGTTAGGATCAAGACATGGCAAGGCGGTTCGGGAGGTGTATCAGGAATAAAATTCATTAACATTCACATGGACAACGTCAGGAATCCGATCATAATCGACCAATTCTATTGCCTCTCCAGGGACTGCGCCAATCAAACATCAGCTGTTTCCGTCTCCAACGTCCTATATGGAAAAATAAAAGGAACCTACGATGTTCGGAGCCCGCCTATGCAATTTGCCTGCAGCGATTCGGTCCCGTGCACTAACTTAACGCTCTCGGATGTTGAACTTCTGCCCGCTCAAGGTGACTTAGTGTCGGATCCGCTTTGTTGGAATGCATATGGGGAATTGGAGAAGCTGACAATCCCTCCAGTTTCTTGTTTGTTGAAGGGCACACCTCGGTCCATCATGGATAATGAAATGCATCATTGTTGACCTAATGGATTCTTCTACAAAGCAAATTTCAATGGGCATATGATCATATCATGCTTCTTTTCTGTTTTCTTAGAGGGATAATGTTATGCCAGAAATTAAATGCTCAACTCAACCAACCCAAACGAGATTCAAAAAACCGCCCGCTCACAAGTACTTGCATGCATTTTCGTCGAATTTCATGGAAATCGTGGGCCACGGGCTACTAAGAGAACGTCGGACGATGAAATCTGATTAAAAATATTTAATGTTAAAGTGAATGAAAATGTCGGGGAATTTGTTCACCAATAACTTTTAACATTTGAGCCCCACCCGAAGATGGTGGTTGGCGCTAAGTCCGAGTGTAAGCACACATACATTTTGCCAGGGTTTCGAACCCCTACGCAATATACGTCCCCTTTTTAGTAAGCCAAAAATGGTTGAAAAATTGCATCTGCCTTCGCATGGGAGAGACTGGAGAAGACCACCTAAAGTTATTTGTCTTTGGACGGTGAATTTTTCTTCTGAAAGAAATTGAATTAGGATGTCTCTGGGAAAGTTCCAATCCAATTCCTTCTTACAGAAAGGGCGAATGATCTGATATCTCTGCATTACTTTTTTTTTTTTTATGGTTTAAAAAATTGTTAAAAAGTACTTTTTAACGTTAAGTGGGAGGGTTGGAGGGAACAATATGTTCTATCACCGTTGCACGCGTAGCGGCTACAATAATCATAAAATCTTTATGTTGGTGGAGCTGAGTACGCTTAAGGAGTAGCATGTACAGTTATATCGCTTACATGCTCTGAAAAAGTGGCTGTCGGTGCAGGACCTAAATTCCAATTGGCCCCCCACCAAATTCACCTTTTTTTTTCTTTTTTAAGTCTGTTCAATGTAGAAAAAAATAAACTGGAAAGTAAGCAAACTGACCTACAACGGCAGTCGACGTGTGGCCGACAAATCGCTGAACTTGCATTGTTTTCATCCCCTTACTGGCCCGGGCTCTTTTGGGGGGGTGGGCTGTTTGTGCGATTACCAACCCCAAAACAGAGAACCCTAGTAATTGCCACACAATATAAACCTCACCCCCCAGGCCATAGAAGGGAACAATTTGGATTCAAGAGCTACATATATATATATATATATTAGTTTGTAAGGGTTAGAGATCGAACCCTATACTTCAAACTAAGAATTTAAGTTATTCCCACCTTATTTTACCTACCTAAAGGTCAGGTCATTGATGCTCCTAGCGGAATGAGAAACAAGGGGAATGGCGCATGAATAATGCCAATATCTTACGGGTTCTAACAAGGCCTAGCCGAGAATTGTTCTCAATACGCATAAACAAATTCAAGAAACTTGCAAGCACTGAAGAAAACGTCAGATTCAATAAACGAACCTTGGGACCAATTATCTAAATGGCAAAAAGCAAGAATTCACTCATTCCCATTTGTGGCTGGTGGATTCTTGCTTTTTTGCCTAATTAATTAGCAAGATGTGAGGAAAACCAACAAAACTTGAGAAATCTGAGACTTATTGACTGTGTTAAAGTTCTTGGCGTAATTCGAGGAAGCCGCAAAGATTGACCCCCCCAGTCCTGGTGCCCAAAGGATCGGCGTTCAAATTCACACATAATGCAGCCAAAATGTAGGTCACTCATTATTCTCCTTGTGTCTTGTGAAAGAATCTGTGCATTTTTAGAGGTAAGACAACGTTGTTATGAGACGTCAAAAATTGAATTGGTGACCGGAACCTCCGAATTATTCCGTGGTTCACTTCACCGTTCGCCCAAAGTTCATTACCATTCGAACTGGATGTATAAAATGAACGAACTGCAAATCAACATTCAAGCAATCAGGCTCGACGAATCCAGAACAACTTTTCAGTGGGTAAATTTTTTACATATATACGTTTTTCTATTCATTGAAAATTAAAGTAAAAACAAGAACCAGCGACCAAAATAAACTCCGCCTAAATTAATCGTCAGAAAGGAACTCAAAAACTATGGAGAAGTGTGTCAGATACGCACTCCAAATGCAATCAAATATCTCGATTTTACCAAATAATCTGTGTAAAAATTAGCCTATCTAAAACAATGAACCAACTTTGTATTGTAAAGTGTGATGTAATGATTATTTGTTTGGAGTTCTAGATTTCTGAAGTAGTTGAGTCACACTTTCAAAAATCAACTGCCCACATGATTCACTGAAAAAACACATACAGTTAAATGCAATTAATAAAGTAATATAGATGTTATTATAATGATAATAATTTAATGAAAAAATATTATTTTGTTAATTATATTTAACTGTATTCATCATTTGAGTTCCCGACAAGCCTCTCCCATCACACCTGGACAAAGCCTGGGCAGTTGCGCCAAACCCCTCATCACCTCCAATGCAAAACTTCCATTTTATAAGCCTGACTCAATGGGCTACCGCCGCTTTCTTCTATTATTTCTATCGTTTGGCAAAATTAAGGAGGATGATCAGGTATCACCTTGGTGAAGTTTAATTCAGGAGAAGTCGGATGCAAACACCTAGTTCGGATCGAATTTGTGACCTGCAAAATAAAAAGAAGTTAAACGGTGCTTAGCTGAGACATAACATTAATATTCCGATATATAAAATGCGCAATAGAGTAAATGCTAACAGATGAGATAATAATTAATACATGTTTTAGAAATAATATTTATAAGTGAGTTTATATGCTGCTACCACATAGATAGAAGAATAATTTAAACCAGTACGCATATAGAATTCAAGATATAACCTGTTCATTACGAAGAGTTACAGATTTTACCAAGTCGGATTGAAAAAAAAAATTGTATTGAGTATTATGTAATTAAACTAAACACCTATAAGTATTATTTTTAATCAAAAGATAAAAATACATTTTTTTTTTTTAAAGTTTATTTCTTATGAGGTATTCTATTGGCAACTTACACGCTCAAGTCTTAAAAATACATTTTTAGAAAAATAATAATAAAATTGCATGTATTTAATCTTTTTGCAATATTCAACGTGTAAGTTTTTTTTTTTTTTCAAAGGAATATTCATCGTCTAGGTTGACTAAAAGAATTTTCACTGTTTAGGAGCCAAACTTCTTCCCTGGTACAATTGAATATCCATAAATTCCGTTCAGTCATCGATGACCTACTGTTTTCTTTCTTGATTAACGTATGCCAATAAACTTTCTTACGAGGTTCTCCACCGGCGACTT
This sequence comes from Ceriops zippeliana, assembly GCA_037897445.1. Taxonomy (NCBI): domain Eukaryota; kingdom Viridiplantae; phylum Streptophyta; class Magnoliopsida; order Malpighiales; family Rhizophoraceae; genus Ceriops; species Ceriops zippeliana. Next base: position 2,733,189 of record JBAPLH010000104.1, on the reverse strand, counting down.
ACCCGTTCGAGTCTTAAAATTACCTTTCTCATAAAAATAGTAATAAAATTACATTTATTTAATATTTTTGCAATATTCATGGCGTAGGTTGACCGAAAAAAATTTTCTGTTTAGGAGTCAGACTTCTTTTTCCGTGGTACAGGTGAATATCCACGAAATTTCGTGCCGTCGTCGTCGGCCCCATTATTGAACCTGTTGTTTTCAATCTTAATTAACGTATGCCACCGACAATTTTTCTTTTACATGTTCAGCCTTCAGCACCTAATGCCTGGGGCTTTAATGCCCGGTCACAACCCCCAGCCGAGGGGTGACCAGGTACCTTAAAGCAAAAATTAATATTTGGTGGATGAATTTACATATATAACTTAAAAAAAAAAAAAAGAATCGTACTGCATTTTAGTATGTAAATCCGATTTCCCGAGAAGCAGAGAGGAAGCAACCTAAAAAGTGTATTCTGTCGTCTGCTTCTGCTTTGGGTTTCTGCAACCCCAACCCTCACACGCACAAAACATTCACACACATGGAGAGATCAGAATGCAAGAAAAGAAAGGAGCTCATCATCTGCGACGATGACGAAGAAAATGAAGAAGAGAAATTTGAGAAGTTCTTTGCTCTCATTAAAAGCTATCGCGAGGCTCGTGATCGCTTAATGATCAACGGCTCCTCCGAAGCAACGACATTGAAGGAGAAAGCCTGCGAAGACCAGAAAAAGAAGAGAAGAATTGATGACGCCGATCCTGAAAAAAAAAGGCGGGAAGTTTATGTTTGGAAGCCCGCGTTTCAACCCGAAGACTTCGTGGGGGCTGGTCTGCAGTTAGACAATACTCTTCATTGTCCTGCTGTCCAAGGGAATGGAGTTCCTGATAAGGAGGAGAAAATCGAAGAATGCATAGACCTCAACCTTTCACTCTAATCATGGTGCGTAGCTGGTCGATTATAAACTGAACGTTTAAGAGAATTTGAGACAGCAATATTGTTGGCCGTCACTTCCCTTCTCTTCGCTCTAGCAATTTCATATCGTGCTTTCACTTCTGTGTTAATTGGTATAATTCTGCATACAACTTACTTAATTATGCAGCAAAAGGAGAACTGGATCATGAATTGATCTACCCTAATTTTCATATGTTTTCGTCTCAAGTATATATTAAAAAGAAATTGGTCCAACCTCATAATCTATTACAACATTCACTTATGTTTAATCAATTAGTGTCCTCGTAGGTGACGAACGACCCAAGCCGCCTACTGCGATTATAAACCGGTAATGTGTATGTTATTTGCAGGAGGAAAGTCCTAAAAGCGAGGGAACCTTTTTTTTTTTTTTTGGGGGGGGAGTGTCAGATGAGGGAACCGTATTCCCGCAGCTTTTAATTAGCTCGACATTAGAGCTGCATCCTTTTATCTCTTCATTTTCTTTCTGTCATCTTGCTGGGAACTTGAAAAAGTTTTGCGATGGTTGCATAAGAATAGGAGAAGTGAAAGCCGGACTCGTCGATAAACTGGATCAGGCCGATTCCTGACGGATGATTCTGAAATTCGACTAATATTACTATTTGTCTGCCAGTCATTGAGCCGGATTTAAGTGTCAGTTCGAGGCTTCAAGTTCAAAATTGGATTTACATGCTGGGGGGGATGAAAGCCTATTTCAGTTGAGCGTAAACTTTTTTTTTATTATTATTAAGATTTATGAGTATTTTTTATTTATAAGTTTCTTACATTTTTTATTTCAATATATAATTCTTTAACCATACAATTTACATTTAAAATTTTAATATTTTCAGTTCAAAATAATAACTTCTAAATTTTGAAAATCAATACATCCATATTGAAATGACCTGATTTACACATTTTCATTAAACTTGACGACAAAATGCCATCCATATTGAAATGATATTTTGAACATCTATTAGTTTCAATTTAAATACCTTTTCCTTAGCTGGATCAACGAAGTCGATTTAGTACAATATATATATATATATATATGAAAGCTAATGTAAAAAGCATCATTCCTAATAAAGAAAGGCATCTTTTATCTATCCAAACAAATTAAACTGGGAACAAAGTTACTTTTGGACTTTTTTTCTTTTCTTCCCATAAACATAATCAAAGTTTTAAGGGTTTTGATTTGCTAACATAATCACGTGCTGTGAATGTGTAAATCTTTAGTTTTCAATAATTTGTCATATAATTATTTAAAATTTTAATTCTTTTTAATCACAGTTGGAAAATTTTCCTGTGATTTTATTTGGTCAGAAAATTTATTTCATCACGTGAGAAGCTAGTATGCATTCAAAAGAGAAAGAGGGTGAGACAGACAGTGACTCTATTTGCCGAGAAAATTTATTACAAATTTATTTCATCACTCGAGAAGCTAGCACGTGGTAGAGAGAGAGAGAAAGACTATGACACAATTTTTAGAAAACAAAAAAAAAATCTTAAAATTCAAGTAAATTTAATAGTTTAAAGAAACTAACTAAAATTATTTGTTCATGTTCGAAAAAGTTAAATCCACTTTCGTCAAATTTGGTAGGTATAGGATTTTAAAATAAGTTTTCCATGTTACGCAAGGTGAAGTGACGTCATTTGATCAACGTCAGCACCTTTTGCAGGACGATTTTGGAGCCATCGGAATCGGGATGACGTTCGAAAATAGAATACCAAACGCAACCCTTGGACGACGCAAAGATGAGAAAGGTAAATTACAAAAAAGCAAATAAATTGAGGTCCACATCATTGTTAATTTCTCATTGAGATCCGGGGGCATTTTCGTCCTTATGCAACGATCCGAGTCAACAAGGATGCACGCGCGCACCCCCTATGAAAATGCGCCCACCGGACTTCGATGTTTGAACCATTCCAAAGCACACCTCCCACACGCGGCAGACCCCGAGCAACGAGAAAGAAAAAGCTGGGCGAGCTCCAATGGAAAATAAGGAAGCAGAGAGAAGAGTGTCCAATGAGGAAGAACCGAACGAAGAGCAGAGGATTGAGGAGTTCTTCTCGCTAATCAGAAGATTTCACGAGGCCCGAAATCGGAGAAGAAGCGAAATAATGGAAGAGAAGGAGAAGAAGGCGAAGATCAGAAGGCTTGATGAAGGGAAGTCCAGTTGGGTCCCGTCATTCACATGGGAGGACTTTGCGGCAGAGATTGAAGTTCGAAAGCCTCCCATTATGTTTCCTACTGGTCCTAATTGCTGCAAGAAATTAGAAGATGAGAAAAAAGAACAAGTCGATGACGATGGTTTAGACCTTAATCTCACTCTCTAGGTTTAGCTGCCTTCTATGCAAACTTTTCATGTTTTCTGTTACAAGACCAGACAAGACCTCATGGTTTGCATCATGACATCCTCTTTTTTTGTTTTTGTATTTTTGTTTTTCTGCTTTTGTCATATTTCATGTGCGCAGTTGTAATGCTATGGTACAGCTTTTTCTTTTTCTTTTCTTTTTTTCTTTTTGTTTTTTCAATATATGCGCACTTGAAGAGGTGAAATCAATGTTATTAAAACTTGACAACAAGATTTATATAATAAATTTTGGTTTTAATGAGATTACATAAAATTTATCAATAAATTTAAATAAAATTTAGGATTTTATTATAAATTAGACAAAGTATAGATATCAAGCTATAAATTTTAGTTTCTATAATTAAAACCGATTCGACCACAAAATGAAAGGATTTTTTTTTTTGTTTCAACCGGGTTTGATCAGTTTCGATATTTTTTGGACCAAAGAGGTTGGTGTTGTTCGTTTTCTTCAGAACACTGGTTGAAACGTGAATGTTAAGTTTAGATTCTCTATAAATATGGTATTAAATCGTCAATTTTTCTTTTAAAAGTTAACATTTACTGTCAATTCCTTAAACAATCTTGGCCAATTGAGTCAATTTGGGGTTGCCGTCCATCTCGGAGGATAGCAGGATAAAAAAATAAAAGAAAGCAAAGAAAAGCACACAAGTTATTGACTTAACTGCAAGGGAGAGGGTTGATGGCTTTAAGAACAAGCACTTCCCTCGATTCTTCCCAATTTGCATTTTTTTTTTTTTACCCGTCAAACTTGTATATTAACACAGTCGTTTTTTCGTTTCACGCTCCTTCATACAAATACAAGGTCGCCTATTCGATCTAAATCGCTTTATTTTATTCGGACCAAGAAAGTGGAATCAGAGAAATGAATAAGGAAGAAGCTCCGCGGAATGATGGAGCAGATTTTAAGGGCGTGGTTAAGTAATAAATGAATTAAATAAATTATAAAGTAATTTCTTGAATATTCTTGACCCCCAAAAGAAGTGTTTGATCCAGCATATTGTTTTTTTTTTTTGGTAACTTTTTGATTTGTTTAAATGACATAATTGGTGTTGTCCTTTTCATTCATTCTTTTTTAAAAAAAAAAACATGAGAATATGGTGAATTCTTGTTGTTTATGTACATGTTCATAAATAAAAGTCATTTTTTATTGTATTTGCAATGAATGACTCTCTAACTATTAGATTTTCAACGATGATAATTGCCCAAACAAAACGTAGCAGCGTCTTCTGTTGACCGTTTGCGTTTTTACAATTCAAGCGGACAGACACTTCAGTGATTTTCTGAGAGTCTAGACCCAAGATTCGATTGTGGTTTTCAACAGTAAACTTCAATCAACTGTAGTGTGTCTTGATTTCCGGGATGAGAGCGGAAGATAAAGATACGACTTCTGTATAAAACTTTGAAGGAGAAGAAGAAAAGGAAAGAAAAAATCGCCGTGAGCAAGTCGGTAAAAATCGAGAGAAAGGCTTCGTGTCAAACAGGAATGTCCTGGCTTAAATTGGACCACATAACCTCCACGAGAAAAGGATGGTGAGACGAATAGAGTGATCGATGACAGTGAGGTAGGATGCTTGGGAAGGCAACAAGAACTTGACATTCGTGATTCAGAAAAATTCTGGGAGATATGTGGTCGATATTTTTTCCGTTGACTAATCGTGATATGCCACCATCGCCATGTCCCCCCTTGCATAAAAACGTGGTGGCAGTAATAGTTTCTGCCACTACTCCTTGCGTCGCCCTTCCTTTCCTTCTCGACAATTTTTACCGAAAGCAGGACACCTTGGCCTTCTCAAATCTAGATTTGCTCGTTAGGTGAATCAGCAAAGATTTCACGATTTCGTAGGGTGAAACTGTAGCTGTGGCCCGTGAACATCTTTGCGGCATGTCGAAGAAATTTCGAAATCTTTTTTCATTGAGAGACAATTCTCAATTTGATAATTCCTGTGAGATAATTGAAAGCACTTGGAGGAAGAAACGATAAAAGTTTGTCATCTGAATTCTACAGCAGTATATGTATGTATCTGGTTCCACGCTCCGAAGGAGAATTACAATCATAATATTTCAGTTTTGCGGGCCCACTCCAAATTTAATGCATACATGCATTCGAAGGAGCGGCAGACCTAAATGTCATGGAGGCCTGTTTCGGCAGAAGAACACGGATAATGGAATCTTACTGCTCCCCTCTTCCAACATGTAAAATCCATTAATGGGCTTTGTCTTTAAGTTCCATAGACACCTGTCAAAAATAAAGCCGACTACCCCCCCCCCCTTTTTTTTTCATGTCCTTTTAATTACCACTGCATAGTTGTGAATAGTCATTCCCCTTCTCCTTCATCAAAAGAATGCGAAGAAATACAGTTCAATTTTTGTCGGTCCAATGTCAGGTCCTCGGTCTTCAGTCAGCTGGCCCAAGAAAATGAGATGTCGAACAACTTTGGTTCTTGTTGGATTGTGATGAAATGTCAAAAGTGACGCTATTGTTACACTGAGATCGTTACAAAGGAGGACCTTAAACCATGACGGCTGACAGGAACAAGGGAATAGGCAGCTCCCTAATGCTAGGAGAATCATATTAGCAATCTTTATATTTCGGCACTAATTTGTTGCTGAAATTTGAAAGGTAGCTAGGTGCTTCTTCATATTCTGCTGCATCCAATTCCCGAAGGTGTGCCCATTTGAAAAATTTAGGAAGTGAGTATCGTCTGACTGAACCAAGAGCATGATCATTAATGGAAATGTGACATCGGCTATTGGAATCCACGTGAGACCTGAACATACGAGCAAGTAAATTGCTTGGAAAATGGTAAATATTGCAGTCGTCTTGAAAAGCACTGTTTCAACTAAAGTGGCGTGCTGCTTCTCAAGGACTCTGAAAGGGGAAAAAGAAAGTTCCTTTAAGCCTTGACTTGTGAGATACGAGAAAATAAAAGATTAATTTAAAGTTCTTACTTGTATCTTCTGCTTTGGCGCAGTGAAGAGCAGTCATATCATTTCCCAAAATTGATTACCGGGTGAGCTTTCAATGGCCATGAACCGAGGTCGGAATCTTATTGAGGAAAGGCATGGCCGCGACACAGCAACCAACCATTGCAGATTGAAGCGAGTTACTGAGACGCTGTTCTTTCACCTCAACTGGCAACAGTTCATCATTCTCCTTCTCAGTGCCAAAAAAGGTTTCGTCTATTGGGGCATCGATGTGGCCTGCGCTTGAAGCTGCTTGGATTGCAGTTTCTTTGAATTGCTTTAGACCCTAGTAGAGATATACAACAAGCTTACTTTCAAGAAATCATAAGGCACGAATTCAATCTACTTTATGTCCAGTGGAAATCAAGGGACTCGTAGGATGTAACCATACCTTGGTAAATTAGATCAAGGGGGTCTGCAATTGTTGAGAGGCTTCTTTGCATATTTCCGTACAGTTGCCCCAAGCCGGCATTCTATCTCGTACTCTTGCGTGCTGTTGCAACGAGCCATGAATGGGTTCTCTAAACCTACACGAGTTTTCAAGCTGGCATCAGCTAAGCTAGGCTTACCACATTCTATCAACTCTGTGAAGAGATTGCATCGCATCGATCGTCCTGGAAAAGTCGTCCTCAACTCGTTATATATGTTGCGCAGGTTTTTATTAGAAAGGGAGCCTCAGTGTGTGCGCGAAGGTTGCTAACAGGATCAAGGATCACTGTTTTTGTGATCATGTAGCGAAAAAACTTCACATGCCCCAAAAGTTTAAGCTCCTACATAAGATTGATCAGTTTTGTGCATCCGGAATTTTCTTCCGCCAAATGGGGAAACAATGAAAAAAACAATGAACAATAACGGCTACGAGCACACCCGATGCAATGACACAAAGAGTTCCATCATTGGGACGCAATTATACGGAAGATGCCAATGATGTTAGCATGACATTATTTATATTAATACAATAATATATATATATATTATGAAAATTAACAAAATGTAAAAACAAAAAAAATATATGTATATATAGTTAAATTGACTAAAAAGCGTAATAACATAAAGTATTATTATTATTATTATTATTATTATGACACATCTCACCTGTCATTGTACAGATTTTATTAGTTCTTTTGTACAGGAGCCACGGCCCCAGTGTGATTTTCCTAACACAAATTGCTGCAACAATTATTTTATTCTGCGGTTGATCCAAATCGAAGAAGATAACAAACATGGAACTTGAGTTTTTTTTTTTATAAAAGTTTTATAAATCAAATTATAAATTATAAATTTAAATGATTTTATTAATAAATCTAGTTGTTAAGGACGGAGCTCCACGCGTTTAGCCATTGGGAGAAGCTCGCGCGCCACTTGGTTTTTTTGTGTTTAAACAATAATAAGACACAGTGGGTTAAAAGCCCATATAAAAATCCAAAGCATCAATATTACGCTTAAGAATATAAAAAAAATATTATATCATTATTATAAAATTGAAATACAGACCGAAGGCAGCGATACTTTCAAGGCGCACTCGCACGTCACTCTCTGCAGTCAGTAAATAGTCACGGCTGGGAAAGTAGAGCAGAAAGAGAGAATTGCGTCTCCCTCCCTGTTCCGTTTCCTTGGCGAGATTTGAAGCGGAAATGGCTGTAACGACGTCGTTAGGCTTGCTTGCTCCTCTGCATTCCCATCTCAAGATTGACCGCAATAACGTCAACGCCTTTTCTGGTTCCACTTTAACTCGTCGGAGGTTCGCCGATTCTCGGTCTCTGCCATATCACTTGGCGCTGAAGAACACAAGAAATGCCGCCATTGCTCCTACCATCAGAGCCCAAACCTCTCCAGGTAGATTTCGGTCCCCTCTTGCTTGGCTAGGGCTTGGAATCCATTGCCAGACTTGAAAATGCCTCGACGTCTATCAATAATGTTGATGTTGTTTTTGTGTTTGTTTAATTGCTTGTAGACTATGTTCCGGATGCCAATTTCTACAAAGTGGAAGCGATTCTGAGGTACTGTTATATTGAGACGCTGTTTCTTTCTTTCGTTGATTTGTGATCTTTCTTGACTGGCGCGGCATGGCTTTCTTAATTACCGTTTAATTTTAGCTTATTGAGCTTTGTATCTCAATTTCTTTCTCTTTTTCGGTTGTGGTGGTGCCGGACAAAATAGGCCATGGCGAGTCTCTCCAGTTTCCTTGGTACGAAAAGATGCCTTCTATTTTTATTTTTGTACTATTTTACTCTATTTATGCTCTTTCATTGGCTGTTTTAGATGATAGACCAGAAATGGAAGTACCGTTTGGCTAATCATTCATGTTAATAACATAATTGTTTTTCACGAACAGAGACTCCATAGCAATTCTGTGTCGGTGTCTGTATCTTGCACAGCATGTAGGAGTGATCGGCTCATTGCCATTGAATTGATTTTGTCTCATAAGATCCTTTTTTGGAATGATTGTGACTGTTGGTTATGTGTTCCTAGTGAGCAAATTCTCGGCTGAAATGAAGTCTGACTAGAGCCTGTTGCCTTCATCTAAGTCATTCTCTGCTGAACTTGTGGAGGTTTTTTCTTTTCTTTTTTTTTTTTCCTTTTTTCTTTTTGTTAAGTTTGCCTTGTTTGTTGCCTTTCTGTCAGAGCAGGATCTTTGTGGAGATCTGGCTGCCATTGTTTGAATTAGACCCTTTATGCTTAGGAATATTTCCTTGCACCATTTCTTTTTCAATTCTGGGTACTAGAGTATTGGACTTTGGCCGTAGTGCTTTAGACAAAGTTTGCTAGATATTTTCACCAGGTGGTCAGATTTCAACGCTTTTTGCCTCGAAGATGATAGAGTTGCCACAGAATAACTTCTGTTAGTCCATTCCAAAAATCACATAAAGCATACCACCATTTGAAGCTTGCATTGCAGTAGAATTTTTTCATTTTCAGTCTTTTGCAACATTTTTGTCATTTTTTTTCCCAGCATAGCTTTGATCCATGAGTGAGAACTCCCTCGTGTAGGCATCAAGAACTAAATGAAGATAGTTTGCATCATAGTGATTAAAGAGCCACATTAGCTGTTTTTTTTTTTTGCTCCTCTTGTTTCTTTGAGCCACCCAACCAAAAAGCAAACTAAGGACTGCTTGTAGCTTGATATTATAAATTTATTGTTATCAACTAGACAAGAAACTGGTTGAGCGTCTATATATTCCTTTTGAGAAATGAGGTCCAATGTGTTGTTGCTAGGGTCCCAACATCTTTGCTAATTCTTAAATCTGTGAAAGCTGTCTTAATTGCTGACAATTGTGCACTGCAAAAATCAAGGCTTTGCTGAAAATTGGTATCCGTGGTGTTACCATATCTGATGTTCGGGGATTTGGTGCTCAGGGTGGTTCCATGGAGAGGCATGGAGGTGAGCTTTAAACTTGTAGAACTTTAAGGTCCTCTAGTTTTTCTAGATGTTCCCTACAAATTAGGACTTTTACTGCAGTATGTGGCTATATATGTTCCGAGATTGATCCGTTCTCTTTAAAATGAATGCAGCCCTCATTTGTCCTTTTTCCTTCTTCAGCATTATGTTGCACTACTTTCTAATGTTTTCTGATGTTCTCATCTAAACGGCATGATTTTTTATATATTGATTTAACTTTTATTACTTTGGTAATTCTCTGACATATGATACTGTAGGCTCTGAATTCTCCGAAGACAAGTTTGTTGCTAAAGTGAAGATGGAGATTGTGGTGAGCAAAGACCAGGTATGTGCAATAAGAACTGGCCAAATTGGTTGTCATTCAGCAGTAATAGATGTAACAAAAATAAAAGGGAGAAAATCATGCCATACCACGGTGTTCATTGAATTGTTTGAATTATCCTGGCTTAGGTTGAAGCCGTCATAGAAAAGATTATTGAGGAGGCAAGGACTGGAGAAATTGGAGATGGCAAGATCTTCTGTAAGTTTTTTTTGCTTGTTTGAACTTGTTTCCATCTTTTATCCTTTCCATACAATCTTGAGGCTCTTGTCTATGTGTAAATAGTGTGTGCAAAGGATTGGAAATTTCTGAATTTGGCTCATTTTAGGTATTTTAGCTGTGTCACTGCACAATTACTCGTTACACGGTTATTTGTAAATACACTTGCTACATTCTTTTTTCTTTCCCTGTTTACAACCTTTCATAAGAATTCCACCAACCGCCCTGTATGGTGTTTGAGGTATGAGATTTTGTGATTTACATGTGGGTTCAGTGGTTTCTGGAGCCATTGTGGTTGCCAGGTAAACTGTAGTCTTAAGTTGTTCAGGTGGTACTGGGTTATTTTTCTTCCAAAGGAGTAAAAAAGAACTGGTTTGGTTTATGGATGGACCTTGGGTAATTGTCGCACAACGTATATAGGTGATTTTGTCATGGCTTCTTTTCATAACATGTTGCATTATTGTTCTCATTTGGTGAACTGTGGCTGATTCATTTCAGTTCAGGATTAAGGCATAGTCATCCAGTGAATTAATCATGAAGCTACATTAGATGCACCCATCTCTTAAACAATCACCTTCAAGTTAAATAATGTTCACAACATCTAGATGCTCAACTGCAATAACATCTGTCTCTACTAAGCTATTCATGCATATGATGTTGCATTCATGGGTGCATGCATGTATTATTGAAACCTAAAAGGTAGGAACATAACAACTTTGTTTTTTGGTTATTGAGGGAATTGGTATATTGTGAGATTTCTGATATGTTTTCTTTGACATTGCAGTGGTGCCCGTTTCTGATGTTATAAGAGTTCGCACGGGTAATTGCAACATCTCAACCTCCCCCACCCCCGACCCAGAAAAAAGAAAATAAAAGATGAACAATGATTTCTCCTTGTCTTTTTTCCCATGCTATTTTGTGAAACTTGCAAGCCCCTTGAAATAAATCGAAGCAAACCTGAAATCTGCAATTTCCAGGAGAGCGTGGAGAGAAGGCTGAGAGGATGGCGGGCGGACGATCTGACATGACTTTAACTGCATAATTGGTCAGGGTCGCCGTATGTACAGTGCTATATGAGCTTCTAACTCCTTTTATGAATACGAGTCTACCTAAGCTTCTACCCAAACCTTCTTCTGATGCACACCTATAGATTTTGGTGCTATTCTATTGCACAAAATATTGTCCGTTGACAAAAAGGAAACCTTTATTTCCCAACTTGATGTCCGTGTTAGGAAACTCAAAAGGAGGAAAAATGAACATTGTCGCTTTCTATGTTGTAGCCGCAACTGAATCATCGATTATGGTTTAAAGACTAGGCAGAGGAGATTTTGCATAGAACCTGGAAAGCTGGACTGGCGGTTGATGAACTGAAGATCTAGATTCACGTAACCAAAGAGGTCATTTGGTTTAAATCACGGTGTGATTGGCAATTGACAATTGTTGTATGGTCTGGCTTGCCACATCTGCTCGTCCTATCATCCTATGCAGGGATGATTCTGTATTGATGTCTCGTAATAAAAGCCCCAGCATGGCATGTCTCATAATAAGCTGCGAGTAACAATTTGCTACCTTCGGCTTCGATAGGTGTCCGAATTAAGATTTGGAATCGGATTACGGATGCTAATTTAATATCTCTGTTGGATACAAAAAGTGGTAACCTACCACGGATTTTATCGTTATAAAAAAAAAACTTTCCACGGATTTTCCTGTGTCTCGTTTAGGCAGCTAGAAAGACAAAAAGTGAAATGCAGAAGACAAAAACTTAGAACAAAAAAACATAAAAAAACGAGGGGAAGTAGACGATCAAATGATTGAATGGGGGAAGAAGAAATGACGAAGTTTGAACGTAAATATAAACTAAATAATTGGTCAAATAAACTATGTATTTTACCGTTGGTGGCTTCGTACGGAAAATGAGGATTCTATTCAGAATCTTCTAGACGAAGTAGCGAAGCTTCCTTCTTTTCTCATCTCGCCAAAGAAAAAGGGGAAAAGAAAAAAGAAAAAAAAGACAAAAAAGAAAGGAATTTCCATATCTCCGATTTGAAGAGTCCCTATTCCTAAACAGGGCGTATAGTCTGCGCTTTCCCACTGTCCTAAATCGGTTGTTAGAACTTGCCGCCTCCTAATAATATTGTCCGATGATTACAGGCCCAGAGCGTCGGGAATAGCTGTCTAACGGCCTATGTGAGGGCATCCAATGGGCATAAAAATAAAACATGAGAATAAATAAAATAAAAATTCTTTAATAATAATAATAATAATTGCAAGAGGCCCCTTCCTCATTCCTGTCCATCCATCCTCCTATAAATATACCAACAACCGCGTGTCCCCCAGACCGTGTGTGTAAAAGTTATTGCCGTGAAGGACAGCACCTCCTCCTAATTTTTTGGCTTTGAGATCCCTTGGAAGGTATCTCTCTCTCTCTCTCTCTCGTCCTCTCCTCTCTTCTTTTCCGTCTCTGCCTTTGCATTTTCTCGTCGCAATTTTTCATAATTCCCAAACTCCTTGTTCCGATCTCTGCTTGAAAACTGCTCAATTCTTAGGATCAAGGTTCGCCTTGTTGATTTTTCACCCGTTCTATGATTTTTGTTTCTTGAAATTTTGAAGCGTTGATTCACTTTTCTTTCCCCTTACTTTCAACATTTTTGTGTGTGTCTGTGCGTTCGTTATTTTCCTCCCGATCTGAGGCATAGAGTATGAATTTTGATATCTAAATGCCTTGACCTTTTGAAGTACTGTGTGGATCTGGTTCTCCTTCCCTTGTTTTGGCCGTTGTGTAGCAAGATCGTAATGGAATAGCTTAGATTTGGTGCTTTTAGCGCTTGATCTGTAAGGGAAATGACGTCTTAATTCAATCTCTTTGAGCTGCCATTGCTAATGAGAAAAGGATGATTCGTGTCCTTTTGTATCACAACTCTTCTCCTTTAATTAATATCTGAATGCTTTTGATTCGTAGTGTTCGCAATCCGTTGGCTGTTTTGAGATTCTTCTGGTTTATCGTATCATAGAATGACTGCCTTTGTATGCCTTTTTGCCTGCTACGGCTGATTTGATTTTTTTTGTTTATTTTATTTTTATAATTTTCAGACCGTGAAAAATGGGGCTGTCTTTCACGAAGTTGTTCAGCCGTCTGTTTGCTAAGAAGGAGATGCGCATACTGATGGTGGGTCTTGATGCCGCTGGTAAGACCACCATTCTCTACAAGCTCAAGCTCGGAGAGATCGTCACCACCATTCCCACCATTGGTAAGGATTTGGATGATCATTAGATCACGATACAAAATCATTTTGCAATCTATTTTTCATTAGGATTGGACAGCTTTTTGTGAATGGTTTTGTCATTGTCATCTTGCATAGTTTAATCGGCCTGCTGCCTTTAATAATGATTAAAATTTTTACTACATTGACCTCTTTATTTTCTCTTTGGTTTGGGGATCTTGCTCATGAAAATGGAATTTTCAAGTCAAAATATATCAACTACGATCCAAATTTTCCTTTTCCGTTTTCCTTTTGGTTGGGGAGGGGACTGGTCGTAGCAACCTGATTTAGATTTCGTTTTCCTTGCATAGACTCATTTGCCCCTAAAACTATATTTTTGTCAGGATTTAATGTGGAGACTGTGGAATACAAGAACATTAGCTTCACTGTATGGGATGTTGGTGGCCAAGATAAGGTATGTTTGGTTTATCGTGGTAACATTCATTGAGTAATTGTTTGATTATGACTTCGTTAGGATGGGTCTGTAGATGTGGGATGCAATGTTAAATGCACGATGTCATGGTTTAGTAGTATCCAAGAACATTCATAGATATCCTCACTTCTGTGATTTTGTGAGGTTTTCAATTCCGTTCTTTAGTTGATCTTTGCGTGATATTTGTAATTATGATTCATTGGCTACGGTATTCCTCGTCTTTGATATATCTGCCTCCTTAGGATTTCCTCTTAGCCACCTATTATTTTTCTTGCAGATCCGACCTTTGTGGAGACACTACTTTCAAAACACCCAGGGGCTTATCTTTGTGGTTGACAGCAATGACAGAGATCGTGTTGTTGAAGCCAGAGATGAGTTGCACAGGATGTTGAATGAGGTATGGAAATGCTTGAGTTCAATTTAGTGTGAGCATTGAAAGTTTAAACTTGAAAGTCAAGAGCCCACTGGAACCTGATTTGCCACTTTTGTGTGGTTTTTGTGCTGTTTGTTGCGTGGATAGGATGAGTTGAGGGATGCTGTGTTGCTAGTGTTTGCAAACAAACAAGACCTTCCGAATGCAATGAATGCTGCGGAAATAACTGACAAGCTTGGTCTGCACTCTCTCCGTCAACGCCATTGGTAAGAAAGAAGGATTATCACACGAGGACCATCTTTCCCAGTTCCGACCAATGCCTTCACCCCTCATACACGCTTGCCGTATCATGTTGTGTATTGCAGGTATATCCAGAGCACATGTGCCACTTCCGGAGAAGGATTATACGAGGGCCTGGACTGGCTGTCAAACAATATTGCAAACAAGGTTGAAATAAGAGGATTAATTTTGCGTTACCATAATCTATGCTACTACGGAATATAGATTTCTCTGGTTATAACTCATACTTAATTGCGTTCATATAAATGCAGGTATAGGTGGCAAAGCTACTGAGGTTCTGATTTGCGACAAAGCTGGAATACGCGGTAGACATACATTGCTTCTTTTGTGTTACGGGACTTCCTACCATCCCGAACCTTAGTGCCTGTTCAATCATGGTCTTCGTTCTCCTTGCAAACATTTACCCATTTGTTTCCTTTGGCTTAAGAATAATTCATAAATTTGTTTCATCTGTCAAATCATCCTGTCAGCCAGCGTCTGTACGTTCTCCAAATATTTTTTGAGCTTGATGAACATAAATGCGTTATTTTCTTATTTTCTTTTTTATATTAAGAGGTTCATCAATGCGTCCTCATTCTAATTTTCCATTGTGATTAAAACTAATAATTGACCCCCAAAAAAAAAAGTAGGAATCTAAGGCTGTTACAAATTCTCTCTTCTAGTGGGTTGATGTTGGGCTTGTTTAGGCCATTAAGTGTACATAAAATTTTAAATTTAAATATAATTACTTCTATTCCTCGGCTTTCGCCGCCTGTTTTAAAAAACACATTATTTTATCGCATTTCAAATTCTCCAGACCGAACCAAAATATAAATATAGTTGAGTCACCAAACGCCAGTAATATCTCCATTCTAGTTGGCTGGTTCGCTTTTCCTGTTTGGTAGCTTACAATTATAGATGTTTTATCTGTGGAGATGAAAATTATTTCATATATGTCCTCCTGGTAGGAGTTAGGAATTAGAAGATATTTTTAGTACTAGTGATAGTGATGAAAGTATATACAGTATAGTATCAGAACCAGACTCAAGTCATGCCCGAAGTAATCTTGAGGCAACCAGTTGTAATCATTATTGGTACTTAGGGTAGGATCACTTAGTATGACTTATTTCAATTGTAGATATTACCCTGATATGGACAATAAATATTAATGTAACAATTGTGGACTAAAAGCGTGTTTTCTTTGCATAAAAAGTTGTATAGTATAAATACAAACATTAGAACAAAAGATAGCAAATCACAAATAGATTTAGAATTCATAGTAGAACAAGTAAAATGACATAACTTAGAAATAGAAAAACTCAAAACACAAGTTAAAAATTTAAAACCACCATATTAGTGAAATCAAAGAATTTTTAGTACAAATTAAAAAAGAAAGTAATAATTATCATATTAGATTTGAACATATTAAGAAAATAGATAACAAGATGATAAATATGCTATCTCATATATCATTTGTGTTAAAAAAGCACTCACTTGTATTAGAAAATGCATGTTGCAAATATTAAGGCTACTTATGTTATTTATACTTATATATAAAAATTATTGTTATTAGTGCAAATATGCTTCATTTAGCAACAGTCCACTTTTTAAAACACCAGTCTTTGAATATGACCCTATTATCCTTTCTCCAATTCCTCCACAATACTCTTTTAATACCTTTACTCACTTAGCCATATCACCAAAACAACATTGTATTTTATAACATCTTTAGACAGCTAATACACCTAAAAGAAATGTCCGAACCCTTAATGTCCTACCTTACTATTTTTCTAAGATCACGCACTTGAATCAGGATGCATTTTTCTTCTTTGTGTTGTAGTTAAGAGAGTTACTCCTAGAATTTACGACAATTAGGCGTCTATAGTACCCAATGTAAAAGACACCAAATATGAGGGTATTAAGAGGACTTTAGAGAAAGAAATTGTGGTGTTCAATTGCTCATGCTCTAAGTGATTGCTCTCAAAGCCTTATTTATAGTTGGAGTGTGTTTATACAAAAGACCTAAGTTACTCATGTTGGCTAATAAAAGTAAGGGTATTACAGGAAAATAATAAACCTAACTAGTTATGACTAAGTGTTAAATGGATTATGTTGGACTGATTTTAAAAGTAGATCCCTTTCGACCAAAAAGTTTGTTATCTGATTGCTATAATGACTCCATTATCCTTCTTGTTGATTAATTATGTTGGTCATTTCCACATTGTCTTTTGAATACTCACTATTATCATCTGAATGGAGGGGACTGCTTTGGCCAAAAGCTTCAATGTATGCCTGTGAATTAAATATGTCATCTTCTGATAATAGCTATTCATTTCCCGAGTGAGGTAAATTGAACTTAATAATGCTTAGGCCCTATATTTATGTGATGACACATTTGGCGAGGAGAAAGTTTGTCTACTAAAGTATGAGTGGAGCAATAGGTTCTACTTGTATCATCAAGTCTATGTAAAATTCTGGTTCAGACAATTAAAAATATTCTATAGGTATCTTGAATATGGCTCTAAATCTGGCTACCATACCAAGCTTATCTAACGGAGAGATTGGTATAATGAATATTTTGTTGAGAGCTGGTTTTATAGTCTATCTTTTTACTTATGGAATTGTAGAGTATATCTGGATTCCTACTTGTTGATCTTTTTCTAATAGATTGTCGTAAATCATCTGAAACCGATATCTAAATCCTTATAATGTAGAATCTACTTTTTCTTTACTGGCTTTAATGTAGGCGACCGTGTCATAATCAAGGAGCTTTATGGCCATACTCCAATCTTGAAGGAAATCGAGATTCAGGATGGCATAACAGAGGCCATAGTTTGCCTTTTTTGATTTTGGTCTTTAGAATGTAGTAGATTTATGTTGTACTACTTGAATACCCTTTATGGACTGAGTGTAGAAAGAATTTTTCCAAGCGATATTTTTGGAGACTAATCATGGTTTGGAGGAGAGAAATTTCTAATTTGTTCTTAATTAGTCTTCTAATTTGAACTAGTAATAGGTTTAAGGTCTCTTAAGTTCATATTCAAACAACAAACTTAAGCTCTTCTAGTGACCTGGTCTTCTTAAAATCTAAGGTTACTAGTATACTGATTAGGTGGTGAAGAAGACGATGAAGTAGTCTTTGTGGTTTCGAATTGGGTTTGGAGCTACTTAGTTGTTGGGCTTGTATCTAAAGTTGGTCAAAATGTCTTGGGTTAACTTGCTAATTTAGGCCATTTGGTCTTGAATGATTTGTTTATTAAGCTGGTCTACAGTTTTGAACTAGGCTATCTCAATTTCTAGTTCTATTTATGCTTAGGTTTATGTTTGGGAATGCCCAAATTTTATCTAATTTAGATTTTCTACTCCTTCTAGGATTTTTTTTTTATCCTATTTTAACAAAGAAATTTAGCCCAATGTTTTGTTTGGCGCTTGGTAAAAGTTGAGGTATCTTTTCCAAAGAGGTTGTTTAAAGGCTTTAACATTAAATACTACATACACCTAATTGTTGTAGATTCCATGAGTAACTCCTTTAACTACAACATAAGGAGGAAAGACGCATCCTAATTTAAGTGCGTGATCTAAAAAAAATAGTGAGACAGAACATTAAGGGTTCAAACTTTTCTTTCAAGTGTATTAGCTATCTAAAGATGGTCTAAAATACAATGTTATTTTGGTGATATAACTAAGTGAGCAAAGGTATTAAAAGAGTATTACGGAGGAATTAAAGAAAGGGTAATATGATCATATTTTAAGGCTAGTGTCTTAAAACTAGATTGTTGCTGGATGATTCCCATGTGCACTAATAATAATAATTTTTATATATAAGTATAAATAACATAACTAGTTTGACCAAGTTAGTTGATTGGTCGTGTCTGATCAAAACATCTACTGGTTAATCTGATTAGGCACTTTAAATGGTTATGCCATGCAACTATAATACATGCTTGTGCTTTCAATTGTAATGTATTGGTTTACTACCTTAATATTTGCAACATGCATTTACTAATGCAAATGGGTGCTTATTTAATACGATTGATCATACGAGATAGCATATCTATTATCTTGTTATTTGTTCCCTTAATATGTTCAAATCTAACATGATAATTTTTACCTTCTAATATGTTTTTAAAATGTAACCAAATATGTTCAAATCTAACATGATAATTTTTACCTTCTAATATGTTTTTAAAATGTAACCAATGACAATTGCTATGTTTCTTGCTATGTTCATTTGTTATGAACTTAGCAATAACATCGCAGTCTATTCTAACAATAAATGGATGATGCAAGAATAATCTAAACTTATCTAAAGCATTAATAATTCCTTGAATCTTAAAATCTAAAAAAGACCATGTATAAAATTACAGGGAAATTTCTTAAAGCATGTTGGGCTATTTTCTTTGTGGTCTTATAGGAAAATTGATTTGGCCTAACAAAGAGAATTATTCCTTATCCTATCTTAAAACTATCTACTTCTATTATTTTATAATCCATTTATAAAGGTAACTCTAAAGGTCTGATTTTGCTAATACCATTTTTAATCTTTTGGACTATTTTGACATCTTCTTAATTAAAGAACTTTTGTCCTAATTTTCATAATTTACTCTATAATGGTCCTACAAGATGAGAGAGATTTAGAATAAAGTTTCTAGCATAATTAACTAATCCTAAAAAGGCTTGTAAATATTTCTTATGTTCTAATTTATTAGGGAAAATAAGTGGTTTTTGACTAATATGTGGTTGTAATTCAATCTGACCTTGTCCTATAACTACTTCTAAGAAGGAAATTTTTCTTTTGAAAAGTTTTATCTTCTTCTTTGACAAAATAATTCTTGTTTTATATACTGCTTCAAAATCTAATTTATATGCCTAATATGCTCCTTAATATTTTTGGATACTATTAAAATATTATCTATATAAACTAAGCAAAAATCAAATTGTTTGAAAATGTTCTTCATAAACCTATGGAATATTATAGGGGCATTTTTTTAGCCTGAATGATAATATATTCCACTCAAGATGGCCTTCACTACATGTAAATGTTGTCCATGGTATAATGGCTTTGTCTAGTTTAAACTAGTTATATCATGATTTTAGGTCAAATTTATTAAAAAAACATTATCCTAAATAAGGTTAAGTAAACTAACCTTATCTGGTATATTGTAAGTGTTATCTTTTGTGTTATTGTTGAAACGCTTGTAATTATAAACTATTCTAACTTTTTCTCGTTTTTCTTCAATATAATTTCTTATTATAAAAGCTGCTAATTTATGAGGAGATTCACTTCATCTAATAGTTCCTAATTTTAACATTTCTTTAATTTTCTTTTTAAATTTTAATTATTTCTCATATGTCATAATTAATCCTTGTCACATAAATCCCTTTATCAAGGTCCTTTAGTTTTAGACTTCTATAAAAGTCACTAAAGTAAGCTATTTATAAGGCAAGAGGTAAGTCCTATTTTTAGGCTGAAAAAAGTGATAAGCATATGTGAACACTGAGAAAGATCATAAGGTTAGGGTTATCCTTTTAGAATTAGTTAAATCCTATATGAAATAATTAAGATAGTAATAACATACCATAATTAAGAGTAACTTATATAAGAAGAAAAGGATTAGGAAAACTTTAAGCCTCATAAGTACCTTTCTTCTAAACCTAAATCTTAAGCCCCAACAAAAGACAATCTTCTTTTAAAAACAATTTAGATTTCCTACCGTTCCTAATTTGGAATTTTTTACCAAAAAGTTTCTCTAAGCCAAAAGGAGTTGGTATCAGAACAATCTTAGATTTAGTTAACTATAAATTGTCAACATTTATCTTATTTAGATTTAGAACTTCCTTTTAAATATTAGCATAAGCTTTAATTAGAATCAATTAAGTATGTTTGTCATTTTCCTAAAAAATATTTAGAAAATACCTTTTTCATTTAGAGGATTGTGATCTTAGATCTCTACAGTATCAATTAAATAGTTTAATAAATATACAAATTTCTTTAGAAAAATCTCTAAAATTTAATTTAGAACGTCTAATCAAGCATTTTATGAACATTTAAAACAGATAGAAAATATATTTATATCTAGAAGAAAATTTTTCTAAATTTAGAAAAATGTTAATTGAAAATCAAAATTTAGATTATATCAAGTACCAACAAAATCTTATTCTAGAACAAGTAAGTACCCTTAAAAATCAAATTTCTTCTAAAACTAATATCCATACCCTAAAACAACATTTGTTAGAAGCTAAACCAAAAATATAAAAACATAAACTAAAATAATTTTTAAAAAAGTAGAAGCCAAAATACAACAGTTTAACCACTAGATTAGTGAAATCAAAAAACTTTTAGTATAAGTCAAAGAAGTAGTATAACGTTAATAAACCCTAAAACCAGTCAAGTTTACTTAGACTCCCTTGCTCAAGCTTCAAAATATTATAGTGAACTAGAAAGACTTACCCAATATTTAGGTAAATCTGAATCAAACAAATATTACCCTAAAATTCTCAATGTCCAAATCATTATATTAATCAAACTTTGTGAACAAATAGAAATTTGTCTAAATCAGGAACACTAGGAAACCCAAACCGTACTTAAAAAGAAGATTGGCTTTTGTCAAAACTTAAGGTTTAAACTTAAAAAAAAAAGGCACTTATGAGGCTTAAAGGCTCTGATACCAACATTTTTTAACTTAGAGACATTTTTTAGTAAAAATAACCAAATTGGGAATTACCTTATTCTAAAGTTTCTAGTTGACATTCTTCTTGAACAAATATTGCTCTTATTTCTAAATTATCTAAAAATGTATCTATAATATGTTTTTTTTTCTTCTAAGAAATCTAAATTTTGATTAAATTGTTCTATAATTTCTAATTCTTCTAATGAGTATTTTGGATTATCTATCTCTAATTCTATGTCTAAATTATCTCATACCATTGAATCTGAACTAGAATTTTATGGAGACTTAATGATGCGAGTGGAACCCATCACTCTACCCCTGCTCTAGCAAACAAACTTTCTTCTCGTTAAATGTGCCACCACACAAATATGGGGTGCAAGCACTATTTCAATTTACCTTATTCGAGAAATGAACAACTATTATTAGAAGATGAAATATTCAATTCAAAGGCATACATGAAAGCTTTTGGCAAAGCCAATACCCTCCATTTAAATGATGACAGTAACTATTCAGAAGATGATGTGGAAATGGCCAACATAATTAATCAGCAAGAAGGATAATAGAGTTATTATAGCAATCAGACAACAAACCTTTCAATAGGAAGGGATCTACTTATAAAATCAGTCCAACATAACCTACTTAATACTTAGTCATAGCCATCTAAGTTTATTACTTTCATGTAATACCCTTAATTTTATCAACCAATATAGGTAACTTAGGTTTTTTGTATAAACATACCCCAACTATAAATAAGGCTTTGAGAGCAATCACTTAAAGCATGAGCAATTAAACACCACAATTTCTCTCTCTAAAATCCTCTCAAAACCATTATAAGCATTCAATGTTTTTTTTAATAGAATCAATTTCTTCAATTAAGGTATGGCAAATTAAACTCTTCTTAGAGTTTTCCTTTTTCAATTATTCTTCCTGCATGTAAATTAATCATTTAGGCTTTTACTATTCTAATTATTTCTTATATGTCATAATTAATCTTTATTAAGTTCCCTTAGTCTTAAACTTCTGCAAAAGGCACTGAAATTAGCCATTCATAGGGTAGGAGGTAAGTCTCGTTTTCAAACTGAAGAAAAGTGACGAGGAGATGTAAATACTAAGAAGGTCCATAAGGTTAAAGTTTTATCCTTCAAGGATTAGTTAAATCCTATATGAAATAATTAAGATAGTAAAATAACTTACTATAATTAAGAGCAACTTGCATAAGAAGAAAAACTTTAAACCTTATAAGTACCGTGACCCCAGAGCCAATGATGTCAACCAAGGAATGTGATTCTTTTTCACGACTTAAAACTATAACATTTTATCTTTGACCAAAAGTATAATTTATATTTGAATACGTATTAGTTATTAAAAATTTATATTTATATTTTTAATATTTTAAATTTAACTTTTAATATATATATATATATATATATATATATATATATATATATATATATATGAGAGAATTATAGAAATAAAAGATTATTTTTATTGATTAAGTCATAATTTAATCAATTTTTTAAAAGAAAAAAAATTGTAGAAGGGAGGCCTAAGAAGGGTAAAACGAATAAACACCGTATAATCAGTAATTGATTGAATAAATAAAATGGAATCTATTTTTTTCTTTTTGTAACCCCGCCTCCCAGAAAAAACTATTTAGCCGTTGACTTCGTCAGTGGTGAGTGTGTTTGCCATTTCTGAAACATTGGTGGAATATCTCCCGGCCAGATCGTGGGCCCTTTATTTGCAAGAAAGGACGTTGGCTTAAAGCGAGAGACACTGCAAATTGAAGTGCCGAAAGGATAGAATTTGTACTTGCGTTTGTCAGTCTCTCTTTTTACATTAAAGAATGATTTCTTGGAGAAAATTCATTTGACCGTTATTTTACGGGGGAACAATTTCTCCACCATCTTTTTATATTAAGTTAGAGCGCGGATGACGGCATTTTCTATGAATGAAGTATGGAGTTCAAATTCCAAATTGCACCCTTAAATCTTTACTGTGAGAGCAATATGCCCAACCCCAACTGTTTCTCCACAAACAACTGTAATGCCGAATATGCCCAGCGGTGACTGAGAAGTGGGAACCAATGCATGAAAGTGGACTCACATGGTGCAAAACTATAGTAAGCAAATATCGTTGAATCCTTGTTCTATCTTCACCCCATCATCTTCACATGGTGCAAAACTTTGCGAGACCCTCGGCTAGACGTAATATAATAATAGTAATAAGAATAATAATGTTTTTTCTAATTTTGAAAAAAATATGGCCTATTAAATTTTCAAAATAAGTATAATTTATTAAAATTTCAAGTACGAATAATGAGCATATGAATTCATTAAAAAAATTTATATTAAAAAAATTAAATTGCTTATAAATAATAATAATTTATAAATCTAATACAAATGAAATAATAAAAAAAGCATAAATTTGTCGACTTGTATTAAAATAAAACAAGAGAAAAATTATTATTATTATTATTATTATTATTATTATTATTATTATACCTATTTATTCAGTAACCTTATTATTTAAAAGAGAATATACTATATTTATAATTTTTTTTACGAGTAAAATTAGCAAGTACCCACACAAAAACTTTGATTTTCCTGAAACTTGTAAAACTGGAAGTCAAAGGGTAAATAAAATTGGAAGTATAAAATGCATAAAAGTACCAATATATAGCAACAAATAAGGAAGGCTTGCACATGCTGTCGATCGTGGCTTGTTCGGCCGCGTCAACTTGGCCACGCATGGGCACCAGCAGGATGATGAGCAAGACCCATATTAGGTGTTCACGATAATACATTTTTTTTCTCTGTGAATTGGTCCTGTAAATTTTTTTTGTAATCCCTACGCAGATTTATATATAGCCAATTTTAATCCAATTTGATGAAAGGAAAAGAATCACATTTAAAGGAAATCCTGGTCTGAGTTTAATTTGGAAACTTTCGCTACTTGATAATACTTTCCTTTTGGGGAGATAATCCCTTTTCCATCTGGGCTGAGACTGGGTGTTTTGTTGATAGGCCGACCTGAAGCCCATTCCAACCCACAGTCACTGGGTCTATAAGCCCATATACATTGGGTTAGGAGATCCAGGCGAGATGGGCCAGTAGACCTAAGTGCCATGTCTATACCAATATTAATTATAAATGATAACTAATCATTAGAGGAAAAAAAAAAAAGGATGATAATTGATAAATAAGCAAAATCCATTATTATTGAAGAGAATGATGACAATCATCATAAAATAATCGGGAAAGTTCTCAAAACCCTCTCTTTGTAGATTGCATCCAACCAATATGCCAACCAATAAGTGGAATGGGCTTCGGCCCAAGAAAACAAAAAACAAAATTCACATCAACCAGTCCGATGGACTCAAAATTATTTAAAGAAAAGGGGAGAGGGGGGGGGGAACTCGCAATAACTCGAAAAGAAAGTTGCATGCTTCAGGTCAAAAAAAAAAAGAGGATCTTTAGGAAATTTTTGTAATTTATTGTTTAAAAACTTTCTTACTAGGAAAAGAAAGGTGAAAAAAAAAAAAAAAGATTCATAAACATCTCCATCGAATGTGGGCTATTGCTGAGGTACATGTGGAGTGGCCACTGTTTGCGCGTTTGATGTCTCTTAATTTCGAAGTCCGGTCCCGCTAAACTTTTTCAACCTGATTACAATTTTAAAAAAATAAAAATTATTTAGATCAATATACAAATAAATCTATAATTTTACATATCTTGATAAATATATCTCAATTTTTTTAAAATAATAATTTGATAATTCCATAAATAAATTTTAATAAATTTATGCTGCCGTTAGTATATGTTAATGAATTATATTAATTTACACAAATTTGGCGTATTTAAACATAAAAAGTTGATCACGTGGCATGCCACGTAGCATTTAATATGAACGTTAATGAGAAGGAATTTAATTTCCGCCAGGCTCCTCGGTTGGTTCACGTGTCAACGTAGTTGAAAATTTGGCTCACGAACCCTGAATTTTAATCCCCAAATCCACCGACAGTCAGTCCAAGAGATCTGATTCCTTTCCGCCACTTGAAACTATATCCTTTTGCCTTTGATAAGAATAAAATCTAGAATTGTGGATACCTCGAGGGTGTAAAAAAAAAAAAAGTATATTTTGATTTTTAAAAATTTTGAATTTGAATTCTAAAAAGAGATATACAAATTACGAAAATAATATGAATTATTTTTATAATGTAACTCATAATTTAATCAACTTTTAAATAAATAAATAACAAATAAAGAAAGAACTGTAGAAGGCAGGCTTAGTTGGGGGAAGGAGTGTAAAAGACGAGTAAACCCCGTGTAATCAATAATTGATGGAATAAATAAAATGGAATTTTTATTTTTTTATTTTATTTTATTTTTTTTTTCACCCCAGCCTTCCAGAGCCTTGGACTTTATGGATGCGACTAGGAGGCGGAGTGGAAAACAAGATGCCAAAGAATCTGAGCAGCCCAGCTCATCTCCCTCTGCGTCAGAACTTGCCGAAGCCACGAAGAAGAATATTTTTGACTTCTTTTTTAAACCCTTTATCCACACCATAATTCCTTCCTGCCCAATAACACACTCTTCGGTTGCGTAATTTCTGACCTCATGCCCTGGCTGCCGGAGCTTCGTCACTCGATGCTTTTGAGGGGTTATCACTTTTTCTCAAATTGTTGCTCTAATGGAAGCTCAACGAATTAATGCCCGCCTGCGGTGGGCAGAATGGAAATGTCCATGTGGCCTTGATTTATATTTTAAATATATATTGGCAACATATGATGCTAATATAATGTGACTAATGAGCGGCAATTGGTGGAGGAATTTTTAAAAAGCAGTGAGGAAAAAACAAAAAGTGAGACATTGAAAATACAAGTGCCGAAAGGAGAGAATTTATGCTCATACATATTTGTTTCTCTTTCTTCTTTCTAGTCTCTCTCACAGAAGACGGTGGCAAATTTTTAATTTAAATTTTTATTAATTTTATTTAATATTTATTACAAAATTATTTTATACATTGCATAAAAAAAACATATCATAACATTTATGACACTAAAGCAGATATTAATTATAATAAGTATCAACAAACAAAAAATTCGTCCGTATTTAATAAGTGAATACAAAAATTAATTAGAATTAAATAAAAATAAAAAATAATTAAAAATTCATAAAATATAGTCAAAATATACGTACTTCTTACATCGTCGCAGTCGCCGTCACGTCTGAGACCATTTATCGTTCCTTGTCATTTACTCCAAGGCCAAGTCGGCGCCTTAATTTCTAATTGTCAAAAATCGAAATAATCTCGATCGAGAATTTATTTTCCTTATTGAGCGTGTTACAAAGCGACAAAATATATATATATATATATGTATGTATTCTCTATCCATTGTTAATTAATTTTGTTCTTCTCTTATTTCCTTAAATAAATTGAGAAACTGTAAAATTAAAAAAAATCAATAAATCTAAAGAAATAAAAGAGAATCATTGAAACTCTGAAAGAAGAAAGGACTAAAAATAGTTTACATGTAAGGAGAAGCGTGCCACTTATTTATTAAACTCAAGTCACAGAAATAGTAAATATTAGTATTAAACTTACACTATACATAGGTTTAATATATTTATTAAAAATTATATTTTATTTAAGTATAAAAATAAAATTAGATTTAAATTATGAGTTTATTTTATAGATAAAAATTGAGTGCTATTTTCTTATTTTTAATATATATATATATATATATGAATTATGTGTTTTTAAATTTTTAAAAGTAAATTTAGAAATATGTTTTTATCTCTAAAAAATGATTTATGATTTTTTTGAAAATTATTTTTCTTCTTTAATTTGCTTATTATGGCTATCTATATTGCACAAATTTTAAAGATATGTAAAAATTTGATAAAATAAATTGGATAAATTGTAATATGTGTTAGATTGGAGAAGAATCACATAACATTAAAATCCTAATTCAATTAACTCAAGGACATTTTACGGCTTAATTCGGAGGAGCCTTATACGCAACATCCTGACGGAACGAATTTCAAACAAATCAATTTGACATGTCGTGTAATGAAACGTGATGTCGATGCTGGTAACCAGAATTTTACTGCTCATCGACTTTTTACTGCCATTTAATTTAATTTCATGCCTGAGGGCATTATTGTATAAGCCACCCCAATTATTATTATCTCTAACTTTAGATAGCAGTCAAATGGTTATTATTATTATTTCTTGTGATGTTTCACGTTGAACATATGAATAAATTTTTGGCCTCTCTCTTTTTCGGCCCAAGTTGGGGCAGACGTTTATGCCAATGTGGTCACATTTCATGATGCCGCCCACTCGAACCTTGGAAGGTAGCATTATTTTTAAAGTCTTAATATACTCAGTCGCAACTATTATATTGAAAGAAAGAAAAACTTATGTAACAATACTTAAAAGAAGTAATACGTTAATAATAAAAACTATGAATTATGAATTAACTTATATTTAATTTGAATTAATAAAAATAAAATAAACGTTTTTTTTTCTTAATATTTTATTGTTCTTGTGTTGTTCCATGTGTGTTATTTTATTATTTTATGGTAAATATCACATAAAACTCTGGTTGAATCGTTTTTATGGCATACATCGCAAGACCCTCGGATACACTTGGTATAATAATATCTATAAGGCGCGGACACACGCGTTGATAAAAATGACGGCATGTGTCGGACATACATTGGATAAGGACACGCTTTTCACACGTTGATGGCATATGTCTGACACGATAAAACGTACGTATTTATTAAAAAAAAATTAAACAAAAAAAATTAAACGTGCGTGTTAGACATGACAATGATACGTGTCGGACACGTTAAGCAGACACCGAGAACCACGGACACGCGTCCACTCTAGTTAGTTAAGGCGCACCACCAAAGCTAACCATCCAACTCTTAAAAAATCACTACCAAACCACTCAACCCATTCCTCCAGAAGCGAAAAGTACCCGTTAAATCGCGATTTTGAACTATCCAAGATAGGATTCAGAGGAAAGGAGGGATCCAGTGGAACCGTGGTCAGCTCTCGATCCGGCCACACGAGACGCCGGGACCGGCATCCAAGTCCACCACTATTCAACCGCATAGATCCCTGTTGCGGTGGTGGTGGTCGTCGTGGTTGGTGGACCAATAATTCTAAACCACAGATTAAAAAAAAAAGATAATAAAATGAATTGCAAGGATGAAGGAAAAGGGGCGTGGGATCACTGGCGGAGACAACGGCGTAGATAGTGAAAGAAGACTGTTTAATTTTTTAGATATTAAACGGCACCGTATCACTTCTAGGACAATCATAAATTTGGAAATACTTTTACAGGAACTCATCTCACGAAACTTATTTCTATGGATAAATTATATGTACAAATAACATATAATATATTATATATTACATATAGCTATGTTATATACAGATGTGTTTTAATATTTTTGATCGCGTCAACTTTAAAATATATTTTTTTTATTTTTTATATTTATTAAAAAATAATTTTACACATATATTTCAACAATTTTATATAGGGTCTCCTTGGACAAATTTTTTTTTAATTTTTGTTTTAAGGATAAATAGAGAACCAGAATATTTATTATAAAAAAAAGAATATATTTTCGAAATTCCAAAATTCACTTGTAAGGACAAATATTAATGGTTAATTAGTTAAAAAAATGAACAAAAAGAAGTAATATTCAAAAGTATATTCTATGAAGAAATTCTCATCTCTCGTGTCCATGTTTCTCTGTCTTCCTTCTCCGTCTTTCTGAGTCTTGTCGAAGCATCATCAACATCAACATGTATTCTCTTCTTCTCCTTTTTCACTCTGTGCTTAATTTGTTGGGTATCTTTTTGGCTCCCTTTATTGTCTTTTGCTTTACTACTTCTGCGTTCACCCTGCACCTCTCTCTCACCCCAAGAACAAGATGAAATCAAGGAAGTAAGGAAGACAAATCGTGCAAATTCGGGTCAACCCGATCGACGGGTTGCAATATGCTTAAAAAATTCGGCTGGATCAACTGAATTTTTCCGGTTTGCCTATCCATAATAAGCTGTTTACCAATTCAGCCCGGTTTAGTGGCCGGTTCACTAGGTTACTGGTCTGGGCACTGGGCGGAGTTTAATAACATTGAAAACAAAAAGAAAAAAGAAAAAAAGAGAATAAAATTACAAGACATTGGTGCAACCTTAGTCGAAGACTTTGGTCTTCAAAAAACTTGTATTAGTGAAAGTGAGATGGAAAAAACGAAAGTGAAAGGGACAAATTACAGGTATAAAATTCAAAATTATATTCCGTACACAAGCACTTCGTAAATGTAACATAGTTTATTAACTGGTGGAGCGTTCTGTGGGGTAATTAATTCCCAATATGCCACTTCGAATGAGTAATAACTTTCACTGTTAAACAAACCTAGCTAATTTTTGAATACTTTTTTCAATCCATGGTTTCAAAATCAGAGACCTATATTCATCTAATATGATCTGTCGTTTTATCTTTAACACCAGATGAACATAATCTCGACTTGACGGGCGGTGAAATTTATTGATGTTGTATTAGATATGGGAATTTTGTCTCCAAGTATGATGAAAATGTTTATGCGATGGGAAATGCTGTTGATGACTTCCAGTGGAAAAATAAAAGTTTATTCTCTCGTCTTTGACTATGTCATCTTTTTCTTCTCCTTCTTCTTTTTTTTTTTTTTCTAATTTTACTTATGGTGCAAAGGAAAAGGACCCTGCCGCCCTCGCCTCGCTATTATATGTACTTCGTTTCACATCAATTTATTGTGCCAAGCTGCCTATAGTCCAACTCCAACTACCATCTCTACTGTGTATACTCTAGAATCCAATACCCAAATCTAATCTCTTCGTTACTCAAAACATTTGTTGGTTGGGAAGAAAACAGAAATGGATGCTCTGGAAAAGAAGTACAATCGTGCAATAAATTGCAACAGCGAAGAGGATACGTACTTAAGGAAAGGTCCATGGACCGTTGAAGAGGACACCATACTCACCGATTACGTGACGATTCACGGCGAAGGTCGCTGGAACAGAGCTGCTCGTTGTGCAGGTTAGCACATCCTGAACCTACCTGCTTTGCTTGTGTTTCCTGAGCGAATAATTGAACATGTTTGGCATGTTGCATATGTGCAGGATTAAAACGGACCGGTAAAAGCTGCAGACTAAGATGGTTGAACTACTTGCGCCCCGATGTTCGAAGAGGAAACATGACCCTCCAAGAACAGCTTCTGATTCTTCAACATCATTCACGATGGGGCAATAGGTAGACTTCTTTTTGCACGCAATTGAGAATTCGATATTAATTTGATTTATATGATAATTTCTGTCTTACATGAACTTATGTATGCGGAAATTGAAACGCTGAAGGTGGTCAAAAATAGCACAACACTTGCCTGGTAGAACTGACAATGAGGTTAAAAATTACTGGAGAACCAGAGTACAGAAGCTGGCAAAGCAGCTCAAATGCGATGTCAATAGCAAACAATTCAGAGACTCTATGCACCACGTTTGGATGCCCCGGTTGATTGAGCTGATCCGGGCGGCTGATTCCGGATCTTCCACGGGCCAGTCTTCCGGGCCTAACTGCTGCAGGAATGGAAATTTTAATTACCAGGGCGATGATTTTGATCATGTCCTTGGAAATCAAATAGGTCATCAGGTTAATGAATCTGGGTCTGAAGGGTTCTACCCCAACTTCATGCCCGAGCCATCGGGCTGTTCGTCGAACTCTTTGGATATCCAGGTGGTGTCGGAGCGTACTCATGATTCTCAAAATCAGGCATTTATTAATCCAGGAGGCATTCAGACCGGGTCGGGTCTGGGTCAGGAAGATGATGGGGCTTCTTGTGGATGGCACTGGCACGGTACAAGTTACAAGCAGCAGCTTGGACAGGAGATGGAAGCAGTGGAATTGGAGCCTCAGAGCAATGGCTTAATGGTTGGCGGGGACTGTACTTCCGAAAGTTTTTGGAATGATGAGAATTATTGGTTTCTACATCAACAGCTAATGTGAACGCGAAGTTTTGTTTGTTTACGTGGGTCCAAAGTCGTTGAATTTTGAAACGTTCGACGATCTTAATTAATTTTCCATGTGATATATTTGGAAAAAAAAAAAAGAAGGTAACAATCTACGGCTGTTACTAATTCTCTCTGCGTCCATCCGTCAGGAGATGCATTGGGATTGGGCTTGTTTGGGCCATTAAGTTGAATGCTGGGTGCAAGTACATAAACAAGAAATTTTGATCTTTTGTGCAAAATTGCAAATTTTTCATATGCATGTCGGGATCCATATTTCAAACGTTGTTTTCGGCGTTTTACAAGTGGGAAGTACACAGCCTCCCAAAAACAAAAACAAAAAAGTGAAAAAAAATTGGGAAGTACGTCAATATCAACAATATGGTACATCGCCATAGAAAATTAAAAAAAGTGATAAGATCAACAATCTAGCACTCCATAACGCTTGGTCACAAAGACTGATTCGGCCTTTTATTTATTATTATTAATTTTAAGTAGTTCGAACCAGGCATTCGAAACTGCCAATTATATTCGCAATTTTAATATTAAGGAGTTAAAGTTTATTAGTCGTCCTTTACAATTTGTGAGAAAATGTTGATGAGCATTTTATTTGCCCCATCTTCTTCGGCCTCCTCTTTTGGAGTTTAATCGGTTGGATCAAAACGAAAATTCTATCTACCGAACCATCTAAGGTGGGCCAAATGCTTTGACCATGTACCAACATACCTTTTTTTTTTTTTTTTTTTGGTTAGGATTAGGATTTGAACCACTCAATTGAGATTAAAATGCTAAATAATTTTACTGTTGAATTTTTAAAAATAACTCATTAGAAGATCCATGGGCCTATTTATACAATAAAAGGAAATATACAGATCTCATCTATTTCGTTAGATCCACAAAATATAGGTTGGATGCAAAGTTCTTACATGGCAGGAAATATATAAAAATGGATTGATAGATTAATATGGCTGTGGACAAAGCAGAATTCCACCGATCTGTAGATCATGGCTGTTTTAAAAGTTCAACAACCTGACGGAAGCAAGAATTAGCACCGGGGTCTTAGTGCCAGAAGGGCTGCGGCCATTAACGTTTGACGTCGCGAAGGATCTGACATTCATCGTTCGTTGCGGCTCATTATTAATGTTTACGAGATTCAACGGGTTGGTGACACAGGCTTCCTCGACCAAAGCACTCACTGCCGCATCTGTTGAAATATGTGTCCTTTCTGTGAACTTAAGAAGTCTAATTAATTCATTTCCGGTGTAATAAAGAAGTCTATTTCATAGCTTGTTCTAGGTCCAAAACATTGGACCTGATATAGCCCTAACCCAATCTTTAATTCAAAAGCTGTCGTCAATGCCTACGTTGCCTGTTGACCAAAAGGGCTCTAGTAGGAGCACCAAAACAGCACCGTATCGTACGATTTGTAACGATCAACAGATCAATAATGCAGTGAGAGGTTTTCAAGTTGGGATTATAATATACACTGATCATACATTTTCATACAAAATAACAAAATGAATTCTCGAACAGAAAAATAAATGTTCTAATTACAAGCTCACCCCGTATAATAATTTTAGGCTCCGTTGATTTCATTTTCCACCTCTGGCGGGTCCCTTTACGAGGTCGACTCGACATTAAAGAGAGTCCAAATAATAATAACTATAAAACGTTTAGGTGAGCTGGGCTGATCGATACTTCAATCGTTAACATAGGTCCTCAAAAAATAGGCCGACTCACGTGGCGTTGTGGGTTGGCACAAAGCGTTTTGTTTTTATAGCAAGTCAAATTTTCTTTGCAGAATTGTCATCTGAATTCGATTAGGTAGAAGCTGGCCTTAATAACTGCTAAAAAATCGTTGCAGCCTCTCGTTGGAAAGTTGGTGTGATAATTGGAAATGGCATGATTTAGCTTGGTAGAGCTTAGGCCGACTCGTCTAGAGTTTTTTTTTTGTCCTTGACACAAATAAATTTATATGACTGTCCTTCTCCAGAAATGGAGCGCTGGGGTGTTCAAAGCAATTTTGTATCTTTATTGTTCTACAGCAGAGTGTTTTATGGGAATGTACGTGTACTGGGCCTGGAGCTAACTAGGCTGGAAGGGTACCGTGAGCTCGAGTCTAAGTGAGCTGCGGACGAGGAAGCTTAGCCTTTTTTTATAGGAACTCACCATGTTGAGGGGCGATACTGGGCTAAAGAATATTGAATTTTGTGCTGGGGTGTTCGTCCAGAATTGTTCCCGACGAAGATCTCAGGTCCCAGGAATTGTGCTCAGCAGATAGAAATAAATGAACAACTTATCACTGTTTTTACTCCTTGCTGCCAGTGTATGCACAAAATTCTAGAGGGACAACGGATTAATTGAAACATGGATATCATAAACAAGACGCAAGATGCAGGATTGACATTTAAAAGATGGGATTAATTACGAGGAAGAACAGTCCTACAGTTCTTAAGGCCAAACGCAGGATTCAGCTATTTTACGGCTATCAAAATCTCCAACTTCGCTGCGGTCATGCTGCTCATTGACTTGGGCAATCTCTTGAGTCCCATGGTCTGACACTCTGTGGCTGCTCTTATGATTTGATTCCTTGGCTTCCAGCTTATAATCACATGATAAAAGATCGTTGTGGCTGCATCTGACTGCAGCTTCCAGTATCAATATCAATGAAGCCATTCCAGTGCACATGCGTCATTAACAGTCATCACCCCTTCTCTATATGTAGTCATGCTTTGTTATATGAAATCAATAAATTGAGGGCATGAAATTAAAGTTTCTCCATGCAATATTCTTTCGTTGGCCCATCTAATCTTCCTTCACAGGAGTCAATGGGCGCTGGGGCTACGTCAGGACTCCGTTCTCAAGTCTGAAGTCCGAGTGGGACAGACAGCCTCCAGAGGAGCCATGCATCTGCCGCATCACCTTGAGTTGGTGGGTCATAAGAATTGTTCAACATCTGCGATGATATAGTGAACTTGTTCGACGGGACCCTATAACACAAGATTAATCGATTCATTTGACCCAACTTGGGGAATATGTGGATTAATACATGAATTACCGTATATACACCGATATAAAAGCAACGCTTCCGAGATTGAGACTGGTCATCCTGATAATCATCTCAGCCAGTCAATTGGATTTCACCAAACATTTTAGTTCAAGAAATATAAGTAATTAAGCAAGTTAATAGATATCCTAAAGCTGCATACAACTCTGTTTGAAGTGATTATTTTTCACAATTTTCAACAGAAGCATAGGCTATTTCGCAAGCCACTTTTTCTAGTTTATCCAACTGCTCTGGCATCTTTGTTTGTCTTAGTTAGAGAATCGGCATATCAAAAAATTCCTTCTTTCTACAATATTTCATCCGCTTGGGAAATTGGACGACACAAATTTGGAAAGTACATATATAGTGAAGTGGTGTAACGTGGGCACTACCATATATTTACCTTAGCATTAGCCATTTATGTTCGGCAACTAACAAGAATACTAAACCAATGAACGTACGAGATGAGACGTCAGTTATCATGCAACTTTCATTCATATTCCTACCTAAATCAAAGTGACTGCGGTCTGCCACATCCAAGGCCAACAAACGGAATGATATATTGGGAATAAACTGTGTACTAACCACCCTCGGACAACATTCACCCCCCTCTCCAGTCAGCCCAATTTGACCTTCAACCTTAGACGTTCTCTAGATGTGGTCAAGCTGAGAGTGTTTGTTCACCAGTGGCAGTTCTGGCTTAGGTCATTGAGCAACCTAATCTCATAATTGCTGGTGTATGAATTGGATTGCAACGTTCCACCTCTATCAATGCAAACCCGTGACTGAAACTGGGAAACGTGGTCCAATGCCCAAGTCCTGCTTAGTTTTGTGTCCTTGTACGTGTCCCTGTTAGAAAGTCTGCGTTTCTTTGCCATTTCTTTTGTCAGTAAAGAAGCGGATCTAATATTTCACTATTTAAAGCTGGGGTAACCAGCTACGACAGTCTATACCACAAAAAAAAAAAAATGCAGGGAAAAATAGCTGTTACAAATTAATTAGCTATGTTGGAAAATAAGGGCCAAGGCACTGTGCCTTTCTTATTCATTTCAAAATATGGTATCTTTTACAAAAAAAAAAAAATGGTATAAAAGACTTAAAATTCTTACTTCAAAAAAAAGATGAATTGAACAAGTGGAATTTATGTTAATAACATAAAAAAAATCATGCTCAATAATTCGAGAGAGGTCCTTGTACAACATAAGTACAAAATTTATCTACACACCCCCAGAGCCTCAGTGAAGAGATGAACACACGTTTATGTAACACACCTAAAGTAAATAACAGCCACAATCCACAAAAAGACAAAAAAAAAAAAAAGCCTAAAAAACTGAAATTCCTGCGGATCGAACATTTTGTGTGGTGCATCATCAACTTTAGCATCTATATACAGCTTCAAAAGAAATGTGTTTTTCTTTTCGTCTGGTCGCCTAGTGTGTGTTGCTGAAGTACAGCTAATGGGTTGGAAAGCTAATTATAGACATGTTCTAACTCTCATGGAATATATTTGCCGACGTCAGGAATCTTAAAGAGGTCAAGCCGACTATCTCCCAAACAACGAGAGAATGCAGCTTTCTTGTATTCACTCCAAGTGAAGGGCTCATATAGCCTGGGATGCTGTGGAGAGACCAATTCTGGAAGGGGACTGACCCGTGCATTAAGTGGAGGTGCCGCAAAGTACATCATTGACATTCTTGACTTGAATGAGTTTGTCAGTGCCCTATGTCTCACACCTGTAAATCTCCCGTTCGTTAAAACCTGAAATTCACCACATGAAAAGCACTTTCATTAATAAGGAAATGAGGTTTTGGGTGGATCAAAATGTAGTAAAAAAGAAAAACAAAAGCGAAAACGAAAACGAAAATAATGCGTGATCGTTATTTATTCATTACAGAGTAGACGCCAACCTGTAACGCGTCACCAACAATCACGTAGAATGAGGTGGGGTCAGGAGGGACTGGGACCCACAACCCATCGTGCAAGCGGATTTGAAGGCCAGCAACATCGTTGGATCGCAGGATGGTCAAGATCTGGGGATCGGAGTGCTCACCAAATCCAGTAGTTTTGGGTGACGGGTCCCAATCGTTGACATCTTTGACCGGTGGATAGTGATTAATCCGAAAGAGAATCGCTCTGGGCGTCTTCGATGAGACTGCTGAGGGAACGCTTCTCAGGTAGCCACAAGCCCTCAGCCAGTAGCTCAAGAATCTCACATCCTAATTCTCTTATCCTTTGTATGTAATCATTCGCAGCACGACTGCATGATTTGTCACGCTTGCGTTAGAAAAAGAAAATCCTTCATCATATATGTGTTAAAGAAATTGACTTTCAGTTATTTGCAAGATTTAACTTTGAACATTTGATCTATATGTGAATTATTTTTTATTAGCGTGTCTTTGATTGCAAAGCTTTGATTTATGCCTTGATTTGATTGTAAAGTTGTTGGTTTTTCCACGACTTTTTGATGTACATGTGTTTGTAATCTTAGTCTCTAAATGCAAGTGTGGTGCAAAATTTCATTTTCGTGATAGGAAGTTTTAAGGACATCTCAAGGAAAGATGACAAAGTTTAAAAATGAATGAAAAGAAAAGAAAAGAAAAGAAAAGGCTAAAAAAATCATATTGGAATATGAAAAGTACATCGCTTCTTATACTTCCTTGTCCGGTCTGCTTGGCCTAAAGTACGAGGCTCGGTCTGGAGGTAGACAAAATTGAGTTCCTTCTGTATTTTTCTTATACTACAGAGAATAATATAATATTCTTGGTAATGACCCATGCTACGTTATGTCAACGGATAACGACAAGAATTAAAATATTGAATTGCGTCAAATGCACGTTCCTCTTTGAAAGATATGGTGTTCACACTTAGTTCAAAAAATATAATAATAATAATAATAATAATGACGTTCACACAAAAACAAGCATTTAAGCAGCTGGTAGAGATTTTTAAATTATTAGGTTACGTTGACTTGCGATAGCCGGTCTCGACAGTGGTTTTCCTAAATTTGTGACATGTGGCCCCTCTAGCTGCCAACGCGGTATACGCAAACATGCCAATGGTGCACGTGTACCTTTGACATGTTCTAAGTCAAGCCGCAGGCTCCCAGAACAATTTTAAACCGCATGGAGTCACAAGAACAAGCTCCAGAAGAACGGTGTCCTACACTCTTCCTGAGTTAAATAATTTAATTGTCTATATATAGTTCTTTTATACAAATGGGTAGGCAGAGTTCTGCATCATGTCGCAGAATTCCTGATTTCAACTTATGAAATACAAGATCTCTTTTCGAGGAATGATAATCATTAAATCTTTATATATATAGATTACACATCATATCCGATGTAACAAAGGCAAGAAAATCAATAATTGTAACTTGTGTTCTGTGTAAATATTCAACCCTTGCTTTTCATAAAGGAAACATATATTTTTCTAGGGTACCAAGCAGTTGTTCTAAACAATATATCATCCTTCATTTTCTTTAATTAAATTCCCTTATCCACCGCCCCTGGCTACTGCAATCTTTTTTTTTTTTTTTTTGAAGCAATGAAGAAGTTTCAGTCGAGCCAATTGATAAAAAAAGGTCGTGCATCCCGGACCCTGTATATGCAACTATCCATGACAATGAAGAAACAAAAAATCAGAAACTTGGTCCTCCATCCTTCAATTTCAATCTCTATGAATATGCAGTCCTAAATGCGCAGAAGGCATATATATATATACATGAATTTTCAAAGACATAGCCAGAGGAATTGGTACCTGAATTTTTCAGGGTCACTGGAGATGCTTCCGGATCTCTCAGAAATCGAAATAGGATTGGCCTGAAGGAGAAGATATTCAAGCTCACCTAAGTCGCCCATGCGGCCGATGTTTTTGAAACCATAACCGAAAGGAGTAGCAGGACCGGCCAGTTGCTTTTGGGCTGCTGGTTTGGCAAAAAAATCAATGGCTTCTTCCTCCAATCTCGATATAACCTCCTGGTTAACCCCATGATTTGTGACCCTGAAGAACCCATATTCCTGGCATGCTTTTATGATTAAATCGGTCACACATGACCTATTCAAAGAAATATCAACAGTGGGAATTCCCACAACCTTTGTCTTCCTGACACGTATTGGATTCGGAGGAGGCATTACCATTGAAGAAACTAACGATTAAAACTAATGGTGAGATAGTCAAGAACAATGTGTTTGAACTTTGACCTCAGGGGCTAAGTGGTACCCTCGTTTTACAGTCACGCAAGGAACAGGAACAGAGAGAGAGAGAGAGGACGAAGGGGACACAGGCAGGGGCATAGGGACGCATGAGTATTTTTAGTTAATGCAATGTATGTTGGGGGTCTACAGATTATATAATATTTATAG
Source organism: Ceriops zippeliana (assembly GCA_037897445.1). NCBI lineage: Eukaryota > Viridiplantae > Streptophyta > Magnoliopsida > Malpighiales > Rhizophoraceae > Ceriops > Ceriops zippeliana. The sequence goes on along the minus strand of JBAPLH010000104.1, from coordinate 2,694,494 downwards.
ACCGAAGTGAATGGAGGCTGGGGGGATGTGGACTTTGTATGTCGGGCGGTCCATAAAGAAAACTTTATCTTAAGAGACGCGTAAAACTGAGGAAAGGTGAAAAATAATGAGAGATAAAAGGTGAGTGTGTGTGTGTGTATAACCAATGGATCCAGAAAGTCCCGCGGAGAAATAGGTTGCGTTGAGATTTGAGAGGTATGCTTGTCAGGTGAGAAGTGGCCTTTACATTTAGGTTGGGGGTAGGGGAGGAGGCTGGGGCCAGCCTGGCAGCGGCTGTTAATTTGTCTCTGCCGCCTTCATGTGACGCGTGTATACCCCTTTTGACCTTTACAGGCTGGACTCCCCATCAATTTTCACCCTGCTGCGACCTTTTACATAGCCATAGCTTTTATCTCGCGAAGTTAGATTTTGACTGTGTGCTAATCCGTGCGACATTTGCTGAGTAAACCGTGCGACACTTAGCTCTCCTTATGACCTTGCAGAACGAAAAATTGTGCCCAACAAATTAATGTAATTTGTGAATTGATTTAATTTGCAGGTCGCTTCAGGTTCATCGAAGCTCTTTCGAAGATCAGCCCTGGAATACCCACAAAGTTATTCTGTATGACTAGTAAACAAGTCATCGGTCAGAAGTTGTACTCCGTTTTTCTCTATGCACTTCAGACATATTATTATATTTTATTACATTAGATGACACTAAGTGTATTAAAAAATAAAAGTACGCCTCACGATTTTTTCTTTTCTTAATTGAACAATGCAAACAAATCCTCGAAAAAGACTTGGCGCTTGGAAGATCCACTTTAATATAGCTATTTTTTATTATTGTATTTTTCTCGTCAAACTAACAAAATTTCAAATTCTTTCAGTTTACTGGTATTCAATTATATTGAAATATTGACTATCATAATTATGATATTATATGTAAAAATCACCTTTTATTTTCCTATTCTACACAAAGTCAAGTGAAAATTTCTAATTCAATTCTAGTTATATCTACAGAAAATTTCAATTTTAGTATAAAATTTTCTTTATTCCTATAGTTATAAGTATTTTATACATTCCATATAGAGAGTTAGATAAAATTTGATATGATTATGTGACGTGCCGGATCAAACAAATGAAGGTTACAGCACCGTGTGCTGTAGATAAAATATCTTCTTTTAGTATTGCAATCGGCTGGTTTGTTATAACCGTTATTGCGAACCATATGCGACCAATCAGGACTAAAATTTTTTTTGCAGGAATTTAATTTTACTTTGTTATTGTCTAGATTCAGGATTCAAAAATAAACATACTTTGCCCTAGATATCTTGATTACTATCAATCACAAATTCCTTCTGTGTTTTTGTCCGTCGAGGCCAGATTTCCAACCTTGGTACCTCCTATAGTAATTGACAGAGAGGAAGGCCCAGAAACATAGTCGCTATATGGACGCAGAATGCAGAAAAAGGGTGAAGGGACATGTTATACAGGATCAAATTAGGAAGTGTCCCAGATCTCCACCTGATGTCAGCAGTCCACGATTCATGGGGATTTTTCTTTTTTAAACTAACCAAACCTCTGCAGCTCTCCCCCTCCCAAGTCCTATGAAAGACCAATGAGTCGTTTCTAAGGGGGCTTAGTTTGTGGTGGGATTAATTATTGTTGACTTAATTGGTATCTTATGTGATAAATTAAATCAATTAAAACATGGCGTGCATATTAAATATAAAGATGATTGACAAAATGTAAGACCCAAAATCGATATGATTAATTGTTATGATCTACTATTGCCATGTGATGAACCCACGTATCTAATAATTATGCTTCCCTACAACATTTCACTGTTGTGTGCACAGTGCATACGGGATATAACTACATTAACATTAACATTTCGTTACCAAATTGCAGTTGGTCACCCAACTCAAAAGCAGCGCACGGTTTGAGAATCAGGACAATCATTGTACCGTCAAGAACAGACAGCGTCTTGTGGGTTCCGTGAAAAGTACAAGAAAATGGAAGTCTTAATTTTGAAAAACACGAGGCATTTGTCTTTCGATTACTTAAAAAAAAAAAAAAAGGAATCCTTGTTAGACTTGATTTATAAGCCATCATTATATACAAATCACCAGATTGGAGTAATAACGGTGGACGAGCCTTTTTTTTTTAAATGGTAATTACTATTCAATTTCATTTAAAAAATAAGTTTGTTCCATAATTGTTTAATGTCTTCTTTAATATAATGAATTTTGAACCATGTGGCCTGCTCAACATATATTTATATTCTAATTCCAGGTTAATTATTCATTTTCTCAATCAATTAGCTTATAACTTAGACTTTTAATCTGAGATAACTCTATTATAACTAAGATAAATTAACTTTAAGCAATTATTTGAACAATTAAATTTAGGTAGCATGAATAGTATTTGATATATATAAAAAATTAGCGTAATTATTTCTAAATACAAGATGAAATTATTTCAAATAAGATGTAGATTTTTTTTCAAAAAAAAAAACATTATCATTGAATTGTCGTAAAGTTAAATTTAAATTTGCCACACTACTCATAATTAGAAGGCAGGGATTGACCAGATATGGATAAATATGAATATTCATTTTAGCATATATCTATGAGCACATTAACGAGAGGAAATACGCAATTTTCCGGGAATTGAAGAAGAATTCTTTCTCTTCGTTTGCCTAATGATAAGAAAGAGAATGACACTTGACTATTGTAGAAGGAGTTGAATTTTCTCATACAAAAAAATTGAAAACACACTAAGCAATGAGATTTGAGGTTTCCCTCAATATTCTTATAATATCATTTTATTTATTCTAAGAGTATTTTTAACTTTATTTTTACCATGTATAAAAATTTAGATTAGTTTAACTAAATATAGAAAATTTTAAATTCTTAAAATTCAAATAAAAAAATATTAATTTCAAATGTGATAGATTTGGAATGCATTGACTTCAAAGTCGTAACAAAAAGACACTTGAACAGTGGCCCCTTGATTTCGTGGTGGAAGCCGGCCAAGCGGCCGACATGTCGACAAGGCGAAAAGTGATTGTCAAAATAAGTGGCTTGCCCTTTAGCTCTCTTTGATAAATGGGTGGGATGGGTCCTGGTATCTTCTTCGATTGCCACGTGGGGCCCCTTGGCCTAATCTCCACTTGTTTTTTTTTTTTAACTGGCCAATGGGCCACTACACACCCGGTTGAATAGTCAACCAGCAAAAATGTTTTCCCTTCATCATTTAAAATTTCTCTTGAATTGAAAATTTTAGTTATTTTTTTTATTCTACCGATACCAATCGAGACATAATTTTAATGTTTTAAATTAACTGAGTCTATGGTTTTGGTAGTCTAAAAATCTCTGCTGTTGCAGGTCGCACTCCCAGTTCAGCTAAAGAACGAATTATTTATGTTGGAGCGTTGGACTGAGTTACTAACAGAGTTACATGGGAAATTAATATCACGCAAAGATGGGTTTTGGCCGGGGGGGTGGGGGTTATCTAATGAATCACATAGATTTCACTGGTCCGCCGTGGGACAAACTTTCGGTCCCTAGCTTTTCTGGAGGGTTGGATTTTCGCCATTTTGCAAATTTCAATCTAGCTGTGTTGGTCAAGCAAGCTTAGAGGCTTGTGAAAGATAAAAGGACTCTTCTGCTGTCTGCCTCTGAGTCCGCTACTATCCCAATAGTTCATTCATGGAAGCCTAACTTTGCTCTAAGCGGAGTTACTCGTGGCAGAGCACAGTCAAATCACATTCTTTGTTGAAAAGGGGTGTGAGATGGCTTATTGGTGAGGGCAAGTAAGTGAACATTTAGCAAGATCCTTGACTCCCCAAATCAAATGGTTTTAAGATCCTTTCACACCAACAGTACGTCTGGAATCGGAGAAGGTTGCCTCCCTTATCGAACATGCCTCCCTTAACACAGCTTTACACCTTCGGAAAGCACACAAATTTTGTCTAGTCCTCAGCTTCCGCTGCCCGGGGGATCAGCGGGCATGACATTTCGACCTTGGCAGTAAGTGCACTGTACGGAGCGCCTACAAAGTTGCTCGTTCTTTAGCTGGCGCGGCTTCCACCTTGATCTCCAGCACACCACCCCCTCCGGCGAATCAAAATTTTTATGGAGAGCCTGTAAAGGTTATCATCCGTCAAATGATCGATTGGCACAAAAAGGTTTTCCACTAGACACAGCCTGCATTTTTTTGTGAGGCAGAGAAGGAATCAATTTTTCATGCACTAATTACCTGTCTTCGTGCAGCTGGCATGTGGTTTCTAAGCCCTTTGGGTTTGCATGTCAGGATAAACGAGAGGATGGATTTTTGGCATGGCTCGATGCTTTATGGGTATACGGTGATGATCAGCTTATGGACACGGCCGCGATTCTGTCATGGGCTATTTGGAAGTCCCGGAATTTAATGGCTTTTGAACACAAAAGGTTGGTTCCGAATGATGTCAGTTCCAATGGCTCTAAACTCGTATTGGGATTACAGGAAAGAATTAGATCCAGTAGCGCATCCAAGACCCGTGGAAGCTCCTCCCCTTTGGAAACCTCCTGATGCTTGACAAATTAAAGTGAACACTGATGCAGCCTGGAGCAAGGATGGGGGGGGGGGGGGGGGGGCTTGGCACAATTTTCCCCGACAGTGCTGGCGAATCCACTTTCATTTTTACTAAATGCATGGACGGTACCTTCACTTCGGAGATTCTAGAGCTGCTGGCAATTCGAGAAGCGGTGCAAGTGCCGCTGGAATGCCCATTCGAGCCATAGAGTCGAATTGCTAAACTGCTGTTCAAGCTATTCAGTCCCACGAACCAAATTCTTCTTTTGCAGGAACTATTGCAGCCGATGTCAAAGCTTTTGCTGGGCAGTTCGACTCCTTTTTCATTCGTCTTGCAAACAGATTATCGAACGGGGTAGCTCATGCCATAGCCAAGTTCGCTTTGGCTTGTACTAAAGAGACCCGATGGCAACGAGATGATATTTCTGCTGTCTCCTCACTCATCAATTATGACGTACTTTGCATTATGGATAAATAAAATTTCCACTTTTTTCTAAAAAAAAAAAAAAAGCAAAGATGGATTTGGAAGAGTACTGCTAGGAAGACATAACCCTGCCTAAACGGATTACATAGCTGAAGATAATAAAGGATTGGTTAAAAAAAAAAGGAAAAATAAAAAAAAAACACCAGCCAAACTCGTAACATTTCAAATAATGTGCACAGAGAGGGCAACAAGTTGGCAGATTGGCTATCAGAACTTTGCCTTCTCTCGACACTAGTCTTCACTGCTTGGCAGACTCCCAGTCGGCGTGAGAAGTTTATTGGTCCAAGATAAGGCGGGTGTTCAGTGATTTGGTTGTCGTTTTGTTTTCAAGCTCGGGCCCCCCAATTGATCCTAAAAAAAAAAAAAAAAACAAAAACAAAACAAAAAAGAGTGGAGGAAATGACCAAAATGTACAGAAACTATTTAGCAAAATATTGACACCAAGACGTAATTAGTTCTTGAATACAAAGATGTAAGTAGGATTTGCTCCTAATTTTTATTTTGCAATTTCACATAAATCGTCCAAATAAATCACCATTAACACTCGCACGTGTCCTTGTGTAGTCCCTTGAGGGATTTCTTTATCTTAAGCTCGAAACATTTAATTCTTTTTTTTTAAACCCGTATTCTACATCGTATATCCATCTATTTTTGTTAATTTTGTTGTGTTTTATGTGTACGAAGTGCCGCGCTGAAACAAGGATTTTGAGTAGATCTTACTATTCTAATAAGAATGAAATCAATCCATATACAAGTACAACAGACCATAGAATTTTCTCTGCGTTGAACTTTTTTTTTAATTAGTTATTTTTTTAATTAAAATTTAAATTCGACACCTCTGGACCACGCGCACTTGCGCAAGGGTGGTACGGAAATTCTGTCTTATTTAGCAAAAAAACTAAATAGTTGTCATATCCCTCATATCTTTATCTTTTTAGAAATATTATTTGCTGCAAAATGAAATAATAAAAATATTTATTTAAAAAAATATAAATATATTTTTTATTTTTATAAATAAATAATATAAAAATATTTTTTTATCATATTCAAATACTTATTATATTTCAATAAGTATTATGTAATTGTGCTTTAAAAATATTTCAGACATTAGGATAATAAAAAAATTAGTCGATAATATTTATTGAAATTATGAGAGGTAAAAAATGTTTATTGATTATATTCTTATTATAAATAAATAAAATTATAATTTAAAAATTATTCCATTATTTTTTATGTTTACATGTATTTAATTATGTTGATTTATAATAATTTATTTTTTAAAATTTTTTTGTTTTGATAAAACCCCCCCTCTCTGTCTCTCTCTCTCTCCATGTTAAGTGAGCATTATCATAAATATTATAAAAAAATATAAGTAATTAAACCGTAAAATAACGTTATCCTCCTTGGGAAGTGGAGACATATTAAACTTTCCTTTTCCTCTGAAGCAAAATGACCGTTTCCATTTCTATTTTTATTTATAAGGAGGACGTCGGGCGGTTCGGTGCCAAATAGAGGCCCGACAAAATGTTCAGATAGGACGCAGTGCCCAGACAAGACAATTGTGAATTATCCAATCACACAAATGCCAAAGCAATTGACATTTGACAGCCCGTAAAACTTTCATCCCGCCCAAACAAAAAAAGAAACACAAAAGCAACCCCACTTTTTTTTTTTTTTTTATATAGAAAAGAAAAATCTCCTCCCTCTGCTTTCTACATTTAAAACCTTGGAAATTTTTGCCCTGGTCTTTCACAGAACCCTTCTAGGGTTTCCTGCAATTTACCCAGACCCACAGATAGGGGAAAAAAAAAAGGAGGAAGAAGAAGATGAACAAGAAAAGATTATAAAGAATCATGGTGGGCTCGGACTGCGATGATCTTAAAGGCCGTGAGAACCACGAAAATGTAAATCGACGGCCAGAAGCTCTCCAGTCCAGTGGAGGCAAAGAGGTGGAAGTGTCGAGCAACGAGGAGGGGTTCGGCGGGGCGTGGTACGCGGCAACTGTTGTACACTTCCCACCGAAGTCAGTTTTGAAGAGGAAGAGGCAAAAGGCAGTTGTTCGGTACAAGGCTTTGGTCACTGATGATGGGTGCGCCCTGATCGAATCTGTGGACCCCGCTTTCATAAGGCCTTCCCCTCCTCCTACTAACCCTGAGGATTTGAAGGCATTTGGGGTAAGCGACGCCGTTGATGCGAGCTATAGGGATGGCTGGTGGACTGGCACAGTAGCCAAGGTTTTGGAGGATTCGAGATTTAGGGTGTACTTTGATAACCCTCCTGATATCATGGACTTTGACAGAAAAGATTTGAGGCTGCACTTTGACTGGCTTGACGGCAAATGGGTCCGACCTGTCGTCAAGCAGGTTTGCTTGCTAATCTGCTGGTGTCATTGTCATTTTTAGCTTGTAAACGCTTGTTGGATTTATTTGTAAATCAAATTTTTTTTTTGGGGGGGTTGTATTAATTCTCTTTTTCATGAAATTTTGCAACTAAACTTGGTAATCATTAACTACGAATTTCTATGTACTCGTGTGTTTCTCTTGAAGAATCTCTGACATACCAATCCATAATTTTTTTCCGCTTAAATGTCACTAGAATCTAAATTAGACTAGAATGTATATACCTATTATTTTTCGTTATGTTTTTCAAGCCATTTTTCCTTTTTAATTTTTTTTTTGTGCTTTTTGAACTTTCAGTTTCAAAAGAGTAGTCATTATAGATCGAATTCTTTATATTGCCTGATGATAATGCGCGAGCTTGTAGTGCAGATTTGTTTATGCATTTGCTGTTTTGTTATAGTCACTGCAATCTCTAAAATTTGATGGTCAAATTGCCAGTTCTACGTAATTGACATAGTTGATGATCCATTCTTTTTTAACAATTTGAATGATTTGTTTTTTTGGTTCGATATTATGAAGCAAACAACAGGTTCAGTTTTTAGCTCTGGCACACCAGTGGAAGTAAATATTGAGAAGGGAGACATACGAGATATTTGGTACCCTGCAATTGTCATTAAAGAAAATGTTGAGGATCACACTTATTTGGTGAAGTATGAGAATTCTGAAATTGGTGATGATTTTGGGATGGCGAGAGTTATTGTTGGCCCACCCCATATTCGGCCTACTCCTCATTATGCTGATAGAAATTACGAGCTGCTGGAAAAGGTAGATGCACGGTATGACCTTGGTTGGCGGACTGGAACAATAACAAAACTTTATGAGGGGAGGAAGTACATGGTCTTTTTTAGGCAGGGAAATGAGAATAGGGAACTTGATCATTCAGAAATAAGGCCCCATTTTGAATGGGTTTATGGTGAACGGATTAGCAACACCAAGGTAATAATGCATTGTTATCTGCATTTTATTCAGGAATGAGCAATCTATCTTTATATGGGTTTTGTGGCATGGGAAATAAAAAAAAAAGGAAAGCACAGAATGAATTTCAACCAGTCATCTTAGCCAAAAATACAAAATAAGGATGCTTAGGCATGACTATGACTATCTTTAATTGGAAATATACCTTGGCACATTTGTTGACCTTTGAGTCATTTGCTTGAATCCAATTGATGAGTTGTGCATTCAGCACTCATTGGCTCCTTGAACTCCATCATTAGTTTTATAGTTTATCAGAACCTGAAAATAAATGTTGAAATGGCCAGAATTTCAATCGCTCACGTCTGCAAAATATGCTGGGAACCAGCTTCCTAGGAATACTTTCCAATATGTTTCGTTGGACTTTTGACTTGGGGCATATGTGTGCAGTGAATTGTTCTTGTTTTATCATGTTAAGAGGCTTGTACCTTCAATTGATTTAGTTGGATACATGTTTAGACACTTTATGCTAGTTTGTAGGGCTGGGAAGATGAGTAATCTTCCTAGTCTTGTTCAATTTATCTTGTCATATTGTTTGTCAAAGCATATTGTTTTACAAAGCACTGTCATCCTGCTTTGGCTTACAAATTGAAACTCTGTCATACACAGTATTTCTAGTCAGTTGGTATGTATGATTTATTGGATTTCGTATTGAGCACATCCACATAGAATGGGAAGAATGCAAGATAGTATAAAACAGAGCATTTTGACTAATTCTTAGATTATGTGTTTTGTTTGCTATCCTAGTTCTGTGTATACTATCACAAAAGTGAAGCATTTATCCTTTGAATGTGAGTGTTTCATGGGGAGGGTTGGTCTATTTAGTATGAGCTTTGTGAAGCAACATCACTGTGTATGCATGTAAATGGGACAACTACAAAGAATTTTTAGGGGTCAGATGTTGCCATTGTTCTTTTGACTTGTGGGATCTTTTGTTGCATTTTGTTCTGGAAAGTTCAGTAGCAAATATATATTTAGGTTAGAATCCAAAGAAAAATCAAGACAGTTTCCATTCTTCTTTTCAGTAATGAGCCTTTTTCTCTGATCAGGAACATCTAGGTGCTTCTGAGGGTAACTTGAGGTGGGTTGAAAGCTTAGGTGCTTCTGAGGGTAATGCCAAGGAAAAGGCACCTTCTCCTACAAGCCTACGGAATTTCATGGAGCTGTCAACAGATTCCAGTGAAAGTGGTCCAATCAAGAAGAAGATAAAGTTAGCTGATCCTTGTGATAACAGTATGTCTTCGTGTGCTTTCAAAATGCTAACAGGGGAAGACAATTTAGGGCCCCCATTGTTTGTGCAATTAAAGAAGATGTCAATTGAAAAGACCAACAAACAAAAGAGTTATGCAATTGCACCAAAAACAGGAGGCAAAGTAACCAAAAACTCCAGGAAAACTGCACTTTACAACCAGCCATCTGGTAAAGCTGAGGGCCTTCCAGGAGGAAAGATATTTGTGAGTTGAATTTTCTGTCATTTTTCTTCCAGTAATTTGCACTTCAATAATTCTGTGGCTGCTTAATCTATTCCGGATTTGCCATTGCATTCAAAATTTTAGCCAATGGGACATGTCTCCAAGACCTCTGCTTACCAGATCGTGGCAGTTTGTTAGGCCAACAGTTGCACAAATGTTGAAAAATTTATTTTCAAGTTTGCCAATTTTGTCAGGCTGGAAGTTTTATTTTTCTCATGTAATAATTGCTGTCTCAAGTCTATCCTATGTGATTAGAGAAATATCAGTCGTCCTGTAACCGTAAAAGATGGGGTCACTGCCAATGGTTGGCAGAAAAAACGCACTGCATAGCATGTGGGCTAGAGGTCACCTATTTTGTTTCCATACAGGTCATGGAAAGAAATTTATAGTAAGTGTTTCTTTCTATTTCAGCTTTCTTGTTAGCATTCATGAATGTTTGCATGTGTCTTTCATTGTTTCTTGATCTAGGATTCCTAAATAATTTTTTTAGTTCCTTTGCCTCCATTTTCTTTTACATTTCTTGTTTCTCTATCTGTATGGTTACTTCTTACTCATGGAGATCTCTATTTGAATGGCATCTTCTTATGGAGAATACTATACAACAGAATTTTAATGAATTGTACTACTGAACTCAGGTCACAAGGAAGGGGAGACCTATTAAATCACCATTCAGAGATTCATCTGATCTAAGTATAGGTATTGTGTTCTTTTCTCACTAGCATTTTTTTGTCTTGGTTGGTTCACTTATTATATGAAGGATACTCCAGCTTTGGTATAAAAGAAATTAAAGAAAGTTTTGTGGTCATTTTTAGTTAAGAAGATAAACTTAGCAGATGTTGCCACTCCAAAAATTAATGGATGTGAGGTTATTTTGAAAGAAGCCGAAGTTCCTCTTATCTTTGGGTTACAAGCTAAGGGGATTAAGAAACCATACTCAAAGGATGTGAGTCAACTTCCTAAGGAAAGGCTGAAGTTTATGAGGAATCAAGAGAATAATTTAAACAATACTGCAGGAGAACAAGGCATGGTAAGTACTGCAATCTGGATTTCTTTGTGCAACTTGGTTTATATTTTATTTTCACAAGAAGGAGGTCAATGAATCTGTGAGCAAAAGTTTTCAGATCCAATAGTACCTTTAACTAATGATGCTGGTAAAACTATTTAGTTGCTGTAATGCATAAGCAACTGATTTTGTTAATTTCATGGGTAATTGCGTTTGTATAGCTTTGAAGCATTTAACCATGTATATTTCTGTTACATGTTGATCTACAACAACATTCATGATGACTGTGTTACATAGTTTTCAAAATTTAGAAGGGTTAGAGATAGAGGCATTTCTATTGTTTGGCACTTTTGGCTGGCAGCGATTCTAATTTGGCACAAGATCTCTGTACTTTTTCTTATTTTCCAATCTAACATCTGCATTAGACATCTATTGAATTTTCACTCAGTAAATCTAATATTACACATGTAGTTTTAATATCAAAATCAATCTTTCAATTCTTTTCTTTAGAAAGTAAATATTGAGATTTGTATTTTTATTTGGGTGAAGCCTATGATAGAAAACAAGAGAAAATTAATAAAATAGATATTATAAATTTTGCAAGACTCTTTTTAGCTCTTTTTGTGTAAGAACTAACATATTAACTTTGAATTGTAACCATGAAATATTGGATTTTATTTTCTAAAAAGGAGACTAAAGCCTAACAAAGGGGTCTGATTGAAAAATTTAGAGGGTAAACTGGTGTCAAATTGAGACCGTTCATGAAAAAACACAAAAATGTTGAGTTCTCTCCCTGTCATCCTATCTCCCCCCTCTCTCGTGGTAAACATAACTGCCAAGTGAACAGTAGAACTAGAATTTGGTTGTCATATGGGGAAATATGAGACTTCTTAATTTCAATTGAATGGTTAGGGAAGGGATTTGATTTTCTTATTGGCATCCTTACCTTCTGCCAAGGTTTTGGGAAATCAAGATGAACATTTGAATGTATTTATTATAAGCAGGTTAGATGCTCACAAAGTGCTGTGATCAATAGAAATTCGTCATTCCATTGTTATGCAAGTATATGATGAGGAAGAACACAAATTGTGTTTGGATTACAGAATTTTGGAAGTGATTTTCAAAGCTCTGTTTTTGTTTGTTGCATGACAGCAATTAGCTGAGAATTCCCCAACTCTTTTTCTTGTGGGTAATTGTGCCTGCTCAACTTGCTAGTAATTTTATATTATCTGCTTTCTTTATCTGAACATGGAGAGGAAAGCACCTATATGGGAATTTCTTTCCTCTTTTTCGGTTTGTTCCTAACTTGATGGCTTTCTGAGGTTTTTATTTTGTGCAGGAATTTAAACAGCAAGTGTCAGGAAGAAGCAATCAAAGAAGAAAGCGAGGAAGACCACCAAAATTGGCATCCACAAGTCCAACAGCTTCAGGTGCTGGTATAGAGCTTTCAACCCCCACAATAATAGGGTAGATATTTGCATGTCTTTTACTATAAATAAAAAACACATTATTGCAGGTATGGACTGGGCCAGTGTAGAAATTCCTAATGAAACGGTTGTAAAGAATCAAACAGCTGATCAAGTTGAACCAACAACATGTAAAGTGGTGGAACCTGCAGGTATGAGAGGCTTAGAACCTAAAAGGTATTTTTTATCCTGCCTGTGGAGATCTGGAAAATGGAGCAAAATGATAGTTGTATGTGAAATTTCCGATTGAGAATGTGTAGAGCATTCACTTACTAACTTGTAGTGTAGCTAAACTCATTTACTTTTATGGAGCATTTAGGATGTAAAAGAAGTGAGAAAAAATCATATTTCTGATACTATTTTTTTGATGGCCAGTAGCACGAAAAATATATATATATTTTTTCATATCATGTATTTTCTTCAATTAGAGACGAGCATTTGTTTCCTGCCTTGGATTTCCAGGTGAAAAGGACAGTGAGAGTGTCTTCTCTGCCATGGAAATTTGGATTCACCTCAATTGTGTCTGAAAAATCTTTACGTTTATTTATGTTTGGGTGAATGTTTTATTACTGTTTACACATTATGGATATATTCTCTGAAGAAATTTGACATGTAGAAAGATCTTTCCTTGCCATCCTCGTCATTTTTAGTTGAACATACTGGGTGCTATCATACCATTCTTTTGTAGCGTTTACATGGACAGGGAAAGGGAGTGAACAAATTTTTAGTGTTGCACGTGCTTGGGCTCCTATAAGTATACATATTGTACACACACATAACAGAATCTCTATCTATAGCCTTATTGAAATCTAAATATCTTTCTGTAGCTAGAGATAAAACCAGTGAAGCCTTGGAGGGAGGTTGCAAGATGATGGAAGTTGACATGGCCATTGCTGCAGCACCAAAGATTGTGCCTGATGATGATCAACCTTTATCAATATTGTTTGGGGGAATGCACTCTTCTGCGGGAGACTTAAGTTGGTTTCTCAAGACAAGTTAATTGTACTCCTTAATAGCATATTTTTTACTTGCTATGACATTCTCTTTTTCCTTTTGTTTCCACTCAGGAATATCTTCCGGTAGATCTGCTAATGCAAGGAATGAGTCAAAGGAAACATCAGTTGATGGAGCAATGAGTTCTGCGAATGATGTGTGCAATAGCACACCGGTCAAAGATCTGTGCCTACCCTTTGTAAGAAGGTCACCAGTTTGGAAAACAATTGAATCTATGGAAGCATTCCAAATTGTGCCACAACAACCACATTTTCATCCTTTAGCTAAATTTAAAGAGGAATATCGCGAAGGATCGGCAATTGGATATATGGTAACTTTCACTGGTTTGTTCGAGAAGATATCCTCTCTGCAAATTGAGGATCCAAGAAGCACATTTGAGAGCACTTTAGAAAGTCTACTGGACTTAGAGAAGGTTGGATTTGACGTCGCTGTGCTCCAAGCTCGTGTGAATGAATTGCTGTCACTCAAAGAAAGCCAAGAAGAGCTAGTGAGCCAGTCAAAGGTTGCTGCAAGGGATATGAGGGAGCACACGGACGGGAAACGGAAACTGCGTGAGAAGATTAATGACATTGAAAATAAGATAGCTAAGTTGCGAGACGAACTGAGTGCATCCAATTTAGAAATGGAGGCGAAGGATCTTGAGATTGCCAGGTTGGGATCACACCTTGATTTTGTTAGTTTACGCATTGAAAATGCCAGCCACGATTTTGAGAATGTAGCAACTGCCCCTTGGAAGTCGCCCTGATGCTCCTGTTTCTTGTTCAATTCCTTGCTTTTCTGGTCTACAATTGGACGCAGAGCACAGTTGACATAGGAACACTAAATTAGATTTGTGGTTCAGTGTACTTGTGGCTGTCTTTTTCAATTGTAGGTTGTACGTAACTCACGTAGCTGTGTATCCATGTATGTATGATCTCTTTCCTGGATGAGAGCGCGCTGGCTTGTGAATTTCACTCCCGCGTAATTCAAAGATCTGAACAAGTTTTGGTACTGATCCAAGTACTCAAGAAATTCGGAGTGTATTTAGCTCTATTAAATATCTGTGATAAAAATTTAAATTACTAATCTTTGATGAGATAATAAACAGGTTCTTTTAAACTCTTTTATCAATGTTCGACAGTTAATTAGTTGCTTGATCGTAATGAATCACATCATCATACTTGAATTCTTATTATCTCTTCTCTGTTAGTTTTCTTATAATCTTTTAATAGATTCACTCGGATCGAAATTCGACTTGTGTTAATAGTTTTAGCTCATCAGTATGGTCCTTCGTTTTTAGTTCGAAACTTGCATTATGCGCCCTACCATAATTCTTGGGTTGAACAGTTGCATTTAATTCGACTTGTCTAGATCATACGTTTCCGGGGTATTCTATGGTAAGGATGCTGATTCCAGGCAGCTGATTACTTACTTGAATCCATTGGCTGAACCACCAAATTTATTGGCAGAAAATTCAAGCATAATTATTCCCATTTTATTAATATACCCATTTGCGCTTTGGCATTGATGTTCTAAGATGAGCCTGCAACGATCAGGGCATGATGTGCGATGGTGATTATTGACGACCTCCAAACCATGTAAGTCTGTCTTCTCTTCCTTTGCTTGCAGCCTGTATGTATAAAGTCTACAACTAGAAGCTTGTTGGATTTTTAAATTATTTAAATTATAAATATTATTTTATAATTTCATTAAAAAATATTATATATTATTAAAAGCATAGATTTTGTGAACGTATATTTAAATTTACTAAACACTTTTGTAAAAAAAAATAAATTCTTAATTTTTATAGTTTTAATGAAACTTTTTTATTATTAAATCACAAATTTTAGTGGTGTAATGGCAACATTTTCTTTTTTTTTTTTTTGTTTTTACTCAAAACAGGAAATCCTAATCGTACTCTTCTGATTTCGTAGGGTCGAGAATTTATACAGTGAAAATGTCACGTTAATCAAGTTTAGTTGGGTGACTTGTCCACAAAAATACTGGTGCGTGTAGCAGTATGTCCGTCACGCTACGATTGACTCGCCTTCGCGGAGGGCCGCGAGGTGAGGAACAGTCACAGGAAATGATATGGTTCCCATCTAGGCGTCTTCTTTGAGTTAGTTCGGAAGTCCATTCAGGCCTGGAAGGTGGCAAACAGTGCATATGGGTCCCGGATCATCCAGTGCGGGGGCCACTTTGAGTCGTGGATGATCCGAATTTGGGTCGCTGCGTCACCCAGCCCGTTTAGGTTTGTAAGAGTGGGGGTAAAAGAAAATGGATAAGAAAAAAGTAAAATTTTAATAATTGTCTGGATAGATTAAAAATAGATGAGGAAGAAAATGATATGAAAGTAAATTTTTAATTTGAATATGCTGAGAAACAGAAGAAATAAAAATTATGTATGCAAAATGCCAAATATACCCCTCAATCAATACTTATAGCTTGAATATTTAATTCTTTATCTTTTTTTTTTCAAAAATAAAAAAATAATAAGATAAAAAATATAAGAGAGAAATGGCGCGTGTCCACCAGCGCGTTGCAAGAAAGATTTTTGTCCTTTTGTTTGGTTGATTGTTGTGCAACAACAATAATTGCTAAAATGGAGCTAATTTCGTAATCACACAAATCTGGTGAGAACAATTTTTCACGGGTCCCCCTCACAAATTTTCCACCTTTCCAAACTATTTTCTTTTCCACCTTCTACCCAAACAACAGAAATTGCATTTTTCTTACTCTTTTCCTTCCTAACAATTTCGTTCCTACCACTTTCTCACTAGCCAAACACGCTGTTAGCCTTGATTTGAGGTGATCTGGATTTGATGTTGTGTTTGGATTTAAAGCGGAGTATGAAAAGAAATTGTGAAGAAAAAAAAACAAGAGCAAAAAATAAAAATAAAAATTGGATAAATAAAAAATAAGTTAATGAGAAAACATACCAAAAGTAAAATTGCTGTTAAGATGTGACGAAGAGTAAATTGCAAATTAATGTTTATATTAAAAAAAAACTATTATGCCTCTAATGCGAAAATTCTTGCACCTCTTGACCTTTTTAAGTCAAATTGTCAGAAGAAGATAGCTTTTGGCAGTTTTTTGTGACCGGCATACAATTAAATAACATACACATAAAAACTAAAAAAATAAACATATAATGTGAAAAACATAATGTAAAAATTAGAAGAATTAGGGAAAATATTTCTATACTCTTTTCTCATTACAATCTACTATATTTATATTAGTACAATGTGCACATCGATGTCTTATCTTCTTTGTATAGTGTGTCTTATCTTTTTAGAAAGTGTGCTTTATCTGCTTTGTATAGTGTGTCTTATCTTCCTAGAAAGTGTGCCTTATCTTCTAATACCCCCCTCAAGTTGGAGCATGAAGATCGGAAATGCCCAACTTGCAAAGAATAGCATCAAACGAACGTTTGCCAAGAGCCTTGGTAAGGATATCAGCTAGTTGATGAGATGAGGATACAGATTGAGGAAGAATGATACCACGACGAATCTCATAACGAACAAAGTGACAATCTACCTCGATGTGCTTGGTGCATTCATGAAACACAGGGTTGTGAGCAAGGTGAAGAGCTGACCGACTATCACAATAAATTCGCATAGGAGATGAGTGAGGAATGCCAAGAGAAACTAACAAACCCTTAAGCCATTTCAATTCACAAGTTGTAGAAGCCAAAGATCGATACTCTGCCTCAGCCGATGATCGAGATACAGTATGTTGTTTTTTCGTTTTCCAAGAAATTGGAGAATCCCCAAGAAAGACAAAATATGCCGTTAAAGAACGTCGAGTCAAGGGGCAACTTGCCCAATCTGCATCACAATAAGCCGTAAGATGAAGAGAGGAATCAGACCGGAGCAAAAGACCTTGCCCAAGATGAAGTTTTAAGAAACGAACAACCTGAAGGGCCACCTCCCAATGACTATGAAGTGGCTCCTGCATAAATTGTGCCAAGATATGCACACAATAAGATAATTCAGGTTGAGTAATTGTTAGGTAGATAAGACGACCAATAAGACGCCGATAAGGCATAGGATCAGTAAGAATCGCGTCTTTAGCCAAAGCGAGGTGATGATTTTGCTCCATTGGTGTGCCGGCAGGTTTAGCACCTGCATTCAAGTAAGTTTTAAACGTATGAATGACATCACTATCAGTCCCACCTATCACCAGATCATCCACATAGACCAAAATGGTCAATTGAACTTGGCCATTTCGAAACGTGAACAAAGAAGAGTCTGAGCCAGATTGCTGAAATCCATATTGAACCAGAGCTGCAGCAAGCTTAGCAAACCAACACCGTGGTGCCTGTCACAGCCCGTAGAGAGACTTGCGTAGACGACATACTTTATCCGCTCCGGGTGTTGTAAAGCCTGGTGGGAAATGCATATAAATTTCCTCCTCAAGATCGCCATGCAAAATGCATTGTGCACATCCATTTGATGCAATTTCCACTCACGAATCGCTGCTACTGCCAAGAAGGTACGAACCGTCACCATCTTTGCAGTAGGTGTGAACGTCTCATTGTAATCAAGACCCTCGATCTGGTAATTCCCGAAAACAACTAAGCGTGCCTTGTATCGCTCGATTGTTCCATCTGCATGATACTTGATTTTGTAGACCCATTTACTACCAAGAGCCTTCTTTCCTTTAGGCAAAGTAGCGACTGTCCATGTCTTATTATCTTCCAGTGCCTCAACCTCCTTTTTCATTGTCTCACGCCAACATGGATGTTGCATGGCCTCTTTAAAACTAGTTGGTTCAATCCCTGTAGTTACTGCACCCACGAATTGACGATGCGACATGGAAAATTTAGCACAATTCACATAGTTTGTGATGAGATAGGGCGTACCTGAGGATGCCAAAGAAGAAGAAGGAGAGCTCGAGGGACTGAGAGTAGCTGTATGCAACACATAATCATGCAAACGAACTGAAGGCTGTCGCGCTCGTTTCCCACGACCAAGATCATCCGCTGTACCTGTAACCTCTACAACATCATGTACTGGTATGACCCCATCTGCTGTCACATCCTCTTCCACAGACTGTCCATCATATTTAGAAGCTGACGAAGATGCCTTAATCTCAGGCACAACCTCCAATATAATAGACTCAATGAAAGTAGGCAGGGAATCTGGAGTTGCCGGCCTGACAGAGTCCGTATGGGCAAAAGGAAATACGTGCTCAACAAACTCAACATCTCGACTTTCAAAGCAAACTTTTCTTTCTAAATCGTACACCCTCCACCCCTTTTTACCATAAGGATAAACCATGAATATGCACTTATGACTTCGACTTGCAAACTTATCCTTTTCCCGATTAATGTTCTTAGTATAGCATAGGCAACCAAATACTCTAAGATGAGAAATAGATGGAGGGCTTCCAAACAAAATTTCATATGGAGTTTTTCCACCCAAAATCAATGATGGAGTACGATTAATTAAATATCCTGCAGTGAGAATGCATTCTCCCCAAAATTGAATAGGTAAGTTAGCTTGAAAACGAAACGCCCTACCAACATTCAAAATGTGTCTATGTTTCCTCTCAACTCTTCCATTTTGTTGAGGTGTCCTAATCATGGAGGTTTGACGAATAATGCCACATTCCTTAAAATAATTACTTAAACAAGTAAATTCTGTACCGTTGTCACTGTGTATAATTTTGACTTGTTTATTGAATTGTCTCTCGGTCATAGCCAAAAAATTCTTAACAACACATGGGACTTCATGTTTCCCCTTTAACAAATAGACCCATACACCACGAGAACAATCATCAACAATAGTCAGAAAATAAGTAGCACCACAAAAACTAGCCTCTCGATAAGCTCCCTATAAATCACAATGAATTAATTCAAAGATATCACCAGCTTTATTGTCACTAATAGAAAAAGGAGTACGGGTTTGTTTTGCCCTAAAACAAACATCACAATGTTCATGAACCTCTTTATTTATTTTGATACTACCTCCTATTGTAGGGAGCTTTTCTATGACTCGCATAAAGGGATGTCCCAACCTTTTATGCCACAAATCCATATTCTTGACTGCAATGGCTCCATGAGCACTGACCAGAGACTCCCCTCGTGTGACATACAGCCCCTCAAGCTCCTCACCCACTCCAATCAACATCCTCGAAGTGCGGTCCTGAACAATACATAAACGATCAGTGAACTTCAAAATATGAGCTTTGTCTCGGGCTAATTTTGAAACAGATATCAAATTGCATTGTATTCCAGGGACATATAAAACATCATTGAGAAATAATTTTCCTACAAGAACTGTTCCTTCTACAAGAACGGCGAATTGATCTTTGAACTAGAAGCTTTTGGATCTGCCATCATCTTAGGATTTATAATTTAAGGATTCGGTATTTATAATTGAGGGGTTTGGATCTTGTAATTTAAAAATTACAAGAAAATCTAAATTGCTGAATCTTAAAAGAAAAACAGAAACATGATAGTTGTAATACTGCAAAAATTACAAGAACTGAATCTTAAAAGAAAGACAGAAACATGATAGTTATAATACTGCAAAAATTACAAGAACAAGAAAATGTAGCAAATTAATATTAATTGAACATTACAAAAGTTTCGGACCCAGAACGCTTGATTCCCCATCCATGGATGCTTCTGACGTCCATGGCATTATTCTTTGCTTAGCATACCTCTAGCTTGATCAAAGGTCATCTAGAAGAAAGGCCAAATGATCATTTCAACAGAATGAAAAAGAGAGCTCTGATATCATGTGAAAAACAGAATGTAAAAACTAGAAGAATTAGGGAAAGTATTTTCCATACTCTTTTTTCATTACAATCTACTATATTTATACTAGTACAATGTGCGCATCGATGTCTTATCTTCTTTATATAGTATGCCTTATCTTCTTAGAAAGTGTGCTTTATCTACTTTGTATAGTGTACCTTATCTTCCTAGAAAGTGTGCCTTATCTTCTAATATATAATTAACAAATATATTTTTTGCATATTTTTGTTCGTATACACATTATATAACATTGTAATATACTATATTATTATTATTATATATAAAAAAAAAAAACAGTGCACGATGCCTAACCCTTCCGTTTGTCCCCACCCCGCCACATCCAGTGCATTTAACGGGGGTGCTTATTTAAAATCATTTTAAGTCCAATCGCATATTATTTTGGAAAATCAGGTGTAGGGATAAATAGGGATTCGGCACAACGACGGTCAGCATCAGGTCAAGTTTGGATCAATGAAATAATGAATCTATTTAGATATCGATTATTTGGCGTTCGATCGGGATGAATTCAAGGTGGGACCGGACTTTGCCACATCCTATTCTCCGGAGAAAGAGAGAAAATAAATAATATTTGGATAAAATAAACTAAAAAATTCCCCCTTTATTCTGGGGATCAAAACATGCCCACCAAAAGTTTTATTTATTCGTGTATTATCCGGGAAGTCCTCTCATGTTGTGGGTTTTATTTTATTAATAACGATCCCAGTTAGTGGCCATTGATTGGCCGGCCCAAAGGCCCAAGTAAATGACACATGGGGCTCCTTCCATAAAAGCTGTCGCCGAACTACCTTGAGTAGGTCCAGTGGCGGCCACTACGAAAAAGAAATATATATATATAGGAGCAATTATGGCTTGCTTCAACAAATCTTTGGGTTGTGAACCATCAAAGAATATTGGGTCATAAAAATGGGTTCTGCGGCCTGACCTGTCTCGGGCCCACCGATGTTTACCAATAGACATCAGGTCATTTATTAACAAGCAATGCAATGAATAGGCCTTTCGTTCCAACATGGCAAATAACGGATAAGGCGTTTCTCGTTCCAGTCAATCGTGCCGGATATGAAAATATTATAAAATTTATGCAGTTGGAACTCAATTTCTTCCTACTTACATCCAACCATTTCGGTCTCCTTTTTGACATGTTGGCCGGCTTAGTTTCTTGTTGGCCATGTTCACTTTACTTTTTTTTCTAGGGCAGCACCCACATTTACTCTTCCTGACGAGAGTCTTATTATCTGTAAAAACGGCTTTCCCGAGAGAGAGAGAGAGAGAGGGAGAGAGAGCCAATGACATCTACCGCGGCAATTCAAGTTTGAGTTTTGTCGGGAAACGGACGCTCCCCAGTTTCTACCGAGGAGGAAATGGGTTAGAAGCCTTGCAGTCGTCAAACTCACTGCTTGATTTCAAATGGTTCTTTTATTGATTGACCTTATTTTGGTTGATAAATTTTAATTTATTAAGATTAAATCACTATATAATTACCATTTTTTTAGCTTTAATTGCTTCTTACTTCTAAATAGCCATCAGACGAGGCCTATAACATTGTGTTGTGTAAGATGCCAAGGTATCATACATGGACTTGTAAAATCGCATCAGCATGAAGATATGAATGAAAATTTCAGCCAGTTATTTAATCCAAAAAAAAAAATCGCTTATAATTGTGGTAAAAGAATTAAGACGCGATGGCCGCTAATTTTGGTCATATATATAAACACAAGTAGTAATCATTCGTGTCCGTATTTCCTGTCAAAATTCAATCAATTTTAGTAATAGTTAATAAAGTGATAATAGAGAAATTATATTAATGGAACGTCTTGATTCCAACGAATTGAAATTTACTGATTTAAATGAAATTAAGTGATACATTTAGTAATTACTAACCTTCTTTTTTTTTTTTTTGGGCCAAGTGAAAATATAAAAAACTATTTACAATTGTCTTTTTTAAAAAAATATATCAAGAAGACTGTTCAACTGTAAGTATATAATTGAATAATGTCTTTTTTTTTTTAATTTTATGAATTCATTACCTCTCTTTTTAGGATTAGAATTTTAACTACTCGGATGCCCTTGAAAAATATTTACATTTGTCTTTTGAGTTTGCTGGAGGGGACCCCCCAATCATGTGATAATTTAGTGGAATTGTAAAGAAGTCATTTACCACAACCAGCGTAAAGTTATTTCCACAGCGAATATGTCCCCAAAAGTTTCCATGGAGAACTGTGATATCGCAATCTTGTTTGGATTAAAATTTAAATTAATTAAGCATCCGTTCGAAGGACTTTAGATTTGACTTTTGGAGATAATTCTTTGAATTACGACCTCCATGTCACGCGACTTTAGACTTGCCATATGCCACCTCGTAGGCAGAGTGGGAGAATTCATTAGACCAGTCTGAATTCAATTGTCAACCTCGTGAGCGTCTTAATTTGGCTTTTTTTACTGGCAATGAATTAGTCTTTACGCATCGCGGACGTTTATGATGGTGGATTTCATGGCTTAGTTTCATGTTTCCATTACCGTTTCCAATTTAATTTCTCATCTGTACAATCATTTAATTCAATGACCACGTTTTTTTTTTTTTTTGGTACAATGTATCTTTGGATGTTTCAAAATTCGTCCTTTTTTCCAGCATAAAATTGGTAGATGTTAAGCAAGTATATATTTCGGCAAGCGACAGTTGACTGATGGTGCAAGGCCATGCACTTTCCAATGTTCTTCACAAATTGTCAACCTTTTAGCTTCGTTGATCGCATTTCTGAACAACAGGGTAGCAAAAATTCACAGCAAAACAGTTCTTCATTCATCATAAAATAATAGCAAAACACTTACTAGATATAGCAGTGATAAACGCGGTGAGACACTATTAATAAAATAAAAAAAGATTTTATTTTTAATGATAGAAAAACAAAGTGAGTTAACTATGAGAGAGAAAATATTAAAAATTTTATATTATTTTATTAATTTCTCTGAAAATATAATATAATAATCGTTACAATTTTATAATCGATACAGCATTTATTCTCTTGTCTATCAACTTTTAATTAGGAGATAGAAAACATTTGTATTATCAGATCCATAAGGATCTCATCTCATTAAACTCGATTTTTTCTTTCGAGAATTAGAAAAAAAAGAAAAAAGACATTTTCCCCCTAAGCAACCTCTTACATGTTCTACACCACGACAGGATTCGGTCGACAACAAATGACATTACACCGCGATAGGATATATGTATGGATGGAGTGGAATGGTATCAACCTCGTTATCAAAAGCGGACACGCCTTCCTTTTCTGCCAGAAGGGAGTAGGAAACTCGGACCAGACTGGTTACAGGTAAAAAAAAACACATAATTTCATGGTCTTGGGGCTTCAACGAGTATTATATCTTGTAAGAGAAAAATGGATGATGACCCGACAATGGAAAAAAAAAAAAAAAAGGGATGAAGGATGTTTGCCCTTGTATTTTGAACTCGGTGACATTGGATTTATTATTAAAAAAAAAAAGATTCAATATATATATATATATATATATATTCGTTCTTCAAACCGAAGACATGTGAATTGTGTTCTGTTATATCTGGTTGAGATTTAAATTTTTCAGTAAAATATCCGAATGGGCGTAAGATTAGTTTGGAGAGCATTGATTGAAGAATTTGACTGAAAACTGCCTTTTAATTCAGAATGGAAAATCCTAGTAAAGTGAGGCATCAGCCATATTTATTCATGCAAAATGACTCTCAACGGCTACCACAAATGCTTTATATCGACAGTGACTACCAAACCACATCTCTCAGCAGGGCATTAATGTTAATTGTTTATAATGCCAGAGGAAATGGAATTCAACACAAGGAAAATGACTTAGACACTGAATTAAACGAATATATTAGCCATTCAATCGAGGGAGGATAAAGTGCAGTCACAGCATATCGAACATATTAATTTTAAATAATACAAATATTTAAAAATTTTTGATTTATTTTAAAAAAATTACTTAAAAAATACTAAAAAATATATCTATTTCAATTAAAAAAATATTTCATAATAAATTAAAATTTTTTCTCAATATTTAACATTATTCATTAATTTTCACTTTTCACTGAAACATGCACTCCCAAATTCATTTACCAGTGCATGCATCTCCTCTCCTTTGGCATTATGATCCGAAGGTCTCTTCTATCTCCTTAAAAAAGCAAAAATACTGGGGGAAAAAAAAGAAAGAAGGCCCTCAGGTGGAGTAAAGTTCAACAAATACAACGATAAATTTTGCAAGGTGGGGATAAAATAACAATTTTTGAAGACAATATACATCACGAGCCACGTTCTTGTGGTGCAATGGAATAGATACCAAGTAAAAAGGCTTGTCAATTTCAGTTTGGAAACTTCGTTCTTGCATTGAAACCGTCTCTATCCTACGGATGCATGTAACATATCTGAAAGCATGTATGAGACTCCATGTCACCGTATATAATGGTCAACAAACAAAATCGATTGGCTTGCACCATACAGCTTTAGAGTTCCATCTGTACATTCCTAATGTGGTGCGACTTCAATTAGGGTACCAGTGAAGGCGTGGCTTGCATAGAGGTAATGTACCAAACAAAATTGATTGGCTTTCAAGAGCCATGTTCCTTTTCTTTTCTTTCGTTTTTGTTTTTGTTTTTTGTTTAAATTAAATGCAGTGTTAATAGAAAAGGAACTAGTATCTCTACAGTTCGTACGTACTGATAAAATGTTGATGTGGAGGTTGTGAGTTGCAATGAATGGCGACCATCAAAGCTTTGCTTACTTCCAACTAACTCATTTAACGCAGACACCCATATCTCTCTTCGCTCCATATATTCAGTATCCTGACCCCCTCATCCCCCCCAACTCGTGCATGGCTTCACCCTTGCCGTGACCTCTCGGCAGTAAGCCTCCTCCAGATCCCCCAGCCCCACCCAACCTTTTTTTCTCTTTTCTTCGTGGAAGTAATTACTCCTCCCCAGCTACACTGTTTTGAATAAAACTTTTTGCTCTCTCTCTCTCTCTCTGTTTTTTTTTTGGGGAGGGGGGTTGCTGTTAGTTTTGGGTGGCTTAACTATGGTGAACTGGGTTGTTGGTTTTGTTTTGAGGAGTTGAATTTCTGGGAAATATTTGTATTTGAATTATCGCCAATGTTTTCTGGATTTTTGCTGTTTCAATGGCGTCTTACAAATTTTATTGGATAAATATGCTTTAAGGAGCACTTGACAGAATTTTTTTGTGACATGGTCAAATATTATTATTATATTAGTTCACATATTCTGACGGTTCTTTTTGCAGTAACAATCCAGACGGTCAACAATTTTCCTGTAGCTTTTTTGTTTTTTTGTACTAATTATTGTTCTGCATGCGTTCATTTTTGTGGTATCTTTTGCTGGGTTTTTCAGGTTCACTTTTGCTAGACGTCGTATATAATTGGACTGCTTGCTGAGGCTTACTCTGCCTCTGGATCTCTTTTGCCTCGTTAAAAGTAAAAAGGTGATCCTTGTTCATCTCCATTGTGAGGATAATTATTTTTCTTTCCTGTTTTATTATCTCCTGAAGAAGAAAATTGATGGGAGTATACCTGAAACTTTTCTGGTAGTGCAGCCCAATTCATTTAATAGAGTTGAATTATAATTAGTTGTTTCTTGTTTTTTGAGTTCTCTAAACATTTTCCTCTTTTAATGCGCAACAAGCTTGACCTTTTTTTTTTTTTTCCCTTATTCCTTTTGGAACTTGTCACCTACTCTTCTTCTTCTTCTTCTTCTTCTTCTTCTTCTTATTCTTCTTGTTGTAGGGTAGGCTTGTCATCTACTCTTCAGCATCCGTATATTTGCTTTCGTTTGATTGTGTATTAGTTCCTCTGGCGTGTCATCCACTCTATATTTTCCACATGTTCGACTCTTTTTATTGTTTAGTACTTCCTTTTCTGAGTCGCGAATCATTCCTTTTGATTTCCATGTATTTTACTTTTTCTAAATATTATTTCCTCTGCCTGGTCTGTCATTTATTCTTCATAATTTCCACGTATTGACCTTGCCCTCAGGCTCCCTCAATTCGAATCACAGTTATTAAATTCGGTTCGAATAAAAAATTAAATTATTAAGTTACTGATTTAACTAACGAATGATTTCGATTGGATTTATACTTAGAGTATTTTTTTTTTGGTATCAATAAATATTATCTAATAATTAACATTAATGTAATCATATATACATTATATGTCTCTAACTTTTTATTTTCCCCTTCAATCAAAATTCTAAATTTATTGTCTTTGTAGAGATACTATAAACATTAATATTACATAATAAAAATAATATATTTAAAAATATTATATCCCTTAATTTAGAGATTTAAAACAATTAATGCATATGAATGAGACGAGATAGAAAAATTAAAAGATTCAAATTATATACATAAATCTATTTAGTATCAATTTATACTATAACTAATTACAATAATATAAACTGATATTTATGTGAATTAGATATAAGGTCTCGTTATAATTTTGTAAGTCGCCCTATTTTAATTGAAAATCAATTTAGTCTGGTTGGATTGGATCAAGTGACTGTTTGAATGAGGAAAAAAAATCTGGCCAATGAGTTTATCGGATTTTCCCGATTCAAATGTCCAATGAGATTTTGTTGACAAATCCAACCTGAACTAATGACCAGTTCACTGAGTTATTGGTCGGACTCACTGGTCCGAATTGAGTTTGACAACACTGATTCAAACCACTTATCATAATGTGGTGTAATTATATATAAGACCTGCTACAGTGATGAAGCCCTGTATATGGGATCCATACTGAGAGCGAGGAAAAATGAATGGGTTCTACTTACTTTTTTCCAAAAAGATTTGTGACACCCAAATAACTAAAGTAAATGTACATATAATATTATATGATATACATAGAGTATATATATGGAATCTTTATATAAACAACAACAATCATAATAATAATAATATACAAACAGCACAATTTTTTTAATTATATGCCCATTTTTATTAACTGTTTGCATATTTTACTGGACTATTCACACTTTACATCTTAAGGGCAAAAAACAAAAAAAAACAAAAGGAGGCGAGCCCCGTCACCCCCCAGGTCCATTAACTTTTCCCTTACATATGATAAACTTTATCGAGCTTGTTGACTTGTCATCCAGTAATTAGTGCTTGGTATTCAATAAATCTGGCCATGTTGATACTAATCACTAACTAATCTACTCGTCGCGTGGTAATTCCATTGATGTCTCATTTTATTTTATTTTATTTTATTTTTTTCATTCCTTACATCTCCAAGAATTATGTCTGTAATCGTGTTCATTTCCTTAATTCCTTAGAAATACATACGACATTTATATTTACAACCAACCACGGTCCACGTAGTTAATCATATTAGACCAGAAGTCAAGGTTATGAATGACCGCATACATGAAGGATTTAATGCCCCCCACATCATGAAGTAATAATTCCACGTCTTCTTTCTACAAGTGTGGTTGGTGACTGGTTCCTACTTATTGCATGAAGCTAAGTTTCTTGCAGGTTTCTGTAATTACAGAACTTTGAAAAAAAAAAAAATGAAGGTTTTTTCCGCTCAAGTAGAGGCTGGCAAGGAAGGAAGAGATGGGCAGCCGTCTGTTGGTCCAGTGTACCGGAATCTACTCTCCAAGAATGACTTCGCTCCTTCTGACCCTGACATGTCCACTGCTTGGGATCTCTTCAGGTCTTTAAATTTGTTTAAGAGTTTCTTTTTTTCTTTAATTTGCTTAAGTACATTTATCAATTCACGTAAAAGTGACTGTTCTATGTATTACTGTAAGCTCCCATAGCTTGGCATTATTTGTTTAGCATCAAATGTTCACTTGTAAAGACTCTTCTCGTTTATACTGCTGAATGCCTTGGGAAATGAATGACTTTTGCTGGCAGCGTCTCTGCGAAGAAGTACCCGGGTAATAAAATGCTGGGGTGGCGAAAATTTGTTGATGGAAAGGTAAGAATCTTGTCGATAAGCCGAGTAAGTTGGAAATTTTTCACAATTCGAGTGGTTTCCAAAGTTTGGTGTTTTCTTTCCTTTCCTGTTTCTCCTCTCCTCTAGCCGGGCCCCTACCTCTGGAAAACTTACAAGGAAGTTTATGAAGAAGTTTTGCAAATTGGTTCTGCATTAAGGGCATTTGGCGCTGAACATGTAAGTATACACTAGAGTATTTGTCAGGTTCTTGGACCAAATCGGCATGTTATGAAAGTTTTTACAAATAATTGCTTTTCTTTATTGCTCTTTCGAGTGACAGGGCTGTCGGGTTGGGATTTATGGATCAAACTGTCCACAGTGGATTGTCGCGATGGAGGTCTGGTTTTGGTAGTTTCTCCTTTTAATGTTCCCTGCAAGATCTTTTTCTGCGCATTTCTTTTTATTTGTTAAATTCTAAGAGAGCCAACGGATAAACAGTTTGTTTGAATTCTGTGCAGGCTTGCGGTGCGCATAGTTTGGTTTGTGTACCTCTCTATGATACACTTGGTAACTTCTCGGTGGAGATCTCTCAATTATAGAATTCCTATTTATTCAACTTCACTTGGTAAAAGGAAAAAAAAATTGTTTTCTCCACAAAAAATTGTTCATACCCAAACAAACTAAATTCATTTGAATATTGTTGTTCTTTGGAGCTCGAAGCTTTGCAGAGAACTGTTAAGATGATTGTCAAGCATGTTTTTCTTTCCCTTATCAAGTGTCAAAGGCAAGTCTGGAGTCTGCTGCTATTTTATTTTACTTTTTTTACTGGTATTTCAAGAAGTGTAGCTTAGTTATTTCCAGTTCCAGCTCTCCTCTGCATGTCGGTGCATACTACATAGTTAAACTCTTCACCGGTGATGAGTTTTCTAAGGAATGTCCTTTCTTTTTGGGGGCGGGGGGGTGGGGGCTTAGATTTTTGTCCTATGTGTGTCCAACGCCATACTGTGAGCAGCTATTGGATTTGTTGATAGTTCATATCTGAAATCAATAAATCCTAGAATGTTTAGTGAATGAGTCGTCCTGGATGCAGGTCCTGGTGCAGTTAACTTCATTATAGGTCATGCAGAAATTGACCATGTCTTTGTCCAAGACAAAAAGGCCAAAGAGGTGACTTCGGTTATACTTATGCTTGCTTTATGCCTTTCCGTCTAAGTTTGGATATACGATTGGTAACTTTTTTCCTCACCGGACTTACACCGATGATTGCAGCTGCTTAATCCAGATTGCCTGTCTTCTCAACGGCTTAAAAGTGAGACTTGGTGGATAAGTTTAGATTTTCTAGGACACTTAATGCGAGATTCTGCTAATCTTAGCTGTGCTTGCAGCTATTGTTTGCTTCACTTCTCTGACAGCCGAAGAGAAAGATAAAGCAGCGAATATGGGGATAAAATCATACTCATGGAAAGAGTTTCTACGCTTGGTTAGTTGTTATTTCACTTGTCTACCCTGCAGAAACTTGTCTAGGCCCTGTGGAACTAAGACATATTAGTTTGCTATTTGCAATCCCTGGAATATCCCGACTTCAAACTTAGATTTTTTTTTCTTTTTTTTTTATGTCAGGGAAAAGAAAATCCATCAGAGATATTGCCACCGAAGCCTTTTAATATTTGCACAATTATGTATACAAGTGGCACCAGTGGAGATCCCAAAGGCGTTGTTTTAACACACGAAACAGTTGCTTTATTCGTAAGAGGCATTGATCTGTTTATGGAGCAATTTGAAGACAAGGTAATGATCAATATCTATTATCCCTTGTTAGTTTTCTCACTTCACTTGATTATTCAGTTGTTAATTGTTACCTATGTCGTTTGATTTTGACAATTATAGCACAGTTTTACTGAACTATTTACATTAGAATGCATCCCCTTGTCAGTACGTGGATGCACTCCTCACAAGATTTTATTGAAATTTTCACATAGCCTATCATTTTCAACTGCTTAAATTTGACTTTGATCCTTTCTAGCCTCTTGTCATTCATACTGATATATACATCTGACTGAAATAGATGACAGTGGATGATGTCTATCTTTCTTTCCTGCCTCTTGCTCATATTCTTGACCGCATGATTGAAGAATACTTTTTCCGCAAAGGTGCTTCTGTTGGCTATTACCACGGGGTATGTCTCTTGCAGTCTCTATAATTTGGACTCAGTAACCAAGTACTGCCATGGTTTAGTTGCAATTTTCTGTGCTCATAGTTCACCACTCAAAGTCATTTTGGTTTATTTGGAAGGATTTGAACGCAATAAGAGATGATTTGTTGGAGTTGAAACCCACACTTTTAGCCGGTGTACCTCGAGTCTATGAAAAAATACATGAAGGCGAGGAAATTTTGCCAGTCATCTTATTTTGAACTGACTCTGAATTATGCAGAAATTATCATGAGACTTGCTTCTATTTCAGCTATAAAACAGGCACTACAAGAACTCAATCCAGTTCGGAGGCGAATTTTTGATGCTCTGTATAAACAGTAAGCTGTTCTTCTGGAAAATATCTAATGTTCCCTTCCTCAGCACTGACTCTCTTTAAATACATGTGTGGTGGACTAATGATGTTGAGGTACCTTGGCTTTTTGTACAGCAAACTTTCGTGGATGAATAGGGGTTATAAACAGAAATATGCATCACCATTGGCAGATCTGCTAGCATTCAGGAAGGTTGATCTCATCTCCCATATGGGCTCTTTCATGCTGAAATTTTAGCCACTTGGCAGCTCATACTCATTGACTGAATAGTTTCTGCTTCAACTATTGTGGAACATTGATTCATGAACCTGAATTAAAAATAATTGAAATAGTCATTCGGGAAAAGCTTGTGATCTTTTGCCCACCATTGCCTTGGTATTGGGCTACGGAACCATTTCACTTATCGCTCTAGGACCTGCCTCTCAACTTTTGGGTTTCCCTTTAACGTTCATTATTTTCATCTCCTTTTCCTTTTTATTAGGTCAAAGCAAAGTTGGGTGGCCGGCTTCGACTAATAATATCTGGAGGTGCAGCCTTGAGCACTGAGGTGGAAGAATTTTTGCGTGTCACTTGCTGCGCCTTTGTCGTCCAAGGATATGGTATATAACTATGTTAATCAGACGCGTGTGTGTAGAGACTGTTATTAACTCACCTAGGAATTTATCTCTCAAAAACTGTTCTCCTACAAACTCTAGTTGGGGAAAAGAAGTGCTTAAACTGTGGTAAGTGATGATCCTAGGGGGATCCTCGTCCAAATTCCCAAGATTAATTATCAGAACTTGCACTTTATCATGGAAGTTGCTTCGTATTGGCACAATGCAGCTTTTGTTCAAATTTTTTTTCAGACAGCCGGTTTTACAAGCATTGGGCCATTTACTTTGTGGTTCACGCAGGGTTGACAGAAACCTGTGGGGCAGCCACACTTGGCTTTCCAGATGAAATGTCCACGCTGGGTACTGTTGGATCTCCAGCTGTATACAATGAGCTGCGGCTGGAGGAGGTTCCAGACATGGGTTACAATCCACTAGGGAATCCTCCTCGTGGTGAGATTTGTCTGAGAGGAAAGACTCTTTTTGCTGGATACTACAAAAATCCTGAACTGACAAGAGAATCCATGAAGGATGGGTGGTTTCATACAGGTCAAGCATGACTATGCCTGGTCAAAACTGAACTTTTCTAAGTTGGTTTCATTAGTCATTTCCTTCTTTCTGCGTCTTCAGGGGACATAGGAGAAATTCTTCCGAATGGACTTGTTAAGATCATTGATAGGAAGAAGAATCTGATAAAACTCTCACAAGGGGAGTATATTGCAGTTGAGTACTTGGAAAATGTTTATGGAATCGTTCCAGTTGTGGAAGATGTAAGCTTGTTTTCCCACTTCAACTGTCTTATGCTCGTTAAGTTAGTCAAACTCACACTGATCTTTGGATAATGCCTGTTTTCAAGATCTGGGTGTATGGAGAGAGCTTCAAGTCAATGCTAATTGCGGTAGTTGTATTGCATGAAGAAAACACAAGAAAGTGGGCATCCTTGAATGGTCATCATATGGCTTCATTCCTGGAACTCTGTTCTCTTGATCAGCTCCATCAATATGTGCTTTCAGAGCTCAAGTCTACAGCTGAGAGAAACAAGGTAGTCCTTTCTTAACGCATCATCCAATTTCAGTTCAGGATTTAGATGTTCATAGCTGTCCTTATTGCTTGAGGTTTCCTGCCTTCTTTCAGTCCTCGCTAACCTCATTTTCTTCCTTATCTTTTGGCCGCTTAACTAGCTGAGAGGTTTTGAATACATCAAGGGAGTGATACTGGAGTCCTGTCCTTTTGACATGGAAAGGGAATTAGTGACCGCAACGCTGAAGAAGAAAAGAAATAAACTACTTCACCATTATCAGGTGATTGGAGTAACTCCCTTGCTCTTGTACCTCAGCTACTATCCTGTAAACAAAATCTGAATGCAGACTCAATAAATTTTCTAATGCTCCACAGGTGCAAATCAATGAACTCTATAGGAAGTTGGCCCAAGGCTGAGCATACAATCAGTCAAACCTGGATGAGATCAATGATGTGCGGTGCTAGTTGCGAACCCCCCATTAATGATCCTGTGGGCCTTTGCTTCTTTATCATGTATGTATGTATGTATGTATGCATGTATACACGATAACAGCCATTTATGTGTTTGGGCTTAGGCTTGCGACAATAAATATATCCTTTTGATGAATGAGCGAGTATTCTACTTAAAATGAAATGAAATGCAGCTCTTTGGTAGCAGGAAAGGGAACCAACCATTAACAAATTATTGCAACTTTATATCCACAATAATGCACGCAACTATGGTTGTTGCAACGTTACGGCCACAATCGGGGTTAGAAATTTAAATGCCAGACAAGTACATAAAGTTCGAATGTAGTTGCATTTCCCGCCCAGAATCACCGCAAGAGGAATCTTTTATCGGAGCCCCTTTGTCCTGGTACAAAATGCTCTCCCGATATGCATGATGCCCATGGACTGTTCGGTAAATGCCTGTAAAAGACATGAAAAATATTGTGCTGTCGACCTTTAACAGAACAAAAAGACCCGGATGCAATTTTTAAGCATTTCCTTGATTTACAAAGGGTCGGTCTTGCATTCTGTGTTCCTAGGGGGGCCCTTAGTGGTTAAAGCGGTCTCGGTCGATACGTTCAGCGTTTTGGTGCCCCAAATTCATTGTGAAATCCGTGATACTGGAAAATGTCAAATGTTTGGCCTAAACCAAAAACAAAAGAAAATGTCCAATTGTTTACTTCGCTTGTTGACATGCATGGCAAAATCAGGTGAAATTGGTGCGGCCTAATGTGTCAAGCATCAAGAGCATTGGAGCATTTCGAGGGAATGATCAGATGTGGCATTATCCTTCTTGTTACGGAACCATTCTCTCTCTCCAAAAAATTAATCTATTGAGTATTCAGCGCCCACGTTTATAAGATTCATGATCCCTCACTTTTCCGACGTAAGATCCATGACATTCTTTCTCACCGAATCCATCGACGTCCTTGTCATAGACCGGAACCCCCCTTCCTACTCCCCCTATTTTCGGGCCTAGAGCGGTGGCGGACATCAGGTTACATTTACCAAAATTTTGTCTGCGTAAATGGAGGACTAGTTGAGGAGAGTGCAAGGCACTTTGGGTCAATGAACCCAAAACGGAACACAAGCGCAGTTGGAACATTTCACATGCATGGTGGACTCCTATGGGAGAGAGGGGCGGTAGAACAAAACAAAGTAATCGATCAAGTTAATGCCATTTGAGCCTGACACAGTTCCGGGCGCTGTTTGCATTATAGTTTAGAACTGGGTGCATATGCCGTGGATCGAATTCAGAGGTTCAAGGAAGATCATCCCACAGCCTTTAATATATTGCTAACGATTCATACCAAGGGGCGAGCGGATGATCTAGTTGAAGAAAATGATGAAAGTCAAGCATTTTTAACCCAAAAAAAAAAGGGGGAAAACCAAGAGGCAGACAGTTGAATTGAATCTCCCTCGTGCATAAGGTAAGCCCAATCAGCAATTATCCGTGGGAAAGGCACCCAGTTGGTGACACATTTGACTTGCAGCGAGGGCGAGAGAGAGAGAAAGAGAGAGAGAGAGAGAGAGAGAGAGAGAGCCTTTTGTCCACATTCGCTATTCTTCCGACGTTTCAACATCTAAACATCAGATAGCAACTAAACCATAAGTAGTAGAACAGAAACTGGTCACTAGAATCAATAGTTCAAGAAATGGCACAAGACAAGCTGGGGCGCTAGGCGCATTCAAGATGTGAAAAATAATAGTTGTAAGGCACAACCTCATTTTCTCTGCCTTGCAGTCAGGGTTCGGAAGTAGCACACTTCATTGTTCCTGATCTTTGCTCGGTGTTCCTCTTCACTTTTTGTTCTTGCTCTCATCCCTATCTCTCTCCCGCTTCCTGTAAAGCTTCTCAAGAACCCGCTTGGCCTCACATTGAGGAAAGTTTGTCAAATCATAGTAGTGTGGTGCCACGTCTACTAGCCTTTAGACCAAAGAAATTTGATAATTAGAGAACTTTGGAGCAAACATTGTTCACTAAGCAAAAACCAAGTTCATAAATGGTATAAAATACACAGGTATAACACAAGAATCATCAAGAAACTGACTAACCATTCACCACGAATATCTGTCACTGTCCGAATAAAATTCCGGCTGGTCAGGACATACTCATTGTAAATGACCCACTCTGGCTTGTGATCCAGACAATTTGACGGATGCAAGTGCACCACCTGCAAGAGAATAATTATTAAGAACAAAAGAAAAAAGATTTTCTTGTCGTACCATCTCCTCAATATCCTCTGACATCATTTCTAGGAAGCAGAGAAACTTGCAATGGAGCATTGTAGTTGTAGGGAAAGAATCTCAAGATTAAGAGGAACATATGCATAAAAAATGGTACATACTTGGTTGTCTTTCACAGTCAAGTAGTGTCCAGTGCGTTCCAGATGAGCAACCTGCATAAAATATCCTGCTAGCATAGCTTTCCTTATGTTGACATAATAGTCACGGCTGGAAAAATCTGTGCTGCATTGCTTGAGGTTAAATCTAGCCATGATGCGCACAAGCTGTTGTCTAACATTGTCAGCAGCCTTCAATGCCCTATGATTGATAAAATTTTCATAGCACCAGGACGAATCCTCATCTGCAACCAATTTAAAGATATGTAAGATGCTAACATCCCTATAATTCACAGTTAAACGAACAACTTTGGAAAAGGAAAAAGCAAATACTCACTGTTCTGCTTATATGCATGGTACACGTTTAAAAGCGTGAGGTGATCTCCATCAATGTGCCCAAATCTAGCTTTTGCTTCATCAGCAGCCTTCTGTGCCTCCCTAGGGCGGACAAAGCAATTGGGTACTAAAGAAAGAATTTGGTTGCCAAAGAAGAGGCCATGGTAGGTCAGCAGATGCATACAGGCGAGACGACACCATTTGCTTCATGAGATAATACTGAGAAACTGCAACTATCCGCATCAGCACCTACTTAGAATCTGATGGTGCATGCCAAACGGGGGCATGAAACCAACACAAGACAGTTGCTGATGACAACCTAATTGGATGCATTGTTTCTTCAACTGCATGCATGTAGCTTTGCACACACAGGCATGCAATTAAAGATCTACCACATTGCACAGGAAATTGACTGTGCAAAAGGCATATAGCAAGGGGTGCATTCAATGATGATGCCACCCAATGGCACATACTTCATTTTATTTAATATGACTCATGAACAATACAAACAATTCAGAAAGCAAATAATCTTACCTGAAAGCATAGCAGATATTGAAAGAATCTCATTTGAACAGTTGAATTCAGGGCTGATGACAAGCATCTTTGACATCTGAGGATCTAAAGGAAACTCACTCATGAGCTCACCCAGCTTTGTCAAGTTTCCTTCATCATCTAATGCCCCCAAATAATTCAAAACCTCTAGTGCTCGCATCAATGTCTCAGGGGCGGGTGGATCCATGAAATCAAAATGCACCAGATCATCAATCCCTAGTTTCTTTAATGTCAGAACCGTGTTGGCAAGGTTAGACCTCAATATTTCTGGATATGTCTGTGGTTGAAGATCTTGATTAAAACTTTTCTCAGTGTATAGTCTGAAACATTTGCCTGGCTGAGTTCTTCCAGCACGCCCTGCCCTCTGGTGGGCACTTGCCTTTGAGATTGGTGACACTAGCAAGGACTCAACCCGTACTCGTGGATTATACACTTTTTGTTTGGCAAAACCAGGGTCAATAACATAAACGATTCCATCTATGGTCAAAGAAGTTTCTGCAATGTTTGTTGAGACAACAATTTTCCTTCCAGCAGGCCCACCCTCAGTTAGAGCAGGGGGAGCATGTTCGAATATTTTCTGCTGCATGGCAGGTGGAAGAGTTGAATAAAGAGGCACTACTTTTACTGGCCCCACCTGTTCCCCCATATTCCAATTTCCTTTGTTAACTTGCGGCACGCATCTTCTATTTCCTCCTCACCAGTAAGAAAAACAAGAATGTCCCCAGGGATTTCACACGTATGAATCTGTACAACTGTCCGAATTGCAGCCTCCAGATAATCCCTTTCAGGTTCCTGGGTGTAAAAGATCTCCACTGGATGAAGCCTACCAGGAACCTTCATAAGAGGTGCACCATTAAAATAACCCTGAAACTTCTCAGCCTCTAATGTGGCACTCATCACAACTAGCTTCATGTCAGATCTATTTCTCAGAACTTCTTTAAGAAGTCCAAAT
Organism: Ceriops zippeliana; assembly: GCA_037897445.1. Lineage (NCBI taxonomy): Eukaryota > Viridiplantae > Streptophyta > Magnoliopsida > Malpighiales > Rhizophoraceae > Ceriops > Ceriops zippeliana. Next base: position 2,657,610 of record JBAPLH010000104.1, on the reverse strand, counting down.
AGCACATCGGTTGCCAGAGTTCGTTCATGTGCCTCATCAAGGATTATTACTTTGTAGCGCTCCAAAAGAGGATCTGTCATTGCTTCTCTCAAAAGCATACCATCAGTAAGATACCTGATATGGAACAGAAATTAAAAAATAAGTATGCCATTTTTATGGCATCTTGAATACAAGCAACCAGAAAGAATAACACTGCAGACCAAGAAAATGTTATTACACAGGCATGTAGAAAAACATAAAATAGAACTCACTTCAAAACTGTTCTTGCACCGCTGCAGTCTTCAAAACGAATACTATAACCAACTTCTTCACCAATATTTACATCCATCTCCTCAGCAACACGTTGAGAAACAGACATTGCAGCCACCCTACGAGGCTGAGTGCACCCAATCATCATCTTCCGGCGCCTATCTGCAGTCTCCAGGTCCACAGCTTCCAGAACAAACTGAGGAATCTGTGAAAAAGCATATATTTCATTAATAGATTATGCAAGTCCAACAAACAAAAACCTTTATTGCATAGTATAAAAGAAAAAACAGAAGAAGGAAAAACACTGAATCTCTACATGCATAGTAACTATCCTTTATCTCTTCTTCTGACGAGTAAAAGAAAAATGCAAAGTATAATTCCTCAACAAATCAGTGATATTGCTGACAAATTCAATTTCCACCAACCCTGAACCCAAGTAGCCCATCTATAACCACCGGTTCACAACTAGAAGTCAATTTAGTGGCTTATACCACTACATCACCATGATTCTAGTATGGTCTGCTGAGGTTGTAAGTAAGCATTAAGCCGTCAACGAAAAGGAGAATTCAATACACAAAAAGCAAATAATATCATTGCTTTTTCTTAGAACCGCCCCCCCCCCCCCCAAAAAAAAAACACACACACACAAAGAAGCTTATTAACCTGAGTAGTTTTGCCGCTACCAGTCTCACCGACAAGGACAAGAACCTGGTTGTTCCTCAAAGCCTGCAAGAACTCCTCCTTCTGTTGCCAGACAGGTAAACTCTTCCTCTTCTGCAATATATCGTAGTATCTCTGCGAATAAGGCCTTCCATTCCACCGATTTATCAAGTTGCTTCCGCCTCCGTTATTGCTCAACCCGGCCACTCCTCCACCGTTCGCTTTCCCGATCTTCGCCGATAACGACGTGTCGTCCACCACGTCGAACAAGCTCACTTTCCTCTTCCTCTCCGTACCCATCCAAATTTTTCCAAGCCCCCTAACCGCGGCGAACTTAACTAAATCCGACGGAGGATTGGCGTAAGCCCTAGAAATAAATTTTTGATTTCGTGGTTTTTTTTTTTTTTAAGAAATAAATAGAGAAATGCAATTGAAAGAAGAGAGGAGGCTAGGGCCAGCGACGACGACGGCTTTGTAACTTCAATATCGGACAAGGAAATTTCGCGATTTTCCTTCGTTTTGTGGTGCTTTAGATTTAGTTATGTACTTGCGTATTCGGGTCAGAGTCGTCGGACGGTCGGGTCGAGTTTGAGGTTCACTATAACTTGATCGATAATGGGCTGAATGGCCCAACTTCAATTTTGACTTAATGGGCTGAAATGTGCCAGCTCCGTTTGGGTCTTGTAAATCCTCACTATTCTGCAAGATCTGTAAAGGCTGCAAATGGGCTTGTTTAGAGCTTCTCTCATGCCCCTGCCTTTATTTTTATTTTTTACATGGGAATTAAAGTTTTCTTTTAGCGAAATTCGAGTTAAAAAAAAAATTTTTTTTTTCCTAATCTATATTACAATTGAGTAATGTTACGCTACTGAGAAACTTGCAACCTTTTTCTTTTTCATGATTAAACTGATATTGAGGATGATTTTTTTTTTTCAGAGATCCAACCCCAACATGGACTACAAGGCAAAGAGATGCTTACTTTATCAATTAAGCCGATCTCTGGAATTTGATTCCTTCAAATAGAACCCATCATTTAATTTAGATTACCGTAATCATCTTTTTTATTTTTGTGGAGATTAAAGATCGAATTCTAGATCTAAAATCAAGAATTCAATTAACTTTATCAATAAATAGTGTCGCCGATGGTTATATGTTTGTTTTGTTATTGGGCAGCTTTCTTGGCACATTCTCCTTTTGCGCTTACCCCCTCTTTCAATTTAGAAACAAGAATAAAACCCATTCAATTTCCAATAACAACCCGGATTCCGATTTGGCCCACGCCATCCTTAAGTAACCGACCGGACCAATAATGCTGGACCGAGCACCGCCTATGCGTTGGCAGGCCTATTTATTACTGGACCATAGTCTCCCAGGACAGGATTCCGACTTCCCCGAGGCATAATAAAAGGCTCCGTGCCGGCGCAAAGACGCAAAACTGCTATTTGCAAACTGTTTCAAGTAAATGTCGGTTCTCTCCTTCTTTTTTCTTTTTGGTTGGACAGGATAGATAAATCCCGTTTTTTTATCTGGATGTTTCGGAGTTGATGAAAAAGCTATTTATAAAATGGACGTGTAAAAAAATCGGAATTCATGATTGCGGATTCGACCGATACAGAAGAAAAACTAAAAGACCAGTTCTGCACAACTTCGCTGTCTGGAGCATATAAATTCGACACGTTGCAATGTCATTTTCTCGCCTTCAATGGGGATTGAGGCATATCATCCAGCGTTACCAATATGTGGTCCTCTGTTTGCAATCGAATTTCGTGATGATTGTTTGTTAAGCATTAACGAACCAGTTACCAATATAAATATCATAAAGTGGGACAAACCTGTGAAAGGAAATTGTCACCAATTACGAGGTTATGGGCTGAATCAGTTGGCGAGTTCCAGGCACAGCCCCAAGCAAGCAGAAAGGTTTCCTCTTAATTATTTGTCGCCGTTGAGGTTTGATGGTTAAGTGTGTCAATCGAATAATCGCCTGGCACGTTCGGTGGGTACTGTCGCAGTTGGCACCACAAGTAAATGAGACGTTAAGTTGATGTTACGGTCATGAGAATGACATCAATCATAGCATCCAAGAGAGTGCAGAGATAACTCCGGCCTGCAGTGGTAAGACTCAAGACTCAAGACAGCCATGAAAGTAAAAGTTTTTCTGCGGTTGGGATAGACTTTTATCACGGAGGCAGAAAATTCAAAATAGACGTCGCCTCGTATATATGCGTCCTCACATGCTCCGCCCAATGGTTGCCTATGCATCTAACTTAAAACGCTGGATGGCATTAAATTGCATAAGAATTAATGTAGAAATTGAATTACTACACCATGATTCTCTCAAATTCTTAAAATAAAATATGGATCATTATTTCGATATATCAAGAAAAAAGAAACTAAACTGATCCTTAATCTTCTTCACAAGCAACAGGAATATGAATATGTGAGCTATCACAACAGTTTCATGTTAATTATTTAACTTTGGCCTCTTTTTTTTTTTTTTTGGGCCAACTATAATGATAAACAGTATTTACTTAATGGATCTCAGATTCTGATGGTGCACTTGCACGTGGGTGCTATATAGTGACAAATATTAAGAACATGATTTCTGAATTTTTTATTTGATTTGAAATCAATTGCCCGTCTGTCTAATCAATGTTACTGTCACGTCTGTTTTAGATACCTAAGTGGATATTTTCGTCAATCAAACATCCATTTCATTGGAATTTTGGTCCGACGGCACAATGCAATTTGCCGTCATCTTAATTATTACGAATAAATGAACCATCTCTATTTCGATTTTTTTTTTTTAAGTTTACCATTCCACCTTGAGTTATTGTAGAGTCTCCAACTAAATCGCAAGTTTATACAGGTCATTAAAATCTGCCACCAGTACGATTGGGAATTGGGATTTTAAAGTGTTAATTTGCTTAAGCTTCTATTCTCAAGGCATCTCGTTTGTTTATGGGCAGAAGGCCTCGCAATTAAGATGCATGTGCGACTTGAGTGAATGCACGTGCTCATGGGCCTCATCGTTGCTGCAGCAGTAGCATTTACAGCGAACGACTTCAACTCAACATACAACTTTTGGCTCACGAGTGCTTAGATACAACAACAATTTTTTTAGTTGTTTTATTTTTTTTAACTTTAATTGATTCTAATTTTGAATTCCAGATTTTTTAACTCTAAGTGTAACTCCACGCTACCATTGAGCTACTGACGCTACAAAATCTTTTGGATTCATACAACTCAATTTCACGGCATTGCAGGAGCGTTAATTTCATATAAATAGGGGGCTTAAAAACATATAGCGATATTGTAAATTCAATTCTATTAAACATTCTCAATACACAGGGATTTGCGGATGAAGTATAGATTATATTACAAATTAAAAAGGAAAACTAAGCTACGATTGGTAGGCTATATGATCCGGCATAACAGTGAACAAATATGCAACATCTTTGATTTTGTTTTGGCCCATTACATATGTCTTTGGGGTCCGTTACTGTTAATTAGCACGCCTTCATTGCCAGCCAAGGTCAAGTACTTGTCTCTTCTTGTAAGTTTAGTGCACTCAAAGCCCAGTGCCTTGCTAATCTCAGTCTGCACATGATTGGCGACGTCAAATCTTGACGCCTGATCACTAGCGGGAGAATTCGACAGCCCGTGCACGCCCTGAAGCACTCGGATAGTGTAAAGTGGCAGAGGGTTCATGAGAAAATAAAGCGGGTCGAGGCACTTGAGCCCACCAGCCGTTGTTCCATAAAACATGGTCACATCGGTGTCCAAGGCAACGGGGATTATTTCGTCACTCATCTCTGTGAATAATGGGCTGAACCTCAAGAGGTACGGTTCTCTGCATGTGGTTCCTTCAGGGCAAACGACAAGATCCCCTCGACTCAATAACTTCTCCATCATCTGTGCATCTCGCTCCCGATTACGGATCAATCGAACGGTCTTGATTGGCGATAGTATCTCTGAGACCCTGCTAAGGCTGTATGTGACCGCTGTTAAGTTCTTCTTTAAAGTGAACGATAGGTATATGGGGTCCAGCAGGGTTCTGTGGTTGCAAACATAAAGGAGGCCTTTTTCGGGAGCACCTTGTGTAGACCTTGGATGCGAATGGGAACTTTCGGGTTTTGCCATTGTTAAATGAAGCCCGGCGAAGGATAAAATGGGTAGGGACATTTCGTAGGGAAGAGATAAGGCAGCAACGGCCCTGAATATGGCAAGGATAAACCCAAATGGGAACCACATGAAAAGCGCCAGAGAGGATATTGGGGTTGGCTTCATGGCAAGCCTACCGTCATGGAAGATGAGCGACTTGGGGTATTTGTCTCTCGCTAGATTTTGCCAGCTTCTCTTGTCTGCTGTTTTGACCAAATAAATATCCTGTTTGCAACAATGGAAAGTTAGTTTAACCTCAACATTTACCAAAAAAACCAAAGATACTATAAAAATGTGGCAGGTTTGGAGCCATAAATTCATCTAACAATCAAGCTATATATAGAATCTCATTCACTCGATGAATTTTAAATACAATAAAGAAGCGATCTCTATATTTAGTAATATTTGAACTGCTTACACCAAAATAAATAAATAAACAAAATAATATTCGAGCTGCTGCATGTTACGGAGAAAATCTCCCGAAAGTTGAATGACAAAAATGATGTTCCATTTTAATTTACATAAATGAAGACTCACGTATACTGATTGTCAAATGGAATATGAAAATCTCACCTTGCAATTAGAAAACAAATGATGATCAAGGGATCGGTCCAAGCTACTTATGCCAACCAAATCACGGCTAAGCGTCTCGTGGTCTTCAAGTATCTCCTCCAAAGTTGGCGCGTCTGCCCTTTTCTTTTCCACGAGTCCAACAAAATATCCACAGATTGACTTGAGCTCCCTCCCAACAACGGCATCGATCTCCAAGTATTCCTTTAGGAAACTCTCGATCATTACCCGAGGAAAGTCACTCACAGCCACCTTTTTCCCACCTTTCTTCAGTATCTCGAATGCCTCCGAGCCAACGTCCTCCAAGAAAAACTTTGGCAAAACAGCTCTTTGAACTCTAAAGCTGTCTTTTTTTATCCCAAAGAAGCAGACCATAACCATGACCCTCAAGCCCATTTCTTCCCCAACTAAAAAAATAAAAGGGTAGAAAAGGAAGAGAACAAAGGACCTGAGTATGCTTCCAGCTTCAAAGGCCACAAGCATGAAGTAAGGGAACATAAAAGAGGATTTCAACAAAGCTCCTTCTACGTTGAAGATCAGCACTTTGTTTGCTAAGTCTGACCTGTGAGAAAGAGAAGGATGCCATTGATATTTACCATTGAGGACGTGGGCATTGCTGAAGCTCCTATGGAGACCTTTCGGGTACTTGAATATTTTGAAGAGAACGCGAAAGAAGAAGGGGAACAAAAGGGTCTTAAAGAAAGTTGCTCTCGTGAACATTTTGGCCTCTTCTACGCTTCCCAGTCGTAGCAAAGTAGAAGTTAGTCAAGGCGATATGATGCTTTGCTGTGCAGTGGCACGGCATCCCAAAAGATGCTTTTATATAATTGGAGATACAACAGAGCCCTTGTACTTCGCGTTTATTATCCTTATGCCATTCTATTTCTCTGCATTTTGACTTTTCTCCGCTATGACGAGTCCCCCCGCCTTCCATGCAGCCACCCCGCCTGTGCCATGGGGGGCTCGTGACTAGTTCAAAGGTGCAGTGACTTCAGTGAGCAACGCGTTAGTAATAAGAGAAATAGTTGAGGCCAGAAGCTACAGGCCTCCAATTATAGTTTAAAATTATTTTTTTAAAATGAGAAAAAAGAAATTACATCATACATTTTGTATCTAACATAATTGATAAAATACAATAGATGGAAAAAAAAAGGGTCAATACGAATGGAATGAAATGACAATATTGCGTCCTAATATAATATATGAAGGGAATGTGATTAACATATAAAATTAATTGATTACAAAAATTTAAATATTATATCAAAAAAATATATCACCTAAAATGATAACATTAATTTTGCTGGCATATATTAGAAACTGGTGGATTGAACATGTCTTGGCATATCCTTTCACACGGAGAGTCAGGTATATGGCGAGCTGAAGAATTGCAGTTTCAGCAACCAAGCATCAGACTATAGAAACCAGATTTTTTTCCTGACCTGGTCGAATGTATATTTAGCATGCAGAGAGGAAACTTTGTCCAGCTGTACGTTAATTTTGGACTCGTAAGATTGTTCTTCGTGTTGAAGCAATGCAGCAGCATGCACTTGTTGGAGTGCAGGCAGGCAGTAACGATTCGCAGCAAAGTGGCAAAAGGTTGACCACCTACCTATGGCTGGGTGGTTTGGGCAAGGATGTGCCATTTTCAGAGCGCTGCAATTGTTTGACCCTAGCATAGAATTAAGGCGCGTTTTGCAGCTAATCCTAACAAAGCAAGGCTTGTCATTAAATGATGTTTTTTCTTCGGCTTACTCAACCTGGAAGTTGCAAAATAGAACTGAATTAAATTTAAATTTTAATTAACCGAATTTAATTGTATGATTGGTTAATAAATTTGATTTAACCTATTTTTTTAATTTGATAACAACTTTTAATTAAGAAAATCGTAATTAATTACGTCAAACGAGCTTTTTCTGACATCGTTAGGCAACAATGTTTAAAAAGTCATATAATAATAAATGCAAACGCATAAAAAAAACATGAACAAGGATAATAAAATAAATTTTCTACTTTTTAAGTTGCAACATTTTGATATTAATTTTTTTTTATTTCATATGTGACTATCGTATACAATAATAAGTGTTGCCAATCAGGTTTTTTTTTTTTTTAGGAAAAGCAATGATGTCATAATAAGAAATCGGAAAAACAAAAATAAAAAAGAAGGTGGATAAAATCATCGCAGTTGGACTTGAAGTCCGTTGAGATCGTCAAAAGGTCAAAGTCCCAAAACCAACAGCGCATTCAGATGAATTTCCCAGAGATTGCGCAGGGTCGCATGGGCATGGGCTTGTGCAACAAAGAGAGCGCAGAACGTGTAAACCTCAAAGGCCACGCCCTTGCCTTGGTTGCAACCGGAAGAGAGGCCTCCTCGTATAAATTGGGACAATAACGTCAAAATCAAAAGCGATGGGTTTTCTACTTTTGTCTTTTGTTGGTGAAAAATAAGAGTACGATGAAAATTAAAAGAGATTTTTTACATTATATATTTAATATTATTTTTTAATATAAAATTCATCCTCAAAATGTTTATTTAAATTCTTTCATAAGATAAAATAAAACACATTTAATTATAAGTTATATTATTAAAATTAAAATTTTAAAAAATAATATATTTTTTCAAAATTAATTTTAATTTATTTATAATATTTTTATAATAATATTATACACAATAAAGCAATTAATAGAATAATAAAAAATTTTAAAATACAAGAAAAAAATTTTATGTAAAAAAATGATGTATTTTTACTATTTATAAAAATTGTCGATATTCATAATTTTTTATTTAATAATCTTAATTTTTTTAAAATTATTATAACTTTTCATTCAACCATCGTAATTTTTTATTAAACAATTATTATTTTGTTCAACAATCACTATATTTTATCCAATAATTACAATTTTACATCGGTTCATTCTTTTCAGAACCGATAAGTATATGAAAAGCTTTGATCTATAAGGATCTAGGTGCATGTCAGGTGTGAGCTAGTTCATTGAATTTCTCCAAAGATCCCAAGGATCGTCAACTCCTGTATTTTCGTATATACAGGATTATAAAACTGTTTTTGGGAGGAGAGGGCTGTTATTATTTGCAAGGAGACTTGTGGGGTGACCATTTTTGAACATGGGCATGTCAAAGGATATCCATGATGGGCATGGAGGTTGTATTACGTGCCCTATGTACCCTTCCGTACCAATTTGAGACCCACAAATGACAAAGAACCCGAAAGTTAAAAGTCCATTACAAAAATCAGAGATAGCTTTGATGGGGACAATGTCATTCAATTGTTATTTTCTGGGTTCTACGGGAAGGTTGAATTTTAACCAGACCGAGATTAAACGCTTCAGTCCCGATTCTGATTTTTAGTCGACCTTTGTTTGGGTTTGGTTTTAGTCTGGTTCGCTTAAGAATTCAACTCCTGGTTGTGTATTACTATTTGAAAAAATAAAAAGTAAAATGAGTATTTTGGCCTTTCCGTGGAGCAACGCTTAATCCTAATCAACGGTCCCGGATTGGTCTTGATTGGATTCCATTAACAGTTGCAATTATAATTTGACTTTTGACAATTCCAATTTTCCAGTCCAATTTACAGTTGGTAGGTTTGATTCTTCCAATGCAGTTCGAGTTAAAATCGGAACCAAGGACGGGTCAGGTACATTGGTGTCCGCCTTTGTGATACCTCGAATTTTTCAAACGGCGCGAAACACCAACCCTCGTGACTAACCCCCCTCGTCATTGTGCAGCCAAGTACTTGAGAGAAGTTTTACTCAAAAACAAAAGTACTTCAGAGGAATTGTACGAAACATATTTGAAAACGACATCGGACAGAGGAGGAAAATTTTCGGTTTGAAACGGCATCGTAAGATCAAGACTTCTTGCACAGGCATCCTCAATACGCGTTCTTAGACACCCAGCCCAAGACCGTACTCCCGTTCATGGGCTTCAGGTCCTGGCGTCACCTTGCAACTGATCCAAGAAAAACAAATTTTCACTCCCTGGTGCACACCGTATAAAGGTTCGGATCCAGAAATTTTATACAGGATTCTGGCCCCCGACATTTAGACAAAAGAGACCGAAAAAGGAATTTGTTAAAACTATGTATTTCAGTTGTTGGATTGCCGCGTCAGAGGCCGGTGGTTTCCATTAACACAAGCAAAGAACAAAAATTTTTCATGTTGTTTAAGAGTAAAATTTCATTTTTTCTGTCGGAATTACCCAAAATTTAATTCTAAATTTTTTCAGTGTAGTCTTGTTATTTTTTACTTTATCAAATAAGTCATATAACTTCTTTTTTTTTGTTGTTCCATTTGACTTCATTTTTCGTTCCTTGAGTACTATATTGTTTTCTTCAAATTTTTGTTCTGACCCTTTTTTTTTGTTTGATTGTGTAAAGCATTTTGGCTTCTATTCAGTTTTATTTATTTATAGAACAAAATGAGATATAATTGATTTATATATTTTATGGAGCTACTTAATTTTTTTTAAACAAATGTGTATAAACAGTTACAACCAGCATGTGGGCGGGCCCAATCTTAGTTAATAAACTAACTCAAAACGAGACTCAAATTTGGAGTAGAGACAAATATCGCAAGAAAGTTTTTGTTCTTTATGGCGAGCAAAACCCAGCGTCAAAGATTGACAAAAGGTAAAAACCATTTTACCCACTTCTTTTTGGAATGGGTGATAAACTAATGTTAAGAGTAACTAAGAATTTGCGAAAAATTGTCATTGCACAGGTTACAGCTAGACAGATCCAACAAGTCTCACGGACAAGAAATTGTCATTTGTTCTATAAAATAATAATAAAAAAAAGGACAAAGGAGGAATTGTCATTTATTTCGATTTAGACTCCTACAATGCTTTTTTAAATTATCTCAATACGTATGATATTTGCTGCCATGTCAGTGCATCGCTGACATCCTCAAAGAATATTACTTTCGGATCGGATGTAGTGAATGGAGATACTGAGAGTTCTATTAACACCTCTAAGTAGGGTAGCATGAGATAGTTAACATAGCATCATTCACAATAGTTTTTAAAGTTTCAACCTTGATATAAGCTCAGTCAAATGTTTCTTACCAAGAGAGGCATAAGAATCGACCTGAGTTCCTGACAGCAGTTAATTAGCACTAAGTAGTTTCCATTTGTCCACGATGCCATGTTAAATTTAACAAAAGTGGTTGCGTTCTGAAACAGATGATGCTATGGACCGCGTACCGAATACCGAGAGAAATATTCTCCATATCTATTCTGACATGTTATTCAAGGATAATGAAAATAAATAATGGCCGCTCAGTTCTCTCCCCTTTGTGTTGATTTTTTCATGTTTCCGTTTAATGTTCAAATTGCCAAGGTCATCGCAGACCAAGCTTGAACAAATGAAACTGCCATTTTAGTGGCCTACCATATTGACAAATCCATTATCCATAGACTTGCCTGTTTTTCTGCGAGCCTTGTTATAGACGAGGTCACGTGATATCATAACAGAATTTGAGCCTTGTTAAAGACGAGGTCTGTAATTAATTGCAGAAATGCATGAACTTGAACGAACACCAATTGGCACTTTGGACATTCCACAAGAAATTGTTGCTGCAAGAAGCTGTTCAATTACGCCATGCAACCAAATTACGTGTCAATTGTGGTCGTGCTAACCTACATGTCAATTACAGCCACCCTCCAGGTTATCAGACTGCGGTACCAAAAACGAAAGACAGCAGTGAAATTTGATGATGTTAGTCACTGGGCCACAAACCAGCTGTACTGGAGAACTCGAGGGGCCGTCCATAATGTCGTTGTGGCTGGGTTTGAATATTGTACATTTTTCAAGCTCTCTGACATTTTGCAGCTTTGATTGGCTTATGACCCCACAACTCATTTCAAGCAACGGGAACGTGTAATTTAAGCTGGTATTTGAAGTACAGGGGTGGGTAGGCTTGCTTGTTTTCTCTTGGCGGAGGGGGGCTTCAACGTTGTGGGGGCTGATTTTATGGAGCAGAGACAATTCCCTATTGAGAAGGGAAGAAGTGGAAAACAGGGAGGGAGCATTGAGCCTTGCCAGGTGCACCACGGCATCGAGGATTCTAGCAAATGCCACGAAAATACCAGCTGCGCAACAACCATGAGCACCTGTCGAGGCATTGACATAAACATTCACAGGGCAATTTACCGTAAAGCTCAGCTAAGGCCCTCGACGAACAGGTACCGCGATAATATAGTTCCATTTTCTTGGCACAGTGAGAACTGCAAGATAAATTTGTCATTTCAAGTTGACAACGTAAATATGGATATAATTGCATTTGACTTTGTGTTGGAACCTGTATACACGTGAGCCCGGATCTATGAGAGCGCTTAAAACTAGGTTGACACTCAATTTTAAAAATAATCACATTTATTCTGAAATGGCAGAAGTCAGAGAACCCTTATGGTACGCTGACATCTAAATGACACTATACTTGTATTGGAAATCTTCCAGAGACCACATATGGATGCAAATATCCAGTGCTTGCGAGTAGGAAACGTCCCAATAAAGCCATAATTACCTAATAAAGACAAATCAACGTAGCACTTCCCAAAAGAGAAAGAAATCCTCAACAGAAAAACAAAAATAATCTTCATATGCACCATTACATGCAACGGATCCATTTTACCAACAAAATGAAAGACGTTAGTTCATTCCCTTCTGGATGACCAACAACAACATGCACATACTTACCATATTTAGACCTCCCATGTGCATTACTTCTACCCGACCATTACCTGTATCCTGTAATCTTGTTAGCGAACGCTTTTAGGTTGACACAGAAGAAAAATAAATCCAACTTTTGTACCTACCCATGAAAACAACCCTAGATTACTTCAAGTGCAAACCAAAATATTCTACAATAGCCAACAAATGACAAGCTTCCACGCATTGTCCACCAATAAATTGCAGTTATTAAAATGCTGAAATCTCTTAAATAAATTTTCTTTCCCATTCATCCCGAGAGGAACCTCTTGCGTGATGCAAGCCTACCGTGAATTATCAGAGGGGGTAACGGCCCCCAAACACCAAAACCCTCACCAGCGGAAGAATAAAAACTAATATGAAAAGGAGGAAAGAAGAAAAAGGCTTTTATCTTATTTGCATAAATTAAAAAGTGAAATAACTTACCAAACTCAGTAGCAGTACACTGATTTAATACCGGTAAGCTTTCCCAAAATTATCACGCCTTTGGTGCTGGAAGTCACCATAAGTTTCATAAGGTCTTGGGGGATAATTTTCAACGTGGTTTGGGTACCTGCCTCTTGAATCCAGTGGCAAATTGGATCCAGCATAGTGAGGATTGGCTGACGAGCCGTCATAATCAGCATAAGTATGCTGTTTAAAACCACCAAAACCTGTTGCCGATATTTGCTGCTGTTGCTGTGCCTGCTGTCGATGCCTCTGAGCATCAAGTTGAAGAAATTCCTCCCACCGTCTTGTGTGTGATCCCCTCAGCATAGCCAGTTTGTTCATGTAGTTTTCTCTGACCTCCCTAATAGTCTAGCAGTCAATAAATTCAAAAATAAAAGATCAGAATCCTCAATGCATCAAGGACTTTTGTTTCCATTCTTGCATTTTATCAGGAATCATGGCTGTGGCTTTGCAATCACGGGCAGCAAATATGAGCCATATAAAGACATGCATGACACATGCAAACAAAATCATTTAACTAAAACATTCTTTCACATTGACCAATAATCCTATGGTCCTCTCCAGCTAAGTCCATTATGATACTGTGCAAGCAGAGAATATGAGAATGCACAGTAAATACTAAAAGTACATCATAAGCCAAGAAAAGGAAAGGATTGCAATTCTTCTCCTTCTTCTTTATATATACATACATACATACATATATATATATATATCTGAGAAGGGATGGCTATTCTTGCACTAATATGATGTGGGCAGCAAAAATTCAATCACAAGCAAATAATAAAAAAAAAGCTGTCACATGAAAATTATAAAAAAAGAACTGCCCACCTATACTAAAAGGTGCACCAAACAATAGTCAAATGCAACAATCATAATCAACCTTTTATTGGGAAATTTGCCAGTTAGAATTTGCTTTTGCATGGGGTATGCCAGACTTGGGGGAAGATATTCAAAGCTAATCCGATTTCTTACCTCACGATGCTTGAAATTCTCTTCATCTTCTTCATTATCACGAATTCTACTAAGCTCTACTGCCTCCCTCTTGTACTCCAATTCTAGTTCTTCCAATGTCTGAGGCAAGATAGAATGCTCAAAATGATGCCCAGACTGCAAATCAGATCCCTGTCTCACATTATCCCATCCATCAGCTCTATAATCACCCATCTTATGATTATAACCATCATATGAACTGTGTGAATTGCTGGTATAAAGGGGATATGCAGGAGATTTAGAATTGCTTGAGCGACCTCTAGCTCCATCATTACCATAAGCTTCATGAAATGAAGAATACATTAGGCACTTGATCGAGATGCTAGCTTTAAAAACAAGTCTGAACGTGCTTTCAGTAAATAATTTTGATTGCAGACAATCCATCGTTTTGGACCCACCCAAGAAATTTACTTGAAGGTAAGAACTCACCTCTTGTTGCACCCAAATACCAAGTAACAACTGGATTTAACAATTCAGAATGGGAAAATGACTACCAAGTCTTAGGAGCTGAAAGGAGGCTAAAAGCTAATACCAGTAGACTACCAGTTTCCTATGGTATGCCGTAAACATATCCCATGCTGTCCCTACCTTGTGGAGAACTCCTTGAGAATTTCTGTATATCCTCGCGAACACGGTCTTCCAGAGTCTTATCTTGTCTGCCAAACCTCTGTTGATAATGTGATGGATCACGCGGATGGCTTGAATGAGACCTTTGAGAATCAGAACGTCGCAACCGTGACCCAACAGGGCTTCGGTCAGACGACCTAGACCTGCTCCTATGAGAACCAGAAGAGGCCTTCTGATTGCTCTCTCCTTTAATCACTTTATGCACAGCATCGACACCCTTTTTTAAAATCAATCTATCTTTCCCACTAACAATAATAAATTTCTCCTCCATTTTGATCTTGCAGCCAATCTCAGTCTCCATTCTTTGTATACCTTGTCGGTGAACAGACCCTTTACATGCTTTTCTCTTGCAGGAACCCTTTCAAAAAAATCTTGGGATTTTCGATTTGCTCCCAGAGTGGAGGGGCAACCCTGTCATGCCCCAGATAGGATGCAACATATTTAATTACAGACAGAGAAAAATCCATCTCCACCATCAGAAATTATGAGTAAAACTAATAACATTCTAAAAACAATAAATGGTGCCCATCTGATTGTGGGACCTGCAGAAATATACTTTAAGTGAGACACCCCAAGCCACAACGCCTGAAGAAGGAAACAAAACAAAGGAAGAAGAAAAAGTAATGAACTGAAACACATCAAGTCCTAATTGGGACATTTCCTAGATTAAGTCGACTAACTTAAAAGGGCAGCTCAAAAACATGTCATTCACTGTGCCAGCATTTTCATGATTGCAGTTCTCTTGCCGCAAAACACAACCCTCATCCGACAGCAAAAAAGTAAAATCAACAAGATGTTTGCCAGCTGGAAAAAAAAAATTAAAAACCTGAGTAAAATGACCAGATTCCCCACATATTTTGCAAATCATTTCTTCTTCTTTCCTCTTTTTCCAATTCCTCTCCGTAGCTTTTGATTTTGCTTCCCAAAACTTAGCTTCCCTGCTCGTGAAATCAGTGGGTACAGCATTAGGGTCATGAGATTCCTCTTCCTCGTCGGAGCCTGAGTAAGACCGTTTATTTGCTTTGGCCTTATCTTGCGCAGCATTTACAGTCGAGCCTAGAGGACCAGTATACTCCTTGTAAATGTCAGCAAAATCATCATCAATCTCATCCGACCTCGTTGCCATCCAAGAAAAGACTCAACCTAGTTATACTCCTGCATTACGAACAAAGCCCCCACCCATAAAAAAATTTATGCATAAGCAGAACAAAAATCCTCTTCACTGTACGCAACCATGTTCTAAAAGCACAATGTCAAATTTATTAACTCCATTAAAAATCGCTCAAAACCACAGCCTTGCATACGATACTAATACTTGTAGTACCATTGATTTTAAATCGGGGTGAGCAAGCGTATTTAAGTATCGGCTAAATCAACCAACTGAAGGCGAATTAAAAGTTAAAAACACGATGAACGTTAGAATCGTAGAAACAAGACTCACCCACTCAAAACGCAGAGCAGAAGAAGCTAAAGCTAGATGCATTACCTGACCAGCGAGTGAGCGCCTTGGACGCTGCAGACGCTAGGGCTTGGTTCCTTTGCCTTCCTGACGTTGGGAAGATTCGGATCATCTTACGTTTTCTTTCAATTTTATTTTGTGACCCCGTTTTTAATTTTGCGATAATTGCATATTCGCCTCCGTATTTTTTGAGAATCTTAAAACTTGTTGGGTCACAAACCAAGGATTTTTTTTTCCATGCATAACAAAATATCTTACTTGTACATCAATAGTATCAAAGTTGATAAAAGGGGCCAGAACTAAAAAAAAAAATTATTTAATTTTAAAATTTATTTAATAATTATTAATTTATAATTTTGTAATATTTCAATAAATTAAAATTTTGAAATACATTAAAATTTTTTATCATTTTATAAAATCAAATATATTTGATTTATGTTATTATTTTTTTCTTTCTCTCAATTTAATTACTTAATTTTAAATATTAATTTTTTAATAAAACACTTTTTCTACAAATTTAATATTTGTAATTAATTTCATTAATATTATTAATGAAAATTTTAATTATAAATTTAATAATAAAAAATAAATAATAAACTTTACTTTATCTTTTACCTAATTATTCAATTTTAATTTTATTTTATTTATCTAATATAAATATAAATTTAAAAATTCTTAAATTAACTAAAATGTTAATTATTATATATATATATGAAAAATATATTTTTTAAAATTAAAAAATAAAATATTTATATAATAGTATTTGTTTAATTTTTAAAAATGTATTAACATTTAATTTAAATTTTATTTTTATAATTTATTATATTTGATATTAAATCAATAATTAATTTATAATATATTTTTAAATATTATAATAAATTAAGATTTGAAAAACGTAAAGTCAGGACACAGATTTTCCGTCATGACGACGATATAAAAGCCCACTCTCAAGAAGCGGCAGATACCTGTTTAAAGGGAAAAATATAAAAAAAGGGACGGGGACCGGCGAGAAAGTCAGAGAGAAAGAGGAAGGCATTCTGTCTGTAGATCAGGTCAGGTCCTCTATGGCTTATATTCATTTAACGGTCCTCGGATTGGGGTTAGGGTTTTGAAAATGGAAAGAGAAGGAATGTACCAGCAGCATTACCATCACGGCCACCAGAGCGCCGATCAACAGAACCACCATGAGCAGCATCCCAATTATCACCAACACCACCTTTATCATCACAATTTCAACCACCACGACCACTTCAGCCACCACTTCGCCGACCCGAGCCACGGCCAACAATTCAACATCCAGAACCAAGATTACCATAACCATTCCAATTACGAATTTAACCAAGATTACCATTCCAATTACGAACCTAACCACCACATGAACGGTGCACCTATTGAGTCATTTGGCGGCGCAGGATTCCGCTTCAATGGCCGGAAAAGAAATCGCTATCATTCTGCCTTCGGTAATTCGTTTCTTTCATCTCTCTTGGTTCTTTTTTTTTTTCTCCACTCCTTGCTGTTATATTTGCCTTTCTTTTTTTTTTTTCCCTTTCTTTTCTGAATGATGATGTGAAGGAATTGAGAGTTCAAGATCTTGAAGCATGATTAGTATTATTATTATGATGATGACTGTTATTGTTGTTTCTCATTTTTGCTGGTCAATCTGCCTTATATATCAAGATAGATAAAAACTTTTATAACCTGTTTTATGGAGACTTAAAAACCTTAAGTTTGCCCTTTCATGCTTTTGGAATGAAAAGAATGCAACAGTGGATAATAGGCATCTAACCACGCAGTTGCGCAGAGAATCTTACCATGAAGGAGCGTCTTTACCAAATTGTGGCACTTAGAAAGAAACTGAATCTACTTACCTTTCCATCTACAGCTACAATGTCTCATTCCAGGATTTCATTTGAGTTTAGATCTTACACTTTTTTGTTTTGTGCGCCATAAATCAAAACAAATGTATTGTACGTGGTTTGTTCATATAAAGTTTAAGCATAAGCCATTCTAATGGCAGACAGTGAGAGTTTGGTGATCATGAACTTGTTTTGTTCCAATACCACAAAAAGCATATGTTTTTTTTTTTTTTTGAAGAAATAATTTTGCAATGGCCTTTTCTTTTAGATTTCAACTATAAAATTTATATTTTAATTTATTTTTTTCCAAAATAAATAATTTATGTTTCCTTTTGTTCCTTCCTGCCTCAAATTAACTGTTTTCAGGTCATAATGATGGTGGTGGGCATGCGAAGCTTTATGTTGCACCAGTTTCAAGAATGACAACTGAACAAGAAGTAAGTGTTTTTCTTTCTTCGGATTCAGTAAAGAAAAAGAAAATTATATTGTAATATACCTTGTCTCTATCTCCTTCTGCCTCTCTTGTAGTTACATTCCTCAGTTTTTCTGGGAGAGGAGGAGGGAATGGAAAAGCTATGGTCTAAATTTGCAAGTGCCTCATACAATGAGGATGCAACTGCCATTCTCAGCACTCTCTGATTTCTCTCTTGTCATGCTGTGTGCATGTGCTGATCTGTTTATGTGCCAATGCTCATATACTGGTGTTTGTGACAGTGCACCCACAGGCCTGTGTATCTGCACCATGTATCTATGTGCACATACTGCTGTACATGATTGTCTTTGTCTATTGATGGGATGCTGATACATCATAGATTTCTCTGACATGGAGAAGGTTCATAGTGGCCACAAACCACTGGTTCATGGTTTATGAAGAAGCAGGAAATCATTAACTGGCATGGTAGTGAGCTTAAAACTTTGCAGAATTTGTTGTCAAGACAGTAAAATTGTACACTTTCCATCAAAGCATTAATCTTCTATTCTTGAGTTATTCTAGCTTTCTCATTACCCCATCCTTCCTGTTTCTTGCCTTCATGAAATGTCATAAGGTGGATATAATACACTGATGTGGGAATTTGCTCTTATTGGTATTCTTCCTTTTCATCTTGCTAATTTCCTCATATGTTAGCATCTAATGTATGCTTGTTGTAACCACTGGTTCTCATAAGGGCATACTTATCAGTTTCTTGCCTCTTTTAACTTGTGTTTCTCTATAACATTTGTTTCTTGCTTCTTGGTTCCAGATCCATTCCTTGTTTGAAGAACATGGGAGGGTTGTTGAGGTCATAATACCTTGGGACAAGTGGAACAGCCTAGAACAAGGTACTTGAAGTGATAAAATGTTATTGCTTGTGCTTTATGGCATTGCAGGAACTTGATAGTCCTTGTTCTTTATTTTATGTGGCAATAGTTTGGACGAAGGAGGTACTTGGGTTAGTGGAGAACCAAAAAAAAGGTGTTAACTACCATATAATGAAGAAGGTATCCTGTATAGATCTCAGAAAGACCTAATTTGCAGAACATTTAATGCATAGAATACATAATTTGTGCCACATGTCAGTTGCTAATGTGTGGTTTCCTTGCTGCTTGGTCTGTAGCTTTTGTCCATTTTAACCAACCCAAGTGCCTTTGTTAATTTAATCCATGGTTTCTCGTGTGTTCTATTAGGTAGAGGTATCTTTGCTACAATCCTACCTTGGATTTTCCCTCTTGGGAACTGTTTGTTGTTGTAGTACTTGGAAATTGTTTTGGACATTTTGTTGCTGGAGTTGAAACAACAAGAAGTTTGTTATTGTATTGGGGGTTGGGGCCTATTCTTTTATTTTTCAGCAATCTTCCTGTTTTAGAGGTTTAAATTTCTTCTAATTGTTATTATTCTGTAAAAGAACCTCCCTCAGACTGCTTCATATCTTTTTGCTATTGCATATTTGGTAAAACTGAATGAGTTAAAGAAGCTATTTTTTCTGTTCAGGATATTGTTTTGTGAAATATGCAACAGTTGATGAAGCTGAGAGGGCTATTAGAGCTTTAAATAATCAGTACACTTTTCCTGGGGTATGTCATGTAACTGTCAAGACAAGTTAGTAAGAAGTTTTGCCTTTATCAGCAGCTGGTTGTGGTTTGTAATTGGTATTTTTTTTTTCCTTTTGCATATGCTGATAAAACTCAGGTAATGGCTTCAATTAAAGTCAGGTATGCTGATGGGGAACGAGAACGCCATGGTAAGGGACATTTGAACACCTAGATGAATGTTTGTTTTTCCAATCTTTATAAAAAATAAAGATCTTTACTGTCACCCTGGACATACACATCTTGATCAGTGTTCTTTCACTTTCACAATAAGTATATAATGGGTACTACAGAAACTAATACCCAATTTAATAATTTTTTATGTGCACATATATTTTTGTCCCAGTTCCCTTCTTACCTTTCTCAGTTGCCTAATTTTGATGTGTTATGATTTATTAACCATCAGTAGAAGATTTGGAACTATTACTTATAGTGCTGATGGGGCAGGCATAATAATGAGTGATTAGCATAGTATCAAATGACACTGTTTCCAGTTAGCCACAGTGTAGCTTATACCTGTGAGTTTGTTTTGCTCTAGAAAGAAAAGGATTTTACATGCTTGTTTTCCTGTAATCTCATCCCAATAGTATCACCGGCTGACAGCTCCAACTTTGTGCTGTGTTCTACTTCATCAACTGATTGAAATGTCCTCAGTGATGTAGTTTACTTTGCTTTGTGGGAACCGTTGCATATTGATTGTCTTGATAAAATTTGCTCCTGTTTGTCTCTGATGTTATATTGTTTTCCATACCCATTATTAGTGGCTTTCTCAGTAGATGGATCTGTAGACAAACTCTATGTTGGTTTTGTGAACAAACAAGCTTCAAAACAGGAAATTGAGCAAGTATGGTTTTTTCTTTTTTCTCTTCTTTTTTTCCTGCTTATTGAGAAAATACTGTGATTTTAACCTTATTTCTTCACCCCTTTTTGTTTCCTAGTTCTAACTTGGCATAATAAAATTTGGATATGCACAGAAATACCATGGTGCATGTGATGGCTTGCAATGGTAGGAAATGGAGGATAAGTGGGCTGTGCATGATTAAAACTGATGAAATATTACTTGTATTTACCATTCTAGTAAACTTTTAAACCTTCCTTGGCAAAATAAGATTGGATGTTAGAGTGTGCACTAGCACCAAAGGGGAAGAAATAAAAGATCAGTTGGTGTCCTTTGTCAGATTAATGGTATAGTTTAGGCTTAGTTTTTTAATTTGAGACTACATATAATGTGCTCTTGTCCAAATTTGGAAGCTGTTCACATGTACAGTATCTTCCATATTGGAGGCAAGTGCAAGCTGGTGTATTTTATAGTGTCTGTATTTTATTGGATGCATAAGCTACTGAATTTCACACACATGTTGCTTTCTTGTTGAATTAAATTTCTGGATTCATTATTCTTTTTGTGTTACCACCATCCACTATGGAAATGGGCTTAATGTGAATATTTCTGTGTTAGATATTTTCTCCTTATGGGCTTGTGGAAGACGTCTACATTGCACGTGATGTGCTGAAGCAAAGTCGTGGTACATATTGTATCTATTTGTTTATTGCTTGAACTACATACATTTATAGCTTTTATATAGTGGAAGTTTGTTTTTTCCCAAACCCCATTCATCTATGGGGTTTCAACATATTGGAAGTTGATTTTTGTTTTGCCTATTGATCTGCAGAATGCTCTCCCCCCCTCCCCCCCCCAAAAAAAGATGACGGTTCTCCAAGTAGATTTGTTCATCTGATGTAGTGGCCTTAATAGACACTTTTCCTCTTGGTCGTGACTTGTTATTCTTTGGAAGATTGAA
This sequence comes from Ceriops zippeliana, assembly GCA_037897445.1. Lineage (NCBI taxonomy): Eukaryota > Viridiplantae > Streptophyta > Magnoliopsida > Malpighiales > Rhizophoraceae > Ceriops > Ceriops zippeliana. The sequence continues at coordinate 2,636,000 of JBAPLH010000104.1, read as the reverse complement.
AGTCAAAACAAGAAAGTAAAAATTGCAGAACATGTTTCAGATATATGAATCTGTTATGAGTCTTTCTGTTATATAAATCAGACCTCCCAAGAACTCTCCTATGAGGTGCTGATTGTCAATGAGCTTTTTGTGATGTTCATTTACTGCCCAATTATTTGGTTATCTGTATTTGAAGGTATCAGAAGATGCTTCCTTTTGTTACTGATAACTGTAGTGGTTCTGATATGACGGTCAATGCTCTTTGAAGGATGTGCATTTGTGAAATTTTCACACAAAGAGATGGCTTTGGCAGCAATCAAAGGATTAAATGGAAATTTCACAATGAGAGTTAAGTGCAACTGTTTCTTATTTATAGTGTACCATAGATATAGTTGTACTTTTGAATTTTTTTTTGTTAATCTTTCCTTTTTTTGGGTTTGTTTTAGGGTTGTGATCAGCCATTAGTTGTTCGTTTTGCGGATCCTAAAAAACCTAGGGCTGGAGACATGAGGTTTTACTTCCACCATGCTTATGTTCCTGCAAATAATTATATAGACTAGGAAATCATGCTTGCCTATGAATTATTTGAATCAATATGGGCTGTGTCATGTTTTCTGCTTTCAGTAAGGCATGACTGGCCCATGAGAAAACAGTGATGCAAGAGGCTAGTTCAGTCCACTGCATTGATTTTTTTTTCTTTCTTTGTTTTTTTTTTTCCAGGTTAGCTATGTACTGTTTGTGCCTATGAATCTTCATGCTGTGCACCAAGGCAGAAAGGCTTCATTGGTTTCACTTTAGCGACTAGAGTTGTTTGACACCTTAATCCAATAAGTTTCATGAAACTAGGATTTTTGCCCTTAAACACATAAGACAGTTTGGTTCCTTTGAAAACAAAAGTTTCAAGAGCTGAATGGTTAATGTAGCTTAAAATTGTTATTTTATTCTGTCATGATGTTGCTTCATCATTGAAAGATCTAACTGTTTGTTTTTGTTTGAAAACTTTTCTTTAAGGTGGAATTTACATCTTTTTGAAGTTCATTTTGTTATTTCTTTATGATTTTTTATTTGTTTGGGTTGGTCATATTATGCGCATAAGTGGAAGTGAATTAAGACCTAGCCACTGACTTCCATGAGCTGAAGTGCACATATTTGTCACTTTCCCCTTCGATAGCTAATTAATAGGTGACCCCTTTGACTCGTTTGGTCTCTCTAGGGGCAGTTGTGCAATTGGCAGCCCAAAATTCAGTTCATGTCCTCAAGAACTAACAATCATGCATATTCATATTTTATTTCATTCTCCTTCTTTGTATTCACATTTACTATCTGTGTAACATATTTAACTGAGTCTTTGCCTTTTGGCACAATTTTTGCAGAGCACCAACCAATTGTGGGGATTTTGTGGGAGGAAACAATTTACCTAATGCTTTGTTTGGTGCACAAGATATTTCTGCAAATATGCAGCCACAGTCTGTTCACCCCCTGGCAAAGCAGGAACATTCAGCTCCTTACAGCACAGAACAACCCTGTCCTCCAGTGAATCTGCTGCCTCAGTTGTCTCAGATGCCACAGCAAAAGATGCAGACTCCTCCAATATCTTCTATGCCATGTCAACTGCAATGCATGCAGACTCCTCTGATACCTTCCATGCCATGTCAACAAGCAGAATCTGAAGTGCAGAGACAGGCTCAAAATCTAGAGCAGCACCAGAGTACACCCATTGCACCAAAGGTGACGATAATAAACACTATTTTAGTTCCTATTTGAGTGGGTGTTGGACGTTTCTCATAGCAAAAATTGTTCAAGTAATTAATTGGGTGCATTTTGATGCGAAACAGACTGCGCACATGTTTTTTCTGCTGTGTTATGAGATGCGCTTACACACCTGTTTCATTCCTCATCTTGTTTGTTTGCATCAATATGATTAATTTGAAGCAACAAGTATGGTTTGTCTTTCAGTGGAGTCTATTTTTGCATCACTTTAAGCTTTAATATGTTGGAATAGTCAGTAGTGGAGAATGATTCTTAAAATGTACTTATGTGCATTTTTTGCAATTGCAAGTGGTTTTCTCATCAATGTCAACATGTTTAGTGTGATTCTTAAAAAGTTCTAGGATGATGTCAACATGTTCAACTTTATTGAAATTTGATTAGTGTGGCAGTAATCAAAACTGACTACTGTAAGGTTAACCTGCAGTCTTCATGGACTGAAAGCAATCCTCAGGCAACTAACGCTACTTCTGCTGCATCTGTTGTACCTCCAAATCCCCAGAAAGAAGATTTACATGAGTGTGATTGGAGTGAGCATACCTGCCCTGATGGTTACAAGTACTACTATAATTGCATTAGCTGTGAAAGTAGAGTAAGCTATCCGCCTCTGAAACCTGCTGTTTGAATATTTGTTTGGTGCATTGGAAAATAAGCTGTTTTGATTTTGCACTTTCCAAGTCCACTTGTGCCTATTAATCACTGGGGTAGCAACCCACAATGGCTCTTGCTCAAATAGTTTCCTGAATGTGTATGATTAACACAAGACTCTGAGAATTTGGGGGGTTAGACGAAGGGAGGGGGAAAATGTGTTGAAGAATTAGTTGGGGGAGGGGGTGGCTTGGTTTTAATATATTGTAGACAGTTAATGGCCTTTTCTTAGTTGGGTTGGTTAAATTGCCATCCATGGTTGCTGTTGGCTTTATTCATATTCATAGTATGTTACATCCTTGGTCTAGGAATAGAACTTTTTATTGTTTTTCCTTCTGACTACACGACCTCCATTTTTACTTGTTAATGAATTTATCCCCATACCTCATTTGCAATTTTTCATGACTTACTCTATACCCCATGTGGAGTTGTTAATGGATCTCATTAAGTACTTTTAGAAAATAATTAATTTCTTTGAACATTGACTTGCAGTGGGAAAAGCCCAAGGAATTCACCTTATTTCAGCAGTTTCTACAGAAGCAGCAAATGTTGGACGCTCCGAAGTTATCTTCAGTTTTTCCTGCTATAGAAATTGATCGAAAGAAAAAGGTGCTTTTTGAGACATAGCTACATTAGGAGCTTAAGAATCTTCCTTACCAGCTCCACTCAGTATACTTTTGCGATTTTCTGTATATTATTGGAACTTATGCTTACCACTTTATTTTGTGGCCTTGTGCTGTTGTTCATCATAAGAATTGATAGTTCCATTATCAGTTCAGAGATGTATCAGAGCATCTCCTATGTTTTCTTTTTCAAAGTTATTATGCCTTTGCCAGTGTACTTAGTAATAATTAGAGTGGTATGATTGTCTCTGAAAATAAAATAAAGTTGGTCCTATTAAAAGTTTCATGACCAATACAGTTCTCTAGATGAATTCTACTATGCATTATTTATGTAAATCACAGGCAATTATGTGCATTTTTTGCATGCAAGTGGTTTTCTCATCAATAGTCAAACCCTGATAGCAGCAGATAGATTAGCATAAGAGTACTGCATGAAACTGCCAATGAGTTTATAACTCTGCAAATATTCACAGGTTAAATGTAATAACCAGGCCTATTGAGCTATTTCTGGATATTGTTGATCCTAGTAAATCTAGTTCAGATCAAAAAACTCTGGCTACCTGATATGGTGGGCCACAGCAGGCATGGCCTGTTCAAAATTGTCGCAATGGTGTGAGTGTTTCCTTTGTTGATTGGTTGCTGACTAACATTTCTGGTTGTAGTGAGATGAATGGCTAGTCAAGTTAATAACAATTAGAGCTATCTTGTGGTGTAATAACAAGTATTCCGCTTCATGTTTTGGAGGCCAATACCTAAATTGTCTTCTAGTGCAACTTCTTTTTAAGATAATTTAGTGTATTCTGCACTCATGCAACTGTCAATTTGGATTCATTCACTGATTTTTTCTTCCATTGTTATTATTATTATTATTGCTTGTGCAGAATCTGGATCATGAACAACTACAACCTGAAAGCAGTCCAGTGGTTGATCCCACCTGTGTATAGAAGGTATCTAAGTGTTAAATTGTACATGGTTAATTACTGGTTTGTTAAAGGAATGTGGTTTCAAGTTCCTTGCATCTTGTGGGCAGTCTAGACTTAACAAGCTTCTGTTTGAATTGATTATGATGTTTTGCATATTATTATCCCTAGAAATAATGTTGTCTTTAAGCTTTGCGATGTTAGGATTTAATTTCATTCCCTCCAATGCTTGATTTCATCGTGCAAGGTCTCAGGGATGCTGGGTAATATGTCTTTCTCTCTATGCTAGGTGCAGCTATGGTAAGACAATATGCAGTATAGATATTTTCTCTCTGTTGGTTTCCCCATCCCGAATACTTTTAGCACTCCCATTGAAATGGTGAGGCAATTTGAAGCTGAGAGTTCTTGTGTCTTGGTAGGCGACTGAAACTCCCATGTTTGATCTGGAAAACTGCAATTTATTTTTTGGGAATATCAAATTACCCCAAATTAAAGACATGGGACAACCCTATGACAGAGGAATGTTGTATAAATTTGATGAAAATTTTATCCAAGAATCTTTTGGATGAAAACAGGCATATTTTAAACTATCAGATTCTATATGATAATGCCTAACAAGATATCAGATAGCGGTTTGTTGATGCCAAATTAACTATTCTGGTTCTCTTCTAAATCTCTTTCATCTACTATAATGGTTATTTGCTTTGAAAGTTTTGGTTATCTAGGACTTTTGGATGGTTATAGATGGGGATTGTGGCTTCCTAGACTGGACTGTGATTAGTGGGGCAATTACATTTCTGAATGAGTGTATCTTCCTGTATTTAAAGCAAGGCAAGCCGTTGCGTGCATTAACCCAGACTCAGATGGGAGGAACATATATGTTTTGCAGGGTATGGCCTTTTTCCTATGCGTGTGTTGGTTAAAACAGCTTATGTATGGCTGAAGGATGTGGAAAATCTAGGTAAAGGTTGAGATGCACAACGTTTCCGTACATCAAATAAGTGTACAGGACCACGTGGCGAGTATGAACCCTTCAGAAGCTGTAGAGGGGACCAGGCTCATTATTTCCGGTTCGGCACTTGCTTTTCTTGTATAATGGTACTTGGTAGGATGGGGCTTTTGCTCCAGAGGCTCCTGATCTCTACTCTTTCGAAGCATTCCTGAGTTTCATATATTGTCTTTTTTGAGACAATTTATCTGCGGTAAATTTTAATGACCAACGAATGGCCTAGCATCGGAGCATTTACCTTAGAAATGTTTGGCACGAATTGTACTCGTAGGAAATATCCCGGAATTGGAGAAGCTTTCGTCGAGGCTTAGTAATGAACACAGTTCTGGTGGTGGTCCGAACCCTGACCATTCTGAAAATGGGACCAACGGCTGTTCTGGTCCTCCTACGTACGGGCTATCATATCCATTTTTAAGGGTTTTCTTTAACGATTCGATTTAGCATCAAATATTCCCGAGACATGGTTTCACATGGCTAAGGGCCAGAGAAGTGCATAAAGTGTGCTAGGCATTTAACAAGTCCATCTGTTTTTAGGTCAGCACTCATTGTCTAGGACTAAAGAATCCCGCCATTTCCTTCCTGCGTGTAGTTTCCTGTGTTGGGCCTTTCTTTATCTATGGAGCCGAATGTTATTCTCGGTGCATGGCTTACATATATAAAGAAAGGAATAACGTATAACTGGGTTCTGCACTTCTTGACCTGCCTTTCATCTCTTCTTGTTTGTAGTTGAACCCTCAGATTCAAAATCTTTCATCACCAATTTCGTTTTTTTTTTTTGTTTTTTTTGGGGGGGGGGGAGGTGGGAGAATCTTCTCCGAGGAGAAACTTTTGTGGATTCCCAGACGAGTAAGAAAAAGACTCTACATTAACTACTCTTATGGAAGAAACCAAAACAATCTCGTCGCTATCTTTGACTAATCTCAATACACATTCCTTCTACATCATAAACAAATGAGTGAGACAAGATAGGATCAGATGCACATAAGGCGAAGTGATTTCTTTTTCTATATTAATTTTTATTTTTAATTATTTTTTTAAACGACCAAGTGTCGGTACCCTATGACTGGAAAATATGGTTAAAATGTCATACATTTAACGCCATTTTTGTTTATAATCCCCATCCTCAAGGCAGAAAGCAATGTATGAAGAACAGAACAAAGAAGACGAAATGAATGGACGGATGGCTGAACCAACTATATATGAAACCAAAGACCTCATAATGCACGGACTTCATTAAAGACTGTAACATTGGGGTTTTCTGCAAGTTAATTCACGACCTATCAGCGGGACAATTACATAAGCAATATACCAGTGGGCTGTCTCTCATCTACAGCTCCTCCTCCAACAAAAGTCAGTTTACGGTAAGGGAACCACGAAATAAGCAGTAATGGGGCCGTTAGTCTACTCTTCCTTCATCATAGGGGAAGGAACGATGTCTTGAAGAAGCCCATTATCCTTGGAAGCAGACCCTAAGATGTTGCAGAAGCGCCTCTCACCCAGTGAATTAGCAACTGAAGTTCCACCGCATCCCAAACCCAAAGATGAAGAGAAGCTATTGGCAATGGGTTGTCGTTGATTCTGTTGATAGAACGAAAGCTCCATTTGCAATGGCATAGCAAAGGCAGCGGCAGAGAATCCAGACTCCGATGCAGCCCTGCCGCCGTAGCTTGGGCGGGGCACGAGTGGACTTGGGTGCGTGTGTTGGCCTTCGTAAGTGGTCACAACCACGCTTCGATCAGTGGAAGATCTCTCTATTCGCTTCTTGACACGACACGAACCAGTGGTGCAACGATAGTAACTCCTGCATTAACATTAACATCAACAATAAAGAAAAGGCAGAAACGTCGGGTTGTCTGAATCTGAAAACTAAAAGTCAACAGAACAAAAAAGGGGCCGCTTGAATGAGTAAATACAGAAGTTAGAAGTTAGTAACACTTACCTAGGAAAAGGGCTATTTTTCACAGCTTTTTGGCCGTACTTTCTCCATCTGTACCCATCTTCCAGATGATCAACCTCGCTCTTTGTTACGAATGCGAACCTCGGCTCTGTGTGTCTTTTCTGCTTTGTCTTCTTGGCTTTCAGCCTTGAAACAAGCAGACAAAACCAAACATGCAAAAAGCCGTCGAATCATCATGTTAAAAAAAGCATAACCTTGCGAAAAATCCGATTTTCCCAATTATGCTAAATTTACTTCTCGTGAGTTTTAGTAGAGCATCGCAGGACCCATAAACAAACGTACAACGCAAAAAATCAAGAACCAAAACCCCATCTTTGTTCACAAATGGGTTTCTCTTCTAATTGAAAACAAAAGGCACAAAAGACCATATTTTAAGAAAGTCACTCACTCTTTTTTGGCATTCTGCTGCTCTATTTCCTCATTATCCGCAGCAGCCTTAACTGGTTCATCATTCAAAGCTTCGCTTGAGGCCGACGAAATCGACGAGCAGTTGGAGGTGGCAGGCTGATTCACCAACACCTCCGGCCCCTCCGTCTTCGTAATAACCCGATCGGAGGCTGCAGGTTGCACCGTAGACTGTACCTGAGGAATATCAAACACAGAAGAACCAGAGTCCTGCATGCCCAGGAGCTCCATAAACCCTAGTGAGTTCTTATTTTCCTCACAGTCATACAAGTCCAACACACCCTGCAATGGGTAAATGCTCTGTACATGATCAGGAAATGTCGAGGATCCACCCATATTCCCCTATCTTCACGGCTTCTTTAGTCCTCTATATAAATGATATATATGTATATATAGCTCAATCAAAACAGCAGAATCTTCTTCCGAACCTGTAAACACTGAACATATATACGAAGAAAGTCAAAAAAAGAAACTAGTTTCTTGGGTTGATCTGGCCCTTACGGTAGGTGGGTGTGGGGCGGGGAGAGAGAGAGAGACAGAGAGAGAGAGTTTTGAGTGTGGAAGTAAATGAGCTTCTGCGGGCTGGAGGTTTGGAGAGAGATGGTGAAGTGTGGTTTGGCTTGAGCATCAGATGGCTGGCAATAGAAGAAGCATTGACCGGCAATTGTAGGTCAAGTTTATGTACGGTTTCGAGATTGAACCGGTTGGACATAGTTCAATGCACCTGCTCCGTGACCGACAAAGCGAACCCAAGTGGTCGGCTCTTTGATACGTTGATTTTGACCGGGCCAACCCGTTCCCGATCGGTCGCCATTGTGTGTGAACGAGGTTTACATACACGTGGGAATGCTTCCGGCTTGTCAAAGTTTCGAGAGAGTCTTCGCTCGTGTGCATGTGAACGTGGTTCGTCCAAAAGATATGCCCCCTTTCTTTCCGATTATTATTATTTGTGAAATATCTATCTCTCTCTCTCTCTCTCTCTCTCTCTCTCTCTACTAAAGAAGAGATATTATACGCGGTTCTTTAGAGGAGAACAATCTCAATTGCCTATTAATTTGTAGTCTGCGCTCTAAAACCATAATTATCATTTGCTAATACTCCATAATAAACTTGTTCTCACCTAGAAGAGAGTGGCATACCCAAAGAAATAAAATGTCACGTGAGATTTTGTTCTCAAGTGTGTAAGATTGACGATGGATGCCTTAAAACATGGTAAAGGAGACCATTCTCCTCAGATCAAAAATTACAGCCGGCAGGACATTCTCTCCATTATTTAACTCTCTCTCTCTCTATATAATCCATGTATCTAATCCATTGTGTTTATGTATACATATAAATCTAAAATTTACTGTATGTCGTCCGGTTGTACATATTATAACATGCATCATTTATTTCATGATGAAAGTTTGTGATCGAGGTCAATTATTGTAGTCGTGAGATCTGAGAATTTTAAATTCCTTTTCCCTCTCATCTATGTAGGAAAATCTTTTTCTAAGAAATAAAGGGAGTACCAACGGACACTGCACTTTGTTATGCTGATATTTTAATTTTAGTAACTAATGATCAAATTCTCGTATCCCCAAATGAAGGAAAAAAAAAAAGGGTCCAAAAACAGCTTGAAAGGGTAGAGGTTATAGTCAGCTTTGATTCATCATCTTTAACACGTGTAAGTCAAAATCGAGAAATGGATATCTCAGTTTGAGAAGAGCATAATTTGAAATGAGACTGCATAGGTTTATGCATGGGATTGGATTTAATTTTATTTTATTTTTGTTTGGAATCGAATATAAAATATATTTCTCAATACATTTCAGCAATTAAAATTTTCAATTTTAATTTTAAAAATCAATATAAGATGATGGATGAAAATAAAAATAAAAAAATTACTCTTGTTATGAAATTTACAGTTAGATGAACATCTTAAAGGAACAAAAAGAAAATGGAAAAATCTAACCAACCGAAAAAGGAAAAGGAGAAGCATCAAGATAAACAGTGCACTCTCTCTCTCTCTCACACACACAGCAGAAGAAGAAGAAGAAGAAGAAGAAGATCATAGTTATCTTTTACTGGGAAACGTATGCAAAAAGTTCATGCACGTGTGGCAATAGAAAGCGGTGAGAACCGTGGGGCATTTGTACATGCCACGCTGACATATTTTGCGTGTAAGCCCAACCCACCTATCCTATATATATTATATACGCGTGCCTGGTCCCTCAATTATTTTTTTATTTTTTTATTATTTTTTTGCCCCTCAATTATTTGCCTTCTCACTTTTTCTCCCTTTCTTTCTTCTCTTGGTAATTTATGTTTAACCTCTTCCCTTTCTATTTTTTTTGTTTTTTCTAACTGCGTTGGATATAAAAATAACTAATAAATATATGGAGTTGACTGAGGGGGTGACTCTCTCTTTAACACTTTAACGGCGTCTCCATTCAACTTAACCACGTTCAATTTAAGGAAAAAGTTAAATTGATATATTGAGTGCTTTTATAACAATTATAAGAAATGTGAATCAATAATATTTTTTATTAATATAAATAATTAAATTTTAAAATAAAATGATTATTTTATTATATATTATTATTATTATTTATTATTAGGTATTTCAACAATATGATGCACACGTGTTACTCTGAGCGGGTCGCATATCCTTGCCAAGTACACTAGGGCAATCGGACGGTGGCGATGCATCTGCTCGCACCTCAACACGTGCCCTTATTTACGCCGCAGATTTTGGTCTACGCGAGGTTGAGAATCATTTTTTTATACGTTATCGGCGACACCCCTTTCCTTTGGTCTTTCATAATGGATAATAGTATTGACTTTTAGATTATAGTCCTGGATTTTCCCAATAATATATGCACACATCAATAAATACAGACAGAATACAACCATATAAAGAAAATTACCGATTTTTTTTTTAGAGTGATCTGGAAATTCAATTGGAATTAATTCCCATCCAATTTTATTGCCGTGAAAAAAATTGCTGATTATACGAAGTGATAATATATCGTATTAAATCTGTACGTGTATATAACATACAAATGATTCAAATATAAAATTTAGTCAATAGAATAAAGTAGAATTGAATTCATCTACTAAACAAGATAAGTGGGATTAATTGACTACTTACCACATTGAATATTCTTGATGATACTTACAATACTATTATAATGGGTTGATTAAAATACTTAAGAAGTGAACTGTGGACTAGCTTGCTTCTTGGATACGTTAGGAACCTCAAAAAGAGACAACGGAGACAACATTCAAAAATGTAAAGATATTTTGTTCTTTTCTGCAAAGTCACAGTCTTCCGTTCTCTGGACACAATGCCCAATATTTGACTATGGTGCCTAGTCTTCGCCAATTATCAATCCGATTGACACCTATCCTGTATTTATATGCACGGCCAACTGGGTCAACCTTTGAATATTGCCGATGGGTAGTTGGTTTCCACACCAATAAATTTATCTTCATATCAAGTTTTCCAATGTCGACAATTGCTTTAAAGTAGTACTCATCGTCTTTGCTTTATCTTATATTATAAACTAATGAATGTCGAGGCTTTTCTATATCTGGCCAATTAGGCAATTATTTGGGTCATCGGGAGATAAAAAATTTGGGAGAATGGTCCCATTTCATCGGCCAACAGCGTGCCTGGGTCCAGTAAAAGACGAACGTTTCAGTCTTTAAGGGAAAGGAAAAGAGAAATCAAGGATGTGGATGAGCTGTCTGATTAGCATCTCCATCTAATCTTCCCCATCTGCGTCGGACTGTTAACCAAATATTCTCACGCGATCAAAAAGATCGTGAAACGATTTATAGATGGATAAAAGTTGGTGGCCATGCGCCACCAACCAGAAGGGAGGTCCCTTCTTTGCCACAAAAAAAAAAATAAATAAATAAGGGAGAGACCCTCTAAAATAAGGGAACCCGACTCTCTCTGGTGCATACCAACGCTCTTTACAGAGATGTTTGATGTTGTTAAATCCTAACAAAGTATGTTACGCGTGTGGTAGAATTATTGATCTAATGCAAGAAAAAGCTGAACTAATTTAGTGGAATTGACTTAAAACGAAAGCCACGGATTTCCAGATCGGTCCATATAATCACGTTTTGATCACTTGTGATGATAAGTTTTGTGTGTGAATCACATTTTTTTTTTGTCATATAAATGTTGCATTTAAGTATATTATTATTATTATTTTATAAAGAAAGCTAAAAAGCCATAGTAAAGTAACAGAGTTATTAAGATTCAAATAAGAATTAAAATATTTTAACGCAAGTGTCTCAATCAATTGTATTAAGAGCATGAAATTATTTATGCATATTATTATTCACTTTTATATATACAAATATAAATATGTGTGTATATACATGAATTATTGGGATCACATAGATATTTATTACAAAAAATACCTAAAAGCTATTTTATAGAAAAAGAGGAATTAAAGATTAATAATTTTGTGTTAAGTTTAGTATAAAGTATATTTTATAGAGAGGTATATTTAAAAATTTTAATTTTAAAATTCTATTTTGAAGGCATGTGCTAATTTTTATATTTCACTCAGAAAATTTCTTAAACCTTTCAAAAAAGTTAAACTTGATTTTTATTTTATATTTTTATAATTATTCTTATGTGTTTGATTTATTAAAACCACAATATGAACTATAATTCTAAAATATTAAATAAATTAAATTTATTTTTTTTAATTTATCATTAGTACACAAATTAATTTATTCATTTTATACATCATGGCTCATGTCTACTCATATGTCATGACTATTCAAATATTAAAATTATTAAAACATAGTTCAACATATCCCTTCTGCATATAGTTTTTTTGTATATTTACTTTTATTTTATTATATTCACTTTTAAATATAGCTCATTGATTCCATTACTAAGATTATAATTTTTTTTGAACACTTATTTTAGCATGACTAAGAAGTTTCTTTAAATAATATTTATCAAGAATATCAAAACATTTCTCCATAATTATTTTCTAGTGATAAATTCTTTATTGGTCATTAAATTATCTTCGTATGATTCATATTATCGTTAATATAAGTTCTTAAGAGTAATCCTTAATTAGGACATATTTCAAAATATAATAATTTTTATATGAGATATTTTAGTCATCTTAAGTTTAAAGATTATTTATATGACTGTCACATGAGTATAAATAATAGATCAATTATTTTCTTTATAAAATATAACATATGTCAATCTTATAATTTTATTAATATTAATATCGGTAATATATCAAGTAGAAATATTTAAAGTGATATTATGACACAATAGTTATTTTATAGATATAACTTAATTATAATTATTTTTATAAAATAAATATTTATCTCATAGATTTTATTTTAAAATTTTATTAATAATTAAATTATTTATATAAGTAATATTAAAAATAAAAATAATTTTATTAATAAAATGGCATGCACAAAATATCAAATATATGTTTAAATAATAATTAACTCTTGATTATTAAAATACACACTAACATGAATGTATCATGAATCAAAAACGAACATGTATTGTAATGAGCATTGCACAATTTATTATGCTCTACGTGTGAAGGACAAATTCATTTGACAATATCGCGAACGCGTTTCGTTTTAGCTATTGTACTAACGCTGATATTAATATCAAAGTAATGGGACACTTACATGGGCGGAAATCACAAGGTATTTAATTATTTACGAAACCATGGATTGTTCATTAATTGAACATGCATTGGACACGTGTTTGTCCTTATTCCACTCACTTCCTCGGCGATGTGTCCCCCCACGAAATATACAGAAACGTGGTGTTGTTCAACATGCTTAGCCCCAGTACCGTTGCTTTGACTTACTCCATGTGCAGCATTGTCCTCGCAGCTTGTTTTTTTTAAAAAAAAAAAAAAAAAAAAAACAAAAAGATATATCAATCAGAGATTCACGATTTACACAAAAGAAAAAATCATGAACCTATGTCGACTCATTCTCATCAACCATGGATATCCCAGAGCAGTTACCTTAATTACACCTGTTGTGTCAAACTTTCCAGAAGTTCTATTGATCTTTTCAGGGTGAGATTTGGAGTGTTTTTTTTTTTTTTAATCATCTTTTATGGAGGGTATGGGGTGGATCTTCGTCAGCCACCAGAGTTAATTATATATGGATCCAGTATAGTATATTCTTGCAAGAGAATGCGTGCATGTCTATATAGATAGATTGAAGAGGAGCTTTTGAAATTCAGATTTTAAACTTGTTAAAATTTATTAAAATCTGTTTTATTATTTTCCAGAACTATTTGAGCCTGCTCTAATTTGAAGCGGTATTAAGAAACCTCAATCTAAAGGGCGAGACTATTTCCATTTTTCCTCTCAAAGTGACATGGACTGTGGATAATGCAAAAATTAGAAGACAGGGATTGAATTTTTTTTTTTTTATGCGTAGTGTCGTCATTTTTTTTTTCTGTAAAATGAGAGGGCAAGCACAAGAAGATGGTATTGGCATCCTAGCTGGTAAAGTAGATTTACGTGTACAATTCGGAGTAGTCTATTTCATATTACATTGTTGTAACAAAAGATATTATATACAGTTGTTGAACAACTCAATTTAGGAAGGTGTAGCAAATGATTCATAATCCAAAACAAAGAAAAAGGGACGTTCATATAATGGTCCGTGTCGTCTGACTGAGGGAGAGGTAGCGTTAAGTGTTACAGAGGATTTGCAGCGAACAGGCAGAGATTCTAGTTGTTCCAGACTGGCTGCATTGAGCTAGTGAATTTGAGTCTGAAGCCACAATATTCTTTGAAGGAACCGTTGGACACCATCCTGTTTTTATTTATTTATTTATTACAAAAAAAGGAAAATATAGCCTAATCCCAAACGTAATTCCTCCATGAATAAACCGAGTTCCCAAACAGAAAATATGCATTTGTACTCTGCGCCAGTGGATCCGATTTCGGAAAATTCACGGGCCCGACGCCAGCCGAATTGTCGGTTCCTTGATCTCTTAATTCTATGCGCCCGGACGCCTCCCGTTCAGTCCTTTTTAATACGCAACTTCTAATCTGCCTTTGTAAACCAAATTATATTCTCATGAATTAGCTTACAACTATGATACTTTTTGTCTCATCGCGCCACCAACCCATTGTCGAGGGAGAAAAAAGAAAGAAAAAAAAAAAAAAAAGGGGACTCTGCATCTTAGTTTCTTGGCGCCAATGTACTATGAAGTGTCAAATCATCCCCATCCCAACACCGGCCACTATGGATTGGATCGAAGTGCTGCAAATCTTGAAACAGTGATAAATAGATACCGCGTAATAAAAATTTTGTTGACATCTTAGCCACTATGGTTGGGCTTAGCACCGGCCAACAACATTGTCTTACCGGACCCACCATGCCTTCCGAACTGGAATAAGCTCCGAGAATTTGAAGTCGAAATTAATCAAAAAAAATATATATATAAGATCGCAGATAACGGATAAAAATGGAGTACTGTAAAGTATCGGTGCCATTCATGTCCCAACCAGCGATAGGGACGCAAAAAACACAAATGGGTGCCATTCGGTCGAGTCCATTTGAGCTTTGGCCTCCTCAAGATTAATTTGTTTAACTAAGGAGTTAAATTGTGCAGAGTCGAGATCATCTGTTGTATCATTAGGAAAAATAATTAAAATTATTTTTATAAATAGAATTAAATTGATAAAATTGTTATTTTAATAAAATAAAATGACTAAAAATAAGTATTTACTTTTAATATATAATTATAAATATAATAGAACATCCTAATATACAAAATATCAACATTTATAGAATTTATAAAAAATTAAATGGAAACAATTATATCGTTATTTTTCAGAAAAAAGTGTTTTTTCATAATTCAAATAAGCCTCTCGAATATATTTTAATAGTATGCTTATTAAAATTTTCAACATATTTAAGATAGATCATAAATACTTTCTAAACAAATTATTTACGAGTTTCAATGAATCCAGCCCATTCTTAGTCAAGTTTTTGTTCATTTATTACACAAATTTTGATATTCAACTTTGAATGAGATTTTATCGAGCGGAGTCATCTACCAATATATATATATGGGAACGCGTTTTGTAATTAAAGCTGGAGAGTTTGGGACAAAGAGAGAGGGTCTAGGCCCAATATCAGTATGATAAAATTGGGCAGCATGTTGGAGTAATGAAAACTGGACATAATACAGGCCCAATATACACTTTTGCCCTTTTCTATTTCGTTTTTTCTTGCGGCACGGGAGCCGAGGTTGTTGCGAATCAATCAATCTGTTTTATTATTTTTTTTTATTGCAAAACATACAATTACACATAAACAAATAAATAAATAAACAGCTAAGTTTGGCAGCACACCACCTCATAGAAATCAAAACAAAATTTAGATTCTCTTCTCTAAATCTTAAAAATCGCAGTCAATGACCAACCAATTCTTGCCGCGCTAAGATTTGTTCACTTCTTTTTGCACATAGATCATGTAAAGTGAATTTCTTACGTGTAATTTGTGAATTTCCCGCGTATATATTGTCAATGAATTTGTTTTTTTTTTTTAATTATTTCCATATACTTTTTCCTCCGTGTTTTGCTACTGTTCCCAATGCTCCACCAGATTTTATTGATAATAAAACTGCTAGCGTTCCGAACATTTTTTAGTCTGCCTTTTGGCTAAACTAAGCCGATTGAATTAATTTATGATGTACCCAAGATTTTAAGGAAAAAAAAAAATCAATTGGATTTTGTCATTTCTCGGTATACTAATTGCATGCCTCGTACAATGCGCAGCCTATTTTCAAAAAAAAAAAAAAAGAAAGAAAATTTTTAAAATAGGATCTTCGAAATCCTTGGCTCTTTTTTTTTTTTTAAATTTTTAAAGTATTCTTGTCTAAAATCAATAAAAAATTTGAAGAACTATATCTTTGATTTTCATCTCTCATTTAACAATAACATAGCATATATATATATATATATATATATATATATATATATATATATATATTTTTTTTTTTTTTTTTTTTCTCTCTGGATCTTTTTTCAGGGGACAGAATGAACCAGCTGTATATAAATTAAGAAATCATTGACACGGGTCTGGAACTAAGGACGAACGAGTTTCTAGAACTAATCCAATGACATATTAACCGAACAAAAGAAAAACGAATAATAAATTCAATAAAAGAAAAAGGAAGGAAATTACAGAAACAGAATATCGATACCCTTTACAAATGAATTAGTTCACGCGTGGGAAACAGCCATTGCATTAACAACCATTATCTGCATGACTTTGACCCTCATTTGTAAAGACACAACGTAATCGGCTGCCTCTTTAAGGAGCACATCCAATGTCCCCATCGATTCACTGCCAGGAATTAGCTTCTTCAAGGTTCTGACTCTTCTCCCGATGCCGTTTGAGGCCCTTCTACAATCTTCTAGACCTGCTTTCCTCTTCATGAATAGCCTTCTAGACCTCTTGCTCCTGGCCCTGGACTTTCGGCCTCCATTATTCCAGATAACACCTTGTTTCCTAGTCTTGCCTTGGTCTTCCAGAATTCTGTTCGACAAAGAACCACTTGGCTTGCTCACTGCGTCACTTCCTCGGACCTTACTTTTCAAAGGAAGAAGGAGAGCTTTTCCAGAAACTCCCATTTTTCAAAAAGCTTTTTCCTCTGATGACTTTTGGATAGTCACCTCGCAAAATGTTGAACATGTATGACACAATTGAGGGCTCATGTGTGTGTGTGTATATATAGTGTACATATACATCGGTAGCCAATGAAGATAATGGAATTAAATTTAGGCAATCCGAAGATGGGGACCACAACCCAAATTCGTAGAAGGACTCCAAGGCATGGGGGATAAAATTGAGAAAATATGGTGTAGATATATAATTACATTTTATAATATAGTGTGCATGTAATAAATTTGACAAGTCCCTTAGTTGTAGGCTTAACGACAGGATGTGGTATTTATATTGTGCTTGTCATATTTATTAATAAGATTAATACTGTTTCAAAGCTAATATACTTAAAATTGTAATTGCCTTGCTGCTTTGGGCATGTTCTACCGCTAAATGCACATGCACCCACATGATTCTTCAACACCACCCAACTCGCTAAAGCACCACCTTTCATCACGCCTCCGTCTCATCGAAACACCCTGGATTATTCCCCCCCCCCCCCCCATTTTCCAAATTCATTGCTTATATATAAATTTGAATTGGGGTCCTTTTGCCTCAATCCAGCTCAAGAAACATGGCAGTCGTGTATATAAACCTAGCATGATTGACTGTCAATTAGCGCATGTTTTTAATTGGGGAAGCTTATTTATCAAACTAGAACTAATTGAAGGGGTTGACCATTCCTTGTTACTTGTCAGTGCTCTTTATTCGCAAATGTGAACGATTTAGATCCAGGTGTTGGTATAAGGTACATTTTCTTCTGACATTCATGAACCCCAATTTTCATCATTAACCGATGAAAGTGATCATGAAATTTCAGGAAAAGAATTTATCGCAAAATCATGTTCTGACATGCATGTCTGGTTTAAATCCCGCGACTCGTCCGAGACACTTTCCAGGGCGATACAACTGCGAGTCTCGGACAATCTTACAAACAGAGAAGCATGCAGCTTCATCGACTGAAACTGCAGTGGACATTCTCAGCCCTATGACTATTGTATCTTTATTCAGATCATTATTTTATTGTCTTAGTTTCATGAACATAATCATACATCTGTATATAGTCATTTATTATAAGTTACTTTTCTTGACCTCAATGTATACACTTGAAAAAAGTATATGGCTCACGTTACATTAACGTGTCCATATTAGCTATGAATTGTCATCTGTCATCATAGGTTTCTCAAAAAGTGGAATCAAAATGCATGCACATGTAGGAGCGAATACAAGAATATAGAACCAATCGATCTTTATCTCATCACCGTCGTCTGGTCATCAACATGTATATGCAACCTAAATGTAGTCTGGGAGACTACGCATGCAAACAAATGACAGGGTAGGCGGCAATATCAGGTAGGATGTTCTGTACCTGTCACCTTGTTGGTACTCCCCCATGTGTTTTCTTTATATATAAGTTGCTTCACAACAATTATAACAAACAATAGCCATGGCGGCTATGCACATGGAATAATCCATAGCCTCATATTCTCCATTATCATCTGATTTTTCCAAAACATTTGTCTGGTGAATACATAATTTAACGTGTGCGTTGTGTTTCTATCGGCGCGCAACGACCAAACCTACGTGAGTTTGTATGTTTTTTTTTATTTTCTTAATTTATTACAAAATAATTATCAAAGAAACCTAGCAAGTTCCTTCTTTTCTTTTCTTTTTTCCAACTTTTTAAATTCTATTTCTGTAAATTTCATACTACTCTTTTCGAAATTAAAACTTAAGCCATTAAAGATATAAGTTTAAGCTATTAACTAATGATTACTCCTGACACTTGTAACAGAGAATTGTAAGTGAACCCAGGGATTAGATCCATGCAAGCAAATCTCACTAAATGGGCCATCCTGACAAGGCTTTATGGCCTGTCTGGGTTGTCCATTTCATTTCCTCGTCAGCCGCACGCTATAAAACCCTCCATTCGAGACCTTGGGTGGGTCCATTCCTAAGCCGAACGCCCAAGCACGATGCGGCGCGTGTCACGACAGCCTAATATAAAAAGCGTATTAATGAACTCACATTGGGGGCAAACATGGGCGGCTTCCCCGCACGCAAGTCCGTCACGGCTCTGTCTGTCTCTGCCTTTGCCATCGTACCGCTTGACATGCCATGCGACAGAAATTGAAGACGCGCATTTCGGGTCTGTGCGTGAATCTCACACCGATTCAATTTCCAAAATTCCTCTGTTTCCTCAACGAGAATCTCGCTTGATTCACGCACAAACTTGTAATCTGTCTTTTCTACGTCCATTCTAGTTTGCCTTCGATGTTCTCACCCTTTTTGTCGCTTTTTCTTTTCTTTTTCCTTTTTTTTTTTCTTCATTCTATTCATCAGTTCAAGTGCCCTCATTTCAGTCTTTTTTTTTTATTATTATTAATTCATGAATTCCAATGCATTGAAAAATGGTATAGCATCGTCTATCCCGCTGTTTATGTAATAATAACTCTTATTTTACAGGGAAATTCAGGATTTGCGGTGACTCGCCAAGACCTACAAACCTGCCTAGCTTGTGCCTACTATTTTTTGCTTGTTATAAATTTTTTAAAATAGTCATATAATTTAAATTTCTGCTTTAATAATTTTTTTAAAGATAAAAACATAATCAAATCATTGAATACAATAAAAAATATATGATTAAAAGGAAAGGAGCGATACGTACATGCGTATTCCAACAAAGCTAAACCAGCCAACGTTGTCTTCATACATCTAAAGCTATAATTAACGGGAAAAGGGCAAAAAGAGAATAAATCGAAAAAAAAAAAAAGAAGAAAGTTAAAGAAAATCCATTTCATTTTCTCCCATTGGTTCCTAACTCCAAAGCCTCAGAGCTCCCTCTCTTGTAATCACAGAAACAAAATTGTGAGCCCTAGGATCTACCAAAATAATAATAATCATCATAAATTCAGAAGTGACTTCAGAGCAACTCTCTCCTGACAGCGGAAGCGTGCTAAGATCGTCTGATATCGTGCTGCCACTTCTTGTAGATGAACCCTCCCAGTCGGACGAACCACGCCGCCGCCGCCACTGTCACTCCGATCACAATCCCCGCCCTCTTGGCGATGTTGATTCCGGGCTCCGACTCCATCCGGTCGTCTGCTTTCGTAGTTGTTGATGTTGTTAATGTGATCGTAGCCTGAGGTATCTGCTAGACCAGATGCTTTCCACCGTGAGTCAAACAGATTGGCAAAATCAATGTGCTAGTAGGAGAAAGCTGATTTCTCTTTGGCATGAAGAAGGAAGGCAATCTGGTATGTCAGTGACTCTTAAAAAGCTATCAGCTTTATCCTATTATGGCAAAAGACATTAGAAGACATATTAGGCAATATGACACATGGTCAGGAATGTAAATATGACAATTCAGCTTTTCCAGGTTGTTACAACCTTTACCCACTTCTGAGAAATTTGAAAGAGTGTCAATCTAGATTTTGTTGAAAATCTCTCTAAATGTGGTGATAAAGAAAGTTATCATGGTTGTGATAGATATCACCTTATCTCACTCGTATGCAGCAAATCCAATGGCTAGGCCTTTTCATGATTCATGATTATCAGGTAATTGTTAATGATGTGTCTTTTACTATAATACTGATTCGAACGGTAGCACAATTCTTCTCTCAATTTTCGGTTCAACCCACATCATATGTCGCTCGGTTCCGTCGGCACTGGCGCTGGTGCTGGACATTTGGAAATTTTGGCCGCTTTAGCTGGAGAATAAATGGGAGAAACAAAATCAGACGGGAATGGCGAAATCGGCTCTTGCGAGGGAGATCTGCTGTCCGAGGAAGGAGAAGGAGCGGAGACTGACGGAGAGTCGACGGTGGATTCAGGAGAAGGACTTGGATCTGAAGAGAGACTTATCACAATTTTTAATATATATATTTTAAAAATTTTCATTTTCCGCTAATTATAATTTTAAATGTCGAAAGAAAATGGTGGGTGGTTTGTTTGTATTAGAATACATATTAGCGTATCCTTTTTTTCCCCTTTTAATTAAATTTTTATTTTTTTAATTTATTTAGATCAAATATTATATTTAATGTGTAAGCCTATTTCAAAACATTTTAAAGGTCTACAATTACATTAAAAAATCTTTAAAAATTTAAGATTTCCAAATACTTTATCTTTTCCTGTCCCTGTAAGATTCCTTAATTCTGTCATCATGGTAAGAGCAAGGTTCTCCGCTTCAGCAAAAGAAAAAAAAAAAAAAAGAACAAAAAGGCAATCAAATCCACAAATGCGTTTAATTAATAAAAGGATGTAAAAATATTTCCAACTTCAATAATCCAACTCCCTGACCAACATTCAAACACAGTTATTTTAGATACCTAGAATTAAGATTTCTCTTCAAAGGGGAAAAGCAACGTCAGATATGCCACCAGCCTCTTCATCCCAAGGGAAGTCGAGGAGAAGCCTGCCATCAGCTGGCAGCCACTCAAAGCCCACCTCAGCCCCATTCAAGAAAGACTTCTTTGGGGAGGCATTTGAGTAAGCTAGGAAGCTCCCACCACCTTTGACTTCAATCCTTACACTGGTGTCAGCTTCGGGCTCGTAATACTCCAGTTGTTGAATTGTGCCACCACTTTTGAACATGTTGATCAGCCCTATAGGAGCAAATTTGGTATTGGGGCCGATCGTTTTGATGGGCACATAGCTGAAGAGCTCAAAAGAAGAAGGCTGGATTGTCACTTGAATTGCATCAGATTTCGGATTGACCAAACGAAGTTCATCGGCTTGATTGAGATAGACCACGTACTCTTGAGCATGACCCATTTGAGCAGCATCTACCTTTTGGTCCCATTTAATGTCAGTGACATGAACTGAACCAGATATCGCCTTGTAGCACTCTAAGTATCCCTTGATCTTCTGTTCCTTTGGGTCCCATCCAGCTCCTTGGCAGTTGAAAGCTCCAATAACTCCTCCATACTGCAAATTACGGGGCGGTTTTCAGCTTAATTCGCTTGAGAATATGATCAACAACAGCTGTCGGCTGTTGCTTGAGTTAAGGAATAGACACATAAAGGTCAGTCGAGGCCTTGGACTATTCATTAAATAATGACC
This sequence comes from Ceriops zippeliana, assembly GCA_037897445.1. Lineage (NCBI taxonomy): Eukaryota > Viridiplantae > Streptophyta > Magnoliopsida > Malpighiales > Rhizophoraceae > Ceriops > Ceriops zippeliana. The sequence goes on along the minus strand of JBAPLH010000104.1, from coordinate 2,613,932 downwards.
ACTCTGGAAGGTAATTCTTGGAAGAAATTGGTGAATCGAGAATACCTTGTTGAAGTTCCAAATCTCGAGAATGGTTTTCTTGTCAGATAAAGGGTTCTTGAAGAGGCAGTCTTTAGCGGGCAAGGCAAAGTGCATTGGTGCCATCAGGGAACACGAGTTTCTTAATGAGATCAAAATCGTGACCACCCAGATTGTCACTCACGTAGACGGGTCCACCGCAAATGGCCCTTAATCCAGCATGAAACTTAGCACACGTATGGTCTGATTGGAACATATCCCAATCTGGTTGTATGATCTGACCCATCCAATTGCTGTTATAGGCTCAGTTGTGTCGAAGTCCACGTAGAAATAAGAGGGGATTCCTTGTAACTTGTAAAAGTGAACAGTGTGCATCTTTATTTGAGGAGAAGATAATTATATGACAATTGCTATTAAAGTCGGATCACCCGAATCCAAGTTAGACAATGAACATTACTGTGGCGAACATCAATAAGGAAACGCCTAAATTCCTTCCAAGGTCTAAATTCAATGGACTTTATCAACTTTACCTAAATCCGATAAGCTTAGAAGTACTATTATAATTGTTGATCGATTTAATAAAATTGTGGGAAGTACTTAAAAGTATAATAAGTAAAAGAAATTTTTACTTTATAGTCAAGTTCTGACACAAGTGATTCAAGTTATTGATGACTGATTTAAACTTTTCAACCAACTTTTATTTCTAAAGTGATGGTCAAACTAAATACATCAATACTTTGTTGAAATAATACTTAAGACATTATGATAGTACCTATTAGTGAGATTGGGCAAAGCTGCTTAATGTTGTCCAATTTTCCTAAAATTTTCAAAGGAGTGAAGCAGTAGGCAAAAGTCCTTTTGAAATTGTCACGAGACAACAACCTCTAACTCTAAGTACTATTGCTTTTTTTTTTAATACAAGAAATAACTCTACAGCTTATAAGTTTGCAAAGGAATAATACAAGGAATCAGAAATCACAAAAGCCTACCATGACAAAGTTGCTCAATATATGGAAAATAGGCTGATGCCAATCGATGTCCAAAAGAATATGTGGAAGAAAATTTGATGATGGTAAAGTTGCTACCCAATCAATTCAAGTTCCTACTAAAGTGTATATAAGCTTAGTGAAGAAATATGAAAGGTCATTTTCCATAGTTAAGTAAGTAGAGAAGACTGCCTACCAAGTCAAACTTCCCATAAGAATCAAAATTTACAACGTCTTTCATATAAGTTTTCTAAAGACATTTCATGAAGATACAGAAAATCCAAGTCATGGGGAATCCAAGTGCACACATTTATGGTCGTACAAAAAAGGAAGTAGAACGCATTCTTACCGATAGGGTGATATGAAAAAGGGAAGTTCATAACTACATTGAATACTTAGTCAACTGAAAACATCTACTAGACTATGATGTTAGTTGGAAATGAAAAGATTTAGTTTGACAATTTATAAGGACGAAAGTGTGATAAAGACGTCTCGAGATTAAGTGAGAAAAGATGTCACAGCTCCTCCTGAAAGTATTGTTAAACTAGACCCATTGAACACTTAACTTGACTGTTACTCAAAGACTTGGTCAAAACATTCTAGATATATGTTTGTGTGTTAAGTTTCTAGAATTCTCTCTTATAAATATCAAATTATTCTAAAATAGTCTTAATTTAGAAAGTTCTATAGAAATGTAGAACGAGCAATTATAGCTATATATTGAAGAAGTGGAATTACTATAATACCTATTCCTTTCTTTTGTAAGACATATCATTAAATCTAAAGTTCTCTTTTTTGTAAAATTCTCTCTTGTACCTTTAGTTCCCTAGTCTCTTTTTAGTTTTTCTTGACTCTAAGTTGGTTCACTTAATCTCTATAAAGTTTACTTAGTTCATTTTTTCTCACAAGGTGTCTGAGTGTTACGCAAGTTAGTATGATCCAAATCTAACTTTATGATAAGTGGTATCAAAGTTGGATTGACCCGAATCTAATGTCTGACATCAAGTGCTTTAAGTTTAGGAGTATATAGGGGGTCTCGATGCACAACAAGGATGTTAATGGATTCGATGGAAGAGAATGTGACCAAGTCCCACATAAAAAAGGAGAAGGGAATTTCTATGCTTTATAAATGTGAATATTGCACACCTAATAATTATCTTTTGAGAAGAAATTAATTATAGTGAATCATATGCATCCTTGCAACCAATAAACTCCAATTGGATCCCCATTTGGATCTTGAAACTAGAAATCATCACAATTTAGTCAAATACTCGAGAACTTTCTTGCATGGAGAGAATGATCAAAAGAGAAACAAATGAAAAAAAATAAAAAGGAGCAATTGGTTGGAGGGCTTTCTCACTTGCGTACTCTTCTCTGCTTTGTTCCAAGGTAAAGGAAGTCATTACATTGTTGCATGCTAGCAATCAGTCAGTTCCTTTGAGATTCTTTAAAAGAGAATCGGTCAGCCCTCTGTAGTAAGCCTTGGCAAGCTCAACACGGCCTCCATACTCTTCAGACACATATTTAAGTGTCTGAATATTTGAAAATCTTGTTAGATATAGGTAATGGAGAAATGCACTCTAATTTTAAACAGAAATGAAAGTAAAATGGATTATGTTATGCCAAAGTTACATTGGCGAGGTACAAATGCAAAGAGTTGTAGAAAACTCCGGCTTGCTCGAGATGAACAAGCCCGATACCGCCTTCAACGATTCTAACCACAGCAAGATCGTGCATTGTTCCATCAAGACCAGAAGAGAGTTTGCAAGGAATATCTTTGACTTCAGATGGGTAAAGCCTGGCCTGACGCCACCCCAGGCACCACAAAGCGCAAGCCACACGTATATGTTATCAAAACCTTTGAACTTTGATCTCAAATCCTTTGCAAAAGCCTTCATGCCATAATTCCTAGACCCAGAGGAACAATTTTCGTAGTCTTGAATGGAAAGGCTCTTTTCTTCTCCATCAGAGAATATGACGTCGAATCCTGTTTCAGTTTTTGAATCTTAGATTCAAAACTTGATAAATCAGTGATGCCAGATTGGATCACCTTGTCACGATCCTTTTCTGCGTGTTCAAAGGCAATTCTATAATCGGTATGAATATGGCATAAGACTTTGTTTCAGGAAGGTCTATTAGTACCCATTGGGTTTCCATTTGCAAATCAGAACCAGAACTACCCACCTACATTGTAGACCACCAAGTTTTGAATCTGAAGACAGATAATAAGTTCCTGTCGGTTAACTTACCAAGGGAGTTCATGAAGCGATCAGATGGCCCCAAAGAAACCTGCCTTGTGCGAGAGAGCATGAACACGCTGGATCAGGTGAAATGGAGCATCGGAGGACTTTGGATCACAGAGACCAAAAAGGAGCAAAAGTGACATTACTTGGAACATCAGAGAGTAATGAGACACCTTTGACGTCCAACTTCCCATTAGACAATTCCAAGTATTTGTCTAAACTATCGGAGCGGGGGATATTGAGTGTATTAACAGGTTCATTGGGAGGGGCCATGGCATAGAAGGGAAACAGCGAAGTATCAACAGAGCAATAGAAGAATATGTATGCAAAAGAGGCTAAACGGAAAAGAAAAGCTTATTCTACAATATGGAGCAGAAGGTACCCACACAAGAGGCTCATATTGAGCTTTAAAGAGCACTAATATAGGAGGAGATTCCTCGGGGATTTTCTTAATGAAATCTATAACCGTGAAAGGCAAGTACGTTAAAATGATATATGAGCAATGTAATGCAGAAACTTCAGTGGACGCAAAGAATATGACAGTTAGCAATGAAAAGCAATAAAAGCTAGTAAACACATAAGCAGAAGAAGAATTGTTAGCATTTGTTAAATTGTAAAACTTACCTTTTGCAAATACAGTATCTATATAAAATGCACCACAAATTAATAACTTTTTAATACAATATTTTTTGTTATTATGTAAAATAATTATAATTTAGTCATATAAAAAAATTTGTAATTATTTTTATTTTATTAAAATTTTTTATTTTTCAATCATTAGGAATAATTATCAAATAATTAATTATATTTACGAATTTTGTCTTCATTAATTTGTTAATTACAATAATAAAATTCATTTACAATCTTAAACAAGGTATTAGTCTCCCTACAATATTTATAATAGTATTTTCATAATTATATTAAAAAAATTTAGCAAATATTTTACAGAATATATAAATAATTACATAACTCAAATATTAATATATTTTTATTATTTTAAAAAATAAGATGTTAATTATTATAAGATTTAAAATAAAATATATTAAATATTAATCTAAAACGGTACGAACGACGAAGTTAGTACTTCAGTACAAAAGCCACTGTGACACGATATCTCAAATTCCATTTTTTTATTTTTTATTTTTTATTGTTAACTCAAATGGAGTCAGAGTCAAATTGGCCGACTGCGCCAATTTATTTTGGACATAGTCGTCCACGGGAATGCGCAACGAAACCGGCCTTGTTGCAGCGCGGAAACATTGCCCTCTGCTACAATGCTTCGAGCCCTGTTGGCACTGTTGGTCCTGGTCCCTGCTCTGACCGGACAGGTCGAATCGCACCATGAGTCGGGTGATTGGAGCTGCGAGTCGGACTCGGGGATCCCAGTGCTCGCCGAGTTCAAGCCCGGAGTCGTTACCGTCGATGGCCGCGGCGCCGACGATTGGAAGGACATTGACGGCTCCGAATTCTCTCTCCGACCGGCCCTTGACCCTGATGCGGATAAGGAATATACCGGTGGGAAAATGACCGTTAAGGTAGGTTGTTTTTAATTTAAATCTTACAAACTGGATTTCAAGTTTTTTTTTTCTTTTTTCATTTCCACAAAAGCACCATAGAAGTTATAAATTGACTGTGTGTTCAATTTGCCCTTTGCCACGTTTTTTTTTTCTCGGTTTGCCTTTTTTTTTTTTTTTTTTTTTTGCAGGCTTTGCACGACGGCCACGACGTCTTCTTTCTGGTGCAATTTGATGGGGACTATGCTTACACTAAAGGGTATTGTTCTGCTTGTAAAATAGGAAAAACCAAATTAACCAATTCAATTCCTATTGTTTTGAAGATCGATTTTATGTTTTCTATCCAAAAAAAAAAAAAAAAGGCGTCGTTTTATGTTACGATCTTATTTGTGATACGGCTGATTTTTGTCACTTCCGGATAAAATTTGTTGATGTGTTGATTGTGCAAATTGTTTTCATGATTTCGTGACATGGAATGGAACTCCCTTAAAAAGTTGATTCTTATATTTCATTCTGCTTTAGATTTGCAATTTAGTAGTTCATTGTGTATTGGCCAACTCCTCTTTCTTTCCAATTTGTTCATCTTTTATAAACTCTTGTCACACCATGCTTTTGCCAATAACTAGGAGAGTGCATGCTTGGTTAAATTTGGTTGTTGATGCTTTGACTTCTCAATCTTGAAGGCTTTTATTTGATAGAATTGGATTTATTTGTTGCAGCAATAGCAAGAAATGTCCATCCATGGCTCTCATGTTTCAAATTGGTGACAGTGCCACCTATCATAATGTAAGCCATTTTACAGGTTATTATGCGGTAGTTTTCATAAAGTGTGCTCATAGTTATTGGCATTCATGAAAATTTGTATAGGAATTAAATTCATAAGATTGTGTTGTTAGATGGGAGGTTGTGAGGAGAAAACCAACTCTTGCACTAACAAAACTTGCAAAGGTCATGAAGTCGATATCATGAAATTCTCAATCGGAACTGCTATTCCAGGACGGCTATATGGGGGGAATCCAATAGACAATGGAAATGGAAATGGTGGTGACAGGTGATACAATAGTACACTACTCATTTACATGGAAACTATGGAATTTCTTTCCCACATTTCATTTCTCTCTGTGAACAGGTTTGGCCATTTGGTCGATCTTTATGCCTGGAATCCACACTGTAGATACCTTGATGGGCTTGGTCCTTCAGGTATTTCTAACAAAAGTTTTCTCTTTGTTGTCCTTCGTTAATGGGAAATGAAACATGTGGGCTATATCATGATAAATGGGGCTAGCTTTATGAGAAGAAAATAAAGTGGGACTAGGCATTAAACAAAGTGGGTAAAAGAGCACCATGTTTATTGTGTAGAACTAATGTGGGCCTCCAAAGTCAGCTGAGATTGTCCATTTCATGTGATGCTAATATTGGTGCATGCCTCATAGTGGGAAACTTTTAAAATATCTTTCTTTATTGACCACTTTGTGGTAAATGTTGATCTTTTACCATTTTTAGAATGCTCCACTATTATTTTTTGCTTCCTTTGCCTACTAAAACAGCTCCAAACTCTTCTCTCTTATACTTGTTTATCTTATGGAAATTCTACTTTGACTGCATCTACTTTTACTTTACAGCCCTTTGTCTCTTTTATCAAAAACCTTGAACTTATAACTGGATCATAATCTGGACTGAAGCCTGCATTTTCTATTGGTTTTACTATATGTCAGCTAGTTTGTTAAGTTTTGGAACAAAATTTTTAAAATTGCATTCTAGGCAAGCTTTTACAAAGTGTCTTCCCCAAACCTATCTTCTCATCTCAATTAACTTGTTAGACATTATATGTTCATTAATGATGACTAAAAGTTTATTTGGAAACACTTGTTGTGGCCAGGAACAACAAATCTGAAAGTTAGGAAAGGACAAATCTATTTAACATCCAGTTGGTTTGGCGCATCTGAAACCTATACTTCTTGTTGGAAATGTTTTCCCCAGTCAACATGTTTTTGACATTTGCATTCAGTAAATGAAATGTTTTACTTGCTTCTGGAAAGTACAACTGCAAGACCAGAACCACCAGTGCCCTTATAAATGACAGAGCTTTAACGAGGAAACTAAAATTGAAAAATGATCATTAAATGTGCAAGAACCCACTGGTCAGATGGTCTGAAGTGTCATGGTATGAACTTGTAATGACCTTATGAATGAAATCAAGCAAAATTTTGCAAACATTAACAAGTTACATTAATTTGTTGTATTTGAATCAAGTAGTGCTTGCTAAGACTTTTATGCTAAATGTGATGTGGCCCAATAATTCTTTGTCTTCTATGTCGTTTCCACAACCTAACAGGACGTGCTTGATTGTACAATGCGTCACAGCATTTACTATAAAAGCTTTAGTAGAATTTTTAGTACTTGTACATTACTAGAATCAGCTCTTTGTGCTCTTTCTCTGTTTTTGAATTTGGTATATAAGTTATAAAGGGTTGATTGTTCTCTTGTGTCAGGAAATGATTCAAGTGCACAGAATAACTGGAAAGGGGCATGGTGGCACAGTAGCTTTGATGTTCAATCAAGTAAAGCCTTTTCTCCAGTCCTTTGAGTTGCTTTTTTAGTGGAGGTGCACGGCATGGGTATTGATAATTTATTGACTCGTGCTTCTACCTTTCTGGATAGTGGGTAATAACTAATGCTTAGTGGGATCAACTATAGCTTGGCTGTTGAGAAAAAAGTGAATGTCAGAAACAATTCTACTTTTAGACTAACAAAAAGGATTTGTAATGTATAAGAGAGCCAATCAACAAACTGGTACGTGTAGAGTACAAAAGCCCATCGACCTTCACTCCTGTCACCCTGTACTCCATGTGTGGGTTGATATGCATTTTATTATCCAATCAGATTGTATTGTGCAATTGGTGGCACTCAGAACCTTAAGAATCAAAATGAAAGTGGTTTTAGAAATGATTACTCAAGGATAAGGAGAATGGGAACAAGTCTATTTTAGATCTTGCAACCTTTCATTCTGAAAAATCATAGTCCTCCAATTTGTGTTCTTATATTCTTACTTGTGTTCTCAATTTTGGGTAATATCCAACATCTGCTTTCATTTTCCTTCTTCAATGCCTTTGCCAATCTGTATCTTCATTCTCTGTACTGATCTATGATAATTTTTCAGAATCAAATTTTGTAGAGGAAGACAGCCCTTTTGCATCAGATGGTCAGAAGGGCACATATTATTTTGAATTTTCTAGGCCACTAAGAACCATGGATCGTCTCCAGCAGGTTATATGTTCATCTGCTCTAAATCATTTTTGTTTTTGACTGTTTGATAAGTTGTTTCAGGAACTTGGAAATTTTGGTTTGCTTATCTGTGGCAAGTCATATTGTCCATGCCTGGGGATTAGTTGTGCTATCAAATGCTTATTGGTTGCTTAATGGGCAACTCTACCAGCACAGCCTCACTTAATAACTGGAGTTTGAGGATTAACTCTTTGCTTTCCTTTAAGCTAAGATTTTCTTATTCACGTTAAATGCTAGTATTTCTTGTATTATCATTGGAATAAATCTATGTCAAAACCGCATGTGGCAAATTCTTTATAATGTTGTGATTGAAAGCATTACCTAGGTCTAATAAAGTTGCTTCCTTTCATTCTTTAATTCTTTGCAGGACGTTCAGTTTACAATTGGTGGATCTAGCAAGATGTCTGTTGCATTATGGTATCCGGTTGATGGAAAGCCATGGCATGGATCTGATCACTACTCTATCAACTGTGATTGGACAGCCTTGGACATTACTTCAGGCAAATCCACTGTGACCGTAGCTTCACCAGGTCGCTCACAGGGCATTGCCAGTGCGTTTGCCCTCCTGCTTTCAGTAGCCGCTTTATGTCTGACTGTTTATTTCGGGTATAGAACTGCTGGGTCCAAGGATGTGCGTTATTCGCCCCCGGGAAATCTGTAGTACACCAATATGGGCTCCGACGATTGTACTATAAATCGATGGTTGTACTTTAGGCATGTTCTTCCAATTACTATCATTTTATTACTTTTTCTTTTCTTTTTTTTACAGATTAAAATTTTCTTTTTATTGTCAGTTGTGTGGATGTGGGTAATGTTTTGGCACTTAATGGGTCTTTTTCTTTTTGGTTGTCAATCAATACAGTGGAAGCATCGACTCTAATGTGATGCAAACAGGACGATACACTGAACATCTGTTTTTTTTATACAATAAATGGCGGAGAAATTTTATGGTGACATGGCTTCTCAATTGTTGGACAGTTTTTTTTTTTTTTATTGGGTTGAAAAAAATTTATCACTCTCGGATCTTATTTAATGGTATCATATATAAATATATTTTCGTCCCCAACACCTAAAGAAAAGGTGGTCGCCAGAGAGGAACCAACCCAGTTTCTTGTTTGATGGACGTTTCCTGCTCGCTTGAGCAGTGCTCTAAACATCCTTTTGTGCAATTGTCTTATCCCAAGGTGGTTTTTCAGCTATCTACTCAAATCCATTGTCGAATCCCGATTCAATGGAATATAGAAATGTTTAGGTGCATTGAATTGAATGGTAAGATACACAATAAAAGCTACTCTCTTTATATTTATGTATTTCAGGCTCTTCTCTTAAAAGTAGAACTCGAAAGAACAGAGATTTTTAAGAATAAAACTCTAAATTTTTTTTCACCAAAATATGTTGTTATTAAAACTTTAATGTCAATGAAATCTTATTTTCTTTGAGACAAGAAAAGGGGGTTTCCAGTTAACCAGATGCCATGTTTACGCTCACAGCCGAATGGGTCTTCGCGTCTTGGATGGACTGAAAAAATTATGCCAGCGGTGAGCAGAAAAATCCTGGACTGGATGTATTAGTTAATAGGGCTGGAAGTAGGGTTAAACTAGGCCCATTGGACTCAATCTGGCCCAAGTACATCCAATCGACCAACCGTTCAGAGTCAAAGTTAGCGGCGTCAAAATTGAATTTGGAACCGAAACGCGGAGGACGAACAACCACGATAATTTTTGATCCAAGCCCTATACAGACCGTCGACTCACCTCGCTGCCCGTTGCACAACGGTTCGAACTGAGGCACAAAGGTTTGTATTCGAATGTGCTCTCTCTCTCTCTCTCTCCTTTCATTTTCTGGTCTTTGCACAGTCCCAATCGATTGGTTCGACAAGAAAATATAAATGCTAGGAGTGATTCAATTGATGATGTTTCATTTTCAGGTTGGTTGAGCTGAAGCTTTTGTTTGTTTGTTTTCGTTTTTTTTTTTTTCCTTTTTTCAGAGATGGCAAGGATCAAACCTCAAGCTCTGTTACAACAGAGCAAAAAGAAGAAGGGGCCAACCTCAATAGTGCCACTACTATTTTTCTTTGCAGCATTTTTGTTGTCTTGGCTCTCTTTTTCTTGTATTCTTCTTACAGGCGTTGGTCGCCAAGGTAATTGTATCTGTGTCTTGTCTCAGTGAAGTAGGAGTTATTTCCGGTTTGGATTGTTATGAATTGTTCTATTTCTTTTTGTATGTAAAGGAATGAGAACCTTTTCTTTATTGTCCGTAGAAAGATAAAGCTGTTTGAGATGCTGGCTGCTATTTTATGGTAATTCACTCCTTTCTCACCTGTGTTTAGGTCAGAAATCCAGACTGAAGATGGCGAATCAAGATTTGAGGTAAAGTTCTTAGATGGCGAGTCAAAGATTTAGGTCAGAAATCCACCTGTGTTTAGTTCTATTCACACCTTTTTTTTTGTGGGGGGGGGGGACAATTCATGATTATTATTTTGGATTATTGGGGGCTTTGTAACTATTATTATTTTTAAGTTTCAGATTTTTGACTGGAATTGACTTTGGGATTATTTTTATTAATGCTGCCATTATTGGTGCAAGGATTACTAATTTTACGTCTACTGGTTTCAAAGTTAATTTGATTTGGTAGGTTTACATTGATTTCGTGTCTCTGTTTCTTTGTGTTCTGTAGGTTGATCATGAGTCAGTGGATTCAAAGAAATCGGATCTTCCTGGATATGCTGTATGTCTTTCCAGATGTCATGACATTTTATCTAATATTTTGCTTTCATTTTTGTATTTTTTCTTTTCTACTTTTTTTCAGAGTTGAAGCTACTAGGCAAATAGAAATTATCTGTTTGCACAGAGAAATCTATGCTTTGATATTGTTCTAGCTCTTAGTTGGATGGTTCAGCTGTGACTCACAGGTCCCAGCCATGGCATCCTCAATGAAATCCTTTTACTTGCTTTAACATTCTAGGATTTTATGCAAGGCTGATTTATTGTTTTAGGGTTCAACCAGAAGACTTGTTTAGGTTTGGAGTGTTTGGCTGCCTATTTCATTGTTCTTCCATTGTCAATAATTTTCTGCATATCTGCCCATTTGCATGCTTTGGTGCTTTTTCACTTGATCCGTTTTTTAGTGAATTTCAGTTAAAATTTCATTTGTGAGTCAAATTGTTGTTCTCATTTTGTTGCTAGATTTTGAGCACACCCAAAGGCGCTATGACAGTGGAACTTTTCAAGGACACTTCCTCTGGAGTTTTTGACAAGTTCATTAACCTATGGTGGGTGCTAGAAGCCCTTCATTAAAATTATTCATTTGCTTTGAACTTTATGATGCATACCAATGTTATTTCACTTGTAATCCCAGCTCCTGTCTTTTGGCACCTTACAATGGCCACCTCTATCAGTTGTCATTTTTAATGACATTGGTGGAACACAAACCAATTATCAATTCTCCTACCTTTTGATCTTGAGAACCATAGTAATTCAGTTTTTCCTCAATCTTTCTTTCTTGCTTTACAACCTTCTTTCCTTATTAGGGTTTGGAAGGAAAGGATCAGCAGGCTGATGTAGGATAGCCAGTAGGAATAGACTCTGTCAAAAACTTTCTGACTTCTTTCAGGGAGGATTTTATGTTGATTTAGTCAGCCTTTTGGCATTTGGTTAAGAAATGCATCAAGTATCTTGGCTCTGATATTTTGGAATCCACTTTGATGTTGTTATTGACCTCTTTTAGGCATATTTAGAATTGGGATTTGCTTCAAATTATTAACTTTATGTGCTGATTCTTTTTTTAATTTATGAGTTGCCAGCTCATGAGCATCATATTGTAAAACAAATCTTGTTTGAATGTCACTCACCTTATAACCCATTGTAATTGCTTTGCAGTCAAAAGGGGCACTTTAAGGGGATGCCCTTTCATCGTGTGATAAAGCATTATGTGATTCAAGCAGGGGATGCTAACAATCTTCCTGCAGAAGATTGGACTTTGAGAGGGAAGCATTACAATCAGCTTGGCTCAAGGTTACCAAATTTGTTTTATTTTTACCCCTTTCACATTCTCTGAAGTGTTTTCAGCAATCATTTTATGAAATCTCACAATAAACGGAATTCCATATTTTGCAAACAGTTTGAAACACGAAGCATTCATGCTTGGAACTTCTAAGACAAAACATGCAGGCAAGGGATTTGATCTTTTCATTACAACTGCTCCAATCCCAGATCTTAGTGAAAAGCTAATAGTTTTTGGACGGGTTATTAAGGGAGAAGATGTTGTTCAGGTGACAATCAGCATTAGTTTCTCTTTGTTCCCCCCCCCCCTCCGCTATATATATATATATAGTTCCAGTTGCAATTTGCAATAAGCTATATGTTGAATATATTGGTCTCAGACCATGAGGATTGAGGACCATGTGCTATTATACCACTAAGAATTTGGATACCTTTCTGTTTGGTACTGATAATGACACATAATTAAATTGTAATCAGTGGCATCCGTCTATGTTGAATTGGAGATACATCATACCTATAGTTGGATGAGATTGCTTGAGGAATCATGTTCCTGCTGGTTTTTTAAGATCCTCATTTGTAATAATCCTCTGTGGTTTGCACTGATTGTTTTCAATATGTTGGTGCAGGAAATTGAAGAGGTGGACACAGACGAGCATTATCGGCCTAAATCTGCTATAGGGATAGTAGATGTCAGTTTAACGCAAAAAATCTGAAAGCTATTCTACTGTTTTGAAATTTCTGGGTTGAATTGGTCCTCCATCCAGCATGGTGCGATGCAAATGCTGCAATTTGGGAACCATGTCATCTCAGTAAATGCATTGCCACAGATGGGAAATTGCTTCGGGATTCAAGCAAACTTCACACCAAGATATTAGGTGAGATTTCACTTGGTATGATCAAGATGTGATTTTGTAGATGAATTGTGACAGTGAGCGGGGCTTGTTCCTTCAGTTTATGAGCCTTTTTTTGTTTCTTTCTTTTCTTGTTTCTTTCCTCTTTTCCTCTTGTCGGGTTTCTTGGGCTTCTTGTATTTAGGAAGATATGCAGATAATATTCCGTTATCCTTGGTAATTAAAACTCTTTGGACTACTGAAAAAATTTGCCACTTGAATAGAGACTTATTATGTCATTATCCAAATTGTGGTGAAAATATGAATTGCCAAACTTATATATACATTCATTTTGATTCAGGCATATTGTCACATAGTTATTAATTTTTTTCTAAAAAGTTAATCTATTGGGATGTGTAGTGTTCATATTTATAAGGACCAAATACCCTTCTATCTTTATTACGTGGGATTCCGTCACATTCTCTCCCACCGAATCTGTTGACGTCCTCGTTGTGGACCGAAATCCTCTACATACTCCCTAGCCTAGGGTCGAACTGGTTCTGATACTACTTGTCACGAGGTTAATACATTTTCTCCAAAAGGCTAATCTATTGAGATGTACAGTATTTTCACATTTACAAAACTCAAGTACCCCTTTACCTTAAAGTAAGATTTCGTCACAATATGCATTACATGCTTAGTGCATAGCGTTCATCTTTTGAAATAAGAATACTTTGTCAATCGTACTCATTGGAGCATCAGGCTTGTGAGGTCCTGTTGATGGAATCTTGGCCAGTAGAGCAGCCAGGGAAATCAGCAGCAAACTATGACCGTTAGAGTTGGGTATGATCTAAGCTTCAAAATTCTGCAGAATCTCTCCTCCAGATGATTCAGAGTCAAGATATAATGATAATAATTTTGTTAGGTTACTGTACATAATTTAAACGGCCATTGCCTTCGCATCTGCTTTCATCCAATCCCGATCTCTCTCAATCCATCCAAGTCATTTAAGCTCTTCAACAAAGGGTCGATTCGATTCGGAAGAGATTAGATTCTTATCCAACAAGACAATTAGAGATTGAGATTTCAAAAATAAAAATTTAAAATTTTAATTATTGAAAAGTGTCTTAAAGACGGAATAAATTTCTTCTCTATCAAAAGGCTTATAAGTCAGTCCAGTCCATCGCCATGGGCCATCTGTTTAGGCATCTCTCTCCCTCCCTCTCTCTCTCTCTCTCTTAAATGAGGCAAGATGGCATGTTGGGCTTCTATCTCTCTCTCTGAACTGCCGCTAGATGGGTTCTCTTCAGGTTTATTTACTTAATATTCGGTTCCTTCTCCAATTGTTTTGGACTCAAATTCCTGGTTTCCCCCGCTAAAATCTCTTTCGCTTTGGGAAGCAAACTTAAGACAAAACGAAAAATATCAGTCTACGCGAGAATTCGTCCCTTTTCCCCTCCCGCTCGGCCTACACTCCCCATCAAACAGTTTTTAGTCTTCACGCCATACGAAGTCCACAATCAATGTATAATCTCACCATGGAACGATCAAGAAAAGAAGGCGAGCTAATTGACGCCTCAATCACAACCAGTGCCCCATGCCCTTCTTTAAATTCCTTTCGATTCATATACTTGATGTCCGTTCCTTTTGTCTCCCATTCCATTCACGAGCATGTACTTCCTCCCTCCCTCTGTCTCACACATGCACACAGACAGAGACAAACACAGACAAATGAAGCATAAAATGAGCGCATGATAGACTTGATAGTAACTTGGAAAGCTTGAGGTATTGCTTAACACAGGACAGCCACTTGCCCGCCGACATTCTTTTAAACCACCAATTGCTCACCAGAAAAAGCACTCGGTATCAGTCACACTTTTAATGGCCATTTTCTCCCATGAAACATGGGATGTATCTTGACATTTATTAAGTATAATCTGGGTCGCCTAATTACTGACACAGATTGCTTCAAGATGAGACTACCCTTCACTAATTCTACCCAGGGCAGACACTCACAAGCAAGTTCTCAATCTCTTGACTGATTTCAATACCATCATCTTCCAACCTCTGCCGTATGTCAGGAACTATTTTGCCAGCAACTATGTAAGTCTTTAGCAACAATCTGTAAGCATTAGAGTCAAGAGAATTAATCAGCTTCAAAACCTTGCAGAACTTCTCAGCACCATCAATGTCTTTCTCTTCATGAAAATAGTGAAAAAATGCACTTAATGTCTCCTGCCGAGGTTGCCACTGACCCACCTCAGCTTCGGAAAAAGCTTTCTTGAGATGATTCAAAGCGGAATCCAACTGATGGTTTTTCAAGAAGAAGATCATAAACATCTCCCGAGCATTAAAGAAAGGTCCTTTACTTTTCTTTACAGCACCATCAAATATCAACATAGCTTCTTCATACATGACCTGCTCTAAGTAGGCTTTTATGACAACATTTGCTAATCTCATGTCATAATAGGAACAACTGGACTCCCACTCCTCAAAGCATTTTGTAATACCCCCAGTGTCTTTTAGTTTAGCAAGGGCATGCAGCATATTGAGATAACTCATATTTGTGGTGTCAAGATTTGATTTAAGTGATTCCCATACCCTATGTACCTCGGCCACATTGGACATACAAGCATAGAAGCTAATCAGAAAATGATAAGAATCACGATGATGAGGTTTCCTCACAGCCTCTAGCTTTTTAAGAGTTAATTCAGCTTTATCAAAAATTCCAGCCTTCATATAAATTGTAGCCAGATTGCTGTATGTAGTCCAATCAGATTTGTCTTCACCATCTTTTTTCATCTCCTCCAGAACCTTCTCTACTTCCTTCAACTCATTTAAGCATGCATAGCTCTGCATCCAGATATTATAGGTGAAGGTGTCTGGATGGATATTTCTCCGCTTCATCTCATGCACTAGGTTAGGTACCTTCTCAGGCTGGCCTAATCTCATATGTAGGTTCATCAGATTGTTGAAAGGTAATGTACGGTTCAGAAGGTTCATTTCATCCATTTGCTTAAAAAGATCTATCGCCTTGTCAGTTGCAAGTTCCTTACAGTAACAGTTCAGAAGAGCTCCATAAGTAAACTGATTCTTCAACGATGGTGGGAGTCCACTAAAGCAATTCTCAGCTTCAGCTATGCCCTTAAGTTTTGCTATCAGATCTAGCCGAATTCCATAGTCACCATGAGAGAGGGCCATTTTCCTCTTCTCCATCCAATCCAAAATCTGCATCATATCAAAAGCAAAGTTGATGACCAGCAAGTCCCACAGCAAACCACTGAACAATTACAAGTGACTAGCAGATGGCAAAAAGAAAAGTTATACATTTGGGAAACAACGTTTTATATCTGAATGATAAATAGCAGCCTTCACTTGCATTCTCTGTTGAATCTCAGAGCTAAAAAGTAAAAAGTAAACATCCGGAAGCCAATCAGCCATGACTTCTAAATTTCTATTTCTTTTTTGGGTCTAGTTAGAATGGGGGAGAGGGATTTAACTATCAAAGAGGTCTGTGGTTCGAATCTCAGATCTCAGCCCAAGTTTCATACTTGGTGGCAAATAGGCTATACCTAATGGTTTAAATCTGACAGAAGTTTACAAAACTCAATCCTCCAGTTGGCTTCTGCAAGCCATAGGAAGCCATGTTTCCCTACAAGACAAAGGCAGACACAAGTTTGAAGTTTCATAGCGAATCTCCATCTATTTTCACCGCAACCAAAACGGAAATGCCATTCGAGGTGAAAGTAACAAACCTCAAGAGCATGCTCGAACTTTTGGTACCTTCGCAGCTCTTTAACGCACCTCACGAGGTTGTCCCTATTGACGGCTTTCCCCTCCATAACAAACTCATTTAGCGTCTTCTTAACGGTCTCTCCCGTCGCCCCCAAGGCCGATAACCTCCGGTAGAGCTTCCTTGGATCTCCCCGAGAACGGGCCGCTGTAGGCGCCGTCTTCGAAAGCTTCTCGGCGGAAACCGTACAGAGCTGCCTCGCGAGGCATGACCCAGTCGATAGAACCCGGTTCGGCTGCTTCGCCATCTTTCTTCAGCTTCAGGCCAATAGCAAAACCGAGGCGTTCGCCGCATTTAAACAGATTTGAGGCTTAGGAATAGGGCATTGCCACAATATATGCGACGTCATTTTGATGAGAGCGCGATATCGTCCTCAATACGAAGGAAGTCAGATTAACTCGCACGTGAACTCCATATATTTAAAAATATATGTATATCTTTTTTTTATTTTAAACTTTTCAGCTAAAAAAATTATAATAAAATTTTATTTTATAAAATTCATATATAATCTCTTCATTTTTTTAATAAACATCCTACCTTCCTGCCCGTGGAAGTAACGGCGTTTTGTTTGAACCCACGTCATATTAATTCAATTTTTATTAAAATTATTACACAATTAATATTTATATCACAACAAAAAAATAATATTGTAAAAAGCATGAAATATTTATACAATTTCATTAATTTTTAATTTTCATTATGTCGTAATGTGTACAAAAAGTTTAAAAAATTAATTAATTAATTGTTATAACGTTTTAGTATGAATTAAAAATGAGTTTGAGAGGAAAAAAAAAACAGATTGAACCCATTCCATTTGTTGTTATTTGTTAATTTCCTGAAAATTTGCATTTGTATATTTCGCGAGGCAGAATGCTAGTGGTGGTTATGCTTCCGCTTCGTCCTCCCTCCGTTGCTTCATCTCTATGGCGCCCTCACAGTGCTCTTCACGCTGTACCCACCAAGACCCTTCCACAGAGCCACAGTGGCTTCCGAGTCTCATGCTCTTCTCTACGATCGGACTCGGTTCGTTTCTTCCAATTTTCACTTTTTCAATGCCTCCCTCTAGAGTCCTTTCTTATTTTATGGTACTAGAAATTGTCAGATAAAACCCGAAAACTATCGGAGTACAAGCCTCGGTTACTGGACGATTGGTTCCTCTCTTTGTTTCGGAATAAAATGGCCAAGGTGGTTAGCCGTAGGCAAGCTTATTATTTGGGGTTTTGGTAATTTTAATTTTGGCCCCCACCTTGCTTGATTGCCTTTAAGTTTTCTTTCAAGGGTCTTTGACAGGAGGTTGGATGGGATTCTGAGAAGCCTGGATATGATGGGTTGATCGAAGTAGCCAACCGTCTCATGTTAAATAGCAGAACCAATTCTGATACCAGAGATGCAGCGGTACGTTGGATCGGTTAATGCTAATATAGATACTTCCGCTACTTACTTTCGTGTTTGTAGGACAGGTTAGGATACTGAGGTCACTGTTTCCACCACTACTGTTGGATCTGTACAAAATGCTTGTTTCACCTTTAGGAGGAGGAAAAGTAGCTGCCTTGATGGTTGGTGAGTTTGTCTTTGTGTCTGGGTGTTGGTGCTTTGAGAAGTTCTGTTTTCTCTATCTGTCTAGTGGCAACTGGAAGCTAGCAAGCAGTTAATCAATTAATTGGTCTTGGTATAATGTATACAAATTAGCCACTTAATTGTTCCTGTCGTTCAGCAAGAGTGACTGCGATCACTTGTCAGTGGCTGATGGGCATATGCACGGTTAATTCTGTAGAGCTTCCTGGTGGAACCTCATGGGAAAGTGGGGTAATTTTCAGAATTTTAGTCTTATGATGCAATATACACGCATGTTATAATTTGAAGCCAACAAGATTTTATGGAAGGTCTACTATAATTGTAATATTGCTTGGTGGGCGTGTAGGTCTGTGTGGAAAGATGCAAGTATTTAGAAGAAAGCAAATGTGTTGGGGTATGTGTCAACACTTGCAAACTTCCAACACAGGTAAATTTGCCAGCAATTACTGTGCCAAATTTCCAAGGCATCTATAGTTCTGCGCCAACCTACTTACTTGATTGTTACTCATAATTTGATTTTCTAGACTTTCTTCAAGGATTACATGGGAGTCCCTTTGCTTATGGAACCAAACTTCACCGATTACAGTTGTCAGGTACTGATGTTACTTTTTCCTAGAAACTCTAACTTCTCTGTTTAATGGGGTGAAGTATGTTTGGTTACTGTTCTGCTTTTCACCATACATCCTACTGCCCCGAATGCTGCCATCTTTGTGATCATCACTTTCGGGTCCAGCAAATTACTGTGCCCAATATTCCATTGCGTAATTTCGCCAAACTTGATGCACCACCTGTGATCTATGCATTCCCTTCCTAATCCAGAAATTCAGGACTCAGCACACAGTTCCAGGGTTGACCCTATGGAGAACCATTTTGGTCATTAACCTGACATTTCTGAGTCCCAACTCCCACTTCTAATGTTCTCACAGGCAGACGGCGACATGTAGGATGTACTAGGTTTCATCCTGATTGTGCGCTGTTCTTTTTTAGAGATGAAAATCAGACTTCATTTTTGCCACTTCATTTTTGCCAAATACGGTCTATTTCCCTTTTCTCATTCTTTCTTTTTATTGACTCAAAATCCAAAGGAAGGTCTCATTAGGTGCTGCCTTAGATCAATGAAAAAGACTTATTCTTTTTTATGTACACTAAAGAGATCGATGGAGGAAACTGAGCTTACCAACAATTCCATCTTATTTTAATTCGACAGTTTAAGTTTGGAGTTCTTCCGCCACCTCCTGAAGATGATAGCACCCTCAAAGAGCCTTGCTTGGAAATATGCCCAATTGCAGGTCGAAGAAGGGACGTTGCAACGAAATTGGATGTGGTGCACTGCCCGAAGGCATAAAGGGCTCGCTTTTTAAAAAAATAAATAATTAATTAATTCATTACAAGTTGATAACTTTCTTGTATATGCGGGTCAAGAACAGGAACTCAGTTATAACGGTAATGTTATTGCGGCCATGAATCGAGATAAGTTCAGAGGTTGATGTCTGCAGAACATGTTTAAAGTGTACTCAGAAATTCTTCAGTTAAGGGTGGAACAAATTAAAATAGAGGGCAACAAGTGAAAGGGAGAAGGAACTAAGTTGTCTTGCAAATAACGGAAAGAAGAAAAAAGTTAAAGGTTTTGTTATTATTATTGCTGTTGTTAGTGGATGTGTTACGTGTTAATTATTATTGTAATTACATTTGATATTGATGTGTATAATATATACAAACTAAAGATGTTTTTTACTTTTAACATTATTTATATAATGACATAGGATCAATAGATTCTAAATATGAATTTTATATAAATATAATTTATAAAGATAATTATAATGAAATTATATTTATAGATTATTTATTATATCAAAACATTATTGTTAAATATTTGTTATGAGACAAGTGTATCTTGTTTTTCTATTTTTATGAAGAAAATAATTAATTTCATAAACTTAAATATTGATATATTTAAATAAATATGTAGATGTTTATTAGTTGAATAAGTTTATTGAATTGATTTGTTATATGGATTTTTAAATGAAACATTACTTGTATTATCAAAAATGTATTATATGAAAATCTTGTAAATAATTGTTAAACTTAAGATTAGTATTTTATATAAGATTTAGTATGTTTTGATTTTACTTTTAAATTATTTTAATTAAGGATTGTGGGGAAGTTAAATATATCATAGATTATATAAAGATAGTTAAGTAATTAGTAAAAAATTTATCATTGTAAAGTAATTACAGATGATTGTTCTACTTATTTTTAATGAATATTAATTTAAGAAATATTTATATAAAGTAAAATGATAATTGGTAAAAAATTATAATCTTATTCATATAATGAATGATTATATGTATATTTGGAAAGTAATGAAAGGATTCAGTTAAATTGCGAGGAGAACAGTCAAATCACTTTGATAATTTTAATGTCGGATAAATATGATATATATTTAGGTATTAATTTTCATTTATAAATATTAATTGATTAATTAATTAATAATAATAATAATAATAATAATAATAATAATAAATAAAATTTAATCTATCTAATTTATTATAATTATAATTTATATTTATTATCCATGCGTTAAAATCGTAATGAATTATATTCATTCCCGTCTGGGCCGTGAACAGCAGGAGGTGCAGGAACGTAACAATACGAGATGCGTGCATAATTAGCTGGTATTGCGTGGGTCGGCTTAGATTGAATCATGTCTGATGGCCGGGTTCCTGGGACAGTCTGTCTTTTCGCTGAACTTGAACAGAAGTGGACGTGAACGGGGCCGTTTAGACTAGGCTTATTCTTATAACAAATTCCTGATAATGGGCCTTGAGAAACAAGTTGTCAATCCAAGGAATTTCATGTTTAAGGCCCATCAGTGATCCAACCCTGTTGGCCATTTGGGGTTTTCGTCCCCTAACTTCCCTTTTTCTTTTGTTTTTTGGTTCCTTCGACATCTCGCATTGTCTATCCAAAGAAGAATGCTAAATAATGTAATCTCTCTCTCCCAACTTTTTGTCACTGTTCCACTAAAGTGATAATATAGATAAGAGATTTATCACAACCTCAACACATATCATTCATTTATCAGTTTATCACGTCAAAGACTATTTATTATTATTCTTGTTTAAAGTCAAAACTTTCTTTCTTTTTTTTACTCCTTTTTTTTTTTTTTCCCAAATTGAGTGGTGTTCAATGTCGGATTCCGAATATGGCATATTAGTTCTACTTACTTTAAAAAAAAAAAAAAAAAACACTACCCATCTGCTAGTGATATTCTTCCTTGTTTGTTTCTAATCGATCATATCCGAGGATATACCCAAATTTGTGGCCGAATATCTCACATGTTATGCCCCACAATTAGAAACAACTTCTAACCCAAAATAGTACTTAAATAACCGTGACGATTCCACCATATAAGTGGGGCAAAATTACCAGAAAAATGGCGAAATGTCGGTGGTTGGCGTCGTCACTCGCCAGTTGCCATGTGTAGACTACAAAATCTACATGCATTCGAAGTGTGCGTGCATTGTACAATGTATACAATGTTGTTAAAATTTTAATCCAAATTGCAAAATATTTCAACTCTACGAATTCTTACTTTAACTTTTACTACTCTACTTGTTATTCTAATTGTCTTGTTTTGATATTTGAGGATGAAGATAAACTCTCAAAATTTTCAAAGTCATATTCATTAACAATTAAAAAAAGTTAATTTTTTATTTAAATTTGAATGCTAAATATAGATAAATAAGTAGTTAGATACAAAGAAAAAGTTTACTTATAAAAATCATTTTTTGATGATTATAAAATGGGAATGTTATTTCTTTCTTATAAAAATGGAATTAGCAGAAATTTTTTTAATTGTGGAGTTATCTGTTAAAAAACTTAATTGTAAGTTATATATTTTAGTATTAATTAATTTTTTTTTCTTCATTTTTAAGAGAATCGTATAATTTAGAATTTTACATTTATACTATTAGGTTCTATGATTGGATATATAATATAAAGAATCGAATCTAAGTGAAATACTCATTACAACACCCTTGTATGTGTGTGTATGTATATAGAGAATTTAAAACTTGCATCACGTTCATGGCCTGCCATTCTGCCAACATCTCAAGCCTAAACTTCCAAGGAATTCCAAGGAGTCTTTTTCCCTGAATTAAAATACTGTTTCCCATGCCAAGCCATTATAAATTTTGTTTATCTACTTCAAATATTATATTTTTAAAGTTTTTTTTAATATTTATGTTAGGTGAATAATAATAATAATAATAATAATAATAATAATAATAGAATTTTTTTAAGCGACGGCGTACGGAACATCCTTCTTATTTCCTTGTCCTTTGCCCCACAAAATCGAAGTGTTCCCGGACGACTTCGTATGATATATTATGAACAGCAGCACAGGTGATCCAATCACAGACCACCGAAGTTAACTGTCGACCTTTGCGTTTGACTCGGGGGAAAACGTACGCAAATTTGCAGCGTCTCGGCTCACTTCTTGCACACCCTCGAAAAGTGAACTCTTACTTTATTAACCGTTTGTACTTTTTTTTTTTTTTTTTTCGGTTAAGAAATAAGTATAAAATTTTTTATATAATATATAATATATTTTATAGTATATATAAAATATTAATATAATATAAAGTATTATACATATATATAATAATTATGTATGTTTATTTAAATTTATTATTTTTATATTTACATAAATTTTCCTTCTCAATAAAAATCATGATTTATTTTGCACAATTTATTTTTTTATGTCTTTTTTTATTAACATGAATTTTTATAATGTTTACCATTGTTAACTTTATTATTGAGCAAATTTTCATTTTTACTCCGGGATGGAATATGTCACGTTAGCTAGGGCCTAGACGCTGATGACAAGACATTCTTAAAAAAAAAAAAAGGGAATTGCAAAATTAAAATTTAAATATGAATTCCTCGCAACTAGATAAATAAAAATTGTCAAATTTTTAGAAGATTTTTTTACATTCAAATAAATTCTTCATTAACATTAAAATTAAAATTCATTCTCCTATATCGCCGCTTATGACCTTACGGTTTTTCTAACGCATAAAGGAGGGA
This sequence comes from Ceriops zippeliana, assembly GCA_037897445.1. Taxonomy (NCBI): domain Eukaryota; kingdom Viridiplantae; phylum Streptophyta; class Magnoliopsida; order Malpighiales; family Rhizophoraceae; genus Ceriops; species Ceriops zippeliana. The sequence continues at coordinate 2,590,596 of JBAPLH010000104.1, read as the reverse complement.
TCTACAACTTGAAAATTAAAAAAAAAAAGAAAGGAGAACGAACATATGTTAAAGAATACAAGCAGACAAAAGAAAAAGAAGAGTATTTTTTTGTTTTTAATAAATAATTATAGAAAAGGTGCATTTTCATAATTTTTATTTTTATTGACTAATCTTAGTTAATTAAAGAAGGAGGCTGCTTACCAAAAAAAAAAATAGAGGTGCGAACTGTAATGGCGTCTTATGTACAAGATGCGCCATATAAATTCTCTTTTAAAAGAATTTTTTTTTTTTTAAAAAAAGAGAGAGAGAGAGAGAGAGCAAAAAGAACTGATAACAAAGTGAAGCCAACCGCATCTCTTCCAGAGTTGTAAAATTACTCTTCTCTCTCTCTCTCTCTCTCTCTCTCTCTCTCTCTAAGATCTGTACTCAGTAGTGGCTATTTTTATATCCGAGTTACGAGCTTCAAGTTGGGATTTGTATGGTTATATCCCCACCGTCAGATGCTCCTTCACTGGCCGTGGCAAATGAATTCTCCTTCTAGTGTTATGCTGCTTTCTATTTCCGGTTCTTATGCTCATTTACAGTGTGATCTCGCCGTCGATTTACTGAAATATCACAGATCTGACTTGTAACTAAGAACATTCAACGTCGTCCGCGATGTCGGTGCTCGCGGAAGTTTCTGGTACGGCCAGTAATTTTTACAATCTACTGTGCTTCCATTTTTTTTTTAAATTTTTGGTGTTGAATATTGTTTTCTTCTGTTATAACTTGGAACTTCAGGTCTAAAGGTGCAGGTCTTCTGGGTTCACGATTCTAAAACGGGAATTTTTGAATTTTATTTTTTTGGTTTCATTAGTTTTAAGATTTTCATTTATGAAAATTTTGGGAACCCAATCACTTCCTTATTGGGAAGCACACTCTGCAATGTTTTTGGATAATTGCCAAAATTGGTAATACAGAAAACGGGGAAGATGATTAACGTGAAGCACGGAGGTTTATTTTTGGTTTGGAACTTGGGAATTTTCAGTTGCTCATCTGGGGGTTTTTTTTTTTTGGATGTTTGAAGGATTGTTGCTATAATGGGTGCTAGTTTTATTGCAATATTTTACGACATGTGCAAGTTAGATGGATGCTTATTTCGAACCTGACTTGCAGGAGCACCGAGAATAATCGGGCGTTTGTTGCTGCAATTAGTGGTCGTGTTATGCTTCATAATTTCCCTGATTGATGCAAATTCTGATGATAGTCAAGAAGGACCCTTTGGTGCATCAACTATTCCTAATCTATCCCCACCAGGCAATTTGCTTCATTTTCAGAAACCACGTAGGAAATATTTCTCACAAATTAGTGCACCATTGGCCATGGCCCAGCCTCCTAATTATGGCCTGCTTATAACTTCTGGTCACCCTCCTTCTAGTTCAAGCTTGTCAACCAATCCACCTACTGCTGGATTGGTAGACATTGCACCAGCACAGTCCAGCCCTGGTGCCAAGTTTACCAGTTTAGCTGAGCCACCATTATCTCCTGTATCTGGTAAGATGTGCTCTGGAATGTTCATTATTGATTTAATCTTTATCATTCTGATTCTCTCTCTGCTTTTTCATATTATGGTTGGAGTTGAAATGTTAACTTACATGCTAAATCATTATATAAGTGATTGATAAAACATGACACTGCAGTTTTGTTGCCTGCATTTGTAAACAAACTCAACATGTGTGTAAAGCCTCTGATTATTTAGTGACCTGTGAAGTTGACTTTATTATTAATTCTTCCTCTGCTAGATTGTTGCAAGCCAGACACAGTATTGAAACGAGGAAGTCATGGTTGCTACTGTGTGTATCCCATAAAGATTGACCTTCTCCTTTTGAATGTTTCTCAAAATCCTAATTGGAACCTATTTCTTCAAGAATTGGCTTCCCAGCTTGGCCTACTGATTTCTCAGATTGAGCTGATCGACTTTTATGTGCTCAGCATGTCAAGGTTAAATATTTCCATGGATATCACTCCCCATATAGGAATCAGTTTCTCTGCTGATGATGCATCTGCAATAAACTCTTCACTTGTCTTGCACAAGGTTCATTTTGAACCTACTCTTGTGGGTGACTACAAGCTCCTCAATCTTACTTTTTATGAGCCTCCAGCACCTTCCCAAGGTGAGTTTTTGACTTGGCCTGAATGTTGTGAAGGATATTAATGTTTTTAAACATGTGATGCTCTGGTTTTCTCAACTAAGCACAGCTGGCCACAAGAATTCTTGATTGCATTTGACCTTTTCATGTATGGCATATTGAAATTTTGTAGCATGTTATTGATATCTCTGTCTCTCTCTCTCTTTCTCTCTCTCACTCTCTCTTCTTTGTCTGCTAATTGGTATGTGTATAATGTATGTATGATTGTATGCATATTGATCTGTAAGAAAGTAGAATAGTGGTTTACTTGCTAAATGCATTACTGATTGATCATAACTCATAGTTTATGTCCATGACTGCGGCAAAATCTCATGTCATGTAATCCTGGGACCTAAACCATGGGCCTAAATTTTTTTCCTCCTCTATTCCAATGGCATGTTCTATTCAACCTTTTATTTTCACTTCAGTTACAATAGAATATGATAATTTAATGGTCAGTGGCTGACTATTCATTCAATGTTGACTTCACTGTCAAAATTTTAGTGCTGTTATTGTGATGCCTCATAGAAATTGGAAAGTGTAGAATTTTGATTTATCTCTAGGCATATAATTTTATGGGGAGAGTAGTGTGTCTAGTCTTGATTTTGAAGTAGAGTAATAGCCCAATAAGTTGGTTGCTTTTAAAGTATTTATTGGTTGGGAAATTCTTTTTTTTTTTTTTTGATTTTATGGAGAGAGAAATAATGAAAAGTTGCTGGCTCTGTGGAGAGAAATGTGATGCTATGAATAAGGTGGTGACCTTGGAATGGAAGTGAATTACAGACTGAACGAAGGGAAATACATTTAATGCATGAAAGAAAATTTTGAGAAGATGTTCAGATGTACAGGTTTTCTGCAGTCTGTTAGCGAACCCCCCAACACTTTCAGAACTCCTATTTCTGAACAAAGAATTAGCAATGGATAATGGCAATACAACCTTGCAGAAAACCTGTACATCTGAACAGGTTTACCCTTTAACCTGTACAACCTTGCTATGTTTACCATTTTTCTGGGTACATGCCTATAACCATTTGTTAACAACAATCTATATGGCCTGGATCACTTTTTTCTTTTACCCATAGAAATGGTTTAGAATGAGCAACTTTATGAATTAAATTAGTAATTGTTTCATGTTTACTTCTATGGAAGCTGCATCCTGTTTGCTTAGTAATTTTGTTTTCGATATAGTAATTTTATGGTATAAATGTCATGGTGGTTCATATTACATTGGTGTTAGTTCTATTGTTCATATACAGCCCCAATTGTTGCTTCATCACCTGTGGAAGCACCAACACATTCATCTTCCTCTTCGACTTCTGCATCTATTGGTTCTTCCAACAAAGGAAAACATTCAAATTTATTTCTTATACTTGGTATTGGAGTTGGCATCTTGATTATTGCTGTTATATCTATGCTTATAATTTATTCGTGCACATCTCGCAAAGAAAAGTCCAAGGCATCACCAAAGGAACCTGGTATGCTTCTTAATCATTCTGTTCAAGCATTTTTACTTGTTTCTCTGATTGAAGCATTTTTTAGACAAATAGTTAAATGGATAACCTAAATTTGCGTTAAAACAGAGTAAAAATCCTTGAGATTTTTTCTCACTGAAAACAGTTTCTTAAGTGATTTGCTAGAGTTCTGACTTCTGCCCATCATGGTTCATTAATATAGATTTCAACAAATTCCTCGTTTGCTTGCTGGAAACTTGTGTTGCAAAGTTAGCTTTGTAATACATACTTTAATGGAACTTCTGGGTTTAAGAGTGCCTGTTGTTTGAATGGAAATCTCTTGATATATTGTGATAGGGCAATGAAGAATCCAAAATGAATTTGAGCTTGTTGTAATCCCTTGGTAATACGCAATGTTTAGGTTCCAATTTTCCATTGTTTATACTGCTGGTTGGTAGGCTTGGTTACTGCTGGGATGCCAGAGAATGGTGACTAATGTCAATTGTTTAGTCACACCTAATGAATGTGAATTGCCTCATGATGTGGGATGACAATTTTTTGTTGTATAATGCTTATTATTTGTTTTCCATTTTGTTTTTGGGGTTCATTTTTCTCATTAGTTAGTTTTTATTTCTTCCCTTAGTGAAGCCAAGGACTGTGGATGCTCCTCCAGTGGTGGCAGGATCTCTTCCACATCCTTCAAGTACACGATTTTTGGCCTTTGAAGAACTCAAAGAAGCTACAAACAACTTTGAACCTGCAAGTATACTTGGAGAGGGTGGGTTTGGTAGAGTTTTCAAGGGTGTACTAAGTGATGGTACAGCTGTTGCAATTAAGAGGCTTACTAGTGGAGGACAGCAAGGGGATAAAGAATTTTTAGTTGAGGTTGAGATGCTTAGCAGGTTGCATCACCGTAATCTTGTTAAACTTGTGGGCTATTATAGCAGTCGTGACTCTTCACAAAATATATTGTGCTATGAGCTCGTTCCAAATGGAAGCTTGGAGGCATGGCTGCACGGTAATTTGTTATCTCAAAGCACAGATGATCATGGCATCTTTAGAATTTAAAAAAACAGTGAGACCAAAAAAACGAAAAGAAAAAGGAATTTGACAAAACAGCAGAACTCTCTGATAAATGCATGACATTGAGCTTGAGATTCCTGTTCAGAGATGTGGAATTTTTATTCTACTGTTTGGAAAAACAATGAGTCCATGGAATTCAGGTTTGGCTTGCAGATATATTTGTGTGTGTGTGTGTGTGTGTAGAGAGAGAAAGAGAGAGAGAGAGAGAGAGTAGACCTGTAGCCTCTGATAATTAGTGACCTTTTTATTTTGTAGTTCCACAACACCAGAAGATCTCTCCCACATGCAGCCTCATTGGCTTTCATGTGAGGAAACTGAAATTTCCCAATTGTAATTTGTGAGTGTAAATCCCATTCACAGTTCCTGAATTCTAACTAGTCAGGAACTCATGTAGATTTCTATTTGATATTAATACCTGAGTCTATCAGCAGCTTGGTGATGTTTACTTTCAACTAACAATAATATTTGCTCCTGTTGCCTCAGGTCCTCTGGGTGTAAACTGCCCTCTGGACTGGGACACCAGAATGAAGATTGCACTCGATGCTGCAAGAGGACTTGCATACCTCCACGAGGATTCACAACCTTGTGTTATCCATAGAGATTTTAAGGCATCCAATATATTGCTCGAGAACAACTTCCATTCTAAAGTTGCTGATTTTGGACTAGCCAAACAGGCACCCGAAGGCAGAGCAAATTATTTGTCTACACGTGTCATGGGCACATTTGGGTTAGTCTTCTTCTTTCCTTTTCTTGTGTGTTGCATCATCTAGATTGATGGTCACTGATAGAAGGCTGTTGTTTTTTAGTTATGTAGCCCCTGAGTATGCTATGACAGGACATCTACTGGTAAAAAGCGATGTTTACAGCTATGGAGTTGTCCTCCTTGAATTGCTGACGGGAAGAAAGCCTGTAGATATGTCACAGCCTTCTGGCCAGGAGAACCTCGTCACTTGGGTTAGTAGGAATGAAGCTCTGGTTCCATTTTCTAAATCTATCCCTCATCGTTCATGGTTTCTTTTTCAATAAGGGACATGGCAAAATGTTTATTTAAGAAAGTATTGTCTATATTTCTTTCAGGCGAGGCCAATTCTTAGAGACAAGGATCGACTAGAAGAGCTTTCTGACCCAAGGCTAGGAGGAAAGTATCCAAAGGAAGATTTCATGCGAGTCTGCACAATTGCTGCTGCTTGCGTTGCACCTGAAGCAAGCCAGCGGCCTACCATGGGAGAAGTGGTACAATCACTGAAAATGGTGCAGCGTGTCACGGAACACCAGGATTCCATGTCAGTGTCCAATAACCGGCCCAACCTTAGGCAGTCATCTACCACCTTTGATTCTGACGGTACATCTTCGATGTTCTCATCTGGTCCTTACTCTAGTCTAAGTGCCTTTGATCACGATAACATTTCCCGGACTGCGGTTTTCTCTGAGGATCTTCGTGAAGGACGATAAATTATTTCAGTGTTGGTTATTAACCTGTATCTTTTGAAACTCTACTTATGAGGGTCCAATTCCTGCAAATGAATGCAATTTTACAAATTGAAGCTGGCAAGGGATTAGGACTTTCACAAAACGTCTGGATTTTGAAATTATGACTAGCGTAGGTGTGGGAACGTATGCCTTTTTGGTTAAGTTTGCTCCGGGGCACCGTCGATCCCCGCACGGTTGACGGTCTCTACGCACGTATTCCTTTTAGCCTAGCATGTTATGTGGCAATTCCACTTCTTCTGCTGGCATGCGTGCGTTGGACCATGAGGATGACTTTGTGGGGAGGTTATTAATGTAGCGTTGTGGAGAGCATCAGTTAGAAAATATATATACTGGTAGCGAATAATTGATATGTACGGGAAAGGATATGCCCTAGGTGGAATGCTTGGTAAACCTTTTAACTTTTATGCAGATCTTCACGTCCGCGTCATTCTCCGTTACGGAATCTTAGGCAACTATGTCTGGCGCAATTTTAGACAATCCTCTCCTCAATAAAGTTTCTAAATGTGAGTCAACGACACAAAAAAAAAAAAAAAAAAAAAAGAATAAGAAACTCTTGTGCTAAAAAAGAATTACCGTTAATGTGTTTCTTATAGGAATTAATTTTCATGATATGATAGCCTATTAGGTATAATTGTAACTTATGAAATTAAAATTTAGCGATTGACAAAAAAAAGTGAAATAAATTATTTTATTATTGTGTCAATTATAACTAAATTTATGATTAAAATATTAATTAATAAAATTATTATAATTAATTATAATTATTAACTTTGAAATAAAATTATTTGAATAAAAAAATTAGTATTTAAAACTAAAAATGTAGTTAAAAAATGAAATAATAGTGTAAACAAGTACGTTTGATTTTACGATTTAAAAATAAAGATTTTAAAATTTTAATTTTATTAAAATATTTTTAAAAATTACAAATTAATCATTAAGTTAATATTACATACAACCAACTGTAAAAGTTTATTAACAAAAATCTTAAAATTTAGCAAATGCTATTACATATACTTTTTCTCTTTTTTTTCCCCCAAAAAAAAATAATGCATAGAATGAATAACTTGCTCTAAGTTTCAATAATACTAATATAAATATAGATAACATGTTCTAATAGATCAGGAAGCTTTCTTATAGGTACCCTCTTTCATTTCATTTCTGCTCTCAACATCTCTGGAATGTATTGCGTTTAAGGTGAAATACCCCTATTCTATTGTTGGTTCCTTCAGAGAACGACGCTCTAGAAAAATAGTTGAGTAAATTGAATCTGTATCTCTTGCAAATGTTGTTAAATACTTGAAGTCGTGGTAGACAAATAAGACATTAACTAATTTTGCTAAATTTGGTTTCAATTTCATTTACTTAATAATAATTCTCCTAATTATCTTACAAATACGATCAGTTATTGAAATTTTAATTATATGAAAATATATTCCAATGTTTAAAATCTAAAACTTTTGTTGTTTGGATCTCTATAATTCATGTTTGTCGAATTTACTCTCTTTATTTAAACTATTAAAGCAAACGAGATGAATATTAGATATTACAATTTATTATACGAGAAATTAAACGATAGGCATAAACCAAATTTCTTATATGTTTAGATTTTCTAACAACAATAATTATTGAACCAAACATATTTCAAGCTTAAACACTTGTTGATGATACGCATCGATATCGATCTTGTTAACTGTCTGTCGGCTAAAAATATCGAATAATTGTCATCCACGGAGGAAGGCATGTAAAATGAGTCGGGCGGTTCATATTTCGGTCGGACCGGTTGAAGCACGGCTTCCACGTAAATGGTATCGGGTTGTGCCAGACATAGTTTGCCATTTGAATCTGGACTGGGCCGAGAACTTGCAGCCCGTAGCTTGGTCACGCGCAGCTCGATCTAGATCCGAGTTTAGATACGACATCAAACATTTTTAAAAATTTTGTTTTGAGCCTATTTTTATTTTTGTTATATTATTGAATATTAATATAATATTTTAAAATTTTTATTTTTAATATTAGATTAAAAAATATAACTAAAATAATCTACATACGAATCATTATAATCTAAATATAATCAAATAATTTTAAAAAAATGATGCATTATCATTATTAGTTAAAAATAAAAAGGTAACAGAATATTGTATATTATTATTAATTTAAAATAAAAAATAATTAACTTAAATAATTTATTTAAAAATTTAAATTTTTTATTTTAATATTTTTATTTTTTAATCTATAAATTTATTATTATTAAATAATAATAATTTTTTTTTGTTAGATATAATGTGCTAAACTAATGAAAACATCACATGTAAAAGTGAGTATTTGAATGATAGGTTTTTGATATTGTTATAAAAAGTAATGCAATCACACCCACAGTATATGCACTCTTATTTTCAAATTGTGAGAATCTACAGCCCAACACATTGTGGTTATTGGTTCAATGACATTTGCAATATAAATCATATTTTCTCCCCCATTTTAATTTGTTTTAACTTTTTTTGGTTTTTTTTTCTTTTGTGGGGGAGGGGGGGATTTTTCAGGTCAAATGCCTCATTCTTTTTTCTCAAGCAAAAAACATATATATATATATATATATATAGAGAGAGAGAGAGAGAGAGTAATAGAAAATATCAATTGAATATATTTTATTTAATTTTATGAGTACAAAATTAAACAAAAAATTTTTATTTTACTTTATCATATTAATATCCAGCAAACATTATTTCATAGAGTTGTTCGTATGAAAATGTGAGAGTTCGAACAAAGGCCCTAGAAGGAATCGTCGGGGCAAGTGGGGAGAGCATTTTCCGCGTATATATTCGGGGACACGTGGCCGAGACACGAGCACACGCGTACAAAAGAACACCTAGGCTAAAGTAAACGGAGTGGTGCGCAGGGGCGTTAAACTGCGCACACAGTTGCAGCGGAGCGCTGCCCGCGGGCGTAGAAGAGAAGGCTGGGTGCGGGGGAATAAAATAGAAAAGGCAAAAGAGAGAAAGGAAAACATGTAGAGAGAGAAAGAGAGACCGAATCGAGAAGACAAAACACAACACCAAAAGGTGCTAAGGCTAAAATCACCCAAACAACAATCGCTAGAAAAATAGAAACAAAGAGCAAACCCCCCCCCCCCCCCCCCCCCCAAAAAAAAAAAAACAGGTGTGGTGTGGCAATAGCAAAAAAAAAAAAAAATGGAGACCAACAAGAAGGAGATTATTACTACTACTACTCCACCTCCAAGGACTACTAGTAGCAGTTCTTTTCTTCCAATCCCTTGCCTCTCACCTTTTCATCATCGTCGTTATTACCATTCCTTATTTGGCTGTAACCCTGCCTATCCAAACTCTTACTTAAACCTAAACCTAACGCCACCAAATTTCTCTCTCTTTCATAATTCTCTTTCTCTCTATTCTCTGCGTCCCTTCTCTCTGCTTTTTCTTTCTGGGTTTGATTTGCCTCTCTTCTCTGGTAAAGTTTCTTTCTTTTTTTTTTTCTTCATTGTTCTTGCTTCTTGGGATTTTTGTGGGCTTTTGTTTGTCTGGGCTGGGGCTTGTGGTGTTGCTTCTATTTGGGTGTTGATTTTGGATGTTTTGGTTTTCTGGGGGTTTCTTTGTTTTTTTTTTCTTTTTTTTTGGATTGATGATGAATGTGGGATTTAAGTGTGTGTGAATTTTAGCGATGGTTTTATTTTGATGGATTATCTGGGCGTTGCTTTTGTTTTTTTATTGTTTTGATTGTGGGATTGATGGTGATGCACTTGATTTATATGTATTATATTTTGTGATTTTTTTTCTTTATTCTTTGTTAACGTCTAGGTTTGTTTGTACTTGCCTTTTCTCCTTGAACGAGATAGTCTTGGTTGCTGTTATTTGTCAAATGAACGTTTTGGTGCCTTCTGGTTAGATTAGCAGGTATCTTCACGCTATTTGCATTCACTCCATTAGGCTTCTTAATTGATTAGAAGTTTGCAATTCCGGTTATAGTGCATAGTTTTTCTTCTTCTTATTCTTCTTCTTCTTTTACCCGGGCTCCATTTTTCTTATTCATCTATAAAGTTTTATGCTCCAGGGACTATTATTTTCTGTGGATTGTTAACTTTGCTCACTCTAGTCAGTTTCGGGAAGGGTGAGTCTGAAGGCAAGGTTGCTTCATTGTGAACTGAATGTCACAGTTTGAAATTCAGCCTTTCCTGTAAACAGGGTGTAGGCTGCCAACATCTGATCATTCCCTACCCCACTGTGGGAGTCTTATGCATTGAGACACCTTTTTCTGGTCAGTTTCGGGTCCATTTGATCAGATGTTGTGAACTTCATGAACTTCTTGCTTCTTGTTATAGCATTTTGTCATTGCTAGGTCTTCCGTGATTCAATTTTCTTTCATAATTGAATGTCACATTAAGAGAGTTGTTGTTTTAAATTGTTCTCCAGCGTAAGTGCTTATGGTTTCATGTACTATGGGATGGTGTTCTAACATGTTTGTTTCATGTACTATGGGATGGTGTTCTAACATGTTTTGCAGTAGGCAGCTTCGGTGGTTTCCCTTTATCCCCTTTATCCCATGATCAAAGCGGAAGCTACAGAATAATTGGTGATACGAATTTTCTTCATGGAAGAGTTTGGTTTTGCTCAGTTTGATAGCATTGGAAGCACTGTACGGAAGAAAAGGAGTCAAACATCTCGTCGGCCCAAGTCTGATGCTAAGTCATTTTCAGATAGTCATTATTATTCTTCCCAGTTGATAAGTGACATGAATAAGGCTTCCATTGATGGGGGTTCTAATGGAAATTATAGGAGGAAAGACTTCAATCTTAATCAATGCCTGTATAAGGTGTCTTCTGCTCCTGGAATTAATTCTGATAGGGCTCATGTAAAGGACAGTGAAACTGGGGCATCCAATGAATATTACTTTGATGGCCTAGAAAGAAGTCCATCTAATGATAAACATTCTAGTGAAGGTGCCCGTTCTCCTTCTAATTGGAAAAGCACAATCATGCTTGATTCAGGGCCAAGAATGACTAGCATTGGGAGGAATGGTGAAAGTCACAACTCAGAGCAATCCAGGGAAATTTCAGATGCATTATTGAATGAGAATAAGGTTAAAAAATTCAAGGTCAAGGTTGGGGGAATCATTCGCACAATTCATGCCACCTCATCATCTAGTGCTGCATCTTGTATGACAGGCTCTGGATCATTGGAAATCTCCAGGTCACAGCAGAGACAAAATCTTCTGGTACTTTTATCTCCTTGGTGCAGTAAATTGTGGTTGCTTTTTATTTCTTATATTTACATAGTTGTCATGTATGCGTTAAAGATTGCATTTTGTGTTACATGTGATTGTGCGCATGGGCATATGTGTGGCTGCATGAGAATTTGTTTTCCTTTTCTAGAAGAGCCTTCTTAACCAATATGAGTTTTGAATATTTTCTCCCTAAGTGATGACCACATAAGCTTTAATAATGCACTTTAAGGTTTTGAATGCCTTCCACTGTTTTTACTTTCCTTATAGAGCTTGATTGATGCTTTATTTATTTATTTATTTATTTTAAAAAAGAAGAAATTGGTACCTTTTTTTTTTTGGGCTGGGCTTGGGGGAGAATACCCCAAGGAAACTCCAATCAATTGTGACACCTTGTTGCACATAGCAAGGTCACTAGATAGGCACTTGATATATGCAGCCAGATGCAGGCAGCACGTATATGGGAAATACAATATTGGAACATATGGTGTGTGCCTCCACGCATCTAGCCTCGCTCTTTATGATTTTTTCTACTTATGATTATCCCTTTGTTTCCTACATGCCTTTTATTAGTTATGACACTGATTTCCTGTTTACTCAAATTGAATATATTCAGAATGACGTGTTCTTCTACTGGTGTATTTATTCCACTTTACTTTTATGGCAATGTGTGTTTGGTATGAATGTGATTCAGTCTCATCGAGATAGTGGTTACCATTGTTGGAGGCCATTAGAACTTCTCATAATCTTATTATTGGAAACTGTTTTAATTGCAGGGTAATTCAGAGAAAGATGTATCTGTTTCGCATAAGACTGGGTTGCAGGGAGTCCCTCGGAGGTATTACTCTGGCAGTGATTTTAGTTTTGGGAAAGAGGATCATTCCATGGGGAGGACACCTGGAAAGAATACCTTTACCAAAGGTAAGACTGAATTGGTTCGCAAGAGCAAACGGATCCCAAAGAGGCGTGTGCTGGATGGAGAAATTGCTGAAGATGATGAGGATGATGAGATCCGATACCTGGAGAAACTCAAAATTAGGGCTTTACCGGGGTCTAGAGATGATGTTGAAGAATCAAGCAAGAAACATGGAAAGCTTTCTACAATGGAAAAATTTAGTTCTTTGAGATTGGGAAAAGATGGGAAGAAGTCAAATTCAGACAGAATATCAGGGGACAGAGATTATAGGGAAGAATTCAACCTGGTGTCTGATGGTGAGCTTGACAGTGACAATGATACTAAGAGGAGTTATAGGCAGAAAAAGGAGTATGTTGATTCATTGATGGAGAGTAAGAGGGAGGTGACTCTAACCACACGTCAACGGGCACTTCAGTCAAGCAAAGGTGGCTCCTCTACACCTGCTGCCAACTTAATTGAGTTTCCAGATGGATTGCCACCTGCACCATCAAGAAGTGAGTGCTATTTATTGCCATTACCATTAATCTAGTTTGATATCGTATCCCATTTGTTAATATTATGCATTTCCCTTGTGATTGGTCAATACAGAACAGAAGGAGAAACTTTCAGAGGTAGAGCTGCAGCTGAAGAAAGCTGAGGCTGCTCAGAAACGAAGGTTGCAAGTTGAGAAGGCCGCAAGGGAATCTGAGGTTTGTTTCTTCTTTCTGCTTAAATTTTGGTTGTCTTGGCATGTACATTTTGAACCCCAAAGCGTTTTATATGCAAGGATTTTGTATTTGGGTGTGGTAGGCTGAGGCCATAAGGAAAATTCTCGGTCAAGATTCCAGTAGGAAGAAGCGAGAAGAGAAAATTAAAAAGCGTCAGGAAGAAATGGCACAGGTACTGCAAGCAGTCAGATAAACTGTTTTCTTTGTTTCAACATAGAGTTATTTATTGGATCTTTCCAAATTTATTTGGTGCAGGAGAAGGCTGCGAATGCCCAGATGCTGGCATCTAGTACCATAAGATGGGTTAGTGGTCCCAGTGGGACTACCGTGACATTTTCCAATGAAATGGGTCTGCCTAGTATACTTGATTCCACAACAGTTAGGTATGATACGCCTCCATTGTGCGTGCTAAAACATGGATAAACACAAATATATGGTAGATCATTTTAACCTTGGTATTCGTTTTTGAGAGTGAGTGTGTTGTGAGAAGGTAAGTAAACTTTGCCTCATGACAAGATGATAAGTAGCACAAATTTTTAGAGGAACAAAATATCAGACTACAAAAGCTTATCCCATGAACCCTTTTTCCTTGATAGAAAAAGGTTGTCATAAGCGTTCATCTTTGTATTCTGATGGTATTTGCAATGTTTTGCATGTGATCGAACAGCTATCCTCTTCCGCGTGAGAAGTGCGCTGGTTCTTCTTGCACCAACCCATACAAGTACAGGGACTCCAAGTCAAAGCTTCCTCTTTGCAGTTTGCAGTGCTACAAGGCAGTTCGGGAACAGATGAAACAAGTGGAGGAACAGACAAAACAAGTCGAGGAACGGATGGGAGATCAGAGCACCTCTTGATGATACAATTTGCTTGACTATCGGATGCTTTCTATATGTTTTATACAGCTCAGTTGATGTGTTTTGCGAACTGTTGAGCCGTGAAAACACATTTTAAGCTCATTTATAGGGACCACAGCCCCAGAGCAGTGGATGATTTTTGGCTGACATATTTTCTATATATTTTAACTTGAATTTTGCTTCATACTGACCCTCTTTCCCCACCCCCCCATCCCCCAACGCACCCCACTTCTCCGTCATTTGGTATCCTGCAATTTTCTTATTTTGTGCAGGGTATTAGGACTTGGTTGGAATATTGTCATGATGGCAGCATATCCCACCGCCCCGCGAATCTTCTCCTGAGAAAAGTAGATAACAATAATGTCTTAGATGCTTTAACTGCGTTAGAAGTTGACCCTTTATTGACAGAGAAAGTCGTAGAAGGAAGTCCAAATGAAGGCCCGAAGTACGATGTCCATACCTTCAAGGTTACTCCCAATATTACTTCGCCTGAATTCGTTAGGCTCGTTATTCTCTGTACAATTTCTATCCCGTGAGGCCCAATTCAAGGGTGGGGATGACCAAAACTGAGTTGGTTCAAAATGTCACTCAACTCGAATGGAGTTGATTTTTATTGTTTGTGTTAAAAGGCAGTGAGTTCGAATCTGTGTCAAAACTCTCCCTGCCCTTGGGCTAAACGTTCATAAAGAACAAGTAACCGTTAATAAGGGGTTAACGCATTTCTTTCCTCGCTGGAACGCGCGAGACCCGATTCAAGACTCGAAATTTTTGTGAGTATGAAGCGCTTAAATAATAAATGTAGCAGAAGAAGAAGAAGAAGAAGAACAATCGTAGAGGAGAAGTGTCAAATTCATGGGTCTCCATGTCAGCCTCCTCTCTCAGATTCAGCAGCTCTCTTGCCTTCTCTGCAAACTCAGTCTCTACTCCCGCTGCTCTCTCCCTCCCTTCCACCCTTTTCGTTCCAGGTTTTCCTCTTCTTTTCTCTTTTCCATCTTCATTTCCTTAGTGGCGAAACCGTGGGTAATTTTTATTTATTTATTTATTTTGTAAATTTACTGCATAAAATTGAGAGGGTTAATTAGCGACATGAAGAAGCCTTCCTTTTTACTCTGGTAAATTTGGGGCACCTGAGTAAATTATAGGCAAAGAATTTGGTCAACAAGGTAGGTAGGTTTTTTTTTTTATTTTATTCAAAGAACCAATTCATGTCTTTATATTCAGTCATTTACTTGTCTTGATTCATGAATTTGAGTAAAAAGAAAAGAAAAGAGAAAAGAATTGATGTTTGGTTTGTAGGGATGATTTGACAAGTCCTTCTTCACCTTATTTCCCTGCATATGCCATTGGACGAGGAGGACACGGGCCACCTCCAATGGCCCATGAACGATTTCAAAGCGTTATCAGTCACTTTTCCAACATGTAAGCAATTACGGCTTATTTGCTTGGTGGGGGTTGTTGTTTTACATTAAAATATCGTAATCTGATGTTTGGTTTTCTTTCTTTTTATCTTTTTTGAACTAGTGCTGAATTTGTTTCAATTGGTTATTAGAGAATTATACGCTGTGAAGGACCTATTGACAATGATATGGCAAGCATCATTTGCTTGGCTTCTCCATCTTGATGCTGTTTGTTGAATCAAGAAGAATTGAGATAAGTATTGTTAAATCAAAAAGAATTGAGAAAATTATTTTTTCTGTGTTCCCTTTTTCTCATTGCAATATGATCTATTTATACAAGTACAATGTGCTTTGAATGACCCTTGTAATGCGTGATTTGTAATGTGTGCCTTATCTTCGTGCCTTATCTTCAGCTACCAAATATATATACTAATATCTTTTTGTAATGTGTGTCTTATCTTCTTGTAATGGGTGTCTTATCTTCAGACACCAAATATACAGACTAATATCTTCTTGTAATGTGTGCCTTATCCTCTTTGTAATATGTGCCTTATCTTCAGCCACCAAATATACACACTAATACCCCCTCAAGTTGGAGCATGAAGATCAGAAATGCCCAACTTGCACAGAATGACATCAAACGAACGTTTGCCAAGAGCCTTGGTAAGGATATCAGCTAGTTGGTGAGACGATGCTACAAATTGAAGAAGAATGATACCACGACGAATCTCATCACGAACAAAGTGACAATCAACCTCGATGTGCTTAGTGCGTTCATGAAACACAGGGTTGTGAGCAAGATGAAAAGCTGACTGACTATCACAATAAATTCGCATAGGAGATGGGTGAGGGATGCCAAGCGAAACTAACAAACCCTTAAGTCATTTCAATTCACAAGTTACAGAAGCCAAAGATCGATACTCTGCCTCAGCCGAAGATCGAGATACAATATGTTGTTTTTTCGTTTTCCAAGAAATTGGAGAATCCCCGAGAAAGACAAAATATGCCGTCAAAGAACGTCGAATTAAGGGGCAACTTGCCCAATCCGCATCACAATAAGCCGTAAGATGAAGAGAGGAATCAGAGCGGAGCAAAAGACCTTGCCCAGGATGAAGTTTTAAGAAACGAACAATCCGAAAAGCCGCCTCCCAATGACTGTGTCGTGGTTCTTGCATAAATTGTGACAAGATATGGACACAATAAGACAATTCAGGTCGAGTAATCGTCAGGTAGATAAGACGACCAATAAGACACCGATAAGACATAGGATCAGGAAGAATTGCATCCTTAGCCAAAGCAAGGTGATGATTTTGCTCAATTGGTGTGCTGGCAGGTTTAGCACCTAACAAACCGGTTTCATAAATAATATCAAGAGCATACTTTCTTTGACAAAGAAAAATTCCAGTCGAATTTCATGCTACTTCAAGACCGAGGAAGTACTTTAATTTGTCAAGGTCTTTCATATGAAAACAAGCATTCAAGTAAGTTTTAAATGCATGAATGACATGACTATCAGTCCCACCTATTACCAGATCATCCACATAGACCAAAATGGTCAACTGAACTTTGCCATGTCGATACGTGAACAAAGAATAATCTGAACCAGATTGCTGAAATCCATATTGAACCAGAGCCGCAGCAAGCTTGGCAAACCAACATCGCGGTGCTTGTCGCAATCCGTAGAGAGACTTGCGTAAACGACACACTTTATCAGCTCCGGGTGTCGTAAAACCTGGTGAAAAACACATATAAACTTCCTCTTCAAGATTGCCATGCAAAAATGCATTATGCACATCCATTTGATGCAATTCCCACCCATGGATCACTGCTACTGCAAAGAAGGTACGAACTGTGACCATCTTTGCAGTAGGTGCGAACGTCTCATTATAATCAAGACCTTCGATCTGGTGATTCCCAAAAACAACCAAGCGTGCCTTGTATCGCTCGATTGTTTCGTCTGCATGATACTTGATTTTGTACACCCATTTACTACCAAGAGCCTTCTTTCCCTTAGGCAAAGTAGCAACTGTCCATGTCCCATTATCTTCCAGTGCCTCAACCTCCTTTTTCATTGCCTCACGCCAACATGAATGCTGCATGGCCTCTTTAAAATTGGTTGGTTCAATCCCTGTAGTTACTACAGCCACGAATCGACGATGCGACAAGGAAAATTTAGCACAATTCACATAGGTTGTGATGGGGTAGGGCGTACCTGAAGATGCCAAAGAAGAGGAAGGAGAGCTTGAGGGACTGAGGGCAACTGTATGTAACACGTAATCATGCAAATGAACTGAAGACTGTCGCACTCGTTTGCCGCGACCAAGATCATCTGTTGCACCTGTAACCTCTATAACGTCAGGTACTGGTACATCTCCATCTGCTGTCACACCCTTTTCCACAGACTGTCCGTCATATTCAGAAGCTGACGGAGGTGTCTCGATCTTATGCACGTCCTCCAATATAGTAGGCTCAATGACAGTAGGCAGAGAATCTGGAGTTGCAGGCCTCGCAAAGTCCGTATGGACAAAAGGAAACACGTGCTCAACGAACTCAACATCTCGACTTTCAAAGCAAACCTTCCTATCTAGATCATACACCTTCCACCCCTTTTTACCATAAGGATAACCCATAAACAATATACGCATCACTGTCAACGACATTATAAACATGGAGTCTGATCTCAAATTTAGGCAAAGAATATGAATCGAAACCGAAGGTTTGAAAGGTGAAAAACTATTTTCTTCAACTGATTGTCCTCATGCAATTGTGTGCGGTATCCTTTCTGCCATTCCTTTGATATTGCCTTTTGTCAATTTGTATTTAGATGGCACTCGTGTCTTACTATACATCTAGCAGAGTTTCTGTGATGGATGTGTGCTTGGGAGGATATATACAATGTTTTCATTAATTGTTTCTATCCCAAGAAGTAGTTGAGTAATTGACAGTTTGCAATGTGTTTTTTCAAGTCAGCATCCTCCATTAGTGGTTAAACCTACAAGTTATTCCGAGCTCAGTCCTGACAGTTCATTAAGTTTAGTTTCTGTGTGCTACACTTGTGATGAAGTCTTTGTGTACTACCTACAATTTAGTTTCCTTATGACGGTAGTCCTAACCAACCGATGGGTAGAAATTCTCATGCAATTGAAACGCTGCATCACGAGGCAAACCTAAATGGATATCTTGCTTATCACACCGGTCAAAGTCTTGAGAAGATCAACGAAGACGCAGACCGTGACTACTTCATGAGTGCAATAGAGGCAAAAGATTACAGGCTAATCGACGGTGTGATCCTGAATCCTCTCAAAGCTCTCCAGTCACTCTCAGCTGCCACAGAGCAACAGTAGCCGACTAGTTTGTTAAATTTCTGCAATTATGGTCAGAATTAATCTGGGTTTCTTGTAGAAAATGAAATGACAACAGCTTGTAGGCATGCACCGTTATACTTGATGAATTTCTAGGATTTGCATTTTACACCAAACAAGGCAGTCTCTAATTATCGAAGATCTCACAATCGCGAATTTCAAATTCGTGGATCTTGACACTTAATATATAATTAGGAAGTTCCTATGCTATGCCAAAACGATTCAGCGACTCTTTTTATCCTGCCACTCAGGTCGGGCAAATCTTTCCTAGTTCAGGCTTCAAATCATTCCCAACTCAATTATTTGAAGCAAATATTTGCTGGAAAGTAACAAGTGGACAGAAAAACAAAATGGGATCAATTGGTCTGGCAGGCTGGATGTCCTTTTTAGGCTTTTTATTGATAAGCAGGGTGCATGTGTGAGATGCATCATACATGGTAGGCTGCACTGTTTCAGAATCTTGGACGGCCGTGGGCTCGTTGCTTTGGCATTTTCTACAGGAGTATCTGAAACTTCTAAAACTAGATAGATAGAAGTACCATAAAACTTTATAGCAGGGCGATGCCCCCGTACCTAACCCTAAATTCCTCAAATCAAACTCAAAATAAACTCCCAAAAAGCCAAACATATCCACATCAACCACCCATCAAAAGAGAATTCTTTTGAGCACTCGTGAACCTTATCCCAACTTTTACAATAATTAACGTGCCCAGTAAAATAACAACTAAAAGAGGCCCGCCCCTCAATGTCTCCCCATGTTGTTTTTTTTTTTTTTTCTGTGAAAACGTGGGTCTTTCTTCTCTACCAAGAACTTCGGGTTTTACAAGATGATTATATATCTTCCCTCTATGCCAAGAAAATGTAAAAGAGGCTTATTTTACTCGTCCGATGAAAATAAAGAGAGATACAAGCTGCCGGGTAAGGAGAAACTAACGGCAGTGCATAAATTATCTCATATATATATATATATAGACAATATTTCTAGGTCTCGGCTTGCAAGAGTCCAACGACGCTAGAATTAAGAAAGGACAGCAGGAATCCTCTCATCGAAAAAATGGTCCTTCGTGGAGCTAATGAAAGATGAAGATGTGGGTAGCTCTTCTAGCTCGTCAAAAAAGTCATTTTCTTCGGATTTGGGTGTACAAGTGGAGAATGTCACGCGGCCGTGGCAAGGGATCATGGGTTCTGCATCCAACAGAATGTCCCATGTACTATTGGCTCTGTCTGAGTTGTCTGTGAAAGGGTCTTCTTGGCTAATCATGATGTCTCCGGAGCAGTCTATTATTGGAGACTGTAAGTAGCGGAAACCGTGATCTTGACTGGCATCTTCGTCACTGGTTGTGGGAATGGGCTGGTTCTGTTTTTTGTCTTCTTCTTCTTCTTCTTCTTCTTCTTCTTCGTCTTCGTCTTCATGTGGCTGTTCTAGTTTTGGAGTTAGGGAACATTGGAAGACCTCGGTGAGCTTGGATTGGGGTTCTACTGGTTCTTGTGGCGGTACTTCGGGTAGTTGTGTTGTATTGGTGCTGAGGATATCAGGGCCTGGATGGTTGTGACTAGAAGTGTAGGTGATGATGAGTATTGAAGCATCTGTTCTGCATCTCTCCACCTGTTTTTTAGCTGAACAGCCCTTCGATGTGCTGCACCTGTAGTAACCCCTGCAAATATCAAATCACAAACAAGTTACACGTCTTGATATGCAAAGAAAGACTACGAGAAGAAAATGATGGCTTTGAAGCACTTTGTCAGGTAAAAATTGATGGTAGATGGCAAATTAAAGTCCAATTTTAACCCAAATTTCCATGAAGAAAGAGAGGAGAACAGAACTTGAATTTTATTTTTTTTTAAGAACTCCTTATTTAAGGTAATCGTTGTATTAAATGAAAGAAGAATGTTAAACCTTGGATAGGGAGATCCTTTTATGGGCTTTTGCCCGTATTTTCTCCAAGACCAAAAATCAGAAGGCGGCCCTTCATTCTTCAGTTTCTCACCATTTTCTCCGATCTTTACTTTAGCAACAGTCTTCTCAACCACCTTCCTACAAGAGCATATAATATGGAAAGGAATGGCTGCCTGACCCTCAGAAAGACAATGCTAAAGAAACCATGTAATTGCAATCAATTAACTTTTAACAACACACAGACTCTTTAAAACAAAATTGTACAAAAGAGAGCAATAAGTTCAAGAAGGGGCAGGAGCAGCACCTCCTTTTAGCTTGTGATTTGGGTTCTGAAACCTTGGAATCCAATCTTAGAGTGGGAGAACCATCCATGGCTACCTTTTCAATTGTTCCCATTTCTTCCCCAAAAGCTTAACACGAGCCGCATGCAATCTTGTTAAGGTTAAACAAAGAAGGAAAGGACACAAAAAAAAAAAGAAGAAGAAGAAGAAGAACAGGAATACTAGAAAGTGAAAGGCTGGCACTGGAGTGTAATTACAGCCGGTTGATTAAGAGCTAGAAAGAGGAAGGTAATGAAAGAAGTGAGGCAACAGATGACAAGACCCGCAACTTGCTTTCCACCTTTCTTTTCACCATTTAATAGGCAAAGCAATGGACAACCGTGCAGTGGGTCAGCACTAACCCCACCCGCACCATGCAATTTAATGGGGGAAAACGTATTGACCCCACCACCCTTCTTGATTGGATGGACCGTTCTATGTCTTTGTGGACCCTGACCTACTTGCGCGCGCACACACGCACACACACACTTCCTGAGTTTGCCATTTGGATGCTAGTGCACTAAAACTTAAAAAATTCCAACCTTTCTGAGACAAATAACAAGGCGACAATGACGAGATGCAACAACAGCGAAAGAAACAGCAAGGAATTATTATTGGTGTTTAAGAAGAAAATTGCCGCACTCCGCTAGGCTGCATCTCCTTGCATATGACGAGTATGGTGAAGTACAATTGTCTAAAACCAAAACAAGACAATCATGAGGTTCAATCAAGAGGGAAGAAGAAAAATATTCCATCCTGGTAAGGGCTGTTGTTCAACAAAAAAAAAGATCATGCTAATACTGCATCTTCCGTGATTTAAAATTTTATAATTCAGGCAGTTTTAGAAATAAAATGGATAAGATGGACATATATAAATATATGTATATATGAGTCTGGAAGTCTAATTGTACGGGTCCTTCAGTACCCAATTTTTTCGACTGCATCAAAGCTTTTCTTATTATATTTTTCTCATCATTTGGTAGTAAGCAAAACTTAGAAAATCATACAATCGGAATTGTAAGTGTATATATATATATGGATATTGTGTCATATTATTATAATATTATAAATTTAATTTTTTTTTGGTTTCTGAATGTTAATTATTTCATATAATTGCATCTGCGGCAGGTGTAATTATATGTGATATGAAATATTATCATCACGAGTTTATCGTCGAAGTGGGTTCTATTTCGACTCGCACATGTGATGAGTCAAAATTACTCACTCAGAAGTGATAAGGGAGCAACCGGTGAAGTGCTCGTTGATTCCATGAAACACAACACCCACACAACTGAAAGCCTCGCGATCTTTGACAAATCTTGAAAACTTACCGAAGAGTCACGAACACATGATCATGAACTTGTTAAAACCCACAGCCTCAATATTAGCTGCGTGTTTTCTTACCAATATAAAAGATGCACGGCATTTATGTATACCAGCAATCTTCAAGTCAATGGACCCCTTGTCATAGCCCTGGCAGCGGCCACAAACCATTTATGGTAATATCAGAATCTGTCTCCCATCAAACGAATTTAGAAAACCTCTTTTTAAGTGCACTAAGCACTTTCAGGACCATTCAAGAAAAGAAACATCCGATCAGTATGCAGGCCCAAAATCATCATTATCACCGAACCGCTCTGCCCTGTCAACCTTTTTTTATTTTTTTTATTTTTTGTTTCCTTTTGCGCTGCTGATTCAAAGAACAACCTTGCAACGCAAGGTAAGAGTTGGTGTATTGGTTTTGGATATACGGGAGACTCGGAGTTGGGGGGGGGGGAGGGGGAGAGATGAGGGTATTTGTGTTCAAATGCACTTAAACAAAAAAATGGTCAATACTAACGATAATATTGTGTTATTTACATGATGTAAATTTGTAAATTTACTTAAATTTTTCCCTTCCATTGCATAAGAATGACGAGTTTGAAAAGCAATAAATCTGAACTTTCGTTGGGTCTCTTCCTCTGGGGACGGTTTCCCTCTTGTGTACAAATTGTAAAGGTCCAAAAGACCCCTGTGCGGGCTATCACTGAACTTAAATTACAAGGCCCAAAACATCGAAAGATGCAAATCCTCACAAATTTTGTCCCACCAAAAAATATAAATGAATAAACATTCTCACCCAAGTTTGTCTACGTGGCCCACCCGACCCTTGGTTTCAGAAGAAGAGACTAAAGTTCGAATTGTTGTTATCTTCCCCTTCCTTGAGTTGGGAGGATTCAAACTAAATAAAAATAGAATAAAATTCTTGATAAATCAAAAAAATTTCAATCGCTTAAAAAGCATTTCGGTGTTTAACATGTTAAATTAATTAACATGAGTGGTCCATGTCATTTAAAGTATGACTCAAAGTAAAAGGCCTAATATGATGGTCGGTTAGGCATAACGGTAATTTGGGTCATCGGGTTTAAAATCCCTCCACTCTCCCTATTAAGAATAAACGTTACAGGAAAGGAATATGTGTATATATATCTTCCCCTATTAAGAATAACCGTTACAGGAAAAGGAGTATCTTCTCATTTAAGATAATTATTACAGAAAGAGAGGATCTTCCTATTTAAGGTAACGGTTACAGGAAAGGAAGACGTGTATATATATATATATGCTATTACAGACCTTTCCGTGTGCTTAACCATCATCAGAGAGAGAAAACGTAAAAGAAAAGAAAGGGGAAAGAGTAGGAGAAAAAGAGAGAGAAGCGTTCAAGAACGAAACAGAAGAGGCTTCCCATCTCCACTGCGGGACATCAGCATAATGGACAACGGTATGTTGATTTCAATTACAGTTTTATTGCTAGTATTCGCATAAAGAAAGATCCTGCAATATATGAAATAAGAATTTCATAAAGAGAAATTCTAGAAAAAGTCCAACAATTGGTATCAGAGCGGGTCTGCGAATATTGCAATTTGGTTTTCTTTATCTCTTTGTGCCGGGTAGTATTTTATTTTATATAGGGTTGTATTTTGTTTTTCCTTTGCGTGTAATCAATAATTACAACGCGGGATAAAACAAATATATTGGTTGCCTGGTACGCGGGTCCCACCTGCAGTATGGTGGTGCTCGGGTAGTATTTTATTTTATTAGGTTGTATTTTGTTTTTTCCTTTGCGTGTAATCAATAATTACAACGCGGGATAAAAAAACAAATATATTGGTTGCCTGGTACGCGGGTCCCACCTGCAGTATGGTGGTGCTCGGGTAGTATTTTATTTTATTAGGTTGTATTTTGTTTTTCCTTTGCGTGTAATCAATAATTACAACGCGAGATAAAACAAATATATTGGTTGCCTGGTACGCGGGTCCCACCTGCAGTATGGTGGTGCTCGGGTAGTATTTTTATTTTATTAGGTTGTATTTTGTTTTTCCTTTGCGTGTAATCAATAATTACAACGCGGGATAAAACAAATATATTGGTTGCCTGGTACGCGGGTCCCACCTGCAGTATGGTGGTGCTGCTCGGGTCCGAATGAATACCATAAAAAAAAAAAAAAAAACTCCCACATAAAAGATAATTTAATCTTCGTAATTGAAGATTATTAAATTCACGTTGATGAGTCAAATATTAAAAGCTTGTTAGTCACCAAAGTGGCCTGGCTTTGAATGGATTTGAACAGCTGACTGTGAATTTTAATTGTTCATTTTTTTGGATGCTAATAAAATGTTTTGAAATGAACAATTGTGGTTATTAATTATAAAGCTAGGAGATCATCCAAAGATGGATCATTGCTTATAATTAATGACACTAAAAGGGATTAATTAATATACTAAGTAAACGTGATTGTATATCCAAAGATAACATTCATGTTAATTTTACTATGATTAATTGATCTATTAAAGTTTATTTAAATTAGCATCATTATTGATTAGAGTTATGTATTTGAGGATCACCCAAAGGTGAACTTAAATACATAATTAAAGTTTGTAATATATCTGAATCCATTAGAGTTTACTCAAAGCATTAACGTATAAATTTGGATTATATTTGCAGCTTCCAGCTTCCACCAATGTATTCGCCTTAGGCAATTCAATGGTCAAATTCAATGGGCTGAACTATGCTGAATGGTCTGAGCATATTCAGTTTCATTTGGGTGTATTGGGCCTGGACTTAGCAGTCATTTCGGATGAAAAGCCTGCAGTCATTACAAGGACTAGTACAGAATCTGATAAGTCTTTTTATGAGGCTTGGGTACGGTCCAATAGGCTGAGTTTGAATTTGATGCGAATGACGATAGCTGAAAAACGTCAAGCCATCGATGCCTAAGACGGAAAATG
This sequence comes from Ceriops zippeliana, assembly GCA_037897445.1. NCBI lineage: Eukaryota > Viridiplantae > Streptophyta > Magnoliopsida > Malpighiales > Rhizophoraceae > Ceriops > Ceriops zippeliana. The sequence goes on along the minus strand of JBAPLH010000104.1, from coordinate 2,565,468 downwards.
CGAGGGAATTTCTGATGAGAATTAAGGAATACTCTCAGTCAGATATAACTGATAAATCCATCGTAGAACCCTAATGAGTGAGCTGACGACCAAGAAATTTGATTGGTCACAGCCCATTCATGATCATGTGACCAGTATGGCTAATCTAGCAGCAAGGTTGAAAACAATGGGCATGGATGTGAGTGAATCATTTCTGGTTCAATTCATCATAAACTCACTGCCTCCTGAATTTGGCCAGTTCCAAGTGAATTATAACACTATTAAAGAGAAATGGAACTTTCAAGAAATTAAGGCCATGTTAGTTCAGGAGGAAGGGAGATTAAAGAAGATGAAGGATCACTCCATTCATCTCATCGTTCATAAGGATGCTAGTGGTAGCAGGTCTAAACCACATAAGAAAGGTAAGAAGAAGGACAAAGCCTCTATGAAAGTCACTGGAGGTCAGATCCAGAAGGATCAGAAATGCTTCTTCTGCAAAAAGATGGGTTACTTCAAAAATGATTGCCCAAAAAGAAAGGCTTGGTTCGAAAAGAAAGGTACGTACTGTATATCAGTATGTTTTGAATCAAACATAATTGAAGTGCCCAATAATACTTGGTGGTTAGATTCTGAAGTTACTATTCATGTGTCACATATTATGCAGGGATTCCTTTCAATCCAGCCCATAACAGGAACTGAGAAGTTCCTCTATATGGGAAACAGAATGAAGGCACGAATAGAAGGGATTGGGACGTACAGATTAATCTTGGACACCAAGTGTCATCTGGATCTAGAAAAGTGTCTCTATGTTCCTGAATGTGCTAGAAATTTAGTTTCTGTTGCAAAGTTGGATAAAGAAGGATTTAACCTCAAGATTGGAAATGGTGCATTTTCATTGTATAGACATTCGTACTATTATGGATCGGGTACTTTGATTGATGATTTGTACTGTTTGAATCTTGATGCTATGTATGCTGATTTCATATTTCTTGTTGAGCATGGTATAGATAACAAACGTAATATGCATGATGAAAGTTCTGCTTTCTTATGGCATCAAAGATTGGGTCATATATCCAAAGAAAGGATATTGAGGTTGATGAAAGGTGATGTCCTGCCTCAATTAGATTTTACTGATTGGGATGTATGTGTTGATTGTATAAAAGGGAAACAAACAAAACATACATCAAAGAACTCAGCCATAAGAAGCAATGAGCCTTTAGAATTGATACACACTGATGTTTGTGGCCCGTTTGATATCCCAACATGGGGTGGTGAGAAATATTTCATCACCTTTATAGATGACTATTCACGATATTGTTACTTGTATCTACTGCATGAAAAGTCTCAGTCAGTAAACATCCTAGAGGTGTTTATTAATGAAGTTGAAAGGCAGTTAGATAGAAAAGTAAAAGTGATTAAGTCAGATAGGGGTGGTGAATATTATGGAAAATTCAATGAAAGTGGACAATGTCCTGGTCCATTTGCAAAACTTCTTGAGAGTCGAGGCATATGTGCACAGTATACAATGCCTGGTACACCACAACAGAATGGTGTAGCGGAAAGGCGGAATCGCACACTTATGGATATGGTTAGGAGCATGTTGAATTACAGTACTGTACCCTTATCTTTGTGGATGCATGCATTAAGAACTGCTGCATATCTGTTGAATAGAGTTCCTAGTAAGGCTGTCCCTAAAACTCCTTACGAGTTATGGACAGGAAGGAAACCCAGTTTGAGACACCTTCATGTTTGGGGTTGTTCAGCAGAAGTAAGGATATACAATCCACATGAAGGAAAGCTTGATGCAAGAACCATTAGTGGTTACTTCATTGGCTATTCTGAAAAGTCCAAAGGGTATAGGTTTTACTGCCCTAACCATAGTATTAGAATAGTTGAGTCTGGTAATGCTCGGTTCATTGAAAATGGTCAGTTCAGTGGGAGTGGGGAATCACGAAAGGTGGATATTAAAGAATCACAAAATGAATGGTCCACAGTGAGTACTCCTACTCATGTCGGTATTCCCACACCCAGTGTTTCTACTCAAATTGTTATTCCTTATGTTGCATCACAGTCACGTGACATGCAAGGACAACAAATTGATACTCGAAACACTCAAAGTGAACACATAAGAGATGAACCAAGTGACAATATTCAATTTACAAATGAACAAGTGATACCACAAGAAATGGCATTACGGAGGTCTACAAGACAGAAAAGGCCAGCAGTTTCAAATGATTATGTGGTTTACTCACTTGAGCATGAATCGGAATTGAGCATTGATAAAGATCCAGTCTCATTTAAACAAGCCATGGAATGTAATGATTCTGAAAGGTGGTTCAATGCCATGAAAGAAGAGATGAAATCGATGGATGTAAACCAAGTCTGGGAGCTAGTAGAGTTACCTGAAGGATCAAAACGAGTTGGCTGTAAGTGGGTCTTCAAGACCACGCGAAACTCGAACGGTAACATCGAAAGGTATAAGGCCAGACTTGTAGCCAAAGATTTCACTCAAAGAGATGGTGTTGACTATAAGGAGACTTTCTCTCCAGTTTCTAAGAAAGACTCTTTTAGAATTATTATGGCATTGGTGGCTCATAATGATCTAGAGCTCCACCAAATGGATGTAAAGACCGCCTTTCTGAATGGTGACTTGGAAGAGGAAGTGTATATGGACCAACCTGAAGGTTTCATCACTACGGGGCAAGAAAATTTGGTGTGCAAATTAAAGAAATCGATATATGGACTGAAACAAGCCTCCCGACAATGGTATATTAAGTTCAATAATACCATTACGTCATACGGTTTTGTAGAAAACACCGTTTGATCGGTGTATCTATATGAAGGTCAGTGGGAGCAAGTTCATTATATTAGTCCTATATGTCGATGACATTCTCTTTTGGCCGCTAATGACATAGGTTTGTTACATAATGTGAAGAAATTTCTCTCTGAAACTTTTGAAATGAAAGATATGAATGAGGCATCCTATGTGATAGGAATAGAAATATTCCGTGATAGATCACAAGGATTGTTAGGATTGTCTCAGAAAGGCTATATCAATAAAGTATTAGAGAGATTTAGAATGGAAAATTGCTCTCAACAGGAATAGTTCCAATTTAGAAAGGGGACAAGTTCAGTGAATTACAATGTCCAAAGAATGATTTGGAACGGAAAGTGATGGAATCAGTTCCCTATGCATCACTGGTTGGAAGCCTGATGTATGCGCAAACATGTACTCGGCCAGACATCAGTTTCGCAGTTGGAATGTTAGGCCGATATCAAAGTAATCCTGGAATAGATCATTGGAAAGCTGGAAAGAAAGTACTTAGGTACTTACAAGGCACCAAAGATTACATGCTTACTTATAAAAGATCAAGTCATCTTGAAGTAGTAGGCTACTCGGATTCAGATTATGCTGGATGTGTAGACTCGAGGAAATCTACATTTGGTTACATGTTTCTCCTGGCTGGAGGGGCAGTTTCCTGGAAAAGCGGGAAGCAATCTGTCATTGCTACTTCCTCTATGGAGGCTGAATTTGTAGCATGCTTTGAGGCTACTGTTCATGCATTATGGTTGCGAAATTTTATCTTAAGGCTTGGTTTGGTCGACAGTATAGAAAAGCCGTTAAGAATTTTTTGTGACAATTCCGCAGCAGTCTTCTTCTCTAAGAATGATAGGTATTCTAAAGGTGCGAAACATATGGATTTGAAATACCTATCTGTTAAAGAAGAAGTGCAAAACCAAAGAGTGTCCATTGAGCATATTGGCACTGAGTTGATGGTAGCGGACCCGTTAACTAAAGGTTTGCCACCGAAAACATTTACTGGACATGTTGATCGGATGGACATTATGGACAGGTCCTTATACACTTGAAAGCCAATATTTATAATGCTCATATCATTGTGACACTCGTGAATTCAATTAAAGTTATGGTTTTGCTTGTGCTCTGTTATCTTTGTTTAGATGTATACAATTATGGTTTGTGAGATAATTAATAGCATATATGAGAATGACAGTTTAAAGTTTCAATGTTCCTCAGTAAAGTATTATGAATTATGATGATTATGTGATACATGGAAGGAATCATATTGCTATAAGAGATGTGTGACCGCCATGATCCAATCATCTTAATTCAATTAAGTGTTGTGATTTGATAATCTTTAAGAATTGTGTGCACTTAATTGTTATTGTTTCATCAAGTCATGACATGGACCAAGTGGGAGATTGTTAAATTAATTAACATGAGTGGTCCATGTCATTTAAAGTATGACTCAAAGTAAAAGGCCTAATATGATGGTCGGTTAGGCATAACGGTAATTTGGGTCATCGGGTTTAAAATCCCTCCACTCTCCCTATTAAGAATAAACGTTACAGGAAAGGAATATGTGTATATATATCTTCCCCTATTAAGAATAACCGTTACAGGAAAAGGAGTATCTTCTCATTTAAGATAATTATTACAGAAAGAGAGGATCTTCCTATTTAAGGTAACGGTTACAGGAAAGGAAGACGTGTATATATATATATATGCTATTACAGACCTTTCCGTGTGCTTAACCATCAGAGAGAGAAAACGTAAAGAAAAGAAAGGGGAAAGAGTAGGAGAAAAGAGAGAAGCGTTTAGGAACGAAACAGAAGAGGCTTCTCATCTCCATTGCGGGACATCAGCATAATGGACAACGGTATGTTGATTTCAATTACAGTTTTATTGCTAGTATTCGTATAAAGAAAGATCCTGCAATATATGAAATAAGAATTTCATAAAGAGAAATTCTAGAAAAGTCCAACATAACAATCTAAATTTTAGATTCTACAAATCTTGAGTTTTAATTAAGAAAAAATATAAAGTTTATGAAAATAAGAATAGTCACTTCAATTTCATAATTTATGACTTAATGAATCTCTAAATAGATAAATAATAAAAATAATAACAATTTTTTTATAAAATTTAGTGATAAAATTATTTAAATTCTTAATTTTAAATTTATAATTTGATTTATAGTCTCTACAAATGAAAAAAAAATCACTTTAGACTCTAACCCTCTTTAGTTTCATAGTAATACAACAACAACAATAATAATAATAATAATAATTTCATAAAACAGAAAAATATATATATAATCAATGAGTTATAACTTCTTGATATTCTAGTATACTCAAAATTGAAAAATGATAAAGAATAAAAATTACTCTCTCTTAATTGAATTAGACTAAAAAATAAAAATAAAAGTATTCATTGACAATAAAAAAAAAAAAGGATAAATTTTGTTTCTGCTGTCCCCTTCCCGTACAATTATCTTCTGTGTCCTCTAAGAAACAAAACAGGACCTTTTTCCAACCAGGCTTCCCCCAGTAAATTCCCTTTTATTGGCATGCCTTCCCCGGTAATTCCTTTGACGGTATCACAATTGCTTTTTTCTTTTTTTTTTTTATAGGGCGCGCTTGAACGTCGTTGTTTTCTAACGCACGGCAGTTGAGTATTCCTTATTTTATAATGCACAATAATTGGGTACAGACACGTCTAGGCCCGTGATTGGTTGCAAATGCTGGACTTTGGTGCCCCCGTCAAGACGGGTATTCGAAACAAGCACGGCAAATTCCTCAAAAAAAAAAAAAGTAATTAAATTAAATTATCCTGGTCGAGAAATAATACAGTGGGCGTTGGGTAGGATGCCGTATGTCATCAGCACCGCTCCTGATTGGGTACTCTCATTTTTCTACGTGGGTTCAAGCATTGACTTTTATCTTAATCGTGACCGTCCATCTACTCACCACACCAATCCATCGCCTCATTTCAATTCTAGGGCCAAGTATGACTGCATGGCTACCTCAGCGACGGTGATTTATAAAAAATAGACGCCCTTGACTTGAATATGACTGGAGGATACATTGCTCGGTAGACGTCATGGAGACAAGTTGGGGTTAGGCTAAATTTTTACGCTTTGCTTACCGTTTAGTATAATATAGATTCTGAATGATGAAGTAAATAAAAGGAAAAAAAACCCAACCAAAATAAAAAAAAAGGGACCAAATTCTTAGAAAATGGTAATTGGTGCAAAATACGACTGATATATACAATTATTTTTTCTTGCTTTATCGGGAAAAAAAATCATAACTAAGCATACCCAAATAGTGTCCTACCTCGAGTCCCGATTGGAGCTAATTAATCAGATTTAAAAAAAAAGACTATCTCACTTCCCTTTCCTCACGAGCAAGCTCAGGATTTTTATTTTTATTTTTTTAAAATGTCAATTAGATGAATTGGACTATTCATTTTACGAAAATATATAACTGGAATGGTTGACATCCATCCCAACAAACAAAACACTTTGGTGACTAAGTTCCATCGAATTTTCAGTATCAGATAGTTACTGCTCTTTTGGACGCGGATCGGGCAGAATTCGTTTTCAGCAAAGGGCTCAAATTGCCTTCGAGGGACACATCTATTTTTTCTGGGACCACCCAGGTCGGTCTCCTATATTAGACGACAGCTCTGGATTTGAAAAGAAATTCACCTAACAGTGTCTTGGCTTATTTTTGTCCATCAGAGTATACGTTGCCATTTGCTAATAAAGTTAATAAAGGAAGCTTAAAAAATTAATGTTCTTTCCTTTTTTTTTTTGTGTTACATTTTTTTTTTCTTTAGTCGGGAACTTCTTCTTTTTGGTGACATCCCAATCTTGTTTGCACTCCTTTCGGCAGTTAAGAGGGAGCGCAAGAGTCAGAGAGATAGAGATTGATTTTATCCCCCTCTGGAAAGAATTCTAACCATTCCTGCATCTAGACTTCTACTGGAAAGGAAGATTTCTTGAACGTCAATTTTTAATATCATATCATATGACACGAATTACCCAACCAAGAGAAACAGCAAAATATTAAGGCAGCAACAAAGTTCCAGAGGGAAATTATGCTTCAAGCGAATAATTAATTTCCCTATAAACAAATATCAAGATGGCTTGTAGTTCAAGATCATGTCTTGCGTCAACAGATAAACCATGGACGTGGTAATCACATTATATAATAAATGTTACTCCAATTCTGATAATAGTTAGTCGGCAATCAATAAAATGTATAGCATGCTTCATCTCTATTCCTTGTCATGCAGTAATCAAGCTTGGGCAGTTTGGACCCGAGCCATTTGCTTCAGGACAATGATGAGTTGGCAGAATTGGCAACAGAAAGCTAAGGAGCTCCGAAGTCGTGCCATCTTCATCCAAACTTTTGGCATCCTGACAGTGGCCCTCCTCAGTCTCTGGGTCCCTCTCTCATTTCTGCTACTTGCCAGGCTTTCTTGCTATAACTATGTCTTGACGGTCACATCTTATCCCACTAAACCATCCCCTTCTCCTTATTTCTCTTTGCTCTTCTTTACCAATCCAGTAATTCTCTATGCTCTTATTTCAATTCTCAGCATAGCCACTCTTGTCCATGGCCTGAAGTGGGACTTTTTCCTTTTACATGACTCACCAGGTGCAATTTACCAGCCCAATCTCCGTACTTCCTGGTTCCTCTTATGTATCTTACAAATTTGTGTTGGCTTGGGCATTGAAGGGAGCATGACTGCTGGCATTGACAGCTATAGTTTTCCTCTTGAGAGAACTACGTTAAGCAGGGTCATTTTCTTATTGTTACATGAGACTATGCTGCATTGGTGTAGAACTGTTGTCAAACCGATAGTTGATGACACAGTTTTTGGTATGGCTAGAGGTGAAACGTGGGTTCAAAGGGTGACAACGGATGTCAGTTTCGGTAGTTTGGGGTGGTGGGTGTTGAGGGACGAAGTTGAGTCTCTGTCTATTGTAGCTGGGGCAAAACTCGAGGTATCGGTGGCCGTAAGTGTTACTAACTTGGTAAGTTGGTGGCTGTATTACCTGACCCTGACAATTGGAATGGTAAGAGTCGTTAAAATTCTTATTTGGCTTGCAATGCTTACGCTTTGCAGGCGGATAACAGGGCATTCTGCTGACATTTGTGGGCATGAGGACAATGTCTGAGCTTGCACACTTTCTGTCAAAATAAACTCGTTTGGCCCTCCAGTGTTAAAACTTTTCTTTTGAAAAGTCACTCTGTTTCACGTATATTGTCATCAGTGCCTTGAATATTTTACTGCTTTCTGAAATGTTGTAAACTTACACCAGTTAATTTTCAATTTTAAACTGCAATAACAAATTGATAAGCACAGATTCTTCTTTATATGGATTATAATTGTTCCTTCTCCTTGTTGGATGTCTAATTTCAAAACGTATGTTGTATGCAAAGTTGCTACCGAACACAAAACATGTCACGGCAAGTTGTTTCCCAGTAGGGCAGTCAGGTTCCATGTAGAGATTCCCTGAGCAGAAATCATTCACGGCTGATCTCCATACGAAGGGCAAACAACATAGGAAAAGAAGACTCCAAGAGGCTCCTATGCACCTGAACTTTGATCTCTGTCCTTGTCTTTAACCATTTGGACTTATCACAACATGTGGTATCCCAGATCATTTTTAATTGATTGTGGCCTTGATTGTTTACATTGGCATCTCCATTATTGTCCCAAGTTTGTCTACCAGAACACCGAAAAAAAAAAGAGAGAGCCCCAAGCTTCAAATATAATATTTCTTGTTACTATCTACGTATTGCAGGGGTGTATGTTTTTTGTAAATACCGAAGGATGCTCCAATGAGCTATGAATCAAACCATGAATCCATAACAACTTAAACACCGTACCTCTAATTCCATCTATAACCCAAATCTTTGTGATGGCAAATCCCTTGTTTCACTCTTCACCACTTGGCTTCAAAGGGGTCCAAGGCTTCTCTTTCAGCTTGGAAGTTCTCCAGAGAGATATTTGGCAAGATGGTGTTAAGATGGTAAATTTCCGGTACTTGCAGTCTGGGAGCTGTCCTAATTTCGATGTCCCTTCACATTGAGTTATCCAGTGGATTAAACAAAGGCGATTAATTTTCGTTTTCTTCGTTAAACTGAAAGCTTTACAATACTCATTCAGGCAAAGGATCGAACATAAAACTAAAGAAAAAACGAGACCTAAATGCAAACGATAGCTGCCAGGCAATACAGAGGCAATTTCCCAGTACTGTAATTAAAGAGTCAGCAATTCCCAATACTGCAATTCAAGAAGCGACACTGAGTCAGTGAATGCACCTCGTTCCGCCATGAAAACACAGTTTGAACTGACATGGGTCGGTTTTGGGCGTTCCTTTCCATTCCCAGTGAAAATTTCCTTCACTTTTCTTCAGATTTCAGCGTCCAGGTGCTCGCAACAGTCACATTTTTTATTTTTTGTCTTTTTCTTGGTTGCTCGAATCGCTATCAATTTTTTTTTCTTTTAAGAAATGTAACAATATTAAAGTTTATACTTAAATTTTTGTACTATCGACGAGGCGATTGAATTTGTACATGGCTATGCTTGTGTGGTGGGCCCTTCTGGATTAAGTAAAAAAAGTTGTCATTTTCTGTTGTCGTTTCGAACGCAGCGAACAGATAATGACAAACAAAAAAAAAACAAAAAATCGAACTCCGTCGATTTCTCAAAACTCCTAAATACCCCACTGTGAAACCATTGATTGTCCCCTGCCTTGTGGCATAGATAAATTAAATTACTAACATATCGTAGAGGCCCCTTCACTTAAAAATGTCTAAAGATAATGTTAAATATTATATTAAAAAAGATTTATCAAACAAATTTATTAATAAAAATTATTTACTTAACTTTTTTTTTTTTGTGATGATTCAGAGAAAAATTTTTAGTAAATCCCTAATTCCCATCGATGGATGATGGATGATTTTGTCTCTATCGCGAACCCTTCGATATCTTGACTTTTGGTGGTAACGTTATCGCTGGACCCAAATCTATCCTTGCATATCTTTCAATCTGTTGGACAACAACAAAACAACCTTGGTTGCCGCCTGGCGCCAAGTTCTCTGTGTCTTGGGGGAATTCACCTGATTCGTTAGTTTGCGTCAACAATGGATTTTCCTGTCCCCTCCGGAGCGAAAGATGACAAACCAAGCCATTTGGTCCTTGTAAAATAAGTGAAGAGGGAATAGTTCCAGATGGGTTCCCAATATCACTAAAAAAAGAATAAATTGGAAATCTTTTGCCGTCCTGTGCTCTCGTTTCAAAGTTTTGATTGAAGGGATTTTAAGATTTTACAAGTGAATGTGAAATAGTTTATAATTTAACTAAAAAACCACAAAGAAACAATACTATACACCTGTTTTATTTTTATATATTAAAATATTTATTAAATTATAAATTATATAATAAAAATAACTCTTCTCAATTTTTTTAAATAAAAGTGAAAGTTCTTTACACAAAATGTTCTAAAGAAATTATACAGTTGTTCTTAATTTTTTTTATTTACATCGTAAATTTTTAATTTTATCTCATTTATTATTATTATTATTATTATTTTAAGTTAGAATATAATATTTTTATTTGCACGAAATGTCTTGGGCATCGTCGGGGTATAGTCGGAATTACTTGAGCATGCTTCTAATCGGGCTTATATAATGACCCGCAACTGATAAATCCACTAAAGTTGGTTTCTGTTCATTCGAACGACTGTATCGCCTCGGCTTTCCGTGAAGCTGCTCATTAGCTTTTCCATTTCGACATGGCAAATAATTTATTCTCTCTACTCCAACAGACTTCCTAGCAGTCCAGCCCCAGGAAACGGCGGAAGAGGAAGTCCTGAAAAAGGGAAACGAAGACAACTTTCTTCCAAAAGATGGCTACTTTAGAAGCATTTATCCCTTCTCCCTTCAAGTTGATGCTCCTGAATTTTTCTCAACTCAAGACATGCCGGATTTCTTTGAAAATCAGCAACCATCACAGCCATCACTGCAATCAAATCACTTGAGTAAGTACTTGAATTCTTGTTTCCAAGAGCCAGCCGAACCACAGCAGAATGCCTCCAGGCTTAGTCAAGAATCGCAACATCCATTTGCTTCATCCTCGTCTGTGGACCCGCTTAGAAGTCACGGAAGCAGGTTCAAGACATTGAAACCGAACCGATTGGAAGATAAAGAGATTTGCCCGCCAGAATGTCGTTTAAGGTTATCAAGCCAGGAGATCATGAAGGTGGCCGGGGTACGGTACATACAATTTTCTGACCAAAGGTGTGATGAGTTACTGATGATGATGAACGCTACTGGCCATGATTTTCAGGGCTTGTCTGAAGAAGAATTGCGGGATGTGGAACTTGCCCACCTTCTTCTTGCTGCTGCAGAGAGGGCGGTACAGCAACAATTTGACATTGCCTGCAGATTACTCTCTCATTGTGGAAGGATTGCATCGGAGATGATCAATCCAGTTCAGAGAGTCATCAGATGCTTTGTTGAAGCTCTGGGAGAAAGAATAAAGAAAGTGACAGGAAACCTCATCTTGCCAAATGAATCAGTAATGCCAAGACATGAATATCCTCAAGGATCAATTACAGACCTCGCTTGTCTTCCCTGCCATCAGAATTTTCCTTTCATTCAAGCAATTCAACTCACAGCAATCCAGTCCATGGTGGAAAACTCTGGGTCGACAGGGAAGCTCCATTTCGTTGACCTCCACATCAAGAGTGGAGTTCAATGGGCAGCTTTAATGCAAGCCCTTGCCGACCAGGAACAACCTCCACTTAGACATCTTAAGCTCACTGCTTTTGTCTTTGAAGAAAGAGATAAAACAGAAAAGATTGGTAAGAATTTAGAAAAGCTCGCCAAGTCCTTAAATCTCCCTTTTTCGTTCAAGGCAGTTTATATATCTAGCTTGAGTGACATGGGGGATGGCCACTTCCACATAGCCTCTGATGAATCGGTAATCGTTTACTCAGAGCTAATCCTGAGAACAAGGATCTCGATTCCCAGTTGCCTGGAAAATCTAATGAGAGTAATAAAAAATCTCAACCCGACACTAATGATTGTCGTCGAAACAGAAGCAAATCACAATTCGCCGACATTTGTGAATCGCTTCATTGAAGCGCTGTTCTATTACAGTGCACTGTTTGATTGCGCGGAAACCTGTCTGGGCCAGTACAAGCAGTGTAGAAATGAAATCGAGGCGAAATTCTTTCATGGAATAATGAACATCGTCGCAATGGAGGGCAGTGAAAGGACTTGTAGAAGCGTGAATATAGCCACATGGAAGGCTTTCTTTTTAAGATATAAAATGGTGGAAATAGGATTTAGCCCGACATCCTTGTACCAAGGAAGCTTGACCCTGGAGCGCTTTCCTAGTGGAAGGTTTTTTAGCCTCCAAATGAATGGCAATACCGTGGTTTTCGGATGGAAAGGAATGCCACTATATTCGCTTTCAGCTTGGAAGTTCTCCAGGAAGATAAATGGGAGGTTGATTGTGACCTAGAGATTCTGAAACTTTTTTTTTTTTTTTTTTTTTGAGAACATTAGAGGTCAAAAAGCCATTACAATGATAGAGCCTAGGCTCGAGTTTGGAATCGTCTTAGTCAGGACCTAGCGTCCATTCCATTGTATTACAGCAGCTAGGATTGTGAAGCCTCTTGTGACTGCTTTCCTTCGAGTTGTTTTCTCCCGGGATTTTAGAGTCAAGTGAACTTAATAGTAAAATTAAATATGAGATAAAAAAAAATAAATGAAATCAATTCCATGAGATATAAAACCGGTTTAAGACACCAAGAAAAAAGAGCAAATAAAATAAACAAATGATTGGTATCAACACTACCAGCGATGTAAATGACTAGCAACAATTGGGAATAACGGTGGCGGAAAATCAAATTATATTTTGATTTTAATTTTGTTATTTTACTAGCTGACCCCATCATCGGTATCCCAAAAAAGAAAAGCACATAATATTGTAATATATCATAATATTCTTTAATGAACGTACGTTAATCTTTTATCAAGAAGATGTCTTTAATCTCACAAGTTAACATATATGTCAAGAATAGAAAATACCTATACCTAATTAATGAAAATATTCTTATCGGATATCAATAAAATCGTGAAATTTGGAGGTTGAACTCTCTTAAATTCTTACAAAATATGGATTTTTATTTTGATGTACAACATATATATATAATTTTTTAGAAAGTGGAAAAGATAACTTATAAGGAATTCTTGCGTAGAAAATGCTAAAGATAAAGGCAAAGGAAATTAATACGATAAAATAATTAATTTATAAGTAAATTGATTAACTTAATTTTATTTAGCAAAGCTTATTGTCATCCTATTTCCCTTAAAGCCAACTAAAAAAAAAATAAAGATCATATATAAATTAGTTTCTAAATAATTGAGATATTCTAGTCAAACTATTCATTAATATATATTTTTCCCTTTACATAAGACACAAATAAGGTCGAGTAATAAGTTAAATCCGAATAACAAAAATATTTCAACCTACCAATTTCCTTATAGAAAACAACATTAACTAGACATCTTAGTCAGTAAATTAGAAATATAATAATACTCAGAGTCGATGATAACAAAATTCATGGTAAGGGGGCAAGCGGCTTTTGTCTACTGCCAATCTATCACAACTCCCTTATTAACTGGCTGGCAATACAGAGAGCAGCGGCAAGAAGATCAAGAGTTCAATTTGGCTGCCAATTCCCGCTTTTTCCGGCAGCCTTTACCCAGTCAAAATCCCTGTGCTAGTGCTGACTTCAATCGGATGGAAATAAGAGCTTTGTTACAAAACCAATTATAATAATAATAAATTAATAAATCAATCAATTAATATCTCTTCGTCCAATTAATTTAGGTTTCGATATTTTCAGTTTGTGACGCAACTAATGGACCCTAGGTTTGTCCAATGGGCCTATGTTAGGCCCAAATATAATAATCCCGGTTGCCGGTTGGTTTATGATTTGGGTCCAACCCAGCAACATTATTCTGTATAAGCTATTGCAGGCTCCTATGGCTCGATGAGCCATTTATTTGCAAAAATAAAATTATTGCTGACTCCTATGACTCTTCCGGCTGAAATTGGACTGCTGATTCCATAATGCATGCATCTTGTATTTGTCGCTTATCAATTTCAAGACCTTGGATGTTTTATTCTGGTTTCCAGTCTTAAAGATGCTGACATCTAAAAGAATATTTTAAGCTTATGAGTCTTAAAAATGCTTAATCCAGAGCAAGCCTTGATGGCCGATATCGATATATCACCATCGTTCCACGGTCATCGTGTAATTTTTTTTAATGCTTAATTACTTCGCATATTTCAATGGTATTTGCAGTCAGCCGTTAGTTCTTTGGAATTTCTCTCCTTGTTGAAGCTTGTTACTTACTGGGCATGACCCCTTGTGAATTGGTCTCATTTGTCTATTGTTAAATTGCCGATCAATTTTCCCTTCTGAAATGGCAAATCAAATGTTGCGCCACGCTCCGTTCGGAATCCAGAGTGGTGATTATGGTCCTCCTGAAAGACTGTGAGAAAGAGATGAGAGAAAGACAGGAGGATCTCCATGCAACGCAAGAATTGAGACCGTCCCAATCCGCGTGTCCTGCATATTATGATTAACATGACAAAGCAGGCAGCGCATGCTCAAATTTGTTTAAAGACGAACCGCAGTTGCCGGGACATCCGTCGCCAAAATTGCCACCCAATTCAAACAATGACTTGCCATTGGATGGATATCTGGGGTCATGTATCCCGGCGCCCGCACAACAATTGCAGGACATTAGAGGGCTCGATAACATATTCAACTCCAGTAAAGAATCGCGACGTCCATCGTCTGTATCATCATTGCGGGAACTCCTCAACTGTAAGGGAAGCGGGCTAAGGAAACTGAACACAAAGCAATGGGCAGGCAATAGAAATGTTGAAGAGGGTCCAAGAAATTTATCAACAGAGGAGATCGTGAGGGTGGCTGGAGCGAGCTACATACAATTGTCAGATCAAAGTAATGGTGATTTTTCCATGTTCATGCACCCTTTTGATTATGCTCTGTCTGGCCTGTCCGAACAAGAAACGTGGGATGTAGAAATCGTTTACCTTCTTCTGGCGGCCGCAGAAAAAGTTGGACGCCAACAATTTGACCGTGCGAGTATGCTGCTCTCCCACTGTGAATGGATTGCATCGGAGAAAGCTAATCCCGTTCAGAGACTCGGATTATGCTTCGCTGAAGCCCTTAGAGAGAAGATTGCTTCGGCGATGGGAAAATTTCCACTACAAGAAGTAAAATGTGAGACTCCTAATGGATTAGGTGCCAGCTTCGCCAGTGTTTCTTACCACCAAAAAATTCCTGTAAATCAAGTATCCTAACTCGTGGCAATCCAATCGATAGTCGAAAACACTGGATCAGCAAGAAAGCTACATGTGATTGACCTTGAGATCAGGAAAGGAATCCAGTGGACAGCCTTGATACAAGCAATTTCAGAACGAGAAGACCCCCCGATTGGACGTCTCCGAGTAACTGCTATTGGCCACTTAACACAAAGGGACAAGATGGAGGAGATTGGTAAGAGATTAGAAAACTTTGCCAAGTCCATGAATTTCCCTTTCACATTTAAGGCAGTCTACTTGTCGCGCTTGAAGCAGCTGATGAGTCTGTCGTGGTGGTGGCTAACATGATACTGAGGACAATGATCTCTGGGCCCCAGTACTTGGAACATTTGATGAGGGTGATAAGAAGTTTCAATCCGTCGCTGATGGTGGTTTCTGAAGTCGAAGCAAGTCACAACTCACTTATATTCGTTAGCCGATTTGTTGAAACACTATTTTACTTCAGCGCATACTCCGATTGCGTGGATACCTGCATGGATCAAGGCAGCGAGCATCATAGAACTGAAACAGAGGCAGTCTTTTCTCACGCGATAAGCAATATGATAGCAATGGAAGGGCCAGAGGGGAATACTAGAAACGTAAAAATAGATGTGTGGAGGGCATTCTTCTCAAAGTTCAGAATGGTGGAAGTTGGAATTAGCGAGACATCCCTTTACCAAGCTGAATTAATACTCAAGCAATCTCCCTTCAGTGATTCATTTACTCTTTCGACGGATGGCAAATGTTTACATATTGGATGGAAAGGAACTCCCTTGCAGTCCCTTTCCATTTGGAAGTTCCGCAGAGACCGGCTGGGGAAGTTATCCTTGCATCGCGGTTTTTGAAACTGTTTTACGTTTTTGTTGTCTCTCTTAAGCTTTTCTTGAATGAAATAAAAAAGTTTAAAATTTTCCAATCACTCTGAAATAATAAAAAAAAACCACCCTTACTTCATTAATGTTATATATATATATATATAAATTTATTTATTTTTCTCAGTATTTTTACCTTTTTACAGCATTCATTTGAAAAAAAAAAAGGAGTTGTAAAAATGGACGGATCTGGTATGTGGGGCCCCGTTAGGCTCTTAGCCCACAGCTACAGGCTTGCTAGTCCAATAAATCTGAGAGGCAGGCCCGCGTGGGTGATTCTTTCTGGGCCTAAACAGAAGAACAACATGTGGAGTCCACATCGCTGACAGTGCCACGTGTCAATCACTTGTCCAAATCTCTCATTTTTTAAAATTATTTTTTCATTTTTATAAATTCCTCCGTCAAGCATCCACCAACCTTTCGTACTTCGTCAGCCACAGAGCAAAAGCAGAGCAGCTATGGGGTCGAAATCAGGCGACTCTGCCTCTAAGCTCAGAGTTAGTTTTTTTCCTCCTTTCCTTTACATTTGTGAGCGAAACCTTTTTTTAAGCACTTTTGTTAGATTTTTTCAATTTCTATTTATTTTGAGAATTGAAATTGAGGAATTTGATCAGTTATAACAATGGTTCAGAATTTGTAGAAGGTGAGACTCAGCCCTGTTTGGCTTCCGATGTACTATGCATATCACTAAATGAGACGAAGAAAATTAATTTGTGTGCGTTAAAACATTTATTTGTGTAGTCAGCAAACACCTTTTGTGGTTGCTTTGCTTGATCGTATTGCTTCTGTGCACTGTTGAACTTTTCTCGAATTAAACAATTTTCGAAATCTGTGTTTAATTCTTTCTGGTTAT
Source organism: Ceriops zippeliana (assembly GCA_037897445.1). Classification (NCBI taxonomy): domain Eukaryota; kingdom Viridiplantae; phylum Streptophyta; class Magnoliopsida; order Malpighiales; family Rhizophoraceae; genus Ceriops; species Ceriops zippeliana. Next base: position 2,548,532 of record JBAPLH010000104.1, on the reverse strand, counting down.
ATTTCGTGTTGGCAGAAATCGAATGGAGAACAGTCGAGTGAGGGTGGTGTTGGAAACCTTTTGTATAAGATGAATCAGCTTAAAAAGCAGATTCAAGCAGAGAGAGTTGTGCTGATTCAAGTAAGTCGGCTTTGCACGCCTGGCCCCTTTGCTTGCTGGCAAAAATGTTACGTCAGTAATGCATATTTGGGCTATTCCCAATCGTCTTTTTTTTTTTTTATTATTATTATACTTGTATGCTAATGATACTAATGTGGCAAGTTTTGCAATCAATATGTGTCATAACCTTGGATGGTAAGCAGGCATATTTTTACACAGGGTGAGATTGTGTGTTTTTTATTTGATTAGTAAAAGGGTTAGATTATGCAAATTTACTGGGAAGGAACCCATGCAATAAGAACTTGTGCAGGAGAAAATTGAGAACAACAAAGAGAAGCTGGAAAGTGATGTTACTCAGTTGATGTCACTTGCGTCGAGAAAGAATGCATCATTTACAGATCACAATGATGTTCTTAAAATGTTTTGTTTGAGGTCTGGGAGTCCTATCTGTAAGTATGGTGGATTTACCCAAGGATCTGGAGAAAAGGACTATATTAATTGTCATGAAGTTGTACTCCCAACAAATACCAAGCTTCCTTATGTTGAGAAGATTCCTCCATATACTACCTGGATCTTTTTGGACAGGTATGGCAGGTTAAATTTTCCTTCCATCTATAATGGAATTTTATCTTAAAATTGAAGGTATTTAGCTTAATGCATGTTGGGACTTTTGGAAAGTGTAGAATGATTTTCCTGTTCTTTTGTCTTATTAGGATTTATATTTTTCTTGTTAAATCCTAAGCATACATTTTCCAGCACAGAAATCAAAGGATGGCTGAGGATCAGTCGGTTGTTGGGAGAAGGCGCATATACTATGATCAACATGGTAGTGAAGCACTGATCTGCAGTGACAGTGAGGATGACCTTGCAGAACCAGAGGAAGAGAAACATGAATTTTCTGAGGGTGAAGACCGCATCCTATGGTAAGTTAAAATTGGGTGTGTGTGGCTTTTTCATTGGAAAATAGAAAATTAGTCTTTATTTTTTCATACACAATATTTGGCAGTTAAATATTCTACACTGGCTGATTTGTTAATAATGAGACAGGAGAATCTGCAAAAGATTCAGTTCAATATTAGAATCAAGAGTCTATGTTCTGTTCTAATCTTATAAGTTGTGCTGGTTTTTTCCATTTGTAGGGCATTCAGAACATAAATACATGACCTTGTAAATGCTTAAAGCGGTAGAAACCAAAGGAGACAGTAGAACTTATTTTCCATTTGGCCTTGGCCCCCTGTTGCGTACTTCCTAGCCAATTAATTAACTCCAGTTCAAGTATTTTAACAGTTGACTATTGCATCGACAGGATGGTCTTTCAGGAACATGGATTATCTGAGGAAGTGCTGAACATGGTTAGCCCGCTTATTGGTGTCAGCACTTCTGAAATTGAGGTGTTTTGGCTGAGCCTTATAACAAACTTTATTTTGAAGTCTTTTCAAGATTCCTCTCTTTCATCCACTTTGTTGTGGTGAACAATGCCTTTTGTACATTTGACTGAATTATTTTATTGGTACTTGTAGGAGCGCTGTAGCACACTTAAAGAAAAATATGATGACGACTGTAGTGGGAAAGATTATGGAGATTCAGGATCTGAGAGGAACATGTGCATGGACAAGAGCCTTAATGCGGCTTTAGATTCTTTTGATAACTTATTCTGTCGCCGTTGCTTGGTAGTTAGTTGCTAATCCTTTCAGGCCTTATATTAGTCATTACTTATTAATAAAATCTCCTTGAAATAAGTCTTGAGTTGCCTCAACTGAAACTTTTCTTTGTGTCTATCAAACAGGTTTTTGACTGTCGCTTGCATGGCTGTTCTCAAACTTTGATAAACCCTGTAAGTGAAATTATTTTTTTCCCCATCTTTTAATAGATATTTACATCTCATTTGAGGCTTGGGTTGACAGAGTGAAAAGCAACCGTATTGGTCTGAATATGAAGATGACAGGAAGCCTTGCAGCGATCACTGTTGCCTTCAGGTATGTTTTAGTTTTTTTAATTTTTATATTTGTTTTTTTGGTTTTCTAAGTGCAAATTTCCTTTTTCTTTCCTCTTTTCTGATGCTTATGCTAAACTTCCTGCACGGTAGCTTGTTTCCCTTGACAGTTAAATCTCATTTTGGTTGGATTGGACAATAAATGCATAAGATCAGCATGCTATATAAGTTGTTATGATGGTACTTCAAAGCATTGTGAAATTGCAGACAGTTCACAAATCTTGGGTTGTTTTTGGTTGTTAATGGTTCTGTATGCTCTCCAACTGCCTATTTCTTTCTTCCCCTGTGTTCATTGTTTGTTGTTTAACTTTTTATTAAAAATTATGAAACTGTTTTGTCTTCTGCCTAGCACCTTGTGTGCTAATTGTCTTTTTGTGTTTTAGTCAATCATCACTCTTCATATTGTCTTTGTGTGTGTTCCTTAAAGGCCTGCAAATCTCATTTCATGTGCTTATGTGTAGGTTTGCAAATGGGTTGGTCTCTAATGACTGTTAATAGTGCACCATCTCTTATCTATGCTTCCATGAATTTCATTTGGAATTCTGTCATTTCTGCACTAGAAATATTATGACAGATAATGATGTCAATGTCCTGCAGCCGAGATTTTTCAAAGACTTGCCTGAAAGTTCAGCTACCAGTGCCTTGCATAGGATGAAGAGTGCAACTTTAGAAAAGGCAAAAGAAAATGTAGTGGCCCTGGATGAAGAACCAGTTCTTGGCCATGGTAGTGTAGACCTCATTCAAAATGAAAGATGTTTTGAGGGAAAGATGTTGGTTACTACAGAAGTAGATTGCAATGCAGAACTTGATGCTGGAGCTATGAATTTAGGTACAACAGCTATGTTGATGCACAACAGTGAAAATACAAAAAAGCGAAAAGCAGTAAGTCATAGAGATGCAACACCAAATGACTTACCAATTCCTGATAATTTAGATAGTTTTTATAGCAAGAAACACAAGGACAATTTTGCTATGAGCATAGTGACTGGGAGTCTTGAAGGTTTTTCAAGTACCAGTGCTAAAACTGCAATTGACAAAGATGAACCCTGGATGACCACAAAAGACAGCCCCAATGATGTCATTGAACAGAAACCCAAAGAATCTATATCTCCTGTTACTGAGAATGCCAGAGATGAACCCGAGGAGCTTGCTGAAGTGCCTCAGCTGAATCAGTCATCCTCAATAGAAACACCAGAACAAGGAATTTTAAGGTCTGAGTGGAGACCTATTGAAAAAGAACTATATCTGAAGGGAGTAGAGATATTTGGGAAAAATAGGTATGGAGATTAACTTAAGTAATCTCATTCAGATACTGTTAGTGTAGATTTTCAGGCATAACTTCACAATACGTTCATTTCTATCCTTGTGCAGTATTAAAGCTCATATCTTTAAAACTACAATCATGTATTAAAAATAAGTTAATGTTTTTGCAGTTGCCTTATTGCTAGGAACTTACTTTCTGGCTTGAAGACTTGTCTAGAGGTGTCCCATTACATGGGTGACAGCGGAGCTGTGATGCCTCATAGATCTATTGCACCAAGTTCATTTATGGAAGAAAATGAGGAGACTGATGCAGATTGTATGGTATGCATTGTACTATTTCAGGGAAGATCATGCTGTATAATATCAGGATTGCATTTGAAAAGTAGCACCATGCACCTTGACAATCTCAAGATTTATCTTTGGCAATTATACTTGTACTTTGGCTAATCAATGTCTAGCTTATATGTTGGCATGAAAGAATAGTCAAAGAAAATACATATGATATAATTGTTGCTAGTCAGTTGCTTGTAAATATATTATTGCCAGTTTAATTTACCCTTTGTATTGTTTGTCCTTTTCCTTGTTTCCTTATTTCATATCTTTTTCATTTGCTATCTCCTCTGTTCTACTCCAATCTGCTTGGCTTCCTTGGGTCCTGCCTTTTAACCCACAATCTTTAGTCCAAATTCTCCCCCTCTTTTCCATTACCTTTAGTTTCTTGTAGGAGCAAGAGGTGCCAAAAAGATCACGGCTACTTCGTAGAAGGGGCAGGACACGGAAGCTCAAATATTCTTGGAAGTCTGCTGGCCACCCATCAATTTGGAAAAGAATTGCTGATGGCAAAAACCAGTCGTGTAAGCAGTATACACCATGTGGATGCCAGTCAATGTGCAGGAACCAGTGCCCTTGTCTCAATAATGGGACTTGCTGTGAAAAATATTGCGGGTATGTTGAAATGCATACTGTAGTAGGTAAATAATATTCAGAGAGTAGAAAAGTTTTTTGTGAACATGCAGATACCTTGCAGCAATGACCAAATACAATTGACCCCAGGCCATGTAGATGGAACAGGAGGACATAAGCCAAGTAGTTAGACTGAGGCTGACATTGTTAACGGTTAGTTACAAATTCTTCAGGTGCTCGAAGAGTTGTAAAAATCGTTTCAGGGGATGTCATTGTGCAAAAAGTCAATGCAGAAGTCGACAATGTCCATGCTTTGCTGCTGGTCGTGAATGTGACCCAGATGTTTGTCGGAATTGCTGGGTCAGGTAAGAGGCGTGCGTGCATGCAACATGAAAATTCAATCTCTCTCATTGATTAGACACATGCACTTATCTCATGACAACCTTCTTGGGCATTAGGAGGGGAGTTTTAGGTTTATATTGCAGTTAGGATTGGAGGTGGATGACTAGCTTGCTTGTGCATTCCGTTCTCATCAATTAGAGGCATTTCTAGTTGTAGAAATTTACATGATGGTCTAACCATTGAGAACAATTTAAGAACTACCCACAAAATGGCTGGGACACAAAGCTATCTCAAGTGATTATTAAGTGGATCAGACTGTGGGCAAGTACTTATTCAACCCCCTGACACCAGAAAATATATGATTAGCCCATTTGACTATTTCCTAGTAGTTAATATTTCATCTTGTATTGAAAGAAGTCACAGTTTTAAGGCTGTAGCTATATTGTGCCAATGACTTATGACTGATACTTTGTATGTGAGGCATGTGCTAGTAATTATTGAAGAAATCCGGTGGCCAATAACATATGACTGGCAAACCACTGGGAACTGGACTTTATGCTGATTAGATTGATCATGTTACTCAGTAATTTGTTGTCTTAACTTTTTACTGAGAAATTGTAGTTTGGTTTTTCTCTTTTAGCATGTCTTGTATTCCATGTGGTTAAAACATTCTACTCATAAATTGGTTGCTTAACTTTTTGATCCTTATCTAGATTTATACCGTTTTGGAGGCATGCCATCATCCTGAATGCGGATTCTGTCTAAATTTCCTGTAGGCAGTTCTTTTAATTTGCTGCATTTTTCAAGTAGGCTTTGTACTTAAATGCAGTTGTGGAGATGGATCACTGGGTGAACCACCCAAACGAGCAGATGGACAATGTGGAAACATGAGACTTCTACTAAGGCAACAGCAGAGAGTGAGAAATTCAAAGAACCCTTATTGTGTTATTGAAGATTTGGCAAATTATATACCTTGTGCTGTTTCTTTTTCTTCCAATTGTTTCCAGATCCTCTTGGCAAAGTCTGAAGTCGCCGGTTGGGGAGCCTTTTTAAAGGTAGAATTTTACATATTTTTTCTGCTATGCTCAGTACCATATGTCATTTTGTTCAATCAGTCACATCATTTCATTTCAGAACTCTGTGAACAAAAATGATTATCTCGGAGAGTACACTGGTGAATTGATCTCCCACCGAGAAGCAGATAAGCGTGGGAAAATTTATGATCGTGCCAATTCATCATTCCTTTTTGACTTGAATGATCAGGCAAGTGACAGTTACCTTACAATTAGATGGTCCCTCCCTGCACACTAATGGTCTCTTATTTTGCCATCAAATTGACCTTCTGGCAAAAATGTTGCTGCAGCTCATGTTCCGAATAAGAACATTTGGTTCGCTATACCTGATATTTATTAATGGATTTTTGTTTATACGAGCTTCATGGTCTAACGCGTGCGTCTCTTGTTTTGCAGTACGTTCTAGATGCTTATCGCAAAGGGGATAAGCTGAAGTTTGCGAACCATTCATCAAATCCCAATTGCTATGCAAAGGTATAAAAATTGGGCCTCACATTGATTAGGAGGGGCTTGGAACAACTCTATATATTCACTAATTTATTCATAATATAGAACAGAATGAAGGGAAAAAATTCATATCTTTGGCTCCAATTTATCTTAGGATCAAAGCCTTGTTGAGTTGAGTGTAATCTTAAATTTATTTCTGTAAATTGGGATGATAATGCCGGGTTCCCTAGGTGATGCTGGTGGCTGGAGATCATAGAGTGGGCATATTTGCTAAAGAGCATATTGAGGCCAGTGAGGAGCTATTCTATGATTACCGTTACGGACCAGACCAGGCACCCGCGTGGGCTCGGAAGCCTGAGGGTTCCAAGAGAGATGATTCAGCACTCTCCCAAGGTAGAGCGAAGAAGCATCAGTCCCATTGATCGGGGCCTGGTTCAGATGCATCTGTGGAGCGCGCACTTCCGAGGTTGATTTTCTCTTTTTTCAATTGTTGTCAGCCCGTAGAAATGAAATAACATGAGCAGTGCATATAGCAAATTATACCATGTATATGGATAGCTGCATTAATAAAACTTCTAGTAATCAAAACGCTAAGATGAAGCAGACAATAAGGTCAAGGTTGCGAAAGTCAATAAAGGCGATATTTAATTATTCAAATTTCTTGTATTAGAGAGCTGGTTAGCCTGCTCCTGTTGCTGCTTGTAATGTCATGGTGATAATAATCGGAGTTATTGGTTTCTGCATTTGTTTCCTTTGCCCTTTTTTCTTTTCTCTTTTTTTTTTTAATAATTTTTTTCAGGCAACTATTACCTTTTTTAGCCGATGCAAAATGGTAAATGTTTATCACACAATTTTCATGGTTGTGAAATGTTTTATGTAATGTATTCAGAGTAATATTAAATATCATTAAAAAATTTTATTTAATTTATTATAAAAATGTTATTCTTATTAGAATAAATAAATTTGTTAATAAAATTATATGAAAAAATGTTAAGAAGTTAGTCACTCTAATGAAAATAATATTTTATAATAAAATAAATTGATAATTTTTTATTTTGGTAATATTTGACATCATTTGTTTATGCAAAAGAAATTAGTAGTAATTGAGGCTAACTGTTTAGACAAGGAAAATTAGATTGACAGTATTATTTATTCTTTAGTTTTCACGAAAAATTTAGTACCAACTTCGGTTTGCGCGAACTTTAAACTGGGCTGAGCAGGCCGACATAGAATGGAAACGGGAACAGGCTACAAGACCCACGGGGTTTTCCTAAAATAGGCCCTTGGTGTGGACCATAATGCCGAATTATGCTATTCCAATGCCAACAGCGGAGCGAAACAAACCCTAGCCCCAAACGACCGCGTAGCCAGTGGACCCCGCTTCAATCACAGGTTCGCTCAAAGCATCAGGGCATTCAACCGCTGACTTCTCTGATCCCGCAGTCTGCTTCAATCTCCTCCCAGGTAAACACTAATTCCATTTTTGAAATCATTCGATCTGCCTGTCTGTTTCGTGGATGATGATGCTGATGACGACGATGATAATGATGATTATTAGTATTAGAAGATGCGATTTGCTATTTCTTTGGCGCTGTGGTTTGTTTTCTTCTTTTGATTTTAGGATCGATGATTTGCGCTTGGAGTCTTGAGAGCATTTTCTTGGTCAGTTGTATTTGTAATTGGTAGCTCTGGGTTGTTGCTGAAAGTGTTTAGGAGAATTTAACATTTTTTTTTTGTTTGTTTCCCTTGTTGTGCCTTTCTTTTTCCTCCTGGTTGGATATGATTAGATCTTTGAACACTGTTAAATCTGTTCAGACCATGTTTTGCTATTGTGAACCTGTTGATATTCATGAATGTGTTGGCTTTGCTGAACAAAGTAAGTCCATAATGGGCATGTTGGTGGATAAGCGTGGAGATGCTTGAAAAAGTTGTCTGCAAAATTATGTAGAATAAGTAATTGCCTGTAAAGTTGTATAGAAGAGTAGGACAGGTTAGTCATCTGTAAAAAACATAAGCTTAAAAGATAGGATTTCCAAACTTAAAGCATAGTAAATATTTGGGATTTTCGAAAAGTTGCACACTTCTTGTTGTATAAGCTGGTGGCATACTGACTTACGTATCGCACTTTGTTACAACATGAAGATGGCATATTTATGAAACCTATAAATTAAAGGCACTAAGCTTTTGTTTTTGTTTTTTTTTTTCCCCTTTTTGCACATAATAATCAAGCTCTACACTAATTGTCTTGTGATTTATTTAGTAGCAAATTGAAAAGCCAACATGGGTGAAAGGAGTATATTCCAGGTGTGTGAAACTGGCATCTATCCTTTTTATCTTTGCCAGCTTTATCTAGGAACTGCACATGGATGCAGAGATTGATTGACGGTTTATCTATCTCATAACATCATTTTCATACATAATTCAGCTACTCATGTCTACTTGCTTTGTTTGAGTAATGGATACTGTGAGCTAGAGTTGTTTTGTAAGTTTTGCTGGCTTTTAATGCCTTTGGGTTGGAGTATCTTTATTTTCGTCGAATGCTGGGTCTGATTTCTCATCTTGTCTTCAATACCAACTGGCATTCTCTGGTGAAGGATTGATGATTTAGATATGCTCTGCTCAAATGCATGGCTATCTTGGGTTGATTTTGGAGTGATTGCTTGTATGAGGACTTGCATGCACAACTTTACCCATTTCATTGGTGCATGCTAAGAACAAAGAAACAATGGTTGCAGATTTATTTGCCTTAGGTAGACAAGCGAAATGGCTGGTAGAATTCCCCATCCCACCTTGAAAGGGCCAAGTGTTGTCAAGGAGATACTTATTGGGATTGCACTTGGCTTGACCGCTGGCAGTGTTTGGAAGATGCATCACTGGAACGAGCAGAGGAAAGTGAGAGCATTTTATGACTTGCTGGAGAAAGGTGAGATCAGTGTTGTTGCAGAAGAATAAATTCCATCTAATGCTTCTGCCATGATGTTATGAACAGCTTCTACAGTATTCTGATTTCTGTACACCCTTGTTTGGCTCGTAAGTAGAGCATAATTATTTAGACGTTTTGGAGAATAAATTTCTCGTTATGAGATAACAGTACATATTTGCTTTATATAAACGGGTGACATTTTAGTTTTCATTTTCCGCTTTCGTGTGACTTACTTTAGCCGTAAGTTTTCTTTTGGTTACATTTTGTGTCGAGCAATATCATTATAACGAGCCAAGTGAATTCAATGAGAAAGGTGTAGAGGCTTCTTTGTGTTCCTCAGGAAATATGGGATAGATGTGTCTGAAATGAAATTTAGCCGGTGTCTAACGTTCGAGTGCCATAGATGGAAATGCGACATTGTCCTTGCATACAATCATATGCATGATGATGATTTCTACAGGTATTTCAAATCAAGAATCGTCGTGGCGGGGGCATGGGAGATTCGGGATAAAACGTATCTCTAAATCAGAGATCGTCGTGCGCTTTGCTTGTCCAAGAGGTCGATTTTGTTTAATTAGCACGCTTGAGCTGCAAAAGAAACCGGAGTATTTTAAAAGTGGATTATGTGTGTAATTCATATATTATGACTCGATGGATCCTGTAACTACATTTTTCATGGTTACACAAGTTGTCTGTATCATTTAAATTTGCGTGAAGCACCTTCCAAATTTCAATGAGCCTCAAAGTCAAAAGGCCCAAAATATTAGACCACCAGAGGAAAAATTCTAATTCAAAACTCAAGTTTAAATTTATTTTTCCTAAATTACCAAACACCCCTCAATAATATCTAAAATGGATTCTTCTAACGAAAATTCCCCAAAAAAAAAAAAGGCAAAATGAAGAACAACAAAATTGATATTCTCTTCAAATATCTTGAACCTGACTACGTGGAAGTATATAATGGTTGCCTCTTGATAAGAAATGTGCGTCCACCAATTGAGACGAGGCCCGATTATAACGGTCCTTCGCCTCAACATCACCTTCTCCCATGTGATACAACCATACCAGACCAGAGCAGCAACCGAGAGCAATGGGCACAATATCCGGTCTTAACCTCTCGGCCGCCGGAGTCTTAGCCAAGGCAGCTGACACGCCGAAGGCTCAACCAGTCGTTAAGTTAAACCAAACATGGGCTTGCAGGAGGCGGGCCTACTTAGTTGGGTCCGGGCGGCGCATGCAAATCCGACCCGTTAGAGCAGCACCCGAGGGATTGTCCGATAAGGTGGAAGAAAGCATCAAGAATGCAGAGGAGGCGTGCTCCGGAAACCCAACTAGCGGAGAGTGCGTGGCAGCGTGGGACGAGGTGGAGGAGCTGAGCGCGGCCGCCAGCCACGAGCGGGACAAGAAGAAAGGGTCCGACCCACTGGAGAATTACTGCAAGGACAACCCAGAGACAGATGAGTGCCGCACTTACGATAATTGATGAAAATAATCAATATTTGTGCTTTACTGGATAATTCTATGTAATAATCAAGCCTCTAGATGTTTGGTCATAATCAAACTTAAAGTTGGGTGTTCGTTACTTCTTTTTCTCTTTTTTTCTGTTTATAAATCGACATGATAGCTGAGTATATATTTGGAATGCAGAAATTATTTATATAACATCCAGTTGGTTTAAGGATAAAATATAAAATATGGGTACGGTTACCCTTTGTTTTTTTTTTTTTTTTTTTCTTTTTGAAACCGTATGCTCGTCGTCCGATGGTTATACAAACTGATAATGGCTGAATTGGTACGGGTATGGGCACCCGTCTTTTTGGCCCGGTAGCCAACGCATGTGGCAATGGGTTTTTCAGCCTTTGGGTGTCACCAAAGGAAGGTTACTTCTCAATCATCTGTTCAATGTAGTTCTCACTCTTTTAATCTCGAAATTGGCCTTTTCAGATTCTCATAACCTGATTGCAGAGCGTAGTAATTGGAGATGGCACTTGCCAACGACTAAATTTCATAGTTTCTGCTTAGAATGAACTTTTAAGTATAGGGATCCAACGTTAAGCTTGTTTGGTTACCTCCTTATTGGGGTATATGTACACCCATATAACACTATTTTGTCACGGCCTAAGTATTTGATAAGGATGATTGTACAGTATATTTGAGTAATTTTTTTTTTATCTCGGTTAAAATAATTTTGTACTTAAAATATTTTAAATAACAAATTGTAGCTAGCGATAGAAACAATAATTTTGTACGGTATAGTTTGTACAACAACTTTCTCAATCAAATAAATCTCGCTCGATTATGAAACTCTCTTGTTCATACAGCTTCTTTAGTATTTATTAGCCTCTTTGTTCTAAACTCATCTACTCATAAAACTTAGTTTATTATCATATATAAGTGAGTTAAGTGCCGTACAAGTTATCACAATTCAAGTCTAATTCTGTGACATTTTGCTGCGATTTGGGGTGGGAGCAAGACAATTATTTACATTGCTGAGCTTTAGGTACAAGAGGTTGTTTTTTGAACGGCTCTAGTTTCCTTGGAAGTAAAGGTGTCAAATAGATGGAATCGGGCAAGCTCGAATCACGTCACGTTGGGGCCAGGTCCAAGTAATTCACGAGTCGACCCATCAATGATAAAAAACTTTTAATCCTAACAAAGATTATCAGATTTATGAAAAAAATTACTTTTATTATATAACTCGTTACTCGATAGATTTTTAATAAAAAATATAATTTATTTTACTATATATTAGAATACGTCAAAATATATTATTATTTGTTTTTTAACTCGTATATTAATTGGTTTGTATAAAAATTATATAAATATATTATATATATTTATGTTATTTATAATATGTACATACAAATAGTTATGTGTGTGTGTGTGTGAGAGTGAGTGTATATATATATAGATATCTGTTTATATATGTGTGGATAAAATTTTTGAAATATTTTCAATAGAAACAAATAAAGATAATTACATAAAATGAATAATTAATGTTAATATAAAAATAATTAATTATATAAATTAAATGTAATATGTAGCATGTGTTTGTGTAATATATAAAAATAAACTAGTCCATCGTAATGTGTGTGTGTATATATATATATATATATATATAAAATAAAAATAAAAAAACAATAAACTTATTTTGTTTTTAAAAAAGAAAAGTTTAATTTCAAAGAGAAAATCATGTTTTTTATATTGGGTTGGGCAAATTAGGGCTTGAATCATTTTAGAAATCGGATCATTCAGATTAAGTTATTTTCTAGTGATGTTACGTTTCTTGTTGGGTTTGAGGCGGGTTTCGGGTGAATTTGAGCCGGTTTGTGAATCGAGTCGAATTTTTATATATCTAACCACAAAGATTTTACACATATTCAATTTTTAAGCGCAGTTTTTCCGGCACCACGTATAAAATTCTATATGCTGTTAAAAGAGGAAAGATAAAAAAGTTGATACATCGACCATCTGCTTGAAAGACGTCCAGAAAGCCCAACCCGTAAAAAAAGCCCCGAAATTAGGCATTCATCAGTTAACAAAAGAGACAACGTGATCAATCATGGCGTGGAATTCATTCATTCACCAAATTCAATTCAATTAAGATGGGCGCTGGCTCCATCAAGGTTTGAAATTCATGACAAGACGCTACCCAACTGAAAACGACCGTTTGATCCCCCCCCCCTTTTTTTTCCATCTTTGAATTACCAAATGTGTTCTGCAAATCCATTCAGAATAGTGCCCCAACATTCAAACGCGATGGTGTGAATTCAAGTTGCAGGAGAACCCTTTGCCCACAGTTTCCTTACTAGACTAAAAAACTACAAGCAAATTCATCAATTCTTTGTCTAAAGTGAAGTAAGAAAGACAAGACCACATTAAAATTGCTTAAGGACAGAAATGAAAGGTACCCAATAACACAACTTGTTCAAATTAAGACACACAACCATCAAACTCGACACTCGTTGCACTGCTGAAACAACCTAGAACAATAGACCTGTACAGAGACCCGTAACAAGAACAGAGGTAGAAACGAAAGAAACATCGTTCAAGCCAAAGCACCTGGCCACCAGACTCGCGAACACCAACTACGTCAACATATCTGCAGACGCCATAATAGGCTGCGCAGAGTACGGCAGCCGCCATGGCTCCAGCAAAGCATCCGGTGGCATCTCGGGAATATCCAGAACGAGGCCACTGATCTCCCCCCAGAGATGCAGCAGCGAGTTCAACGACCTTAGCCTCTCAGTCAATTCCACAGCCTGAGCCCTCATGACATTGTTGGCCGATTCCACCTCGATGTACCGCCGACTGACCTCCTCAATATCCTGTCTCAATTGACTGTTCCGGCTCTTCAGCTGGTTCGTTTCGTTGGCCAGATCCCCCAACATCTTCTGCTTCTTCTCCCTGGACCGCCTGGCTGATTCCCGGTTCGAAATCATCCTCTTCCTTTTCCTCTCGTCGATATTCGCATATCTCAGATCAGAATCCGATCCAGAGCTCGCTGCTTGCCTCTGCATTTGCAAAATCTATCTCCTTTCTTATTTGGACGGTCCTTATGCTCAGATTGAGTTAGAATTAGGGTTAGACGGATTAACAGTAGCGAAATGAAGGATTGGTATTTACTAATTTCGATTAACACAGAGAGCTAATTAATGAAAACACGTAAAACCAGTAGAGAAACACGACCGAGAAGGAGTGAACAATCCTAATTCGCCGCATTAGCATGGCGTATAACTCACAGAAATTTCACAAACATAGGTATTTTTTACAAGGCCCCAATTCTCGAACCCTAAATCCAAGATGATCAATACAGCTTCAAGACCTAAACCGAAAAGATGAATCAACGGTAACCCTAGATCTGCTGGTCCAAATTCGAGCTAACGATTGATTGAATCAAAGAGAAAGGCGGAGGAGAGATCGGATACTAATTGAAAGAAAAAACAAAAAGACCGAAATCAGAAATAAAGAGGAAAGGCAAAAGGAAACTGTGACCGATGGCTTCGGAAGGCACACAGAAATTGCTATCTATTGCATAGGAGGCTAGATCAACGAAGAATAATAAAGATCAGGTCAAAGTGCACGTTTTCATTTTTCTTTTTTTCAATTCTTTATTTTATTGCAATTTGACAGATATAAAAAAAAACAAAATAGTAAAGTGGCGTCGATGTAATGCTGGCGTATAGAATGACGCCAGCTGTGAAGGATATGCCGCCGCAGCGGCCGCCATGGATGCCTTCACCCTAAGAGCCCCTTGCTGTCGTATTGGGCCGTGGGCTGAGCAACTATGATTCATAGTCCGGTCCAGTGGCAAATTGCCCACTCGACACTTGTGACATTAATCAGCTCAAAGTCGAACGAAAAATTTTGGGTTCTATCTCCGACGCAACGGTGCTTTCTCTGTCCGTTTATGGCGATTAATATTTTTTTGGCCAAAACTAACATTTTCTTCCGAGCTAAAAAACGAATTCGGATAGAGAACTAAATACATTTCTTTACAAGTGTATTTGTGTTTGGAAGTGAATTAAACGAAAGATCGGATCAGAAAAACAATGGAGGTGGACGACGTGCCGTTGGACGATAAGGCAAAGAGAATGAGAGATCTGTTATCAAGCTTCTACTCTCCTGATCCTCCAATGATTTCCAGCAATTCTTCCAAGTACGCTTCCCTGGATGCCATCAACAGCACCTCTTTCAACGCCGATCAGTTCATGAATTTCTTGGTAACGCTAGCCTCCTCGATCTCGGTCTGAATTTGATTTTGGTTTGGTGTTCATTGCGAGATTAATAATGAATTGGAACCTTTCTCATTAGGCCAAAGTAGTAGTTCCTATTATTGTTTTAAGGCTTCAATAAGGATATATATATATATAATTTTCTTTCTGGCTGTAGATCTATTGCTTATATTCTATGTTTTGATCTTTGAACGTAGGTGCAAAAATCGAACCTGGCAGGTATCCTGCAGAGGCATGTTGAAATGGCAGCTGAGATAAAAAATCTTGACACGGATTTGCAAATGTTGGTCTATGAAAATTACAACAAGTTTATCAGTGCCACTGACACGATTAAGAGGTATGGTTCTAGGTTCCTAAGCTATTGAAGTATTGATGAACTTCACACGATCTGTCATTAGTAGATGATACCTCGGCTTTGCTAAGGATTCCCTTGGGTGCCTTCTTGTCCGTTTAATCGGTTTTTCTTTGAATGGACTATTTATCGGAGCCTCAGATACAGCAGTGACAACCTTTTTGCTAATTTACAGGATGAACAATAACATTGTGGGCATGGAAGCAAACATGGAGCAACTCCTTGATAGGGTAGTTTGCAAAGAATTATTATTTCCAGTTAATTTGATGCTTTAACTTATTTATAATAGAATATGAATGAAGAATTATAAGGAATGACAGTCTTTATCTATAACTGCAGATAATGTTGGTGCAGTCAAGAAGTGATGGTGTTAACACTTCTCTCTTTGAAAAAAGAGAGCATATAGAGAAATTGCATCGCACACGTAACCTTCTCCATAAAGTTCAGGTTTTTGGATACCACTATACCTCTGTTTTGTTTCATCTGTAAAGTGTTACATATTTCATCTTTACATGGCCTTTGAAAATGAACTATGAGAGAATCTAAACAGGAGGTGAATCTTCTCTTATCTTTTGAGAAATTAGGAATGTTCCTTGCTAGGCATGCTGAAGAGGATGATTCAATATTACACACAATTTGAAAATTTTTTATTTTGCTAGTGACATGCACCTAGTCATGCAATTTTGTCTCAGTGACCTTAATTACCGGTGGAGTTCAAAATTTTAATTAGAACAACTTAATATAAAAATGAAAAACTGGTCTCAGGACTAAGGACTCTTGCTTTTGAATTTTTCATGGAATAGATAGGCATACCTCATAATTTAAGCATTGGTGTTTTTGGCCATTTATGAGTCACACAGATTTCTTCTTCTGTGGAAAAGAGCAGTTCATATATGATCTACCAGCTAGGCTTGGAAAGTGTATTAAATCAGAGGCATATGCTGATGCAGTCAGATTCTATACCGGGGCAACGCCAATCTTTAAGGTTGCTTCTCGAGATTTCTTTTTGAAACAGTTATTTACAGTTTTCATTTTTCATGTTATTAGGATATAATACCAATTTTTTAATGCATCTTTTCTTGCTCATTTATTAGGCATATGGGGATTCATCATTCCACGACTGTAAGCGAGCGTCTGAAGATGCAATGGCCACTGTCACAAAAAATTTGCAGGCATGGTCTCTTTGTGGTCCATTTATCTGATATTTGGACATTGGACTGTTTTGCTTTCTAGCCAAATTAGACCTATAGATGGAGGACTAGTGGAAATTTTCTTCCTCAATTCTTGCTACAACCTACCTTTTAGTAATATAGAGTTCTATTTGGTGGTTAAAACATGCAATTATTTGCATGTGATTCTTATTGTACAATAAGTAAGCACTTTTTACTCACAAATCAGTAGTTTTTGATCTTGCTATTCCAAGCAGACTCCTGGTGTGAGAAGTTTGTGATTATGTTAAAATGCCATACACATATGAAAGATGTCAAATATTTATTCCTTGTTAATATGAGTGTTATATTTGCATTAGTGCCGGATTTTAGGCGGGGCCATCAAGTCAGGTATCTGACCAAGCTCAAGGCATATTTCACTAATTGTTACCATGAATTGCCTTTGTGTCTATTCCAAATTATTTGCCACTTAAGTCTGCATTTGAAAACTTTGACAGTTTTTAGAGTTGTATTTCTTGCTTGTTTCTTGCAAGGACAGTGTTTTACTATGTTGGTGCAAAATTTGTCTTGTTTTTTCAGGGCAAGCTTTTTTCAGATTCTGAATCAATACAAGCAAGGGCTGAGGCTGCAATGCTTCTTAAGCAGTTAGATTTCCCGGTTTGCATTGCACTTTTGAATCTATCTTTTGTTTTTTGGTCACTGAGGTACAATCTCATAGAGGAGGATACCTTTCCTTTCAATCAAGATTTGTCTGAATCATATTAGGATAATGGTAAAAGTATTCAAGCTTGAATCTTTGATTGATGTTGGTTTGGACAGAAGTGACATTGTTTCCTAATCCAAGTCAGTCATAAAAGGCACTGGTTTGAAGCTTTTTATATTTCCCTCTTTTAATTTCTACCATACCATACAAAGAGGTTTATTATTGAATTCTGCACTGCTTGCAGTCTGTAGCTTTTTGACAATAAATGTTGAATTTTTTCACCTGCAATTGAATTCTACATCATGGTTGTGCAGTTTTATGTTATTATGTTTCCATTTGAGAAATGAGTGCAATGATGGCTACCCAATTTTAGCAGGTGGACAGCTTAAAGGCAAAATTATTTGAAAAGTTGGAACAATCTCTTGAGGACCTTCAGCTTACCAGTGAAGAATTACCTCATGTTGTAATGAAGTCTAGTGATCTTAGTAAACAAGAAAATAAGTCTGAGTCAGTTCTTGCTACTGAACATGAGGTAAGTGGGGAAAATATAGCATTTTTGCAGTTACCCATTATTGATGAATTTCTGCACTTAAAATAACTTTTTTCTTGAGGTAAGTGGGCAAAATATAGCATGTTTGCAGTTACCTATTATTGATGAATTTCTGGACTAGGAATAACTTTTTTCTTGTAATAATTAGGCTTCTTTTCGTGAGTTTACTGAGGCTGTTCGCGCTTATCGCGTAATATTTCCAGACTCAGAAGAGCAACTGGTTAAACTTTCTCGAGACTTAATTGCCAAGTATGAGATTCTACGTAATTTTTACTTGTTCATTTAGTGTAGCTACATCTTCTTGTAGATTTTTCTCATTGATCAAACATCTAATATGATTGGGATCTCTTTCTTTAGGAACTTTGAAATCAGTGAGCAATACATAAAGAAAGAAATTTCTGTTGCAAATTTTCTGGGTGTTATTCGTAAGTACTTTTGATCTCCCTTGATATCATCTCTCTGCATCTATGACTCCAGTACCAGAATTATACTTTGACCATGGACCTTTTTTTGTGGCTATCTTCTTTTCAAGTTTCTTTTTTTTTTTTTTTGTGCCAATGCTTTCAAATCACTTTTTTTTTTCAAATATTTTTTCAAATAAAAAAAAAGAGAGAGAAAATCATCTTGGTAAGCATGGAACAATTGTCAGCAACTTACTCATGGTCATTTCTCACAAATATTTTTCATGCTCAAAGTTGTGTTCATTAAGTGTGGTCATTGATCTTTGTGTTGGTACACAAAAGCTACTAGCAAGGCTGTACACTGATAAATTCAACATGCCTTACATCATTGTGGAATATGCCTACATCCAGTGAATTTCAGTTTTTCAACAGAAATATATGCTTAATATCATTAAAGATTTGTTATTGTTGAACAACTAATTATTGTGTTTTTGTTTCTGGTCAGCATGGAAGCTGGTTTCCTCAATTTTTCTAAATGTAACTTGTTTTTAGTTTGTAAAAGATGTGTTTTTTGCTTTTTTTGGGCACAAAACAGGAATCATTTGGAAAGATGTGCTCTTGTTGGATGAAGTTTTACTTGAGGCTTTTCTCCCAGATTATTCTTTTCAGGTCGTCCTTACATTTTCTTTTTATATTTACTTTCTTTACCAGCATTATCTGTCCTTCCTCATCTGAAATGTGAGGAAATCAATTTTCTTGATGAAGAATGGAACTTTTTATGCTGATGAATTCTGCATGATCTCAGGCTGCCCAGGTTGCTGTCAAACAATATATTGCAAGCAAATTTAGTCACCTGCTTCATAATATCTCAGGTCATAATATTAACAAAGATTTACTTCTAAAGTTTCATATGAAACAGAACTAAAGAAACTTGTTAGGTCAGTGTTTTTATATGTTAGTTAGTGGGGGATGGTAGCTGTTTATCAAGGATATTTTTGTAGCACTAGTTCATTCAAGTTAGTGTTGTTTGATGGTTGTGGGATAACCCAAGGCAGTTCCCAGTTAAAGGGTGGGGTAATGAATTTTGGAGATGGAGTCTTCTGGCTCCTAGGTATATTGCCTTGTATATTAGAAAAGCTGGAGGAAATATGAGGCTGTGGGCCCCCCCAACACATTGTGCTGGCTTGCCAGTAGGAATGTAAAAGAGTTTATTTGACCTAAATTCTCCCAAAAATGCAAATATACCTTTAATGTAGTGTATTTTCTGTCCATAAGGACCATTAAGTTTCCAAGTTTGATTCTTTTTGAACTGCAGATGCTCTCACAAATGTCCATGTCCAACACAATGAAGAAATGGAAGAGCATCCCTTACAGATTGCGCTCAAGAGTGGCAAAACTGCAGTGCTTCAAGGAAGCATGGATCTCTTATTGGTAATACACCTGATGTTAGGATGGTTAACAAATGCACATACAATTTATTCAGTTTGTTTTTTATTATTTTTACTAGATACTATTGTTAGATTGCTATTGTATGCTAAAGTTACTCAAATACTGCAATCTACATTATACAGTATTTTCCTATTATTTTGTTTCTTCCAACATTGGTGACAGCTACTTAGCCATTACTTTACATTCTTCTTCTTACATACCTCTTAGCATGCAGATATCTTGTTTCTTATTTTCCATTTCTTGTTTCTAATATTTTCCAGTAAATGTGTTTCTGACCTCTCATTTCTGTTGGTGTATTTAAATATACATGGATTGGTACTAATCTATGGCCTCATTTATTCATTTCAGGATTTCCGCAAACTCCTTGATGATGACTTAGGGCTTTTGGTTAAACTGAGAGATTTAATAACTGATTGGGTTCAAGAAGGATTTCAAGATTTCTTCAGGGCACTGGAGGATCACCTCCTTGTTCTTTCAGGCAGAAATAAGTCTGGCAGTCAAGAGCAAGGTATAACTGAAGGAGTGCAGGTTGACAAAGTGGCTGCAGGTCTTGTCCTAGTGTTGGCTCAGCTTTGTGTTTTTATTGAACAAATTGCCACACCAAGAATAACTGAGGCAAGCAAATTTATACCGTTTTTCATTACAAGGCTAGGCAGAAAACATCTTAATTATAGTACTCTTCATGGTCTCTAGATGTTGCCTTAAAGTTGGATATTGTAATTTCCAGGAAGTAGCTGCTTTTTTCTCTGGAGGTGGTGTTCGGGGCTATGAAAACGGACCTGCATTTGTTCCTGGAGAAATTTGCCGTATCTTTCGGTCAGCTGGTGAAAAATTTCTACAGCAAGTACGTGTTAGATGCCTTTGATGTAGAATACAGACACCCCAGTCTGAAATGTTTTGAACATCAGCTTTTCAAAACTAGTCCAAGAACCTTATTTATTTTTGTTCTTTATTCAGAATATAAATATGCGAACTCAGAGAATTTCAGTTCTCCTGAAGAAGAGGTTTACCACTCCAAATTGGGTCAAGGTCAGTATGATGTATGCCCATGCTCCATAAACTACAAAGAATATCCCAACATTTACTGGTTTGATATTGAATTTGTCTAATATTTCAAAAATTTTCAGCACAAGGAACCAAGAGAAGTTCACATGTTTGTTGATCTGTTTCTTCAGGAGGTTTGTGTGTTATTGTTGTATTCTGTTTTTTTCATTGATATTATCTCTCGTGCAAAGAATTGGGAGCTTGGGAGTAAATTTCTCCCAATGAGTAATAATTTTGATTCTGTGCTTACAGTTGGAAGCAATAGGAGCTGAGGTGAAGCTGCTTTTGCCTCAAGGAGTTCTTGGCAAGCATCGTCGCACTGAAAGCAATGGAAGCACAGCCTCTTCTCGTAGCAATCCATTGCGAGATGATGCAATGAGTCGGACAAATACCCAAAGAGCTAGGAGCCAGCTTCTAGAAACTCACCTAGCAAAATTATTTAAGCAAAAAATTGAGATTTTACAAAAACTGAATACACACAGGTATTTACTGATTAACTTAGCTCTGGTGTTGGAAAAGAAGAGAAGCTTTATTGGTAATTAATTGATATAACCTAAGTCTGCTTGTAATTTTTCAGGAATCTGTTGTAAATACCATAGTAAAACTTTGCCTTAAAAGCTTGCAAGAATTTGTTAGACTTCAGACCTTCAACCGGAGTGGATTTCAACAAATTCAGTTGGATATACAGTTCCTCAGAGGTCCTCTGAAGGAAATTGTTGAGGATGAAGCTACCATTGACTTTTTGCTTGATGAGGTAATAAAGGATTGGCCAAAACTGAGTTTGGTCTTTGAAGTCTATACTGAAATTTGTATTCTGGTTTTGTCCCCTTCTTTTATCATTTATGTTGCACATAGTTATGCATCATACATCTGTAAAGGTTGGGTGGAAACGGGGTTGATTTTGTTTTTCTTTGGCCCACTATCATGTTGCTGAAAATTACATGGCTCAAGGTGGTGTTATATCTGAAAACCTGGTACTGAGAAGTTTGGGTGATTGTGGAGCAGGTGATTGTTGGTGCTTCTGAACGTTGTCTCGACCCGATTCCCTTGGAGCCTCCCATTTTGGACAAACTAATACAAGCGAAGTTGGCAAAAGCGAAGGAACAAAATCCAGTTTCTCCATAATTGCAGGCAGGTCGAGGCAGTAAGTAGAAAGTCACTGGCATTTTGAAGAGGTGTCGATGATACGATTGTCTCGGTAGCTCGTGCTGGAATTATCGATTTAAAGAAGCTTACCCATGTCAGATAATTTTTATATTGTTTGATTCAGTCAAGAGGCGAAGTTACACTTTCTGAGCCTCGACTCCGAGATACAGTAAAGCTCAGGCCTGCAGCTGGATTGCCAGATATTTTGCATTTCCAAAGCCTTAAGCATCTCCTTAATCCATGTAGCTGATAAATTACCTCGTATAGTTTTCTCAAGGAAATTCAGAGTTCAAGAAAAGGAATGATGGGATCTCAACTTACTTATTTGTTCTCGTACTTTCTTTCATTTCCTCGTCTGGTCTTTTTAGTTTTAACTACATCCAATCTGTATCCTCGTCCTGTTACTAGTGGAATTAGATTTGGCTCCAATTGGCTTTCCCGTAGACCAAACAGGATAAGTTATTTGTTGATCGAAGCCTGGAAAACGGAGTGCTTCCCCATGATTCTTTAGATAATTAGCCATTTTTCTCTTTCCATTTTCTGCAATATTTATGCTTGATTCAATATCATGATCAAAATGTAAAAGAAAAGAAAAAGAAAAAATAAAGAATATTTCAGTTAAGCTTATTAGAAAACAAAAAGGGTAGAAATATGACTTTACTTTTACATAATAAATTATTTTAATCAAAGATTATACTCTAGACTTGGGGAAGCCACTTTTGTTTTGCGGATGTACACCGCAAACTGCATCGGTAAAAGTGTTCAACGTGAATACAATCTTCGACGGAATGACCGCGACCAGCCCTAACAAGGATTGACATCGGTTTTTATGATAAAACGCTACCGTTCTAATCTGAACTTCAAATACAGTAGCGCATCGATGGCTTAGTCATTTAGCGTGAACATAGAAAGTCAACAGGTCTCTCCGATGAAAAGGCGAGGATCAGATGGTTTCGGAGCCTCCTCACTCCAATTAGGGAATTATCAAATGGTTGGCTCTTCCTCTTACCGTGTGGCCACCAGCCATGCCCATCAATGGAAGTACGATGTTTTCTTGAGCTTTAGGGGCGAAGACACTCGTGATAATTTTATCAGCCCCGTGTATGCTGCCTTGTCTGAGAAAGGTATCGAAACCTTTGGAGACTACCAACTTCGTGAAGGACAAGAAATAGCTCCGTCAATCTGGCAGACGATCCAAGAATCCAACGGCGCCGTCGTCAACTCGGAAAAGTTGCAGGAGTGGAAGGCTGCCTTGACCAAAGCTACCAAGCTATCTGGCTGGGATTCCAAGGTCATAAGGTAATCTGGCAAGGAGGTTTGATTTTAAAGTTATTGTTTAATTATAGACAGAGTGAGAAATTGCCAATGTTTGTTTCAATCCTTGCTAGTTCACTCGGTCTCCTCTGGATTTGAAAAATATAAAAGTTAGTCTTAGTGCGTACATGATGTTCCCACCATGTCGAATATATGCAGCCTTATCTTTCTTTTAGAGAGGGTCTGGTAAAAGATTTCAATGTTGGAAGGTTAATGAAAGTAATAGAAACTGAAAACAAAAGCATCAAACTAATGCCAGTACATCACCTTTCATAAACATGTCTTTTTTGTTTAAGTTTTTTTCCATGTTTTGCTTGTGTATGGCAGGGCAAAGCGTGAGTCAAAAAAGTGTCGGGAATTTTGGAGCAAGCATTGCAATGTGGCTTCATGCATTGAGCAAATCAAAAAGGGGGCCTTTGCATTTTAGGATTTGGGGAATGGGTGGCATGGGTAAAACAACTATTGCTGAGGCCATTTTTAGTTAGATTTATACGATGGAGAAGAATCAAAAAATTATGGCCTGAAAAAGTTATTAAAGGAGTTCGAAGACATTGGTGCAGAGAATCTTGAAGACATTGGTGCAAAGTCTTGTTAAAATTGATTTTTGTCCTGGACCATTTTTAACTAGACAACTTTGTTGCAAACATATATTATTTGTTCTTGATGATGTGGATGTTCTATGACAATTAGAATCTTTAGTTGCAAATTCTTATTGGTTTGGTCCAGGAAGTAGAATCATTGTGACAAGATGAGGCATTAGATGATAATGCAGCTCTTCAACACTTTTGTCATAATGCCTTTAAGCAAAATTGTCCCTGTCAAATTTGGTTGTAAGATATTTTCAGGGAATCCTTTGTCTCTTATAGTTTTGGGCTCCTTTCATTTGACAAGAACAAAACTGAGTGGAAAAGTGTGGTGAATAGATTGAAAAGTTTCACTTGAGAGAGATTCAAAATGTGTTGAAAATTAGTTATTATGACTTGGATGGGTGAGAAAAGGAAATCTTTCTTCACATCCATGTTTCTTTAAAGGCAAGGACATACAAATATTAAAGAGTTATGGCTTTTGAACAAATATTGGAGTATGGGATCTCATTAACAAGTCCCATATAGCTACCACTATGTGGAATGGGTTATGCATATTAGAAATGCATGGTCTCTTAGAAATGGGTAGGGAGATTGTACATGAGGAATCAAAGAAGGTGGTGTATTATGGAATTCAGAAGATATATATCAAGTATTCGAGAAAAAATTGGTAAGATCCTAAATGCACTTGATGTGAAAATTCCAATTCACTTTTTGTGTTTACTCATAGTTTCTTTTCCTGTTATTTGC
Source organism: Ceriops zippeliana (assembly GCA_037897445.1). Lineage (NCBI taxonomy): Eukaryota > Viridiplantae > Streptophyta > Magnoliopsida > Malpighiales > Rhizophoraceae > Ceriops > Ceriops zippeliana. The sequence goes on along the minus strand of JBAPLH010000104.1, from coordinate 2,524,292 downwards.
CAGGGAACTGAAAAGTCAAGGGCATATTCCTCGATATGAGTAAAGTTAGAGAGATCCACTTTACTTTGAAGGCCTTTGAAAACACATATAACTTGAAATTTCTAAAAGTTTACAATTCAAAGTATTTTGGAGGGTTGGAAAAAGAAAAAGGATGGAAGGTGCTTTCTTCACAAGGTCTTGATTATCCTCCTAATGAGCTGAGATATCTTTATTGGTATAAATATCCATTAGAGTATTTGCTGGCAAATTTTCACCTCAAGAATCCCCAGTTGATTGAGTTACCTTAGAGCAACAGTAAAGGACTTCAGAAAGGAGCCAAGGTACAAATTACTCATATTAAAATACTTTTTTCTGATTGATCAAAGGGCTCTTTTTGATTTATTAATCAATGACACCTATTTCTCTTTTGTTACATGCATCCTGAGAGTATTGTTAAACATTTCCCATCCTTGAGCCAATTTAGTAGTATGGTCACATGCTTAAGGTTGGTGTGCTGCCAATGCCTTGCAAGTCTTCCAAACAATATTGATATGAGATGTCTTGATACCCTCAACCTCTCTTGTTGCTTAAGACTGGATATGTTTCCAGAGGTCTCAAGGAACATAAGGTATCTATACGTATGTAGGACTGCAATAAAAGAAGTTCCTTTCTCTGTTGAGTACCTTAATTGACTTGTCAAATTGAACTTGTACAATTACACCAAGCTTGAGAGTCTTCCAACCAATATTTGCAAGTTAACATATCTTAAATGTTTTGACCTGAAATATTGCTACAAACTGAAGACATTTCTGTAAATTTCAGAGAACATGGATAATTTGGAGACACTCGATATGAGCTGGACAGCCCTAGAAGAGCTGCCATCTTCAGTGGACAATCTAAAAGGGCTAAAAAGGTTGAGAATGGAGGGTTGCACAGCCTTACTTTTCTTCCACAAAGCTTGGTAATTTGAAATCACTCAATAGTTTAGGCTCTCTATTCCTTAAGCTGCAAATCAGAAATTAGAGATGCACCGCATAACTAAGTTTGTCCACCAAGGTCATGCAGTTTTGTCATTACCTTCTTGCTGGGGGATGCCTTGTCTAACCTTGTTAAGTGTAAGAGATTGTAATCTCTGGCAATTACCTGCACACCTTGGACACTTATCCTCTTTGAACAACTTAAGTTTAAGTCAGAACAATTTTGAGGGTATCCCTCAAAGTATCAAACAACTTACTCTACTGGGACTTCTTCACATGGAGAACTGCCAAAGGCTTCATTCTTTGCAGAGCTTCTGGTGAGCCTATTTGGTATACATGCAAAGGGTTGTGCATCACTAGAAAACAAATCTTCCCTGAATCAACCACTTTTTGAAGCGGAATCTCTCCACCATGATTTGAATAATCTGATTGTTTGAAATTGGATAAAATCAAAGGAGATCCCATTTCAGAGTTGAGGAATTGTTGTTTTGTAGACCATTTGAAATACAATCACAATGGCCTGCCTACAGTTCACATACATGGGAGGTAGAATTCCAGAGTGGTTCATGCATCAAAGCAAGGGAGACTCCATCGGAATCCCACTTCCTTCAAATTGGCTCAATGATGGCTTCTTGGGATTTGCATATGCCCTCTTGTGGAGGATGCTAAATCTATACACTTTGACTGCGACAGCCATTTCAGACACAATTGTCATGATGACAACAGTGTTCCATTCTTGCTCTGAATAGTCCATCTGTTTGGATGATGACACCTGGAAACATCAGTGGTGAGCAAATAGTACTGGTGTATGATCACAAACTTTGTGATATGATAACTGAGAATGGTCCTCACCTCATCCAATGCTCCCACAACTCTGTCTTGTTTTAACTTCCAATTTCCCAAGTGGGCCAGCTTTCCCCCAATCAATTGCAAGGTTAAAAAATGCGGGGCCATTCCATTGTATGCCAATGACATTGGAGTTGAATTGGATGAAGTTGAGCCCTCAAAGAATCAAACTGTATCATTCAGACTCTGATCCACAGAGACCACAGGGATGGGGGAGATCTGCTCAGCCTTATATTAAACAGCCAATCTTCTTTTTCATATTCTTCTTTTGTATTGCTGCTACATACAAGCAGATGGGTGTTCACATCAGTCACTTCATGTGCTGAATATTCCAGGAGACGGATGAAACAATTTACTTCAGCTACTCTTCTTGTTCCTGCACATTGGTTCTTTTTTTCTTTTCCTATTATTGCTCGAATAAACTAGTCTAAATGCTCAAATCCTGTCCACTGGCATGTGCTGATATGACTTGTGTTGTAAGGGAAGACAAAAAACCCCAGTTGAAAATATTAATCTACCTTCTGCTCTTCTATCAAGGTTTGACCTTCTGTGGTTTATCCCTGATCGAGCAGACATGGGTAGTGATCTTGAAATGGCATGTTGCTTATGTACACCAGAATAAAGAATCTCCCTCTCTTGGTTTCAACCAACCTGAGCCTCCCATTCTCCTGTAGGTATCACAATCCAACGTGAAAATCAATTATGAGTATTAACAGTACAGCTTTATGCTGTGGTTCCTGATAGGAAAATATATGATGTATACCTTATTTTGATGGAGACCATATTCTAAGAGGGATATCCAACCACTTTAAAATCCTTGTTAGGTGTAACCTAAATTTCTGCATGTTTGATATGATGGATTACATCATATTGTGCAAAGGCCTTTACTTTGGTGTTAGGCTAAACTTCTCCGTTTGAGAGGACAAAGAAATAACAGATTCTAATGGCTAATTCTGCTCCTTTGTTTTACACGTAAATTTTTTGCATAAAAAAAAATACTGGTTGATTTTTAATTGAGCATTTAAATGCCATATAGTTATCCCAAGAGAACAAGCCTTAAAACTGACTCATTTTTTTCTTAAATACCAGTGCATATATTTCAGCTGCAAGATGATTGTATCCTTATGTCCCTAAGGAACTGGAGTAATTAGCTACAGCATACTCAAGCATTTGGCAAGAAGCTGAATCAAATGCCCCTTATTCCTCTCAGTATCCTGTGCATATCAGCTGTAGGTCCCATTTTCTTTTCCCTTGTTCACCATAGCAATGCCTTTTCTGTAGTTTCTACAAGTTGGTGTAGGAGGCATCTAACTTGGTCCAGACTGGGTAAAGGGTGCGGCTGATACCTTCAAGATTCTAGTCAAATCTGTACCTGCTTTTTTCAGGTTTAGATTGGTTTTAAGCAGCAATCATTCAACTGATTTTGTTAAATCCTTTATTTGTGGTTGCAAAATAGGCCAAAGCCTTGATTTTTTGCTGCCAAATAGGCCAGGCGAAAGGTGTTAACTCCATCCATGGGATAAGTCAATAGACAATTACAATCCCTGTGTTAAATCAAGCTGTCAATTCTTTTAATGTTGTGAGGTATGGTAGCAGGCTTTAGCAAGACTACAATTCTCATAGACCATGTCCCCAGAGTGATGTGGATGAGGCATTAAGGCTTATGCAGATGTCTAAATTCCCTTTCTATTCTGATGATCATCAGAGATCTGGTCTGGATGCCATTTCTGACGTCCGTTCAGTCCTACTGGAAGAAGCCGCAAGGACTAAGTCAATGGATGTGAGCTATGCCCATGTGCTAAATTGGATTTCTACAAAGGTTAGTCTTTTGTATGAATCGAATTTGGCTTATTCATATTCATACCTAGTGTCATTGAAAAATCAGCGCAATAGTGTTAATGTTAAACAGCCTGGTTCCTTGGGATTTGCTTGGCTTAATGGATAAAATTCGTAAGATCCTGTTAGCATTCATTATATGCAAAGTTTTAGACTTCCATTTTCTAATACAATTCCATCGTCAAAAATCATTTTGTAATTTTGTTTTGCCAATGGATTCTTAATCTGATTATCCCATTCAATCTGATGCATTTAGTCTAGAGAGAGAAATCACAATTGCTTCCAGAGTCTAATTGCTTTCTATGCTGGCTTGTGAACAGTGATACACAGAAGCTCAGTTAAGAAGAGTGTTTGGAGGAGTATGCAGCATTGAATGTGTGGCCAAATATATCCCCCCACATTTGATATCAGGTTCATCGATGCCTGACGGTGTCTGTAAATTATTCCGGTGTTTTTGCCTGTAGTGAAATTCAGGAGTCGTTGAACTCGAGGCATTTAAACATTGCTCAGCAGGATATTTCGCCCCTTTTAGCTCTAATTGTAGTTAGATCCAATTAGCTTCTGGGCATACCTTTTGTTAGTCCAGGTTCTTGCCTTCAGCTAGTCACTAGACTTTGGACAGCAGAAACTATGAATACTTTTCATACACGCGCGTGCGCATGTGCAATTCGATGTACAACGACAGCTTAAAATTTTAGCTGAGTTATATGGTTTCTTGTTGAGCTGTTATGTTTCTTGGCAAGCAGAGACAGAGAACAATGGCACCGTCTTTTCTTATCAAGACAATCTGCATCCAACGGTAATATACAACTACCTATATAATGTCAACTGCAAAGAAAAACTCACAGATATGGTGCCAATTGCTAACTCAACCGGCGGTCAAACTTCAAACTTACGGTAACAATCGTTACATTAAATTTAGAAAAATACAGAAATTTCTAGCTTGATAGAATCTTTGCAACACCTATAGAACCAGATCCTACACTATCAATAACATCGGATATCGCTTGTGTGGAAGTGTTTAGATCTAGTGGCAGCTTTTCTTGAAGATAAGAGAGCGGAGAGGAGTGTGGCAAAACAAATGGAACTTGACGGTGAGGAAGACGGAGAGCACAATCAATAGAAGAATGAAGCAAACGATGCAAGGGCAGAGAGCTACAATAAGGGGCGCGCACTTGCTCTCCGCGACGTCTTCTCCCTGCACCACTTCCTCCTCTTTGTTTCTCATGTAGAGGGAGAAGCTTCGAGGAAGTGGTGGCTGAGTAGAGTTGGCCATGGAAACTGACATCCGGCTGGGAGACGGTGAAGCAAGGAGTAGAAGATTTTGGCCGGCTTTCGTTTCAGAGTATGAGCCACGGGACCGCCATTTGACAAGGGAGAAGCTCCGGTCGCCGGTGTCGGCAGAGGGGGAAATGGCTTTCTTTCAGGCTTCTCACGATTCAGATTTGGCTTTAACCCTTTGTTTTTTTCCGTCCCTTAATTTTGACTCTTTTGCTTCAGTTGATGATGGAACATCGCCACCGCCTACCGGTACCGCCTAGAGAAGAAGCGTAGGTTGCAAGTTGCCACTAATAATAATGACTTAACAATGACCATCAAACCGAATAATAATAATAATAATAATGACTATTTAAATTGATAGATTAAGAGTAGGTGTATTTTTTTATTATATTGTCCGGTCTAATGATTGATGGAGTAACGGACATTTTTGGTTGGCCTGAATTGATTTGTTAGTTGATGGGTTAATTTTCCCAGATGCCCAATAGTTGAGCATATAAAATATGGGCCTAATAAGCCCATATCAATTGCCCTATAAATTTGGCATTCGAGCTTCCAATTTCGTCATGACTGGGACATACAGTCCAAATGGGTCCAGACGGTGCTGGGACAGAAAAAATAATAATAATAATAATAACAAAACGCAAGAATTCCCGAACGCCGTCCGATCGAACCAGTAGCCGGGAATTTGACGCCAATTCCCGCCAATTTGGAGCCCTATATTATTTTTAGTCTTTCAGTGTTCACTTTCTAATTTCTATCTGCAAGTAAATATATATATAATCAACTTTTTCTTGGTTTCTCTCCGGCGTATAAAAGAGAGGTGGCGAAAAATGGCGCCGTCGCGTAAGCTGAGTAACGGCAGGTCGCCGTTGGTCAACCAACAGCGCCAAATCACTGCTTTCTTCTCCAAAAGGCCATCTCCTTCTCCCGCGGTCCTTAACAGAGACACCGTAAAATCTCACAATAATGGTAAAGCCAAACCTTGCCCTCCAAGCCCTAGCCTTAGTCCCGAAACTCCTTCCCCTCTCAAATCGAAGTCCAAGAAACCTCTCCTAGTTATCTGCGGGACCCACACTCCATCTTCCACTCCGTCCCCCTCAACACCGGCCACCGCCGCGACATGCTATGGCAAGGAGGTGTTGGAGAAGAGGATTAGGGTTTACTGGCCGCTGGACAAGTGTTGGTACGAGGGTTGCGTGAAATCTTATGACGAGGATTCTGGTAAGCATTTGGTTCTTTACGATGATTTTGAGGAGGAATTGTTGGATCTGGGAAAGGAGAAGGTTGAGTGGGTTGAAGAAACTACTCGGAAATTTAAGCGCTTGCAGAGGGGAGCGTTGTCTCTCAAGAACACTGTGGCTGAGGACGAGGATATGGCTAGTGTAGTGGATGGTGATGATTCCAGTGATGAAGATTGGGATATGCATGAAGAAAAGGAGGCTAGTGAAGTGGAAGAGGATATGGATGTGGATTTTGAGGATGAAGAAGCTGAGGGTAAAGACAAGTTAGGGAAGCTTGATCGTAATCCAAAAGGCCAATCAAGAAAAAGGAAGGTGAGTGGAGGAAGAAAGATGGGCTCTGGCAAAAAGATTAAGATAGTTGATAACGGTGGCAATGTGAGTAAAGTGGGGTTCGTGTTTTCACCCGTGGAGCCTGTGAAGATAAGGGAGAGTAAGCTATTGTCATGTTTTGTTTTTGTTTTTTTTTTTATTCATTTCCATTTCCATTACGTTTGGGAACGAGTAGTCTGATATTATGCCTCTTTTTTAGCATAATGACGAAATGGTAGGTCAACAGCAAGATAAGGGTTTTGTTGGATTGGCTGCTTATCATTCATCTAAGAATCTTTTACCATTTAAATGGATTTTCTGCCCTCATGTTTTGGCAATGTGCCTTCTTTTTAATAATTGGCAATAAGCAATTTTTTAACAATTGTATATCTGTTGGCATGTCTGCATCTAATATCTTGATGGGTGTCTCAGTTGTCTTTGTTTTGTTAAGAAAACTGTCAATTAGGAAGAACTAATGATAGAGTTGGTATGTAATTGGTGTTGAACTGAAGCTTGTTTTGCTGTAGATGGGATGTCTGATGGTCTTGATAACACCTTGATGACTGCTGCCTCAGAAAGGTTTAGCATTCGTGAAGCTGAGAGATTGCAGTTTGTTGGACTGTAAGTTCTTATTGCAGCTTGATATTTGTTTCTCTGAGTCTAACGGAATTTTATCAGTTATGATGTTATGACAAGAATTGAAAAATGAGGTGCTCGCTTGGGGCATTGAGACTCGGCCATGGTTCTTGTATATAATGTATTGTTGCGAATGCCTTATTGTTTTAGCACTTTGGTTGTTCACCAGCAACATGGAGCCTCTGAAATAATAGCTTTTTGAGCGGTAGTATTCTGATTGTGTTTTGTGATGAGGGGAAATGAATGGATTCTACAAGGAAGAGAGTAACCATGAACAATTTTTTTTAAAAAAAAAGAGGGAAACAAATGGACTGGCACACACTTATCCTAGTTATTGCTTCAGATGACAAAGCAGTATATTGTTTATATTTTAAAATGTCTTGCTTCCCTTCCATGATCTCACATTTTCTGAAACAGAGAACGTAGAGATGCAAAAAGAAGGCATCCAGGAGATGCAGATTATGATCCAAGGACCCTGTACTTGCCTCCTGACTTTGTAAAGAGTTTATCGGGTGGCCAGGTAAGGGCTTTGAGACAATAAATGTTTTAAAAATTATTCTTGGTCTCTCAACTTGAATGCCATGGTTTACTTTCATAAGCAGAGACAATGGTGGGAATTCAAGTCCAAGCATATGGATAAGGTTATATTTTTCAAGGTACATGTGTTGTGAATTAGAGCTGTAAACTGTTGTCAATTTCCTCATTGCAGTCAAGCAATAAATTTATTCTTCTGTGTTTAGTGCAGATGGGAAAATTTTATGAGCTTTTTGAAATGGATGCCCATATAGGAGCTAAAGAACTAGATTTGCAATATATGAAGGTACCACCAAGTGCTGCCATTTATGCACATGTTATAATGTTTGAGATGCTGGTCCCCAATCCTCCATAGAGTTTGTTTCTATTTCTTTTGCTTCAAAGAGGCCCGTAAAGTATAAATTTTCTTGAAAAATTATCTGTTCTCAGATCCGTAGACTGGAAGTCTTGTAGATTAATGACTTCCTGGATGTTGCACTTCATTTTAGCACATGATTTCTACTTGCATTCCTCAGGGTGAGCAACCTCACTGTGGTTTTCCAGAGAAAAACTTCTCAATGAATGTGGAGAAATTGGCTAGAAAGGTTGGCCCATTCCTGATTTCAATCCCAGTCCCTATTTTTCTATTAATTGCTCATGTCTCTTTTTGCATATTATGTTCTTTGTGGGCACAATCTCAAGGGAAAATGGTTAAAAGGTTTAATTTTATTAAGAAAAAGATTATTAGGGTCATTAAAAATAACAACTTAATGGACTTTTTCCATAACAAAATTAAAGCTTTTTTGTGCATTTCCTAAATGTAATTGAGCTACCTTGATAGTGCAGGGTTATCGAGTTCTTGTTATAGAACAGACAGAAACACCTGAACAGCTGGAGCTTCGTAGAAAAGCAGATGGATGTAAGGATAAGGTATGCTTACATCTTATGCGATCCTGGAAGTTATATTAACTTATTTTGTATCAGTATATTTGGATCATCTTTCCCTGTTTGTGTTGGACCTGTTATTCTGTTATGTTATTGCCAGCTGAGTTAACCACGTATTGAATTTCATTTTTGTGTTCATTGTATATTCTTTTTTGTATAGCCTTTCACTTATACATTTATTCATTTTGGCTGATTTCGGCTTTAGGGTGTACTTTTGTCCAAGTATTACATCTCAAGTTTTTATATATCTTCTCCCATGTGTTTAGGTTGTGAAACGTGAAATATGTGCTGTAGTTACAAAAGGTACCCTGACTGAGGGTGAACTGCTTTCAGCAAATCCTGATGCTTCTTACCTAATGGCTGTGGCTGAAAGCTGTCTGAGTCTAGACCAAAATTTTAAGCGGGCTTTTGGTGTGTGTGTCATTGATGTTGCTACCAGTAGAATCATTATTGGACAGGTGTGTTGTGTTTTCTAAAAGTATGTTGTGTTTTAGTCATTCCATTATGATTAGTAGTTGACTATCAATGCTTCATCCTTTGCTAGTTTGGGGATGATGCAGACTGCACATCATTGTGTGCTTTATTATCTGAGCTGCGGCCAGTAGAAATTATAAAACCTGCAAAGATGCTCAGTCCTGAAACTGAAGGGGCAATAATGAGGCACACTAGAAACCCTTTAGTCAATGACTTGTTACCACTCTTAGAATTCTGGGATGCAGAGACAACTGTTCATGAAGTAAAGAGTATCTACAAGCGCATCAGAAATGAATCTGCTTCTGAACCTTTAAGTGAAACAGATTTGTGCAGAACCGATCTTCATATTGCAGAAGATGAACCAGGCTATCTGCCGAACATGTTATCAGAGCTAGTGAATAAAGGCAAAAATGGCAGCCTAGCCCTTTCATCTCTTGGGGGCAGTCTCTATTATCTAAAGCAGGCTTTTCTGGATGAAACATTGCTTAGATTTGCAAAGTTTGAATTACTTCCATGCACTGAGTTCAGTGATGTTGCTCAAACCTTACATGATTCTTGATGCTGCTGCAATGGAGAACCTTGAGGTTTTTGAGAACAGCAAAAATGGAGACTCTTCAGGGTAATCTTATTACATGCTCGTCAATGTGTCAAACTTATTGTTTCTTATGGTTGTATTCTAAAGGCAAGCGTGCTTTTCTGTGAAGGACACTATATGCACGGTTGAATTATTGTGTGACAGCAGCCGGAAAGAGGTTATTAAAAGCATGGCTGGCTAGACCTCTATATCATTTGGGATCTATCAAGGACCGCCAGGATGCAGTCGAAGGTCTGCAGGTAAGATTTTAACACTAAGGTATTATTCTGGACAAGAAATCTTTTACGAAAAAAAAGGTTGTAATTTGGTCTTGTTTTGCTCAGAGTTTTGGATACAAATTTTCCAATGCCATTGATGCTTTACCAAGATCATGCACACTATGGGAATGTGAGCTCAACACACATTGAGACTAATATCATTCATTGTAGTGAACTTAGTTTCCTCCTGTTTTCTTGTTCTAAAAAGATTAATTGGAAAATTTTCAGTTTAAGAACCTTCAAGTTGTGGTTTACATATTTTATGCCTCGTAATACACATCATCTGTTTGCTTTTTCCTCAATTACTGTTGTACATTCTGCTTTCAAGGGAGCAAATCTACCTATGGCACTTGAGTTCCGAAAAGCATTGTCTAGGCTTCCAGACATGGAGCGATTGTTTGCACGCATATTTGCTAGTAGGTAAAGTCAAGAAGGCATAAGAATGTCAGTTCAGATCTTTCTTACATTTTAAATGAATTATTGGTGGTAATGCTCTTTTATGTGCATTCTTTTTGATGGAACACAGTGAAGCAAATGGAAGAAATTCTAATAAAGTAGTTCTATACGAGGATGCAGCAAAGAAGCAGCTCCAGGGTTTTATATCTGCTCTTCGTGGCTGTGAATTAATGGCCCAAGCATGTTCTTCACTTTCTGTCATTTTAGAAAATGTCAAGTCCAGACAATTACATCATTTGTTGACTCCGGGTATTGTTGGCTGTTTTGTCCTTCAAATGTTATGCAAATGTACGTTTTGTCTTATTTGGTAATTCATATGCAGGTAAAGGTCTTCCTGAGGTGGGTCTAATTCTTCAACATTTTAAGGATGCTTTTGATTGGGTGGAAGCCAACAATTCAGGCCGTATAATCCCTCGTGAAGGAGTTGATGTGGAGTATGACACTGCCTGTAAAAGGTTGAAGAAGGTTGAGTCCGGTTTGGCCAAACATCTAAAGGAACAGCACAACTTACTTGGAGACACATCAGTAGGAATCTGTTTAGATTATTTTGGTATTTCCTGTGGCATTTCTTTAGTGTCTAAACAAGTTTTGTCCATGCCTGGCCTGTTGCAGATTAACTATGTGACAGTTGGAAAAGAGGCTTATCTATTAGAAATTCCAGGGCATTTGCGTGGAAGTATTCCACAAGATTATGAGTTACGCTCATCTAGAAAGGTAACCTATGGGTACAAAGGTGCTTGGAGTGACATGCATGGTTGTTTCCTTTCCCTTTAGTTTATAGTAGCTTTTTGAACAAAAAATTCAATATCTCCCCATTTTCTAAGCATTTGGAGCTCTCACCACCACTGCTATATGATGATGGTGCATAGCATTCCAACTATGTACTAGAATAGATGGAAATAGATCTTTGTTAGCAGATTTGTTGCGTTTCTTGCTCATTTAGGGTTCGTAAGGTTGGAATTGTGCAACTTATTGCCATAACTATGGGAAAAATAAGTTAGAATTTAGAAAATTATGTGTACCAATCTAAAATTTTATTCAACTATTCATTGTGGTTGAGTCTGTACTTTTGCCATCAAAAAATTGTTTGCTGAAATATTGCCTTGGAAGTTGCCTGTGCTTAGATCGAGTTTCCTTTCTGTCTGCTGCCTGGCACTTGCAGGGATTTTATAGGTATTGGACCCCAGATATTAAGAAGTTCTTAGGAGAGCTCTTGCAAGCTGAATCTGAGAAGGACTTAACATTGAAAAGTATCTTGCAGAGGTTGATTGGCCGTTTCTGTGAGTATCATGATAAGTGGAGACAGCTTGTTTCTTCTACTGCAGGTTTATGCACCAACTCAATATTTGTGGATTAGGAGCTTGGTTTCAAGTGGGCTACTTTGTTGTGCTTTTCTCCCTCTATTTCATTTGTCCCTTGTCCATTTCATCTTCCCTATTCCACTCCTTTTTCTTTTGTCTCCTAATCCTCCCAGACACATGGATACCCAGGCAACTTGTTTCCATGTGACTAAAATTGTAAATATTACTCCTGAAAATCATAGACAAAAGAAGTCAATAATAGTATAAGAATGATCACCTGATACGGAATTACAAGCATAACAATAGGAGTAGTAACAACAATGTTATACTAAACCCCAAAAAATAAAAAAGAACAATGTTGTATTTTGAAATCATGCAACTGTTTATCTGGCTAGGCTGAAATTAGTTGTGACACATTGCAGAACTGGATGTTTTGATCAGTCTGTCATTTGCTAGTGACTTGTATGAAGGACCAGCATGTCGGCCACTCATCTTACCTTCATCATCAAGTGAAGCGCCACGATTGTCAGCAAAAAGCTTAGGACACCCTATTCTTAGAAGTGATTCTTTAAATAAAGGTGGATTTGTCACCAATGACATTAGCATCGGTGGTTCTGCTTCTGCCAATTTTATCCTTCTCACCGGTCCAAACATGGGTGGAAAGTCTACCCTTCTTCGGCAAGTTTGTTTGGCAGTGATTCTGGCCCAGGTAATCTTTGTTCTTCTCTTAGAATCTACATTTTTTGTCTCCGGAGTCATCAATGTGGTTTTTCCACAGGTAGGGGCTGCTGTCCCAGCGGAAAGTTTTGAGTTGTCAACTGTTGACCAAATCTATATTCGAATGGGTGCAAAAGATCATATTATGGCAGGCCAGAGTACATTTTTAACAGAGCTTTCAGAAACTGCATCAATGCTGGTGAGGTTTACTGCAGTTTAAAGTAAATACATACTCAACCACATATTTGCAAATCTTATGGCCCATGTAGATCTTTAAATTTGATTAAACAGGGATTTGCAGAATACTGTCCTAGAAACACAAGCTATAGGCAAATTGATGCATCTGTCCATATTGCCCAGGTTCATCCAACACTTGTTAGTGAAACAAACCCTTTGGAATTTTAGGCTTGTTTTCTCTTGAAAATTTCTCCGTTTAGCCTTTTTTGTATGCTGAAAATTGGCACAGCCATAGAAACATTTCTTCATAGAGGATTCCATAATTTCTGTTATAGTCCATGGGTCTGAAATCCCTGTAAATTAGTTCCAACAAAGTGTTTCTGTTATAGTCCATGGGTCTGAAATCCCTGTAAACTAGTTCCAACAAAGTGTAGTTCTATTTGACAAAGCAATTTTATGTTTGCTTTACAGTCGTCTGCAACACATAATTCATTGGTGGCTCTTGATGAACTTGGACGTGGCACATCAACATCAGATGGACAAGCAATTGCGTAGGTGTCAGTGATGGGCATTTGATATTCACCTTTTCTTTTGAACAGTTGGATTGCTTCTCCATAGCATTAATTATTACAGTTGATGAATTTTTGTTGGGTGTCAATTGGTCAACTTCTTTGATGTTTCCCATCCTTGGCAGGGAATCGGTTCTTGAACATTTTGTCCACAAAGTACAATGTCGAGGAATGTTTTCTACTCACTACCATCGATTAGCTATAGGCTACCAGAAAGTCCCCAAGGCACGCATCATTTTTCTTACTTTGATTTCTATATTTTCCCCTTTTTTCAGTTTTTTATTTTATGTTTTTTATTTTTTCATTAGGAGGCTTATTGAATTGTGAGCTACACAATAGAGGTAGCTCTCCCAATTTCCATAAAGTTCATCCTCCCTTCCCAAGATTAGAACCCAAGCTCTCAAAGATATATTAAGTTCTTAACCATTGAGATGTCTCCTAGGAGACATTTGTCCTTTTGGTTTTTTTTGTTCTCTACTGAAACTGTAGTTCTTTCAATATACACTAGGTGTTTTTATGGAGGTCATTGATATTGCACTTTTGAGCACTGGGGTGGAGGATAAATTGCCATTATTATTATAATCTATAATTTTTATTAGTTTCTGTCTGTTCACACTTATGTATGGCATATTTCCTTTTTTTCTAATTTGTAAGGGGTCAGGCCTCTTCAACTTTTGTTTGATCTAGTATTTCCTTTCCTTTTGAATTATTTTCCCTCTGCAACAGGTATCTCTCTGTCATATGGCATGTCAAGTTGGAGATGGGATTGGAGGATTAGAAGAAGTGACATATCTTTATAGGTTGACTCCTGGTGCATGCCCTAAAAGCTATGGTGTCAATGTTGCAAGAGTGGCTGGTAACATTCCTGCTACCTTGATTCACATGATTGCTACCTTAATACATTTTTCTGGAATTTTACACAAGATCCACTTTATATCTAGGTGTGATTCGTGGCTTGCCTGTGTTTAATCATGGCATCAATAATTAAACTATTGGTTATGGACTAGAGTTTGTAAAAGTTAATATCCACTTTTGTAAATTTGGATTGGGAACCCTGCATTACCTGGAAAATTGCTCATAATATTGGTTGTTGAAAGTTCATGCTTTACTGGGTAAATTGTTGTCAATGGACAGCGTGATTTGTGTGGATTGCCACAGATCTCAAATCAATCTCATATTTAAGTGCCATCTCTACGCTACACGTTTTGAAGTCATTAACCTTTTTGCCTTGTTTTCTTTAAAGAAGGGACTGAAGTTCCTATTTGTAATTGTATCAGGAATCCCCATCTCCATACTCAAAAAGGCTGCTTCAAAATCCAGAGAATTTGAGGCTACCTATGGTAAAAGCATAAAGGTTTCTGAAGGTAAATTGGATAATCAAATTTCTGATGAAATGGCAGCATTCATCAAAAATTTGATCAATGTCACCAGAAAGCTGGGTTGCCCTGAGTCTTCTGGGAGTCTTGGTATTAGCTCTCTGACCGAGCATCAGTGTAGAGCTAGAACGCTTCTGCAACAGAAATGAAATTTTGCGCCTTCAAACAATTTCATTCCATCCACAGGTATATTTTAACTGTGAGTGCTGCATTTCTTGTGGCTTTGGAGCATTGCTTCTAAGTCTTGACTCAAGATATTATTCTATTGATGTGAGTATTGACTTGCTCCCCTGTGATGGGAGCTCGCACTGTAATTAATTGGATCAGCAGTCACTTATCTGGTCTGACCGGGATTGATCTCCAATGGTTGGTTCCTTGCTTTTTCTGGATCTTCAACATCTAATTCTTTGTAACCTGGGTTAGTCATCTGTAATTATATTAATGAAGAACAAGGAGTTTCTTTCTGGCCCGATTAGGGGGGAGTCTTGTCATTGCAGTGTATATGGTTATCATTTTGTTTTTGCTCTCTTGTAAAAGCTACAAAGTTCTACCGTGCCTGTATGTGATCCTAGTATTGTGTTCAGCAAATGACCGACTTGCTTTGGAAATTGGTGGAAATCTTGCTATGGTGGTTCGTCCAACTAACCGCTGTTGCCAACAGCCGTTGATTTTTTGAACTTCTAGTTATTGGCAGGCGGGTGGGTTGTTCTAACCTGATTTATATCGAATCTCGATGTAAAAGATTTATTAAATCATAATTCTCTTTAAACAAATCTGAATATGTCTGCTTATACATTTAAAAAATCGATGCCTTGCTATCGCTAAAAAGAATGAAGCAATACGGGCGAGATCATTTTCAGAATGATGGGCCCAAAAAGCATGAGAACATATTAAGAGCTATAATAAATGACGCTGTGTATTTTCGTTTTCATCCTCATCTTCAAGGGTTGAGGTTTCTTCTGCGTCATCATCGTCATGATTCTGATAAGAGATCAAGGGGTATGTTAGATTCAAATCGTTCTACTAGCATCATGCTTTTAAGGCGAGTCTCCGCTGCCTTGCAAAAATATGATTTTTGGATGTGAGTATAGTTGGCTCAGGACGAGCCTGTACGGTGAGAATATGTGGGATGGCGGCTCTGACCTGGTTATAATATTGTGGCCAGGCGGCTTTTTGGACAGCTGCAATTGTCCGAAACACTATATACATGGGAAGAATGATTCCACTTGCACGCAGGATAAATATCTGAAAGACGCGTTTGAAAAATTAACGTGAGGGTTGAGACGCGAAGCAACTAAAAATGCAGAGATCCGATACTTACAGTAAAAAGTGTAAATGGGTAATGTTCTGTTCCAGTCGTTAGGGTAGCAAAGAGATGTCTAAGCAGCAAAAGGACGGTAAACTGCAAATTCAATTGGAGAAGATTCTTAAAAGGAGGAACCACTACAGAAGAAAGCAAACACGAGTAATAGAATTTTCTACCTTAGACTTGGAAGATTTAAGAGCTCAAATAATTTTTAGCTGTGATAATTTCTCCTTTTCTGTTCTTCCTAAATTTTTCACCGTCCGATTTTGGGCCCATCGACGTGTTAACGAACAATTTAAAAATTGGATGGGTTCTCCCTTTTCAAACTTGGCAACGGGCCCCACATAACAGCCTCCAAACAACCAGGTGCCCACAAGTCAATTTTGCCCGTTCTATCTCGTCCAGTTTGATTACCCATAACGCGATCTATACTGCTTAATCATAAATGCTACACAGGACCATGCCACTCGGTCAATCAAGAGCAAAAGTACCATTTGAAAACTTCTCCCATTGCTCCTTAAAAGGTCTTATTACCATGTTTATCCGTTTTTTAATTTTCTCGTTGAACAGAATGTCGACTACTCCATTGCATAGACCTCTTTTTACACCCCCACCATTTTTTTTTTTTTTTGCATTTTCATTATCATATCAAATCAAATAGACGCTTAACACTGGAAGGACACATTCCAAAAAATTGCTCTCTTTATAGGGGACAGGCAAAGTCAGTTTTGTATTAAAGCACTTACAAGTAGCGCCCACGACCGGCAGTGAGACACGTTCCGGTCTGCGTTGGACGCGCACTCGAGGTCCGTGGTATCAACAGTTGATCCTTCGAACAATTCTTGGTTCTCAGCCTCATACTCTCTTCTTAGTATTTCCAAGCTGTCCCTGTTGAAAACCATACAAAATTTAGGAAAATGATAGAATACCAAAAGTAAGTACGCCCCAAAGCTTCTGGAGCAATTAGCTGTCGAGCAAATGATGCTTATTTTACAAGCAATTTCGCCAATAAACAACCGCGGAAGCAGTTGGTGGATAAATTCCGAGATGTAATTTAGGTATTAATCTACATAACAATTATCGGTTTTATTATGAAAAGACAACACATGTACCTGATAGTCATTGTCTCAATGGACTGGGACTTTCTTAAAGGTGCCGCCGAGTATCCTGGCTCATAATTCTGAGAAAAACGATAATAAAGCCAAGCAATAAAAATAATTGCGTAAAACATAATAGCAACGCGTAAAACCAAGTAACATCGATTGCCATTCAGTTAATTGGGAAATATTTTAACTTAGAAAGCTCATGTTCTTCTATTGAATTCTTTTTAGGAGCGGCGCAAATGGGAAAGCTTATATTTTTACGGGGGAATTCTGTTTTCACGTGTACGGATCTGCTGGCAAAGGCTAAAGTCGAATACGCTGAAGAATGCTTTATTTGAATCTCAATCATCGAAAAAGAAGGATACCAAAAAAAAAAAAAAAAAAAAAGCTTTTTGCTTGAAACTGGGAGGAACTAATAGAAAGATGCCAATACTTAGAACATAGACGAAGAGAAAGGCGAAACTTAAGCATACAGAAAAGTATGAACAAAGGCAAGACTGCAGAGAATTCAAAAGCAAAAACGCAACCAAATGAAATAAAAACTTCAGAAAAAAAAAAACAAAGAAAAAGAAACAAACCGAAACAAGAAAGAAAATAGAAAAAACCAGAAGAGTCCAACTTATTATCCAAACCTGGAGACATATTTCACAAGTTGTGTTCCCCTTCTCGTCACACCATCTCTGTATGCAATCTCTGTGCGCAAACTGGAACAAGACACAGTAATTTCTCTAAAATTTAGAAAAAAGGAACTCAAACCCCAAGACAAAAGTAAATGAGATTAAAAAAAAAAAAACAAAACAGGGACAGAAACCAATAGTATCTTCCTTGTTCATTACCTTAACGGTTCCAGAACAAGCACAGGGGGCTTCCAAGCTTTTGCAGCTTTCAAACTCTGCTTCGTGGCATATTCTACAGTGAGGTATTCCAGAACTCGACTGCAAATCATTCACATACAATATCACATCTCCCATTTTTCTTTTTTTGTGCTTCTCGATCAATTATATATTATATATCTTCTTTCCTCCTCTTCTTCTTTCTTCTTTATTTGTAGAGGGCTGGTAGCTGCTCTTCTCTGTTTTTCAAAAAAATAATTAAAAAAAATAAAAGTAAATGAACAATTGCATTTCTCTTTGAGCCGGTGGTCTCTTCGGACATTTAAAGAGGAAATGGAGCTGGACTTGAAGTTCCAAAATTGCCCTTCTTAATTCAATTAATTTGATAGCCCAAAAGAAAAGGCAAGTGGGCATTTGGAATTCTGGATATTATATATATATATATATATATATCCCACTCTCTCACCCTAAATAAGAAATTTTAAAAAATAAAATATATGTATATTCACCCTTGTGTCTTTTTTTTTCTTATTATTATTATTATTGGACGGAGATGGACAAAATCAAAACACGCGGTTTTACAAAGCTGGAACTAGAAGGTTTTGCTGTTTTGTATGATTCTTTACTTGTTTCTTCATTGTTTGCTTCTCCTTACCCTCATTCGTCTTCTTCTTCTTCTTTTTTTTTTTTTTTTTGTTGTTCTCCAGCTTTTTCCAAAAATGTTGCATCTAAATCGGCGTTAATTCTAAAAATATGGGTAATCATTGGAAATGACCTCCAACAAGTTCATTTGAAAAGCAACAAATTACACAATGTGGTGTCTTTGATGTGACTTATCATTTAGTGGTTTTTTTTTTTTTTTAACCTTTGTTTCACTAACAAGTATTCCCCCACCCCCTCATTTAGCTTGACTAATTTAAGGTATATGAAAAATATAAAAATACATTTAAATTATAATTATTTTTAAAATAAAAAAGAATTTTAAAAAATGTTTTTCTTAAGATTAATTTATTTTTTTTTTGTTTTGATTATATTTATGTTGCACAAATTTTAGATAAAATGAATAATTATTAATATAAACTTATTAAATTAGCCTTGACTTTTCAAATACAAAAATTACAGAGAGAGTGACATAACGTTTACGCGATGCAATTTCCCGTCGCGCTGTGTCCAAATTCAAATGTGAAAAATATCGTCGCTTTTCCACGTTTGAATCTGAGGCATCCGATCGGCATCCCGATTAGCTATATCCGGCCTCTTCAAATTTGTGTGAATGGGCCCCCACGCCTCCGGAAACAAATTAAAATAATTCGCGACGCGTTCCCTGCAAAAACGTACGGCCGAGGAGCCTGCGATTCACTGGGCCCCGCTTCTTAACGTTCCTTCTTCCTTTCCCTTTTAATTTTTTTAAAAAATTTTTTGTGCCAAAAACGAGGAAAAGAAAAAAAAAAGGGAAAATTGTGTTGTATTTTATTTCTAATCGATTTATTTATGTCTACGTGTCTTTTGGTGGTTGAATGAAGGGAAGAAGATTTGGTTGTGTCCGTCTTTGCACGTTGGCATTTCATGATGTTGACATTTGTCCTTATCCCCTCCCTCGATCTTATCGTTTTTGCCTACCTTACTTGATCTCGAGTGTTTCCAATTATTTTTAACATGCAAATTGGCACCCCAGGCACCGCGAATTTTCGCGTCTTTGTTTTCTTTTTAACGGGTCGCCTCAGCCCGAGCCAGAACGAGCGCGGGCTGATGTGTTAGGGCCCCGCGGGGACACAAACGCCGCTTGTTCGCTGACACGACGAGTTTGATCTTCGGCCGTCCCCCTCTAGCAAAGGAGGAGCCTCTCGCATCAGCAAAAACGAGAACCTTTTCCTTTTTCCCTTTTTTTCTCTCTCTCTTTTTTTTTTTTTGGGGCACCATCTCAATGAAAAATCTATATTTTTAACTTTGAAGGGTTGGAATGGAATGTTTAAAAGTAATTTACTTTCTTTAAAAGTTTTGTTAATGAGTATCGTATCGGGGCTCCATTCATTACCCACAGAATTACTTGACCCAGCCTTTCCGTATCTACACATCTCCGTCACAATCAATGTTTTAAAAATCGGACTGACATCAGCCGATTGAACCGGATTAAATTAAAATTTGATTTTTAATTTAATTTTGTATATCTTAAAATATTATTAATTTTTAAAAAATTCAATGATTCTCAGATTCAGAAAATAAAAAATATAAATAATAATCTTTATCACTCAATTAATAACATGGATATAAATTTTTTATATTTTTTTATTTTCTTCATGACAAAACTCGTACCATTTCATAATTTTTTAAAATCATAAATTATAAGAATTAGAAAAAAAATATGTATATACTATAATTATTTATATTTCAATAAAAACACATAAAATTATACCTCATATTATATTAATATTTATTCTTTTAATTTAAATTTTCTTTTGTATATATTAATTTATTTTACTTTTCAACAAAAAATTATATTGATTATTTTGAAATAAAAATATATAAGTTATATAGTATATTGTATATTAAATTTATTTAACTTAAATTATTTATATTTACTAATATATTGCATTAAGTAATTTTTAAATTATATATATATATATATATAATTACGTTTTACCTATCAATTATATACAATTATTAAATATTAATTTTATCAATTCAATTCTGATTAAATTAATGAAATCAATTGAAATTTTAATTTTTAACATATTTCAATTCAATCATTTTTACAACCTTAATCACGAGAACCCGTCGTCTCCCTAATAATCACATCGTTCCAACGAGCAAGGGAGGCATTACATTCTCGCACTCGTGCCAGAACTTGCGCCATTATCGACAACAATACTCTCACCTCACCTAACCTCACTCCATTCATTCAAGGACGTGTTAGGGAGGCAAGCTTTGCACCACTTGTCAACTTAAGCTTTCTATCATTCCCATCAACCAATAATAATAGCGACTAACTCAAAAGGTTCTATAAATATATATATATACGTGGTGTCTTAAACCGATTTTAAGGTAATTCCTCTTTTTCGATGCCAAACTCTCATTCTATTTCTCTTGGTTTTTGCCAACTTAGATAACGTAATGTTAATGCTCAGACCCAGTTTAGCACTTTCAACCTTTCTTTTTTATCTTGCAACTGCACGGCTGGAAAGTCTTGACTTATAATCAAACTTTGCATGATGTATGGGTTGATATGGTTGCTCATTAAATCTTCGAAAGTTGGAAAATTTGAGGTGCGGGGCTTTTATAATGATTTTTTGTTTGTCTTGGTAAGATCTCATTGAAGCTTCCACAAATTAGCAAATACCTAATGCTGAGGAAAAAGGGTAAATGTCACTAGTTTATTAGGTTGAAGTTACCAGTTGCATCAATTGGTGATAAAGGCTATTAGGTTATTAGTTACAGTAACTAAGGATGAAAAATATGACATCGACAAAAAGAAAAACACTCGAGGTTGAGGGGAGATAAATTTATATGTTCTTTTAAAAACGATTGAATTAAGGGAAAGAAGAGGCCCATGTCTCCTTCTCTTAGAATCTATTTATTTCGTTACTTAATAAATCTCCAATACTTTCTTCTTCAAAAAAAAAAAACTGGTCTGAGAATTTGGCTGGAAAGATAAAATATATGTTCCTTTTTCAAAAAGCTATTAGGCTATTAGTTACTTTTTATCACCAGGGCACAAATTCTATTGGCCAAAGTGCCATGATCTCGTCATGGATAAACGAATTAAAAAAAAAAAAAGAAAAAGAGAATGGAAATACTATTTAGGGCCAAAAGAAGTTAGGACGCACCAATGAAATAGATAGTTTCGCTGGTGTTCTAAAGCCGTTCGTATCAAAATGGAGGATAAGAAGACGAGGGACTTTAAGGCTGCGAAAGCAAAATGGAAAATGACGCCAATCCGCCACCCAACTTGTACAACGCAAATAGCGAGTTTGCTAGGCATGCCAAGGCATGAAAGAGCCGTGTAATTGGACCATGAAATGAAAGGAGCTCAACGGTGTAATGGGCAAGGGTATGGGGAGATTTATCCCATCCCAACAGCATTTGGGTAGGGATGAATCTAAACAGTATTTGAATAAAAATTGGATGATGATGTTAATAGGTGACACTCATACCCGTTTTATAAGAATGATGAGTGACATACCGACAAAATACATTTTTTTCTTGTTAGAAAACAAAAAATAATGAGAAAGCAGCTGATGCGTTCGAGCTTCGCGTGAATTGTTTTGAGGGGAGATTCCTGCAAATTGGGGATGAATACGACTGATTGATTCATCTTTGGGATTACAAATGGGTCCCACTCCTACCCATATGATATTTGTATTCGTATTTTATGGTAAAAGATCTTTTAACATTGACGTGATATAAGATGCAAGAATGAAATGTTATTTGGTAAATCCAGGGCTCTGCTTGGAAGAAGTGTGAGTGACCACCAATATGCTAAGCATGCCAAGTGCCCCGTGGTGATTGTCAAGCTTTCTTTAAGGGGCAGCCAATCTCCTCCTCCTAATTGTTCGTGCTTCTACTTTTGTGTATGTGCGGGTCGTCTACCTTTGCGGCAGTGGTACGTAACTTGTGTATATGTGTGATAAGAATTAAGGTCGTTGTGGCAACACCAGGAACTTCCACCCCGCAATCGGATATTATCTACAACCAACCCGAGCCAGGGCAGTCAGAAGTTGCTACAAGTGAGGAGGCCTGGATTCCAGGACGACCTTCAAAACGGAGTTGCGTGAGAATGGGCTGCCGGCCCTCATCTGGCAAGGTCACCCTGACCTGACGGTGCAGCTAAATTGCCCCTCGTTAATATTCTCATATCGGTGGTGGCCTATGACCCAAGAATTGTCCTTCCGATGGAGGAGGCCATTGTCCCCCATGATAGAAGAAGGCCTTTTACCATTTCGAGCAGGACTAAAGAAGTCATGGAGTCGCTATCTCCGTGAGTGAGTTCCATCAAACGGAGGGGGGGGGGGGGGGGGGGGGACGACATTGTCACAGATACGCTATTCAATGAAGATAAAATATAAAGCGAATTTACTTTATGCAAAAAAAAAAAAAAAAGCAAAATCAATCACTATAAAATAATCCAAAAATAGATTAACGTTTTCCTCCTCCATCGAAATCAAAAACAAAAAAAAAGATTTAAAAAAAAAAAAGATAATACAGTTCACACAGATTACGGACGGAAAATAGTAATAATAATAATACAACACAGATTTTGGAGGACAGAATTGCATATTAAGAAAAGTGCCGGA
This sequence comes from Ceriops zippeliana, assembly GCA_037897445.1. Classification (NCBI taxonomy): domain Eukaryota; kingdom Viridiplantae; phylum Streptophyta; class Magnoliopsida; order Malpighiales; family Rhizophoraceae; genus Ceriops; species Ceriops zippeliana. The sequence continues at coordinate 2,501,274 of JBAPLH010000104.1, read as the reverse complement.
GTATAAACTTTGAGCTTAGACAACCTTTATTTTTCCCAATTTCCACCCGAAAATTGAAAGTTGCATTTTGATGTTATTTTAAAGAGAGAGGAGGGCCCCGGAAATTTGACGATCCTGGTTAGATCGTGGCGACATGCGAGCACGAGTAGCGATCTGAAGCTCTCCTCGTCACCGTCCACCCAAGCACAGACCAATAATAATAATAATAAAAAAAAAACACAGAAGCTAAGCTAAAAGCTATGTTCCTCTTCGACTGGTTCTATGGCGTCTTGGCTGCTCTGGGTCTCTGGCAAAAAGAGGCCAAGATCTTGTTTCTCGGGCTCGATAATGCCGGGAAAACCACCTTGCTTCACATGTTGAAAGACGAGGTTTCCAACTTTTTTTTTTTATTTGTTTGTTGTCTTCTTTCCCACCTCCGGATTGAATTCTGGAAATCTTCGAATTGACAAATGAAAATAAAATTGCCTGTGCTGGATTAGTTTTCTCCTGATTGATTCTGATAAAATCGAAACTTAATTGGAGTCCGGCAACGTGCTTTTAGATTGTCATCGTTATTTATTTTAGGTGGGTTGCTTGGTCCATTCGAGGCCAGCGTTCTCAATTATCGGAAAAGAGGGCGAGAGATGAGCGTAAAGTAATTGAATCGGCATTTTATTCTGAAGTTTTAAGTCAGTGGAATTCTAGATTGTTCAATTGTATGCATTTATTAACTATCAGGATGGGGAAATGAAAATTTATATAATCTGGGGTTCTACCTAATTTTCTGTTATGTGTCTTTGTTCTTCCCTTATATAGCTGCCAAACAGAGTGATTTGGTTAATATAGTGACTAAATTTGTTTATCTTTTGGGCTTTGGTCACAGAGATTGGTTCAGCATCAGCCTACCCAGTATCCAACATCCGAAGAACTCAGTATTGGAAAGATCAAATTCAAGGCATTTGATTTGGGAGGCCATCAGATTGCTCGCAGAGTCTGGAAGGATTACTATGCTAAGGTGAGCAATTCGTGCATTTTCCAGCTACTTTCTCATTTGCTTACTTTGTTTTATCAATTCATCGAATAAAAGTTTTATTACAATTGTGTGCGTCCTTGATTTCTAATCGTCTTTGTACTGCACTAAGGCCGCCTGTTTCACTGTAATTCCTTTTCATCAATCTTGTCACGCCCTTGACTTGACCTGTATTGGTATACATACGTTGTCCGTCTTGACTTATGTCCAAATGTTGTCCTTCATTGAAACCGCAAGAAGTTGCTTTCTCAGCAGAATTTCTTGGAGATTTGGTAGCATTTAATTCATTACAATGATTAAAATTAACTTATTTTATGTGTTCTTGAGCACATAAAGGCCAGTGCTTGTAAATTTATTTAGCCTCAGGTCATTTTCTGTTTTTTTTTTTTTCACTTCAGCAATGCTATTGTGTCACTATGTCTTGACTAGAAGAAAGTATGATTCTGTGCTTGCCTGTTCCTTTATGTGGCATTCTCTACTATTTATTTTCCATTTCAACATCAAGCCTCCGTTGCCCAAGTATAATATGTACAATTATCATAGTAACTTCTAAAATGATTGCTTATTGCTGGCTAATTTTATTTGTACATATTTTTTGTGGTTCAGTTTTGGCGGTTGCATTTAAACCTTAATGTTGCTGGTCTTTTGTCAATTTTTCCTTAGTTATTTAATGGTTTTGTATGTAGTTTAGTCATTCTGTTGTGGCAAAAAAGGCTTGAGCAATGACATGAAGCGAGCATTCATCATTACAGGGCCTCTCTCCCATATACCTTGTCAATCAAACCAAAATGGGTTTCAATTGCTGTATCTTCCGTTCCTTCCATATGGCACATCAAAATTAGTCTTGAATTCACATTGTCACAAGTATGTTACCAGCATGGGTTGGCAATATAATGTGGTTTGCTGTGATGAAGGTTGATGCCGTGGTGTACTTGGTCGATGCCTATGACAAAGAGAGGTTTGCAGAATCAAAAAAGGAACTGGATGCACTCCTTTCTGATGAGACCCTGGCCAATGTTCCATTTCTCATTTTAGGAAACAAGATTGACATACCTTATGCTGCGTCAGAGGATGAGTTGCGATACTACCTTGGCCTGACTAACTTCACCACTGGTAAAGGGGTGGTAAACCTTGCAGATTCTAATGTCCGTCCTTTGGAGGTGTTCATGTGCAGCATTGTGCGTAAAATGGGGTATGGAGATGGCTTCAAGTGGCTTTCTCAGTACATAAAGTGAGGGAACCTGTCAGCAAGATGTATTGCAGAACCCTAAATCCCTACTTCACCCCACCATGCGGTGCTGTAGCAAAAAATTGTATTCATGCCTCCCTGTTTAAATCAGATGTACTGTGCTTTGGATTTGTGTGGAAGGAGGAATTAGTGTCTCTACTTTGTAAAATCACTTATAGCAGCAAATTGTTCTTTCATCTTTGATCCTGTAGTTTGTGAATGGATTTTATGATACCTTTGCCTTAGTTCCCTTGTTCAAGATTTTAAAAGTTAGTTGAAATTTCTATTATGTCCAACTATTCTCATACCTGGGCTCACTTCTTGCTCTAAGAATTAAATAGAAAGATTACCTGGAGGGGACAAAACGGAATCGCTGATTCCTTGCAGAAGTGGCAGCAAAGTTCGAAAGCAATCAAAAATTGAGGTAGGTACCATGTGACCGTGGATTTTGGTCATCTAACGTCTTCCAAATCGTCACCATCAAAATGCTGCGGCAGGCCGCGGCTCACGTTTACACCATAGGAAAGGCAGGTGTACGATATGTAATGGATGCCCATTATTCCACTCTTTCGAAAAAAAAATATATATATATATATATTACATACTTTAACATATTATTTTTTATAAAAAAATAATGGACTTGTGGTATTAGAGTCTGAAAATTCTTAATTTTATTAATTTAATACGTGTTTAAAAATATAAGACGCAGATAAATTTAACGAAAAAAAATATAATAAATATATGTTACTAATTTATATATTAAAAAGAATAATTTAAATTATATAAATATAAAAAATGTAAGTAAATTGTAATAGATTGTCTTATCGGATGAGGTAACGTGCCGTGACAACTATCATCACCCCTTCTGGCAAATTCCGTGTTTCGGCCTTTGACTTCCGATTTCTATTCTACATTCGTCTTTTCAGTCTGCTAGAGTCTCGTCCACATTATGTATCTGGGTATGCACATACCTGATGGTGTTGTCCAGTAAACTTAATTAGCAAAATAATCACCCATACTTGTCTGGGTGGCCCACCAACACTTGTTACTGAGGACGAGGTCAAATTCCCTACTCCTATAGAGTAGCACTCCTATAATGTCTTTAGATCCGTTATCTATAGCTCTAACACTTAACCGAATGATTATCATAGTGTAAAAAAAAAAACATTATTGGGCAAAATTTTTAGTTTAATTCCATGAAATTAACTTAGGATTTAAATTTTCATTTACGGCAGTGATGAGAAAGACATAGAGAAGATTTGTGTGCTCCCCAACAATGCTGACATTATCTATGTTATTAAACTTCTTGTCTGTAGCAGGCCGCCAAGCCATCGACGCTGTCGGCCAACCATATTTGTGAATGGTAACACGGACAACCGACAATCAGTGCCCAGCTCTGGTGTTGGTGGCGGCGGCCGCTGACAGAGTTAGAAATAAAATTAAATTCCCAATTCCAGTTATGAACGGTAAGTCTAAACACCTCCGACAAGGTGTAGGTATTCCAAACTTATTAAGTTTGATTAATAAAATCTATATGTAACATTTTTTTTTTTGTGTACATCACATCTAGCAATTCAGATTTCGGTTTCAAATATAATTAGTCAAATTCAAATACTCTCCCAACGTGCCACAGCGGTCCGGATACTTTCATTGCCCTTTATATGGTTCAATTACAGTTTCACCCTGTCCTATTTCATGTACAGATGACTTTCCCAGATTCAGGAACTACTCCACATCCACTGTCGAAGACTGCATTCTAGTGATAAGGGAGTCATTTACTGTAATATCCAAAGATCACGAGTTAAATTTTTTTGTTAAGATATTTAGTGGCGTTGAATGTATTTTTACGATTTTTTTTTTTCGACATATGCATTTTCTTTTTGAGTGAAAATTTGTAAGTACCATCTCTAATTTTTGTTATTCAAGTGAAAAAAATAAAAAAGAAAGTGCCCTACGTCCAATTCGTACCCTTCATAGGACGTTATCGTATGATTTAAATAGGTTAGTTAAACGAGTAACAGTTGAACCGTTCCTTGACATTGTTGATTCGGTCCGTATTGCAGGCACCTCACAAATTCTAATAAATCAAGCCAAGTACGCATGTAATTAAAAAATCGAACGCATTGAGCTAGCTAAATCTGAACCCCTCAAAGTCAAAACACCAACGACCTAATTTTTATTGCCGAGTCCAACTTTATTCCAGCCACAAGTTGGAGCGGTTAAACAAACACTTGTTACCGAAAACATTCAATTCAATTCCATAAATAAGTACCTTGGAGGCTTAGACTTAGAACACTTCAATTGAAGAAAAGCCAAGAAAGCGCCTTGCATGCATCTTTTCTAGGCTCTTCCCCCCTTTAGGCCTTGTCAACAATGGGAAATCACGTAACCCGCCATCCGTCAACATCCACCGGGAAAGTGATTCTGTCGGACGGCACCGTTCAGGAGTTCGACGAACCCCTGACAGTGGCCGAGCTAATGCTTGAACACCCACAACAATTAGTCGTTGAGTTCCGCTCGGATTTGTCAGAAAATAGACCGACTCCATTGCCTGCTGACAGAAAGCTAGACAAGAAGAAGGTGTATCTAATGCTGCCCATGAAGAGAGGGAAACCAGCATCGCTGTCTTCAGTGGAAGCCCGCCGTGTTCTTTTGAGTACAATGAGATCGCGGCCTCTTCAGTCTTCTTCGGGCTTGTTTCTCCCTTTATTTGCGAAAATATGCAGCGTAGGCATTGAAGATCAAGGAGTGGGACCACATGCTCGGAAGCTTGTTTTGCAAAACGGGGAAAATAATGAGGAGAAGGAGAGGCCACTGGAGAAGGCCAACGAATCACTGGAGCTATTTCCAGATGTTCTGGAGAGTAGACCGTACTTGAGTAAGCAGCTCTCGGGTAGAGGATGGAGGCCTAGTTTGGACACCATCAAGGAGAAACATGTTGAGAAGAAGGTACGTCATTGGTTGTTCTGTCCATCGAGCGTTCGGGCATCATTTGTCACTAGTTAATCACGGTAACAAGATCACGATGTGTTCTGTCCATTGTTCGTAATGTCGTTCTGAGGGGTCATTGTTACATGTTAGTTAGTAAGTTTTATTTTGGCTGTTTGCCATTTACCTTGGGCAACAAATAAATCTCTAAGAATGCTATTTATGACACAAAAGATCTACAAGTTCTTAAGAGGATAGTAAAGTAATTACATATACTTTGAATATTTCTAAATTCATGAAATTTATGGAAAAGGAAAGGTTTGCTTTTTTCTTTTTCTTTTCTTTTTTTTTTTGTTTTTTTGTGTAACTCCATGGCATTCTTAGAGTAGGGCAGAATTGTTCATTAAAAACGGTCATCGATAGTTTAATTAAGGTTTAGCGACTGAAAAAAAGAAAAAAAAAATCAGCAGTAAAAGGCTGGAGCCAAGGCAGGATTGAGTATAAAATATTATCAGAGTTTACTTTTTTATTATTATTAAAATTTTTGTTAAATTATAAACTACGTAATAAATAAATACTTAACTACGGATACCCGGTGAAGGGCATATTTTGCTATTTTGTGCAAGATAATGTCCAGTTATTCATGGGCTAATGATAGGCTCGCTCCGTCAGATGGGCTGCGTTTGGCAGTACGGTAGCGGGAATCAAAATGTGTTGTTCGAAGAAGTTGCTTCAACTGGGGCAAACTTTAAACGAGTTTTCCGGTCCGCCTCGTCAGGCTATCTTTGGGCCTTGATGCATTGCAACTAAACAAATTGAATGGATCTCGGGGTACGCAATGAAGTGATTTCACTTTACTGCCATATTTGGTTATATTTGTTCAACTAATGTTAAAGGAAATACTGCTTTTCAAACGTAAGATGTTTGTAAATTTTCAATTGACGGACAAACCTTTTAAAGTTTCAATATTAAACTTCTCAGAATTTTATTAAAAGCAAAAAGAAAAAAAATGCCATTGAACTTGTGGCAGAAGAGATACTCACGCGAGCTTGGAAATTTTCAGACCAAGAACGGAATCCAATAGTCAGCCATGGCAAGCCTCATGTCAGCCTTATGGATTGGGCTTCTTTCCTTTTGTTTCCCTGGACAAGGGCTTTTTGATTTAACCAACTTATGCTAGGAAAATATCAGATAACCCGTTTGTCAACGCAAGTAAAGCCACGAAGGGAGATGATTTAAAAATAATTAAATTAGTAATAATAATAATAAACAATGAAAAGGCAGAAAGGCAAGGCCTTTGTGAGTTAGTGAGCTGGTCCATGCGGGTGAAGGAGATAAAACTGGCAACCACGTTGCTTCGGAAGAATCATGGAGCTGCCCGAGGGCTGTCAGGGTCGTCGGAATATAACATAAGCCCCCATTTCTGTCAATTGAAAATCTTGCAGGTTTTCATTCTAAATATAGGTAAATAATTAGCACCGAGATGACGTGTGATTGTTGGCATCGTGGCATTGACGATGACGATACATAAAATCCTTACTTTTGTTGTCAAAGAAGGAAAAGGGTCCGTGTCTATTGCTCAAGTCTTCTCACATGTCCTGTTCAGTAACCGATTGAGCTTTGAAATGGATGCATGCGAGCAATTCAAGCTTTTAATTATTATATTTCTGAATTGGGAAAACAGTGCCTAAAGGAGAAAAGTTCCAATACCATGATAGATTCTAATCCTGGAACCCCGCAGCACACATTCATGTTCCATGTGCACGTCCTCAGTCCTCACGATGTCCAAGCTCAGCTCTCAAAATCAAAAGTGACGAGTAAGTTCTTGTTCGATTGAACTGGTAATTAGAGAATACAATTCAATAATTTGCAGTCCGTGATTGAAAATTGAAAATTAATAAGTTTAGTAAATGATAAAATTGTAATTTACTTGATAGTAAGGGCAGGTAGCTGGAGAACAATACGAATTAGATCAAATATATACAAAATTTTTAAGCTCGGCAGATGCAGACCAAGACAAAAACAATTATATAAGGGGCATGCACTAACTTTGAAACAGATGATTGACTGCTGGCCCTTCTGGCCGTGGATCAACCCGACGAGACGACGAGCGTTCCAAACGTCAAAGTTTAGCATCATTATGACAACAATCCAAGTAACTTAGCATTAGCATGCCAATTTTCATTCGGTACTTGGCTTCAGAGCAAATTGTATAACTAGGTAGATGCCAAATTCTTCGTCCAATTACAAAAACAATCAAATTGAAAAGAGGATCCGAAAAAGAAAATGATGTTTAACGTGTCTGTCGATTTTTCCATGTGTTGATAGTTAGGATATACTCGAACCAACTTACATATCAACTAAAACAAAAATTAAGTCTCTTTCAGCTCATAATTTGAAGCTTTCTTTTAAGTGAGTGCAGGGACTGGAAGGAATTTTCTCTTTCTTCATTTGCAATTTACATTTTTTGAAAAAAGAATTATTATATATATTTTCATAGGATTGACTCTGTGGGAATGGCTCCAAATGATTATGGAAAACGCAAGATTCCTTGGGAGTCCACAACTCAACGCCGTTCAGAAAGAAACCAATTTTTAACCAATTTCCTCCTGAAAAGATAAAAAGAACAAAAAGAAAAAAAGAAACGAGAACGAAAAGAATAAACCGATTTATATATTTTGCAGAGGCCAGCAGCCATATGGGAAATCGACGAAGGGCATTGCTGGGGGTCAAAGTTCTGGAGCACATTATTTATTATTATTATTATTTTAAATAAAGCAATTTTAGATACATTTATTCCCACCGGCATCCAAAATGGCGAGTTCATTAAGTTGAAATATATATATATATATATATATATATATATTATCCGAAGGTTTAAAGGTCAAAAATGCAGGATTCTATATATTATTTTCTGCCTTGTCAACAAAAAGTAGATGGCTGATTTGAGTCGGTGGCTCGATGCAATTTGACTTGACTTAATATCTTGGAGCCTATACAGGTGAGCACTGGGGTTGGATGTTACACCAAAATCGTAGATGGTTTTTAATTTCTTTTTATTCATAGCAACAGCTTAAGTTTGACCTGTAATACTTTACTGTACCTCTCTTTACTTGAGACAGGCAGAGAAAATAATTTGTTTAACATTCATTTAAAGATATTTTTTACATTTATTTAATTTTTTAGTATAATTAATTTATTATTTTTAATTATGTTTTTTTATTTTAATTACATGACACTTAAATTTTTTATTTTCTCTTATACATAGAAATGAGTTGACTTAATTTTTTAAGTGAGTTAAATTAAAAATCTTCTCCTTCAAAAAACTTCAACTTCCTCCCTGCTAAAGCTTTCATTTTTACAGTGAAAATTAATTTGAAAATTTATTAATTAATATTATTTATGACATAAGTTAATCCTTCGGTGTAAATACGAGTCTTGTGATCTTTGGCCTGTCACATATGCCGGTCAATATTTGGGAAAGAAATCATGAAATTGGCTGGTCCATACCAAAAAAATGCATGCCATATTTACTTTGTATAATTCACGTTCTTTAGGCACAGAGACCAAGCAGTTAGGAGATGTACAGACGTTTTAACCATTAGATTCATGAATGATAAGCGATTTAATGTTAAACGTGAAGCACTGTAAATTATATTGCGTGCTCATGTACATTCAAGTCTCAGTAGGTTCCATTTCTGAAGAACAATGGTTAACCTTCCTAAAGGTCGAAAGCTTTGGCACTAATCAACCATGCTGGCAAAACTTTCACATGGGGTGACTATGTCCACGTGAAAATCAATCCACAGACAAGGGCAGCTCTCACAGCTTTTCTCAGTTCTAGAGGAATTTTTAACTTCTTGAAAAGAGTGTCCCAAACTCGAACCAGGTGAGCCATGAACTCGATAAAAATGATTGGTTAAGCTCGCATAGAATAAAGCCAATGTCGTGCCGTCAAAAAGAGAGCTTGCGTATGGGTGCAAATATGTATAAGAAGAAGCTTGTCCGGAGTGGTGCACTTGCTAAGAGAATCTTTAGAGGTTCACGTCATATTTTGCCTCCTTTGATGCTGACATGTCGAGAGTGGAAGCTTTAGCACTATTATCCTGTTTCTTAATTCATCGCTCAGGTTGGCATCAGCCAGATCCCAACGTTCGCTCTCTGGCCATTTGTTGGGTACGTAGAACTACTTGTTATCTATCATAATTAGCAGCAAGAACCTTTTGATATTACTTTTTATCTAAAAAATTTTGAAGGTTGAATCATAAATTTTTAATATTATCTCACTTGCTACTCAATATTATCTCTTTCCCCCTATTTATAATTTTATTTTCAAGACTTAATCTCATGTACCAAAAAAGAGGCTCAATCTTGACCCACCCTTCGAAGCTGCCAAGGCTATTAATTGATAAAAAGATTCCTCAATAATCGTTGGTATGTAATGAATTGTGCCATTTTTTTTTTCTTTTTCGGGAGTAAAAGAGAAATTTTCAAGTTCAAATTTGCTCCGCGACTATACCGTTTTACATATTTGTTCGCTTTCTGATAATCATACATGTCTCTTCAAAGTTGAACTGTAAATCCAGCAGCAATGTGGGGAAGAGGAACAGTACTTATTATCGTCCAATGGAAACTGGGCCACAAGGGGGCTCAGGGCTGTCGTCCTTGCAAACAAAGTTCTTTAAAGGGAGGACAGATGCTTATGCACATCAATTCCAAGTCCAATGAATGGTGAGACACAGGCATGTGTTTTGCACAAACGAAAAAAACCCTTTCGACTGCATGATGTGTTGTCAGTTAGCTGTTTTGCATTTTCAATCCCAATTTCAAGCTTTATTGTAAGACAAAACCAATCCCATTTTCCAGCCCATCTTCCAAAAAAAAAAAAAAACAACAGAATAGGTCTGCCCTACAAAATAGTGTATTGTTTCCTTTTTGAACATATGGAAAGGAAATTAAAATGAAAATTCAGAGAAAAAAATTGAAATGAATTTAAATAACATTATGGGCAGGAAAGCATACATGATAAAATCGATGTTAAGTTGGTTATGTAGAGGTTATATCGAATAACCCAAGTGGACCCTTGTAACTCATGCAAGTTAGCTTGATCAGTTGAATGACGATGATCCCTACCTAGAAAACGATCCGTCGTTGTCAAATTAATAACATAGAGTCCCCTTTAGCACTAGCAAGTGCCGCTGCGGCTGTGTTAATGGATGAAATCAATCCTTCCAGGCTCTGACCTGTCATTTGGGGTCCAATGGTCCCAAACCTTTTGGAACAAGAACAGCAACTCGGATGGTATTTGTAGGATCTCAATGCTTTTGTTGGAGAATAGGTAAATTTTCATTTTCAGCTGTGAGTCAGCTGACATTTGAAGTTGGTTAAAGAACATGTATACTGTGGAAGTTATTGAGAATATATTAATTATTATTATTCTTCTTCTTCTCCCTTTTCCGACAGAAATTTTTTCATTTTCAAGCATCTATTTTTGATACAACGACAAAACGTAATTAACAATAAGAAATCAATAACAACGATTGAATTTCAAAGAACAAAAGACACAAGCTACCTTAAACAACGGTTCTCTCAATTAGGATAAAATATAATACGTTCTACCTCTCACTAAGAAATCCTAAAATATATAATGCCTACAATTATATTAAAATTATGAAAATACTATTTTATAAAATTTAATTAAAATTACGAAAAAGCTCATCGCAACATCTTATCCTTTTTCTCGCTTGTCCACGTACTCCTTAACTATCTGGTTTACATTATTTTTTTTATCCATCATAATGTACATTTGACACAGCGAGGAAGCGTAATCAACAACAGGAAATCAATAACAACGATTAAATTCCAAAGAACAAAAAGCACAAACCGCCTTAAACAACGGTTCTTTCAATTATGGTAAAATATAATACGTTCTACCTCTCAATAAGAAATCCTAAAATATATAGTGCGTACAATTATACTAAAATTACGAAAATGTCATTTTATAAAATTTAATTAAAATTACGAAAAAGTTCATCGCAACTTCTTATCCTTTTTCTCGCTTGTCCATGTACTCCTTAGTTATCTGGTCTACATTATTCTCTCCCACCAAAGAAGAACTCGACCCCGAGTTCTCTTTAGGATATAAAGGCGTGTCATCTGGATGGAAGAAAGATAAATCAGCTACATTGAATGTCTGGGAGATATTCATATCATCAGGAAGCTCGATAATATAAGTATTGTCGTTGATTTTGCGCACAACTTCATAAGAACTATACTTCTTTGGCTGTAATTTGCTATACTTGCTCACAAGAAAGCGTTCCTTTCTCAGGTACACCATCATCTGATCACTAACCTCAAACAGTTTCTCCTTCCTGTGTTTATCAGCAACCGCCTTATATTTCGTATTTGCCCTCTCAATTTTTCTTTTACCTTTTCAGTGATAGCTTGACACTGCTCTGTCATGTTTTTAGCTGTCAATAAAGCTAGTACAGCACAAAGACTCATGCTGTCTCGAGTGAACTCCTTATCCAACAATTCTTGGTCCTTCTCCTGCAGGACCTCAGTTTCCTTAGGACTCATCCTATAGCGTGGTAAATTTGGAAGACTTGCTTCAAGTACTAAGTCTATTTAATGCTGAATATCCCTCAAGGGTGGTAATCCCTTAGGTAAGTCATTAGGGACCACACCTTTATACTCCTCTAACGCTCCATTAACTACTTCAGGGACCTTCATACTCACGCCTTCATCTCCAACTACCTTATCCTTTACAATGAGCGCTTGATCCACCTTCGACTCTTTCAAATCCTCAACCATCTCTTTCTTTGACTTGGCAAACAGTCAAGAAAGAGTCTCCTTCTATCCTACGAGTTCTAGAGCGTCCCTCTAACTTTAAAGGTAACAAAGTATATTTCACACCCTCTTTCTCTAATTTATAAACATTCTCCTTACCTGCATGTTGGGCATTCACATCGAACTGCCAAGGTCTCCCGAAATAACAGATGACATGCATCCATGTCAACAATATCACAACAGATTTCATCTCGATACCTCCCTATAGAAAATGACACCTTACACCTCTCCTTCACCTCAATCTTCTCGGCCGTCTTAACCCACCCAATAGTGTATGGGTATGGATGTTTTTCGACAGGCAGCTGTAACTGTTTAACAACTTCTCTCCCAATGATGTTTTCACTACTCCCATTATCTACAATTACATCAAATACCTTTTCCCCAATCGTGCACCTGGTACGGAACAACTGATGTCGTTGAGTATTTGTCTCATGTTTTGGTGCTAAACATCATTCGCCTAATCACATAAGTATTGTCGATAATATAAGTATTGTCGTTGATTTTGCGCACAAACTTCATAAGAACTATACTTCTTTGGCTGTAATTTGCTATACTTGCTCACAAGAAAGCGTTCCTTTCTCAGGTACACCATCATCTGATCACCAACCTCAAACAGTTTCTCCTTCCTGTGTTTATCAGCAACCGCCTTATATTTCGTATTTGCCCTCTCAATTTTTCTTTTTACCTTTTCAGTGATAGCTTGACACTGCTCTGTCATGTTTTTAGCTGTCAATAAAGCTAGTACAGCACAAAGACTCATGCTGTCTCGAGTGAACTCCTTATCCAACAATTCTTGGTCCTTCTCCTGCAGGACCTCAGTTTCCTTAGGACTCATCCTATAGCGTGGTAAATTTGGAAGACTTGCTTCAAGTACTAAGTCTATTTAATGCTGAATATCCCTCAAGGGTGGTAATCCCTTAGGTAAGTCATTAGGGACCACACCTTTATACTCCTCTAACGCTCCATTAACTTAACTACTTCAGGGACCTTCATACTCACGCCTTCATCTCCAACTACCTTATCCTTTACAATGAGCGCTTGATCCACCTTCGACTCTTTCAAATCCTCAACCATCTCTTTCTTTGACTTGGCAACAGTCAAGAAAGAGTCTCCTTCTATCCTACGAGTTCTAGAGCGTCCCTCTAACTTTAAAGGTAACAAAGTATATTTCACACCCTCTTTCTCTAATTTATAAACATTCTCCTTACCTGCATGTTGGGCATTCACATCGAACTGCCAAGGTCTCCCGAATAACAGATGACATGCATCCATGTCAACAATATCACAACAGATTTCATCTCGATACCTCCCTATAGAAAATGACACCTTACACCTCTCCTTCACCTCAATCTTCTCGGCCGTCTTAACCCACCCAATAGTGTATGGGTATGGATGTTTTTTCGACAGGCAGCTGTAACTGTTTAACAACTTCTCTCCCAATGATGTTTTCACTACTCCCATTATCTACAATTACATCAAATACCTTTTCCCCAATCGTGCACCTGGTACGGAACAACTGATGTCGTTGAGTATTTGTCTCATGTTTTGGTGCTAACATCATTCGCCTAATCACATAAGTATTGTCGATAATATAAGTATTGTCGTTGATTTTGCGCACAACTTCATAAGAACTATACTTCTTTGGCTGTAATTTGCTATACTTGCTCACAAGAAAGCGTTCCTTTCTCAGGTACACCATCATCTGATCACCAACCTCAAACAGTTTCTCCTTCCTGTGTTTATCAGCAACCGCCTTATATTTCGTATTTGCCCTCTCAATTTTTCTTTTTACCTTTTCAGTGATAGCTTGACACTGCTCTGTCATGTTTTTAGCTGTCAATAAAGCTAGTACAGCACAAAGACTCATGCTGTCTCGAGTGAACTCCTTATCCAACAATTCTTGGTCCTTCTCCTGCAGGACCTCAGTTTCCTTAGGACTCATCCTATAGCGTGGTAAATTTGGAAGACTTGCTTCAAGTACTAAGTCTATTTAATGCTGAATATCCCTCAAGGGTGGTAATCCCTTAGGTAAGTCATTAGGGACCACACCTTTATACTCCTCTAACGCTCCATTAACTACTTCAGGGACCTTCATACTCACGCCTTCATCTCCAACTACCTTATCCTTTACAATGAGCGCTTGATCCACCTTCGACTCTTTCAAATCCTCAACCATCTCTTTCTTTGACTTGGCAACAGTCAAGAAAGAGTCTCCTTCTATCCTACGAGTTCTAGAGCGTCCCTCTAACTTTAAAGGTAACAAAGTATATTTCACACCCTCTTTCTCTAATTTATAAACATTCTCCTTACCTGCATGTTGGGCATTCACATCGAACTGCCAAGGTCTCCCGAATAACAGATGACATGCATCCATGTCAACAATATCACAACAGATTTCATCTCGATACCTCCCTATAGAAAATGACACCTTACACCTCTCCTTCACCTCAATCTTCTCGGCCGTCTTAACCCACCCAATAGTGTATGGGTATGGATGTTTTTTCGACAGGCAGCTGTAACTGTTTAACAACTTCTCTCCCAATGATGTTTTCACTACTCCCATTATCTACAATTACATCAAATACCTTTTCCCCAATCGTGCACCTGGTACGGAACAACTGATGTCGTTGAGTATTTGTCTCATGTTTTGGTGCTAACATCATTCGCCTAATCACATAAGTATTGTCGATAATATAAGTATTGTCGTTGATTTTGCGCACAACTTCATAAGAACTATACTTCTTTGGCTGTAATTTGCTATACTTGCTCACAAGAAAGCGTTCCTTTCTCAGGTACACCATCATCTGATCACCAACCTCAAACAGTTTCTCCTTCCTGTGTTTATCAGCAACCGCCTTATATTTCGTATTTGCCCTCTCAATTTTTCTTTTTACCTTTTCAGTGATAGCTTGACACTGCTCTGTCATGTTTTTAGCTGTCAATAAAGCTAGTACAGCACAAAGACTCATGCTGTCTCGAGTGAACTCCTTATCCAACAATTCTTGGTCCTTCTCCTGCAGGACCTCAGTTTCCTTAGGACTCATCCTATAGCGTGGTAAATTTGGAAGACTTGCTTCAAGTACTAAGTCTATTTAATGCTGAATATCCCTCAAGGGTGGTAATCCCTTAGGTAAGTCATTAGGGACCACACCTTTATACTCCTCTCTAACGCTCTCCATTAACTACTTCAGGGACCTTCATACTCACGCCTTCATCTCCAACTACCTTATCCTTTACAATGAGCGCTTGATCCACCTTCGACTCTTTCAAATCCTCAACCATCTCTTTCTTTGACTTGGCAACAGTCAAGAAAGAGTCTCCTTCTATCCTACGAGTTCTAGAGCGTCCCTCTAACTTTAAAGGTAACAAAGTATATTTCACACCCTCTTTCTCTAATTTATAAACATTTCTCCTTACCTGCATGTTGGGCATTCACATCGAACTGCCAAGGTCTCCCGAATAACAGATGACATGCATCCATGTCAACAATATCACAACAGATTTCATCTCGATACCTCCCTATAGAAAATGACACCTTACACCTCTCCTTCACCTCAATCTTCTCGGCCGTCTTAACCCACCCAATAGTGTATGGGTATGGATGTTTTTCGACAGGCAGCTGTAACTGTTTAACAACTTCTCTCCCAATGATGTTTTCACTACTCCCATTATCTACAATTACATCAAATACCTTTTCCCCAATCGTGCACCTGGTACGGAACAACTGATGTCGTTGAGTATTTGTCTCATGTTTTGGTGCTAACATCATTCGCCTAATCACATAAGTATTGTCGATAATATAAGTATTGTCGTTGATTTTGCGCACAACTTCATAAGAACTATACTTCTTTGGCTGTAATTTGCTATACTTGCTCACAAGAAAAAGCGTTCCTTTCTCAGGTACACCATCATCTGATCACCAACCTCAAACAGTTTCTCCTTCCTGTGTTTATCAGCAACCGCCTTATATTTCGTATTTGCCCTCTCAATTTTTCTTTTTTTACCTTTTCAGTGATAGCTTGACACTGCTCTGTCATGTTTTTAGCTGTCAATAAAGCTAGTACAGCACAAAGACTCATGCTGTCTCGAGTGAACTCCTTATCCAACAATTCTTGGTCCTTCTCCTGCAGGACCTCAGTTTCCTTAGGACTCATCCTATAGCGTGGTAAATTTGGAAGGACTTGCTTCAAGTACTAAGTCTATTTAATGCTGAATATCCCTCAAGGGTGGTAATCCCTTAGGTAAGTCATTAGGGACCACACCTTTATACTCCTCTAACGCTCCATTAACTACTTCAGGGACCTTCATACTCACGCCTTCATCTCCAACTACCTTATCCTTTACAATGAGCGCTTGATCCACCTTCGACTCTTTCAAATCCTCAACCATCTCTTTCTTTGACTTGGCAACAGTCAAGAAAGAGTCTCCTTCTATCCTACGAGTTCTAGAGCGTCCCTCTAACTTTAAAGGTAACAAAGTATATTTCACACCCTCTTTCTCTAATTTATAAACATTCTCCTTACCTGCATGTTGGGCATTCACATCGAACTGCCAAGGTCTCCCGAATAACAGATGACATGCATCCATGTCAACAATATCACAACAGATTTCATCTCGATACCTCCCTATAGAAAATGACACCTTACACCTCTCCTTCACCTCAATCTTCTCGGCCGTCTTAACCCACCCAATAGTGTATGGGTATGGATGTTTTTTTTTCGACAGGCAGCTGTAACTGTTTAACAACTTCTCTCCCAATGATGTTTTCACTACTCCCCATTATCTACAATTACATCAAATACCTTTTCCCCAATCGTGCACCTGGTACGGAACAACTGATGTCGTTGAGTATTTGTCTCATATTTTGGTGCTAACATCATTCGCCTAATCACATAAGTATTGTCGATAATATAAGTATTGTCGTTGATTTTGCGCACAACTTCATAAGAACTATACTTCTTTGGCTGTAATTTGCTATACTTGCTCACAAGAAAGCGTTCCTTTCTCAGGTACACCATCATCATCTGATCACCAACCTCAAACAGTTTCTCCTTCCTGTGTTTATCAGCAACCGCCTTATATTTCGTATTTGCCCTCTCAATTTTTCTTTTTACCTTTTCAGTGATAGCTTGACACTGCTCTGTCATGTTTTTAGCTGTCAATAAAGCTAGTACAGCAGCACAAAGACTCATGCTGTCTCGAGTGAACTCCTTATCCAACAATTCTTGGTCCTTCTCCTGCAGGACCTCAGTTTCCTTAGGACTCATCCTATAGCGTGGTAAATTTGGAAGACTTGCTTCAAGTACTAAGTCTATTTAATGCTGAATATCCCTCAAGGGTGGTAATCCCTTAGGTAAGTCATTAGGGACCACACCTTTATACTCCTCTAACGCTCCATTAACTACTTCAGGGACCTTCATACTCACGCCTTCATCTCCAACTACCTTATCCTTTACAATGAGCGCTTGATCCACCTTCGACTCTTTCAAATCCTCAACCATCTCTTTCTTTGACTTGGCAACAGTCAAGAAAGAGTCTCCTTCTATCCTACGAGTTCTAGAGCGTCCCTCTAACTTTAAAGGTAACAAAGTATATTTCACACCCTCTTTCTCTAATTTATAAACATTCTCCTTACCTGCATGTTGGGCATTCACATCGAACTGCCAAGGTCTCCCGAATAACAGATGACATGCATCCATGTCAACAATATCACAAACAGATTTCATCTCGATACCTCCCTATAGAAAATGACACCTTACACCTCTCCTTCACCTCAATCTTCTCGGCCGTCTTAACCCACCCAATAGTGTATGGGTATGGATGTTTTTCGACAGGCAGCTGTAACTGTTTAACAACTTCTCTCCCAATGATGTTTTTCACTACTCCCATTATCTACAATTACATCAAATACCTTTTCCCCAATCGTGCACCTGGTACGGAACAACTGATGTCGTTGAGTATTTGTCTCATGTTTTGGTGCTAACATCATTCGCCTAATCACATAAGTATTGTCGATAATATAAGTATTGTCGTTGATTTTGCGCACAACTTCATAAGAACTATACTTCTTTGGCTGTAATTTGCTATACTTGCTCACAAGAAAGCGTTCCTTTCTCAGGTACACCATCATCTGATCACCAACCTCAAACAGTTTCTCCTTCCTGTGTTTATCAGCAACCGCCTTATATTTTCGTATTTGCCCTCTCAATTTTTCTTTTTACCTTTTCAGTGATAGCTTGACACTGCTCTGTCATGTTTTTAGCTGTCAATAAAGCTAGTACAGCACAAAGACTCATGCTGTCTCGAGTGAACTCCTTATCCAACAATTCTTGGTCCTTCTCCTGCAGGACCTCAGTTTCCTTAGGACTCATCCTATAGCGTGGTAAATTTGGAAGACTTGCTTCAAGTACTAAGTCTATTTAATGCTGAATATCCCTCAAGGGTGGTAATCCCTTAGGTAAGTCATTAGGGACCACACCTTTATACTCCTCTAACGCTCCATTAACTACTTCAGGGACCTTCATACTCACGCCTTCATCTCCAACTACCTTATCCTTTACAATGAGCGCTTGATCCACCTTCGACTCTTTCAAATCCTCAACCATCTCTTTTCTTTGACTTGGCAACAGTCAAGAAAGAGTCTCCTTCTATCCTACGAGTTCTAGAGCGTCCCTCTAACTTTAAAGGTAACAAAGTATATTTCACACCCTCTTTCTCTAATTTATAAACATTCTCCTTACCTGCATGTTGGGCATTCACATCGAACTGCCAAGGTCTCCCGAATAACAGATGACATGCATCCATGTCAACAATATCACAACAGATTTCATCTCGATACCTCCCTATAGAAAATGACACCTTACACCTCTCCTTCACCTCAATCTTCTCGGCCGTCTTAACCCACCCAATAGTGTATGGGTATGGATGTTTTTCGACAGGCAGCTGTAACTGTTTAACAACTTCTCTCCCAATGATGTTTTCACTACTCCCATTATCTACAATTACATCAAATACCTTTTCCCCAATCGTGCACCTGGTACGGAACAACTGATGTCGTTGAGTATTTGTCTCATGTTTTGGTGCTAACATCATTCGCCTAATCACATAAGTATTGTCGATAATATAAGTATTGTCGTTGATTTTGCGCACAACTTCATAAGAACTATACTTCTTTGGCTGTAATTTGCTATACTTGCTCACAAGAAAGCGTTCCTTTCTCAGGTACACCATCATCTGATCACCAACCTCAAACAGTTTCTCCTTCCTGTGTTTATCAGCAACCGCCTTATATTTCGTATTTGCCCTCTCAATTTTTCTTTTTACCTTTTCAGTGATAGCTTGACACTGCTCTGTCATGTTTTTAGCTGTCAATAAAGCTAGTACAGCACAAAGACTCATGCTGTCTCGAGTGAACTCCTTATCCAACAATTCTTGGTCCTTCTCCTGCAGGACCTCAGTTTCCTTAGGACTCATCCTATAGCGTGGTAAATTTGGAAGACTTGCTTCAAGTACTAAGTCTATTTAATGCTGAATATCCCTCAAGGGTGGTAATCCCTTAGGTAAGTCATTAGGGACCACACCTTTATACTCCTCTAACGCTCCATTAACTACTTCAGGGACCTTCATACTCACGCCTTCATCTCCAACTACCTTATCCTTTACAATGAGCGCGCTTGATCCACCTTCGACTCTTTCAAATCCTCAACCATCTCTTTCTTTGACTTGGCAACAGTCAAGAAAGAGTCTCCTTCTATCCTACGAGTTCTAGAGCGTCCCTCTAACTTTAAAGGTAACAAAGTATATTTCACACCCTCTTTCTCTAATTTATAAACATTCTCCTTACCTGCATGTTGGGCATTCACATCGAACTGCCAAGGTCTCCCGAATAACAGATGACATGCATCCATGTCAACAATATCACAACAGATTTCATCTCGATACCTCCCTATAGAAAATGACACCTTACACCTCTCCTTCACCTCAATCTTCTCGGCCGTCTTAACCCACCCAATAGTGTATGGGTATGGATGTTTTTCGACAGGCAGCTGTAAACTGTTTAACAACTTCTCTCCCAATGATGTTTTCACTACTCCCATTATCTACAATTACATCAAATACCTTTTCCCCAATCGTGCACCTGGTACGGAACAACTGATGTCGTTGAGTATTTGTCTCATGTTTTGGTGCTAACATCATTCGCCTAATCACATAAGTATTGTCGATAATATAAGTATTGTCGTTGATTTTGCGCACAACTTCATAAGAACTATACTTCTTTGGCTGTAATTTGCTATACTTGCTCACAAGAAAGCGTTCCTTTCTCAGGTACACCATCATCATCTGACCACCACCTCAAACAGTTTCTCCTTCCTGTGTTTATCAGCAACCGCCTTATATTTCGTATTTGCCCTCTCAATTTTTCTTTTTACCTTTTCAGTGATAGCTTGACACTGCTCTGTCATGTTTTTAGCTGTCAATAAAGCTAGTACAGCACAAAGACTCATGCTGTCTCGAGTGAACTCCTTATCCAACAATTCTTGGTCCTTCTCCTGCAGGACCTCAGTTTCCTTAGGACTCATCCTATAGCGTGGTAAATTTGGAAGACTTGCTTCAAGTACTAAGTCTATTTAATGCTGAATATCCCTCAAGGGTGGTAATCCCTTAGGTAAGTCATTAGGGACCACACCTTTATACTCCTCTAACGCTCCATTAACTACTTCAGGGACCTTCATACTCACGCCTTCATCTCCAACTACCTTATCCTTTACAATGAGCGCTTGATCCACCTTCGACTCTTTCAAATCCTCAACCATCTCTTTCTTTGACTTGGCAACAGTCAAGAAAGAGTCTCCTTCTATCCTACGAGTTCTAGAGCGTCCCTCTAACTTTAAAGGTAACAAAGTATATTTCACACCCTCTTTCTCTAATTTATAAACATTCTCCTTACCTGCATGTTGGGCATTCACATCGAACTGCCAAGGTCTCCCGAATAACAGATGACATGCATCCATGTCAACAATATCACAACAGATTTCATCTCGATACCTCCCTATAGAAAATGACACCTTACACCTCTCCTTCACCTCAATCTTCTCGGCCGTCTTAACCCACCCAATAGTGTATGGGTATGGATGTTTTTCGACAGGCAGCTGTAACTGTTTAACAACTTCTCTCCCAATGATGTTTTCACTACTCCCATTATCTACAATTACATCAAATACCTTTTCCCCCAAATCGTGCACCTGGTACGGAACAACTGATGTCGTTGAGTATTTGTCTCATGTTTTGGTGCTAACATCATTCGCCTAATCACATAAGTATTGTCGATAATATAAGTATTGTCGTTGATTTTTGCGCGCACAACTTCATAAGAACTATACTTCTTTTTGGCTGTAATTTGCTATACTTGCTCACAAGAAAGCGTTCCTTTCTCAGGTACACCATCATCTGATCACCAACCTCAAACAGTTTCTCCTTCCTGTGTTTATCAGCAACCGCCTTATATTTCGTATTTGCCCTCTCAATTTTTCTTTTTACCTTTTCAGTGATAGCTTGACACTGCTCTGTCATGTTTTTAGCTGTCAATAAAGCTAGTACAGCACAAAGACTCATGCTGTCTCGAGTGAACTCCTTATCCAACAATTCTTGGTCCTTCTCCTGCAGGACCTCAGTTTCCTTAGGACTCATCCTATAGCGTGGTAAATTTGGAAGACTTGCTTCAAGTACTAAGTCTATTTAATGCTGAATATCCCTCAAGGGTGGTAATCCCTTAGGTAAGTCATTAGGGACCACACCTTTATACTCCTCTAACGCTCCATTAACTACTTCAGGGACCTTCATACTCACGCCTTCATCTCCAACTACCTTATCCTTTACAATGAGCGCTTGATCCACCTTCGACTCTTTCAAATCCTCAACCATCTCTTTCTTTGACTTGGCAACAGTCAAGAAAGAGTCTCCTTCTATCCTACGAGTTCTAGAGCGTCCCTCTAACTTTAAAGGTAACAAAGTATATTTCACACCCTCTTTCTCTAATTTATAAACATTCTCCTTACCTGCATGTTGGGCATTCACATCGAACTGCCAAGGTCTCCCGAATAACAGATGACATGCATCCATGTCAACAATATCACAACAGATTTCATCTCGATACCTCCCTATAGAAAATGACACCTTACACCTCTCCTTCACCTCAATCTTCTCGGCCGTCTTAACCCACCCAATAGTGTATGGGTATGGATGTTTTTCGACAGGCAGCTGTAACTGTTTTACAACTTCTCTCCCAATGATGTTTTCACTACTCCCATTATCTACAATTACATCAAATACCTTTTCCCCAATCGTGCACCTGGTACGGAACAACTGATGTCGTTGAGTATTTGTCTCATGTTTTGGTGCTAACATCATTCGCCTAATCACATAAGTTGGCTCCACTTCACCATTCCCCTCTACAGATTCATTGTCCAAGATCTGCGCAATCTTATTAACAACTATAGATCTGTTAATTGGATTAACATACCTATCTCTTGACCTAGGCATATTACCGCTAATATTCATAGAGTCAAAGCGCTCAATCAAATTTTCAAAATGTTGCTATAAGCGTTGAACTCTTTGATTTAAAGCATTGAATTTTGTCCTAAGAACCCATTGATTGGCTCCTTGGACTCCCGTATTCTGAACACCGTCAAGAACACGACCGTCATCCACACCTTGATTGATTGACATCTTCGTAGAAAATTGCCAGACTCTGATACCAATCTGACGCAGCGAGGAAGCGTAATCAACAACAGAAAATCAATAACAACGATTGAATTCCAAAAAATAAAAGGCATAAGCCGCCTTAAACAATGATTCTCTCAATTAGGATAAAATATAATACGTTCTATCTCTCACTAAGAAACCATAAAATATATAGTGCGTACAATTATACTAAAATTACGAAAATATCATTTTATAAAATTTAATTAAAATTACGAAAAAAATTTCTTATCCTTTTTCTCGCTGGTCCACGAACTCCTTAACTATCTGGTCTACATTATCCTTTTTGTTTTGCTATACAAAACAAAAAAAAAAAGTTTTATTTCCGTTCCTTTATGTTAGTTTAAGTTTTAAGATTTTCAGATTTTCAAACACTAAATATGTCGAAGATGTGAATTTTCTACATTGTCTACGTGCCAGAGCCTGTATCAATTTGAAATTGGATAGTCACTGTAACTCTGTCGGGGCGGCACGGTGCATTAAAATTACGTCTGGATCCCCAGGAGGACGAGATTTTTTTTAGAATATGCGTAAGTACAACCACAGAACCAGCGAATAAGAACGGGTGCACCATGAGTACTTTGGCTTAGTAGAATGTGTTCTGTCTTCTCTAACAAACAAATATAAGCGTGTATTTTCAGACTTTATGAGGATAACCAACTACATTTAATTTGGTTGGTCTCCAAAGCAAAGAACTTTAGAAGAATTTAGGGGTTCAAACCTCAACTCCCCTCAACATTTTTCACAAAATTTGGAATTAATTTCCGTTAAAATGTAAAATAAATTAGGAAAAATAAGAGAAAAATAACATATAAAAAAAAAACATACATCGTTCTGTTATGATGACCTAGGTAAAGGGAAACTAAAAGTCATAAAGATTATAGCTTTCTTATTGAATTGTGTTTCTCATATAGCGATTGAATTTAAATATTTATAGTGCAGATTTTCTTATATATATGACAATTATATTGCAATAACAATAATAATAATAATATGATTATACTTTGATATTACTTGATTGTTAAAATTCTATTTTGTTTATAATTAAACATGCATTGATTGATTTATAGAATTAATTATAATCTTGTAAGATTCTTTAATTTCAGTGTAGAAAAAGTGATAAATAGGTCTTTAACGTACCAAAAAGATTGACTTTCTTTAATTAATGATCTTAGATAAGTGTGTTTGGTTTTTTCCTTATTGAGATAATGTTCTTTTATTACTAAAAAGAACCTTATTACAACTGGTTATTAGCCTACACCCAGATAATCCTTCTCAAAAGGTTCCAACCCAAAAGAGTTGAATCTCATTGATGTGATTATCTATCAAGTAATAGACAAAAACTATTTGCTTCTTGGAATATAATAGGATTCTTGTTAATGTTCTATAATAATTAAGAAAGCACGATTGTCCATCGTTGCCTATTGGAAACGCACATATCATTCAACGTACAAGTGCATAGAAATATTGACAATAATACTGCTGCCAAAAACTAAGGTCGAAGACAAAAGCGTACCGGCATTTGAAGCTGAAGTTGGGTAGCAATTCGGCGTACTTCTTCTGATTTCAACCTTGATTCAAATTCTTAAAAGTCCCACTCTTCCTTCATAAAAAAAGAAATTAAGACGAGTATATAAATTCTAAATTCAATGTGTTGTAATTGGACTGGGGAAATTTTGCTTGGAACTATCACTGTGAAGATGCTGAGTTGCCATTAACCTGTGGCTGATCTGGTGGTAAGTAGTTGAGGGAGTCCACTTGCATTGTGGGACCTACAGTCAGTAGTTGCCACGTGTATAAAATAGGTATGATTGGTGACGGGGCAAAAGGGTTTGGGTTGCAGAAAAATGGATCGGAGGAATTGTCCCTGACAAATGAGGGAGGAGTGGGGCTCTGGCGAGGTTGGTTCCAGGGAAAGGGAAGCTAAAAGGCAAAGACTTCAAGACAACCCAACTGGCTACCAACCACACTCATGTGCATTCATTAATCAAATATGGGTGATTAAAAGCAAAGCAAACCCCAAAAAGGAAAAGCATGATTCCTGTGCCTTAGGAAGGAAGAGTCACTTTCTTTCTTCCCATATCCATCGCATTTACTAATTCCTCCTTTTCTTCTTGTTTAAATGACTGCCTTAACCAACATGGTGGTTTTATCATAGCATATTTTGATTTTGTGCCACGAATTATAATGCGATGATCCCCATTTTTATTGAACAGCAATGTGATCAAATTTTATTGTTTCTTTCATAAAAGGCAATTCCAGAAAATGCAGTTACCAATGCATTGACCATTATTACTTCACTTTGGACGGGAAGCACAAATCAATGACAATTGCGTTAATTAGGGACAAGAAATCAAAGTAGAAAGAAGTAAATCGAAAGCTATATCAGGAACCCCCGTTGTATCTTCCCAAAATACGCTGCAAAATCTGACAACTACTGTTCTATTTACCACATTCTGATCAAGTTAACCAACTTTCAGGTCTGCTCAAGGTGGTCACACGCTCACCCCCACCCCACCCTCCGAACAGTTATTAGGCCCTCCTATATTGTCCATTTCGTGGGTTAAATTCTAACGAAAAAATATGGGGACGGAGGCCCCCAATCTTCAACTAAGAAAAAGATAAAAAAAGAAAGTGAGCAATGAAAGAAAAAGATGACAGGAAAGGGGACAATTGGGTGGGGGGGGGGGCCTCGGTCCCCCTAACAGGCCCCTTAATTCTAATCGATGAGGAATGAACGGCCCACTCTGGAATGTGGACGATTTGTGGTGGGGTGGGGGCAAATTGGTAAATTCCAGGAGAACAAAAATAAAGTAAGGGGAGAGGATTCTTACGCCCTATATTTTCGCCCGGTAGTTGAAGTGCTGAACCCGAGGGCCCGTGATGGGTCACCGATTATAGCCAGTTACAATCACGAAATCCACCGGGTGCACCGGGTCACAAATTTATTTTACAAGGAGGGTCATAGGCAGAGGCTGGTAGGAAATACGGAGAATCTAAAGGTGTGGTGGCATTGCCAGCTATGAACTCGACGGACACCTCTCCGCATTTCACAATCGTCTTCCCTACTTATACTTGAAATCTACTGCCACTTTAAATCGATCAACCATCCTCTCTCTCTCTATCTCTCTCTCTCTCTCCACTTTGTTCCCATCTTTGTGTTTATAACTCCCTTGCTTTATTCCTGAAGCCAAAGATGCCTCTGTTTTGAGAGAGGGAGGTACAGGGGGGGATAGGCAGAAAGACAAGCACAATGGCTGGCTTTCCATGTCAAAGTGGCAGTGATAAGAAGCACTGGTGGCTTAGTAACAGAAAGGTGATGTTAATGCTCAACTCATCTTCTGATTCATTCATGTTTTTGGGGTTTCTTGGTTTCATAAATAGAATGGTTTCTGCATACAGATAGTTGATAAATACATCAAGGATGCTAGAAACCTGATTGCGACCCAAGAACAAAGCGATATTGCCTCAGCATTGAATCTCCTGGACGCGGCACTGGCACTCTCCCCTCGCTTAGAAGTGGCCCTTGAACTCAAAGCACGATCTCTGCTCCATCTCAGGCGGTACAAGGACGTGGCCGATTTGCTTCAAGACTACATTCCTAGCCTTAAAATGGCTCATGATGAGTCGGGCTCGTCAGTTTCTTCTGATAACTCTTCTCAGCAGCTTTCCAGGGAGAAAACCAAGCTCTTGCCTTCCAATAACACGTCTGACTCAGCATCTGGTCATGATCCGAGTTTCAAGTGTTTCTCTGTCTCGGACTTGAAGAAGAAAGTCATGGCTGGACTTTGTAAAAATTGCGAGAAAAAAGGGCAATGGAGGTCATTTCTTTATCTTCTGCAGACACTTTCCTTTGCTTTTTCTTTTTTTCTTTTCTTATTGATCGTTGCATTCCATGGTTAAACTTTTCATGGCTTTATTTATTCTTTAGGGTAGATCAGTGGTTATGCATACATTTATTGGTTTGAGTAAATGCACAACTAACCATCATTTTCTGATTTTTTGTTTTTTGTTTGAGACCCTTTAACCGAATATCAGCAGCACTTAAGCATTGTCTTCGTGATACAATTTTCCCTTGTTTTCTTATGAAAGGATTGTAACCTTACACAATTACAATGTTTGTGAAAAAAAAAAAAGGAAAAAATGTTCCAAAATATTAGAAGACGCACGATGAAATTTATTGGATGTGAAAAATGACAAAATTTGTGAAATGCAGAAGGAAACTAGTGGTTCACGAGCCAACTACCAATTGCTAATGGCCTAAATCAAATGTAATGTTTTTCTTAGTCAATTACCAGTTGTTGGTCAATTCTGGTTGGCAATATTTTTTATTGAAATTAAGTGTTTAATAAAACGATTGGTTTTTCTAGGACTTTCGTCCTTGTATCGAGTCAATTGAATCCAGTTGAACTGACTCGGTCAATGTCCAATTGACACACAGATGCATGGTTTTAGGCCAAGCCTGTTGCCATCTGGGTCTAATGGAAGACGCCATGGTCCTACTTCAGGCGGGAAAACGCCTTTCAAACGCTGCATTCCGCCGACAAAGCAATTCCTGGTCCGACGACAGCTTCTCTTTCTCAGACTTGCCAATCTCTGGCGACATAACTACCTCAAGAGCACCAGCCCTACCCACGCCTCCTCGGTCCTCGACAGAATGCGAAAACATTACACAGCTCTTGTCCCACATCAAGCTGCTCTACCGTCGCCGCACCGCTGCAATCGCCGCCCTGGATGCCGGGCTCTATTCAGAAGCCATCCGCCATTTCAGCAAGATCGTGGAGGGCCGCTGCGGGACCCCACAGGGATTCCTAGCGGATTGCTATATGTACCGAGCATTTGCATACAAGTCATCGTGCAGAATTGCAGAGTCCATTGCTGATTGTAACAAGACGTTGGCTCTGAATCCCAGTTGCATTCAGGCTCTTGAAACCAGAGCCTCGCTTCTGGAAACTATCCGCTGCCTGCCCGATTGTTTACACGACCTTGAGCACTTGAAATTCTTGTACAATTCAATCTCGCGGGATCGGAAGCTTCCTGGTCCTGCTTGGAAGCGTCATAACGTGAGGTACAGAGAAATTCCAGGGAAACTCTGTGCATTGACTACCAAGATTCAACAATTGAAGCAAAGGGTTGCCTCCGGGGAGACTGGAAATGTGGATTATTACGCTTTGATCGGGCTGAGACGTGGGTGCTCCAGGTCCGAGTTAGAGAGAGCTCATTTGTTACTATGTTTGAGGCATAAGCCCGATAAAGCTACAAATTTTATTGAGAGGTGTGAGTTTTCAGATGATACGGATCTCGATTCAGTTAAAGACCGTGCCAAAATGTCTGCGTTGTTGCTGTATAGATTGCTGCAAAAGGGTTATTCAAGTGTAATGGCTGCAATAATGGACGAGGAGGCCGCGGAGAAACAGAGAAAGAAAGCTGCCGCTGCATTGCAAGCAGCACAAGTGGGTATGCATGTCCAGCAAACATCAACCCTGAATTCCAAACCCGAATCTAATCCATCTGCAGTGCAAATTTCGGATTCCAATAGAGTCAGTTCCAGTGAAAACAAAATGGCAACATCTTCAGGTAGCTCAAATCCATCAGTTTTCCGAGGGGTGTTTTGCCGTGACCTTGCTGCAGTTGGCACTTTGCTGTCCCAAGTTGGGTTTAACCGCCCACTTCCAGTGAAATACGAGGCATTGAGCTGCTAAGTTAAAAAACAAAGGGAAGTCCTCAAGACGTTACCGGCCAATGCAATCGCCAGTCCAAATTGTACAAATATATGTCAGACTTCCGCTGGAAATTT
Organism: Ceriops zippeliana; assembly: GCA_037897445.1. Lineage (NCBI taxonomy): Eukaryota > Viridiplantae > Streptophyta > Magnoliopsida > Malpighiales > Rhizophoraceae > Ceriops > Ceriops zippeliana. The sequence continues at coordinate 2,472,705 of JBAPLH010000104.1, read as the reverse complement.
TTGTCACCGTTTACTCTTAAATGTCCTTGCGTACTTCATGTACATAATTTGGGTGCCTAAATTTCTTTTGGGATTGGTTATTCTAAATTTGGACTTGCATTCTATCCCTTTTTGGTTAAACTCGCGCTCGCATTTTCTCTAGTAACCCATGGGGGGTATTTCAATGAATGATCAATTCCTTGGTACCATTGTTCTGTTGTGTGCAGATCAGATGCCGATGGAGGGAAATAGATAAGCTGCCCTTGGATTCCCATAGGTGTCCCATCTATCGAAATTCATAGTTTTTGGTCAGTTTATCCCAGGACTGACATTTCTGACACACCATGGAGTTTTCATTTATGCTTGCTAATGCCACCCTAAAATTAATTAATTATTTTTACCCTCCCGCTTGCCGAAACACTATGAACACTACTAGGGTGTTTATAATCTCCATACTGGGGCATAAAAGATGTCCATGATCGGTGGTGGCAACTGTCAAAAGGAACCACGTCAAGTCACCCGCAGAGGAAAAGCGATTGTCAGTTTTTACCACGAGTGGATGCCCGGCCAAAACAACAAAAGGAAGGGTCTAATCAAAACACTCAACACAAGAAGACAAAAGCAGAATTTTGAAAAGGAGGTGTCAATTCGAGGTGCAGCAGTTTTGCTATCATTGGTTGCTCTAAGTAAAAGCGCTGTTCTATTCTTGCACACCACACCATACCCATCCCAATGGGTTGCCCAAAGGAATGGCTGGTTGAAGGAAGCAAAATGTGGCGCAATAATTGCCATGCCACATCATTAGCTGGAAGGAGTTTTGGTCTTTTAAGAGGGTCGTTGGGCATCAATAAGGACTCCAGCCTTTGAAAAGTGAAACCTTATTATTATTGTACACTGTTTATTTTAGGCCATGGCTACCGGCCAAATAAGAACCCTGCGATTTCTGCACCTTTGAAAAAAGTGAATATATATGTATTTTTTTCAACTCTAAAATATAGTTAGTGACTATTTGTTAATTAATGAGTAAGAACTTTGTGAGATCGAAGACACCCAAAAAAAAAAAAAAAGTGAATTATTAGATTGTGCGAATGTTATTTCATCATTAATCGATATTATTTTATTTATCTTTATGCTGAGGTTGAATTTTGGTTTTTGGAAATATTCGACATAAGTAATTAGTATAAATATTACTGATTGCATGAACCTTTTATTTATTTATTTATGTCTGGCTTTTATAAAAATTAACTACGTACACTCTGGCTTAAAATACACTCGAAGTAGTAGGAAATTCACTCTTTAAAAGCCCCCCCCCCCACCCCGGCGTTCGTCTCCCTTCCCTTACAGGTGATTTGACACATTATTTATCGAGGCAGAACAAAAGAAAGTGATTTGAGCTCCTCTTGTCCGGATTAATAGGCTTTGTCCCTTGCCCGCCTAGTCTACTCCACAACTTTCTTTTGCTTTTCCAATCTTTACACCCATGCGATGCATCTTATATGTAAAGCCAATAAATATTCACATGAAGAGATGATTAAAATGCAATCTAAACAGATTTAAAGCCATGAGATGCTCCATTAACAACTGGGATCAACTTCCCTTTACCATCTTGGACAAATCATGCTCAACGTAGGTAAAATGGACGCATTTGGAGATATTTTCCATGCGCCCAGTTACCAAAACTGCAAAGACATGCCACTTGTAGTAAAGGGCGTCCACTTTAATGCGACCTGAGCTGCATCAGGTCCTATTCCCAGCCAGCATCCCCATCTCTTTCGAAGTTATGATGTCCGTCGAATTTTATGACAGTTCCATTTTATTTTATATGACAGACATGATAATAAATGGTTTATATACGTCTGACCGGGTTATTCTTATCGGTGCTTGACGTGACTTACACATGCAAAACCACTCATATATATTAACTATATAAATACCTTGGAATTAGAAAGTCAATTGTCCCATTATTACCATGTTAGAAAAAACACATGCCGCGCCACTCAACGACAATGAGAAAATAACTAGAAATAATTATAGCTGGAGCTGAAAGGGACGGGGTTTACTTGGTGCCGTAAAAGTGTAAAAGCAGTTGCATTGCGCATCTTGACCTCTCTCGCATTGTTAAACAATTAATAATGGAAATTGTCGCAAAGAATTAATGAGGACCAGCTGTGTTGGTGCCCTTTAGTAGTTCTCAATTGCTTCTCTGACACAAATTGTATACAGTTATTGTTCTCATTAGGCCATCTATTTATTTAATTTTACCCCCATTTCTAGCCCAGCAAATTTTCTTGTGGCGAAAGAAAGGGGGGTTTTGCACGAATTTCACGGCTGCAGGAGGAGTGCCATTTTGGTTTTTCTCTATTGTGAAACGTATGGTCAGAGACTATGGTCCATCTCTCAACGACTTATACATATATATATATTTATATATATATGAAGATAACAATGTCTTTTACATGTGCCTTACCTGTTGCACAAATGTCTCCAGCTTGTTTTAGCCAGAAACTCGAGGACTAAAATGCCCTTGCCGCGGAAACCTGTAGGACATAGATGGCGGCATGTTTGGGGTCTATGGGAATTAACATCGAAAATGATATCTTAACAGGAAATGGAGGAATTAAGGGTAATAGCACGTGATGCTTGAATGTTGGGATAATTGGAAGGAGAAGTCGTGGCCAGATATGATGATGTCGCTGGCACCTTGTGAACGTAGTGGGCCCATAATCATGTGCATCTCTGTGTATGAATGTGAACAGAGTATCGAATAAACCATTTAGCCTTAATGGTTTTTTGTCAAAGTTAGATGGCTCGATCATCTTGCATAATATTGCTGACAAATTCTCTTCATATCAAACCCCCTTTTCACATTTATTTCAGTGTGAAAACACTCGTAGGAAACGTAAAGAACATGGGTTAAAGATTTTTGAGCAGCCGTGGTACCAAATATTAGAAGTCATTACATGGTTTTCCGTCGTGGGAAGTGGGAACCACTGCTTTCGAACCTCAAGCTCGGTAAGTTGGAACCGAAGAAGATCGCGAGAAACGTTGGTTGGACATTGGAAGCTAAACAGAAGTAAACGTGACTTTGCATTGAAATGGTCAGCTCAGAATTATATGGACAAGTGGTGCCAATGGTAGTACCATGATGGGCATTTTTGCCAATGACGCTGTTGGATTACTTTAACCAAAGATGTACAAATACTGACAAGCCCTCAAATTGGGTTTCAACGTCATAATTGTACTAGTCCAAAGTTTAATTGAAAAACCAAAAAAAAAAAAAGAAACCGAAGGCAGAATTGTACCTTAAGAAAAGTTCAAGGACAAAATCAAGACTTGTCATTTCTTCATCCGAAATAGTAATTCACTAATTTCTAAGAATGGGATATAGGCCTTTTCCTCCAACATAGAAGGACTGGCAACGTGGCCCCACCCCTTTTTTTCCCTCATTTTTTCAAAAATTTATATAAACAGTTGCTATGTTAAGTGTGTAATTAAAATAGAAATACAGGGCGTCATCAACCTTTGCAACGCATTTCAAGAACCAACGGAGGAATTGGACAAAATTCGAAAATTATACCGATTTTAATAATTTCATAACATTGGAAATAGGATGAAGGAAATAAAAAATTAAGAACATAACCATTTAAAAGATCAGCTACGAATTTTGAGCATTTGGCCTCCACGTGGAGAGATGGCGTGCGGGGTAAAGCGAAGTAGAATGTTACTCCAATGCATTTTGTTGGTGAAAAAATTTTAAATTAAAAAAAAATGCATATTTTTTTTAATATATAAAACTCATATATCAATTTATAACTGATTCCTTTATGACTTCTTTTCTCCACTCACGTGTGCCCTTCTTTTTATTTTTATTTTTCTTAATTTCTAACTTTTTCACTCGTGTTTCCAAAAAAGAGGTTTCCTTCAATTTTGTTCAACGGGGAGTCAAACTGGAAACTACGAGTCCAATTACGCCGCGATCTTCAATGCCGGAGGCATTTCGCCGGTTGGCTACTGGTTACATCGATTGAGTTAAGCTTACGCAATATATATATATACTTTTTTTTTTTTGCTAGTGGCGAGCTGATTGCTTTTCTATTTCGGGCTTGGGCTGAAGACGTCAAAAAAGCTCAAATCCATTTCTTAAACTTTTGCAGAGGGTGTGGGCCGACGTCAAGGAAAGTAAAAGGGTGGCCCAAGTGCATTGATTCCATGACCATAGATATTGGGCCCTGTTTTTATTCATTTATTATTTCTTTTTATCCTGGTTGCAGTTCCTCCGCCCGAGTTATCTACATTCCCATTGTGCCTTTTGGATTAATGACAGACTAATACATAAATTTTGTTTTCTCATCACGAATTTTAATTTTAACACCCAAGTCACATTAGCATCAAGAAACTTCTTCATCTAATCACTTAAAGCTTTTGGGCATGCAGGCAGATATAGAGATTGAAATCTCCCATCCCCCGCAATGAGTATCTTGGAAAGACTTTCAACACAGTTAAATCAAAAAATGATAAGATATACTTAATTTTACACTAATTTTCAAAAAAAAAATAAACCTAAAACATTTAACTCAATAAAATAACTTATAATTACACCGTCTGGTAAACGACTATTTTACGACTACAAAGGAAAAATTCATCATGTACGAAGATGCACATGTAATAGAAATCTCAAAGTTATGACATTTTCATATTAAACTTCTGGAAGACAGTAAATTAATTTTAAAAGCTCGTATATATTATCATTTATCATTTTCTTTTGGCAATAGTTGAAAATACCCAGGTTGTGTATCCTTCTAAATTCTATGGGTAGAAATGAAATGGCTGCCATTGTCAGATTACCATCAAGAATTGACGTCAAAAGCACAGATTTTAAAAGAGCCAGAAAAGGCTAATAGGTTCTAACATAGCAAATACAAGAGTCCCCTTGGCTTCAATGAAGAGGTACCTTTTTTCTTATTTTGGCTAATTTGGGTTATGCTGCACTTTGTACAGAACCAATCCTCTTCCCGAATGTTTTCAAAAGTAGGGTCGCAACAGTCTATATGCATATCGACCCCGCAACCAAGGAATCACTTTCATTGCTGCAAATCAGCAATGTTCTCCTCCATGGCGAGACCCATAACCTGGCATTCCGTATCATCATTACCAGCGCAATCATCCACAGGCGGTGAGTCCACAACAATCCCTTCTGCCCTACTTGACAAGTTAGCAAACGACTTCTCCGCCCAAGCATGGGTATTGTAAAGCACGTGTCTCTCCAGGGAATATCCAGGCTTGCAAACATACTCCACTAAGTAGTCGGCTACAACACAAGGTATCTCATGTCTTAGGAATTCTTGGACCCATAAGTCAACACGTGGCATGCCAGGGCTGACAATGGCGTAATCGACTCCAGATGACAGGAAGCGGGTATAAGGAGGAGAAGTTGCTAATATCGTCCCATCTCCAGCCTTCATAACACGTTTCAGGGTATCCTGTTTATCAAAGAGTCATAGAAGCCATGCATTAGAACAATGCTATGCAAAAACCGAAAAAAAAAAACAGAGAGAGAGAGAAAGGAAAAAGAAAAATAAAGAAATGGTAAGTGCGGGGTCAGTCCTTTTCGGACTTGCAACATACGCTTGAGTATCTGTGAAGAGATCATACCAAACTTGGTGCAATGCACTCTCCATAAATGATTATGCGCATCCCATGGAAGGCACCATGACCTGTTTTGTCCCTTAAAAGCCGCCACTTCCTTGGAGCCTCTAAACTAATTGCACCATCTTCACTAAGACCATTCTTATGCCATTCGTAAGGATCCTCAGCCAAGAACATTGCTTCCTGACTACAAGCAGTCAGATATTCTGTCTTCAGTATCCACCTGCATTCAAGATGCATCAATAATGATGACCAACAGCTAAAGATGGTCCATGATATAATTGACACCAAACTTCTGACCAAACCAACGGAAGCCATAACATAATCTTTCTACCTGGAAAAACTAAATATAAGAAACCAAATTCCAATTTTGCATATAATGATTGTTGTTACAGCTCTACATATTACTATCAAGCTTCTAAGAGTTGTAAAGATGATAATCTACCTTCCAGAGGCAGCAGCAGCAAAGAATTTTTCTGTCCTCCGAATTGGGTCTGGGGCTATGAAGTGTGTTGCCTGGTAAGACCATTGATGAGAATCTCTACAGATTTTTCCTTTCAAACGCCTAATAATTTGCTGAAATTCCTTTCTTTGCAGCCTATGTCCACTTAAAATAAACATCTTAGATTCAGTTTTCAATTCGTCAACCATGCTTGACTTTTTCCTAACTTTCTCGCTAGGCTTTACCAGTCCATCATCAAGAACAGCTCTTTTACCGCCATGCTCTTCGGCCTGATTCATGTTTTGATTGACAGTAGTAATTGGCACATTCTCCTTTTCCTGCTCCATAGTTTTTTGTGGCTTTATATTAGATGCATTTCTGCTTCTTTTTTGGCCTACAGGAATAAGCTCACCATTCTTCTTTCCCATGCATTTCTCCCCAACAACAGCAGGGACTGCCTGATGTTTGGTCTTACCTGACATCTTTTTACCTTTCCCTACATTATTGTTTTTATCATTTCCTTCCACGGCAGATTCCCCTTTGTTTTGCAGTTGTGCTGAATTGTTGTCTTCCACAGAATTAGGACACCTGCTGCTATGATACTTTGCCACATGATGAGCCTCTTCTGATTGTTTTATCAAGACACTACCTGAATTATTCACCAAGTTAACTGCATCATCTTTCCCTTGGTTGGGAACATTGTCATGTTCTCTGTCCTCAGGAGACTTATTTTCATCATCCATGAAATTCATGCGATTCTTGTCATCTCCAGACTCTGAGACAGTTTTTTTCTCCACCTCTGGAGCATTGACAGTTGGAGTTGACGTCTCAGGTCTGAGGCCATGGGACAACTCATTTTCTGGTCCCTCCTTTATTCCAGTGACATGAATTGCAGGGTTTTGAGCAGCAGCGTTATTTAAGTAAATAGGCCCTTTTAGGCTAGCATCACCTTTTAACTTTGGTCTAGAACCCAAAATCCTATTAGGGTTCTTCCTAAACAATTTGGTATTTAATTTGTCATCTCCTTCCTGAAGTGCATCCAAATTAGCCACTGTGTGGGATCTCTTAACCTCTGATTCTTTGTTACAGGAAGATGAAAGCCCATCAACTTGCTGCTGATACCGAAGCATTTCCTCCTCCAAAATCATGTTTTCAGATATATCCACATCAGGATTTCGATTGTCAGGCTTGCAGGTGAAGTCTGACGACTCCACTTCCCTCAAAGATGTTTGCAATGTTCTCAGAGTCTCATTGCCACTTGGTGCATTGCCAAGGGGGAAGCAGTTGGAAACCTCAGAGAAACCATCAACCAAAGATATTGATTCCAATTCCTGACTTCTGTAATCAACTGATGTGTTCCCATTAGTGTATGCTTGTGCATCATGAACCATCTTTGGTGATTTTGGGCTGGAACTGAAAACATCTGTTTTTTGCCTTTTGTTGTGTGAAGCTTCTTTGTAAAGTATCTCTCTACTGTTTTGAGGAACTTTGGCACATTCTGAGACAGTTGGCACCTTCTCCGATTCAGATTTGTAAGGAGAGATTGTGAAGGTTTCACTTATTTTTGCCGTAGAAGAGCCGCCCACATTGCCTAGCTTTCCTGAGGAAATTGATGATGGTGAAATTCGGGGAGTTTTCCTTGTGTAACTTGCAGCACTAAACCTTGAATCAGAATAAGTTCTGTTGGCACTCATGGGATTGGATCCCAAGGCATTACTTGAATTTCCAGAATTTGGGTTTTGTTGCTGCACATCTGGTAGCTCAACACAACCAGCATCCCTCAAGGTGGAAGCATCTCGATAGTCAGGCACCTCAGAAACATAAAAATTATCCAAGACCAATGCATGATCAACTACATTCTTTCTAACAGGAGTATTTGATGCATGCATGTCATTGGCAACAACTGACAGACCTCCATTGTCACATGCATTGTGCAGCGCTTCTGGTGCTTCTCTGGATGAGTTGGGCAAATCGAAGGCCCTAAGAGAACCAATTTTCAGATTCCTAGGAATCCTTTTCATTTTTTCTTGACCAGTGTCCACAGCATCATCTTCAGAATCCTGTGCTTCAGCTACCATCATCTCCAATTCATACGCACTGTTTAAACAAATGTGCCAACAAACCACTTTGCATCACAGAGAACCAATTAAATATAAACACAGGTCAATTCAGGCATTCATTTGCCCCCACTAATGCTATTTATCAAGATGCTTACTTCTATATATCTTTAAGAAATCTAGGGAGAGCACCTATCCGCTTGGACTAATTAACAATAATAATTTCTATGATCTCAATAGAAAGCACCTAGAAAAGGTAGTGTGAACAAAAAATTTAATGGTGTCCATGTAGAGAATTGAGACTCAAAAATCACTTTCAGCCCACCTTCCAAAAGTATGAAGGCACTTAAGTAAATGAGGCACAAAAATGCCTTTAAAGTGATGTAACTATTTCATTTCACATCATTGCCTAGCACAAACTCTATTAGCCCAAATAAATAATTTAAGGCTTTTTCTACTCATGCACCCGTTGACAGTTAATTGTCATCCTTTAGCTTAATGAGAAATTTGCGATCAAAGCAACACCTCAACACAAAACTCTACCCATCAATACAAATAACTTACCTCAAGGAATAATCATCTTCTGAAAGAAGCTTCCAATTTCTTAAACTGCAAAAGGAGGGATAGTAATTCAGCATGCTGAAAACCCACTATTTTAAGTACACATATGCTTAATACATAAACACTGTGGCTTACCAATCCTCTAACCAGTGATGATTAACAAGCTTTATCTTCTCCATCATTTTGGCAAGCTCGTACTTCTCACCTGCATAAATTGGAAACACAATCAAAATGTGACCTACACTAGCAATCACATCTTTTGTTAAACAAATGTGCCATTAGTTGGTAAGGCACACATGAAATCAATTGTAATCTAGCATTTTGAGTAATTGATATGTTAAAACTTGCAACAGTGAAATGCGCAAGCAAGAAATCAATTTAGCAACTCAAAGTTTCAAATTGACTGGTGACCACATGCCATATAAAGGGATTATTGACTAAATGCAGGAAAAAAAAAAAAAAGCAACAAAAAGGCAAGGCAAATCATCTGACTTAGTGAACGATGAGCAATGACTAATCAAACTAAAGGAAAATAAAAATGTACGTAGCAATTTGAGAACATAGATTAAACTACACCTTCAAATTTATAGCATATCAGATGAGTAACCTTGTTTGCTACCAATGGCTTGGAAAATTGTGCCCCCATCAACTCAACCATAGCCTGCAAAAGAAAAAGAACCAAACTGCTGCATCATAATCACAACAAAAGCCCATCCCCGCGTTTATTGCAACAAGGAAAGCTGCAGGAAACAAAGTTGTGCGAGAAATACCATGATGTCTTGTCGATCTTGACCTTGGTATCCAGTCAAGCACATAATTAGACTCCTGGCGCCAGGAATTCCATTAAAATCTTTAACCGGTTGATACATTATCTGTAAAGAAACAGCTATATTTGAACAAACTGCCCAACCTTTCATGAAAATGCTATCAATGAAGAAAAAAAAAAAATGAAAACCACAACTAAAGGAGAAAAAGATTGGCCTTTAACATTTAATGATTGTCACATAAATTCTAAGAAATAAGGATTTTAAAAAAAATGATTAAGGGTCGAAAATCTTACAAAAGCGGCATCAGCAGTTATTCCAGCATCAAAACAACGGTCAACCCACAAGCCAGTGACAAGCGTCTTCCCATCGTTTCTAGCAGCAATACATACAGGATCATCCTACAGAAATGCACATCACAAACTAAAAATAAGAATTTCATGCCAATATTTTCTTTTCTTTTCTTTTATTCCTTAATAAGAATAAAAATAAATAAATAAATATAAAATGCGCATCAATTTGTTGTTATGGATGTCAACATGAAGTCAATATGCAAAGAAATCAAGGACTTCACATAAGCAATCTTATCCACAATCACATGAGTACAGCTTTGGTCATACTGGCAGGCATCAACTCCGCCGCCGTCAATAAGCTTCGACCGAACCTACACGATAGGAAACGGAAATCAAAACACATTTATTCATAGAAATGTATGATTAAAAGAATATCTAAAAGAAAAGAGCCAAAAACACTTTTCATTTTACCCTCTTTAAAGCAACTTCCCAAGACAGAAACACACCAAGAAAATGAAAAAATCAAATGAAGAACAAAATACATATATATATGCACAGAGAGAGAGAGAGAGAGAGAGAGAGAGAGACCTTGGGTTCATTAACGGGGCCGAAGCCAAACAGAACAAAACGGACGCCGATAAACGCTTTAGAAGTAGAATTGGTTTCCGCCATTGTATACAAAATGGATTCTGGTTGAGAAACACTCTTAGGTTTCTGACCTACGTTGCGAATTGCGAATTCAAAGAAAGATAGTGTAAAGAAACTTGTGGAGAAAGACTGCACATTAGAATAGTGATGAATAAAGTGGGAGAAGGAAGAGGAGGAGGAGGGAGCGATTTAGCGGGGCCTGTTTTCGAATTGATTGTTTTTTTTTTTTTCTCGACTTTCGAGTGCCGCCGCTGGCGGGAGATGGAAAATTTAGGGTTGCTTCACGTGACCAGCACGTGTGCATCTCTGGGTCGTTTATTTTCGTTGCCCCGGGACACTAGGCCCATTCTGCTGACAGCAAACTGGGCTTCCCTGAACATGTTCATTGGCCCAACCTATTGTCCACACTGCTCCACGCGATAGACAATGAATCCGCTGGGCTCCCAACAATCTGGGCTTCCCTGAACGTTCATTGGGGCTTCCGCTTGTCCACACCGCAACCACCGCCACTCGTACATTATGCATTTACTGTACCGTAAAATAATAACCTAATTTTCTTGCTGTTCTCCTCCGATACGAGAGCCCTTCGCCGTTGGCAATTGACAGAGAGAGAGAGAGAGAGAGATCGAGGGGGGGGGGGGGGGAGGGATGGCTTGGTTGACTCGATTTCTGGTAGCGGTGGCTTTTCTAGCCTTCGGGGTGATATTTTCTCCACAAACATTCGGATCAAAGTCGATCAGTCAGCTGTCGACTTACCTGAAGTTGGCTCACTTGCTCACTTTCTCCACGGCCTTCGGTGCGGCTCTGTGGGTGACATTCATCGGCGGCATCATCATGTTCAAGTACGTTCTTCCTTCCTTTAAAAAAAAAAAGGTTCTTGTTTCCCTTTCGATCTCCAGCATTCTGTCCTCTGTCATTTCATACTCCTGCAGGTATACGCTGTTTTGCTACCTTCTCAAAGAATTGACAAATTGATAGCTTTTACTTGTCAAGTAAGTCCGATAGTTAGCTTAGTTCATTGCAAAAGTCTCCTAGGAAGTTGAACTTCGTTTAGTTTCAGGAAAGTCGAAGAGCAGTAAAATTGTAAAACCCATTCTTCTCCGCCGTTTTTGCAGATGAAATTTTGCAATTGATTGTAATTCTTACATTTTCTGAGGAAGCTTTTGAGAGGATTTTCTGCTTAGTTTCCTTTCTTTTTCATTTTTTACACCCCAGAAATAGCTAGTATAAACAATAATATATGTGTGTGAACTCAGGAATCTTCCAAGGCATCAATTTGGGAATTTGCAAAGCAAGATGTTTCCTGCTTACTTCTCATTGGTCGGAGTGTGTTGTGCGATATCCGTGGCATCATTTGGTTATTTGCATCCGTGGAAATCGGCCTCCACCTCCGAGATGTATCAGCTTGGGTTTCTGCTTTCCTCCTTCCTTTTCAATCTCTCTAATCTCTTTGTTTTCACACCAATGACCATCGAGGTACTACTTATTTGTTCATCCAGATTATAGATTGCTTGCAGTTTCAATGTGCATTTTTGTACATTTTAGTTAGCCCTTTCAAAAGCTAAGGGAATTCAGAAATTATTAGCTATGTTATTTTCATCATTCATGTTCTGCTGGACTTTTACCTTTCGGGAATTGGATATTTTTGAATGGGTTGTAATTGAGCATAAATTTTTGTGTTTCTGCTTTTGAGTAACATTCCTTTCCATTATTGTTCCATCCTTGTTTTTTCTTGTTGGACTAGATGATGAAGCAAAGGCACAAAGTGGAGCGAGAACAGAACATTGGGGAAGAAATTGGCTGGTCAAAGAACCAAGAAGTTGCAAAAGCTAATCCTAAGCTCGCAGCCATGAATAAGAAATTTGGAATGATTCATGGACTCTCTTCCCTTGCTAATATCATGTCATTTGGCAGCCTTGTGATGCATTCATGGTACTTAGCAGGTAAGCTAAATCTGTAATTTGGACTACAATGTACAGGGAAGTGTTTCCCTTGATCTTGATTAAAGTATTCTGAAATGGATTCTGTCCAGGTTATGTACTCTGAAACTATGTGGAAAGATTAGAAATTTCTCACTTTCATGTACTTTGCAATAAATTCTACAAGTTAGATGTCCTACTCTTCCTTACCTTACAAGAGGTGTTACTGATGTTTACTTTGCTGGCATTTAACAATTTCCCTGATGGTTAATGATTGTATCTATTTACTTGTGATGGAAATGTATACGTGATATCCAGAATTGTTTGTCAAAGCAGCTCCCCATTTCTCATTTATGTGAGGCGTATGAACTTTGAGATAAGAAATTATATGAGCACGAGTTTTCTCAACTTCAGAGAACAACCTTAGGTAGTGGCAATCTTCAATTTGCTGATTCAATTTTCACCAGACTCCAAACATCATAGTACCATCATTTCTATGCAATGTCATTTGGTGAGAACTAGTTTTCTTTAGTGAAATATATCTTGGTTCGTTGCCCTTCATAAATGTCCGAAGGAAAATGAATAGTATTGTCCAAGCCAATTTACCCTTTGCCTGTTACGTGGTTCATTCATTCGGAGTCTGATTTTTCCTCCAATTTAATGAGGCCTTTCGCACATACGATGGAGTTACTGAGATTTTGGGCCATAAACCATCGAGTTATTCGGTCAACTTTGAATGCCTCTTAGATCTGACTGATACTGTGATCCTGTGCACTTGTTTCAAGATAGTTTGGTCATTGGGTGCTCGAAAGTAGAAGAAATTCCCGTGTATTTCATGGGAAAGGAACACAAGGTCCAAGAGTGATGCCGAGTGAACTCCAGAGGCAAAAAGTTAATTACTGAACGGTTGATTTGAAGCTATAGTGTACAATCAAATTTTGTGGTGTATAGGAATATGCTACATGCGGGTGTCAGACTCTGCTTTTTGAAAGGTGTCAAGCTGTTACTGTTCGTTGGGTTTGTTATTATCAGATCAATGGACCTTTGTTTTTTTCATCCAATTCAAGGATATCGTTTTGTTCAAACTTCAAAATGCACAGGCCCTAAAATTATGTACGCGTTCACAGTGTATGCATCCGGGCCGCAGGCTAAGTTGGAAGCTGAATCTGTGGAGGCCAGCTGAACATGGACTAGGCTGTAGACTCTAGACAAAGATGTTCTATCTCTTGCTGATGGCGTGGTTCTATTTTTGGCACAATATATATATATATATATATATATATATATATATATATATAAAAAAAAATTTCTGCGTCTAGACTTCCATTGTATGATTTTCGTTGGATCTGATGGCGTGGATTCCTCTTTTCCTGCACTGCATGCTATTCCATTCTGACTATTTCCATCCCGCTGTTGTTGGCCCAAAGTAAGATGTCCCCAGCAGCAGACGTTGGGAAGGGAGAGATACTTTAGCCGACGCCACCTAATATCATCCGACGGTCACTTATGTATCCTTCATTCAACCACGTGATGGGCCCTATCCCATTTTACCGTACGCCTAAAAGGCTGCTGTAAGGTGCACTTTTCTTGGTCACTGGTCATCGAACACAGAAGTTGGGAGACGTTTCTAAGTTCGACCCCTCCATTCATCATATCATATCTTATAAAACAGGCTGACTTGTTGCCCTGTTGTATTGATAGGCATCAATAATCCGATTGGACCCACGAGGGGGACAGGCACTTTTTGGCCATGTGGGGCTAGTCGATTCTGCGTTATCCAAGCATATAAATTTTGCACGTGCTCTCCACCGTGGATATGAAATTTCCCATTTGCTCCATCCGTTTTGTTTTTTCTTGAATTTGTAATTCTGCTCCAATGTCCGTAGATAACACCCCTACCAACCCCCCCCCCCCACCACCACAAAAATCCAGAGAATCCAAAGACCCAACGGGCAATCCCATCTCTTGCCAAGCCGCCAAAACCAGTCAACCCGGGCGTACATTTTACACATTAAAGTTTGTTTTATTCCCACCGAGATTAATTCCGGACTAAGTCCTCAGCCAAAAACAACTGAGCGGGGCCCGTCTTGGACTGATGTTTACTATTGTTTGCATGTTTTGCGCATGACTCAATAATTGAACTGATTGTGATGGTTCAAGGATGGTGGGAGATATTTTAATTATAAGTAAATAGCATCCACACAATATTTTGCGCACGGAAATAAGCGTTTATTGAACTGATCGTGATAGTTCAAATCTGTTTATTGAGTATGATGCCAGGTTACATACAAACAGACAAATGGGTAACATGGATGCTTCCACGTTTTACTAACCCATCACCGACGGAATGAGGAGGAGAATGTGATGCTTGCAAATCTATTTTACACACAAATCATATGCACACTGCAAGCAATCTGTAAAATAAATTGAGGCTTCACTGACAAAATCTATTACATGCCAGGTTTAAAGCATCTTAAAAAGGGAAAAAAAAAATCATCTTAACTGTACTCATTAATTATGATAACAACTCCAAAATTACTTTCCCACGGTTGTGTTTTAACTGTAAATGGTTTTCTATTTTTTCTCTACATGGCACACAAAGCCTAAAGGGAATGGAATAATTCCCAAAAAAATTTCATTTGTCTTCGAAACAATGAATAAAGAATCATCTAATGATCTCGCCAGCCAACCATGTGCTTGCAACCCGTAAAATGTCCCATGAAATGCAGCATCATCGTATTCAAAGCCAATGAAGTCGTTAATGGAAACTGATCAGGCTGGTGGCACCCAGGAATAGAAATCTTGCGGTAAACAAGAGAACCATGAACAGATGCATGTTTTGTGATGCAACATGCCTACCGAACCGTTTCAAGGACTCTTTACTAGACTGCAAGGCACCAGAGAAATTAAATTGAATTTGCCCTAGATCTACCAATGCCATTTGCCTTCTCATAAAGACACTGCCATTATTACCAAGCGGTGCTATGATGGACCACCAGAACTTGGGGCAATGCTCTCTCCTGGATCTTCTGATCTGATTTAGCTCTTGGCAAATGACATTCCTCACAGATTTTAGGTACGAATTCATGTCATGATCCCTTTGAATGGTTCCTTCAGAACCATATGCTGAGCGATCACTAAGAGTCTCAAGAGGGTGTGGGGAGTTTAAGAAAACAGTCTGTGCAGCCCGAAGATATTTCTCTGCATCACTAGAGTCGGATGATGTACCACTTAGATGATATAGGCCTGTGCCTAATGGGAGAAGAAGATGGTGAGGCGAGAACTTCTCATCTGGCTGTAGAATCAGCAACTCCCCCATAGGAGCGTATAATAGCTTCTGTAAACAAAAGCAAGCACGACACTGTAACTATACTTGGACAAACTTCCATGATGTTCATGCTTTCCATATGGAGTTGAAAATTACCTGGTTGGTGAGACAAGGATGACTGCGGAAATTCCCATTAACAGCCTTCAAAAGCTCTGCAATATGTTTAGGATAGGTGCAAGAGAAGGCTCGGGGCACAATATCTCTATGCATTGTAACTGCCTGAACATGACTTAGTGGCAAGCCAAGCTTACGAAGGAGATAGTCCCCTCCACACATGATGGAGGGTGCACCAAATGTTACCACAGGAAGTAACGAAGAAGCTGGAACTTCACCTCTTATCAGCAACATAAGATTTATAAGTAATGACAAACTTCCTCCAAGAGAATGTCCTGTAAAACGAAAGGTTGCATGCCCACTACAAGATTTTAGATGGGCATGGACTTCAGGCAACATCTGGTCATACATGCCTTTTGCAGCCTCGTAAATACCTCTGTGCACAGGCACATCTAGCCCCTGGACCAAGAAGAGAAATCAAAGTTAGCTGTATATAGCATAGCATTACATAATTATGAGATTCCTATACTGTAATGACCGTCTAGACTAATAGCTTTTGAGTTTTAAGCATTGATCAATGTAATAAAATGAAATCATTTTGGTTAAAATTTGGCAAGTAAATACTTCACCTCAAACTGAACAGGCTCAAAAAGTAGATTAGCTTGCCAAGATGCCATTGACTCAGATCCCTGTGCAACAGAAAACAAAACACCGTTTAAGGATGCACAAGGCACAGCATATGTCAAGATCAATAATCAGAAGTTCCCCATAAGTCCCTTCGTCACAGTATATAAGCTTTAAGCATGTAATCTCCATGTCATATTGGTTTCTAGGAAGCTAACCCACTCTTATGATGACTTACCATTGATAATATACACATCACAAGCCAAGACCCAGGTCTCAGTGTATTACAATAAGAAAAATAATTCACCCACTATGGTACAGTGCACATTACCTGAATCACAAAAAATCTTGTACCCTTGTGATCATCACATATGAACCATTCGCATGGAGATGAACGTGTGGAACTCAGATCATCTGCAACAGCCTGCTTCACTTCTTCCTTTGCAGCCACCACTGCAGTCACCGAGTCAGTTGTTGCCATTAAAGAGGCAACCTCATGTTCCATAATGTTATCATCTTCATTGCTTCCACTGACACATTCAGAGGAATCACTCACATCCTTGGCTTTTGAAGATTTGAATCGAAGGATGCTCTTTGTATGTGAGTGGAGATAAGAAGCAGCAGAGGCAGCTATCTGATAAACAGCAGAAGCGCTCATGGGATTACCACTATTCTTCGGTCCCTTGCCTTCTGCCTCCTCCTCCTTTATAATCTTTTCTTCTGGTTCTTTCTCTTCAGTTGAAGTGTGATTTTTATCAGCTTTGATTGCCAATTCCCTTCTCTTCACTGAGGAAGTTACAAAATGGAGACCCTGATCTTTTAAGAGATTCCCTGGCTAAATATACAAAAAGAAAATGATCATCAATCTTCCTAATAAAAAATCTTGATACAAGTCAACGAAGCCACAGCTTGTTTAGCATCAAGTAATTAGTTTTGGTTAATGCATCCTATGTTCCATCATAAACACATTTGCCAAGAGACTCGGTTGAACAAAGATTGCAACCATATCCATGGTCCAATTCATATTTTTATTTAAATTCTGGAAATCCGGAGCAAGTATTAGAACTCTTGACATGAAACGGAGGCAAAACAGAGAACTTGGAGATCTACCAAATAGGATCCAACAAATATAAAGAAACATCATTGGAAATTTTGGTCGTGTGTAGGGCGATTTAAGACCCATGATCAAATAAAAAACTTTCTAAATCCTACCTCAGTTGCACGAGAAAAATAAAAATAAAAATAAAAATTTTATATACATAAACAAGCTTTGTTCACTTTTTAGGCGAGCAACACGCAAAAACAACCCCACCAAACAAGTAAAGTACTGAAATCAATTGAACATGGGAAATTTTTGGCACCTTGATTTTGGGGATGCAATAAGCCAAGTTCCCAAGGTACGACATTTGTGCATACAGCTTGGCTTCAGTCAATGACACCCGCCGCAGCAATCTTGAAAACGATTCCCTATCCAATTCAATTCCTTTATCCTCGTCTTCTTCAACTTTACACGCATCACACTCTTTCCCTTCCTCCTCCTCCGGTTGATCGCTATCATTGGTCTCGGCACCTTTATCGCATCCTTCATCTGACGCTTCATCACCAACGCTGCTGCCTCTTTCCTCCTCCACCCTATTCCACAGTGAATTCACTTGCAAAATCTTCGTAACCCAGTTCTTATTTTGCCTCTCCGATGACCCCATTGCTCTGCCCTCCTCCCATCCAGCGCCATTACCATTTCTGTTCTCGACCGACACGTCGTCGTCTACGGCAATCCCATTGTGCCTGCTACTCCTGCCCCCTCCAGGCCACAACGTTTGCAAAGGGTACATAAAAGAGAACCTCGACGCCGTCTTCCGAGGAGGCGCAGCCACCGACGTTTTATCCTGCGCCACCGCCCTCAACTGCGACAAGCTCCCACGCGTCTCCGGGACACCAACCACCGGGATCCCCGGAGCCATTCCGTGAATCCCCGTTTTTACGCACAGACCATCCATTCCCAATGGAACACAACTCTCTCTGTTCCCAACAACAATAAAACAACGTCGATTCCCAACTGTTACTTTCTGTCAAAGTCTGCTTTATATATTAAACTTTAAAATTGATTCTATACATATATATATATGTGTGTGTCCCAAAATTATGGGAAAGAAAAGAAGAGAAGGGTTGTTGAGATGCCTACGAGACAAGAGGGTTGCGTAAAACTCGATGCCTAAGCAAAAAGGCGTTAGCTTGCACTCAAAATCTTTGAAGTTATAGGCTGTTTTCTTCTTCCCTTTTTTTTTTTTTTTTTTTTTTCTTTGCCTCTTCCTTCTTTCTTCTTACTCTGCAACGAACGAGGGAGATGAAGAACAAAGGCTTGGAGCTTTCGAATTCGACATGCGTTAGGAGCCGAGCAGGTCACCAACTCCCTCGAATTCCTTTTAAACGATGTTTTTTTTTTTTTTTTTGGCGTTTTTGTTTTATTCTTCCGAAATTTCAGAAAAAGTGTGCGTTTTCATTTCCATATTTGGATTTGGACTAGTTGCAAGTAGACTTACCCAATTTACACATACCTTTGACAATACTCATAATTTTTGTACAAAATCCAGCTTTCTGGACTTTAACAATTATTTCATGTGTACTTTGTTAAAAAAAAAAATCTAATATGACAACAAATAAAATGTGTTTCACTACCTTATTTTATAGTTAAGTTCGATCATATTTTTCCAAGGAACAATTTATGTTTTAAGATCTATCACGCCATTAGCAAAATTAATATTGGAAAAAAAAAAGAGAGAGAGAGAGAGTAGAAATTAGATTTTGCATATGTTGCTAAAACATATTTAACTACAAAAAAAATTTCAATATTGTGTATTCTAATACTTAGTCTTACAAAATTTTATATAAAAAAAAATTCAAAATGAGTCACACTGAAAATAATTGATTAGTTCAAGCATCAAAATTTTATAATTATAAATCGTGAGATTTTATTTTTTTTATTAAAAAAATGTGCAAATTCAGGAGTTATTACATTTTGACAATATTGACTCCGATTATTTGTGAGTGAAAGGTTCTTGATTGTAATCATCAGGCAATGCTCCGACTCAAAAATTTTGGGTTTTAAGTTTTAGTATAATATTATTTTTAAATAAAAATAAAATAACAAGACGTTGCCGGACATATAATGATTATATTTATAATTTTTAATCATAAAAGAGTAGCAAGCAAACTTTTAAAATAAATTATATATTTTTTATTTGCAAAATCGTACTTAAATCACAGAATTTTATCTTTTTATAAAAGAAATTAATGTAAAGAATAATGTTAAATATTATAAAAAAATTTAACCAATTATATAAATATTATTTCTGTTAAGATGAATAATTTTTTTATTAATAAAATTAACTGATTAAACATAAAAAAATTATTTATCTTCATATAAATAATATTTTACAATAAATAAAAAAAATTTCCCTAAAGTTTATCATTAGCACACGGGGTTGCCACGTTCCTTCAACGGAGGCATGCGCAAGGATTAGCTGCCACGTCAAAGAGGATGCCGATGAAAGATGAACTGCTAGGACAAATCGACTGACGTGTCCGTGAAGACACCAAGTCATATGAAAAGTCTCCAAATATGTGGCCGTACACGACAGGACTTTTAATATAATTCACTTTTAAAATAATAAATAAATGAAAATTTTCTCAAACACTCAAAATAAATCAAGTAAAGTAAATAAAATATGATATGTTTTATTTATAAATAATACACACAAACAAAGATTTTCTAGAGCACCTGCCCCTCTCGGTCAAACTTACCTCCCTTCCCAACAATTTGCCGTTCGCGGCTCCTGAATTGGCTAAAGTTCATTACAGGCAGAACATAGGCTGTAGGCCTTTTTTCTAACCCAACGGCGTCGTAGACCCGCCGTTGGGACGCCAGCGCGCTCACCAATGAAAGTGGGTCATGCATCTAAGTCTAATCGGTTGTCGTGTTCAAACATAAACAAAGCCCGCCCTCCAACACTTCCATCGGACCGGACCCATTGGCGTTAACGGTAAAAATTTACGGATTCTTCGTGGGACACAACAGACGACAATGTTTGCATGGATATATTTGATTACACAAAATCAGAAAAGCGAATCAAACAGTGAACTACACCAAATAAAAGAAGCCTGAAAGGTAAATTTCGTATGGTACTCAACATTTCATTAACAAAAATTAGACGGGCTATGTCCTGGCAAAAGACGGTTCACTAGCTTGTTTGTTACCCTTAACAATAGATAAAAAACCTTCGCTATTGAAAAATACGACAAGGCTTTCATGATAAGAAAGAACAAAAACGTCCTAGGCTCCCGGATTTTTATAAAATACCATGTTACAAAAGGAGCATCTTTTGACCCAAAAAGAAGGATTTTTTTTAACACAATGTCCTAGCCTAGAACTTCCTTGATCTTTGTCTTTTGATCCTCTGTCAACGAGGTGGGGAAAAGAACCTCAAATGTGACGTAAAGGTCCCCTTTCTTTGTGCTAAAATGCACGGGCATTCCCTCCCCTTTGAACTTTCTCACTTCCTTTGGCTTCGTGATCCCCTGAGCCATTGTTCATGCATGCCATTGGCTTCATTTGTTTATCTAGACATTAAATTTAGATAGTTTGAGAATGCTTACCTTTTTACCAATATCTACCAAATGCTCGTCAAGATGCTTAATGGTCTTTTCAAAACCAACAAGTGCTTGAACCTGATCGAAATTTTATGTTAACAAAACAAACTTTGTCAACAATACGGTTCTCACAAGCTTCTTCCCCAACCCCCCCTCCCAAAAAAAAAAAATTAAAGACAATGAATAAATTAAGATAAAAAACTTACCAGTGTTATGGTGACAGTTGTATGCAAGTCATTGCCCTCCCTTCTAAAGCGGTCATGGGGAGCCGTGTGAATGAGGAACTGCACAAATTGCAATAGTTAATCTTTCTCAAATCACTTGTAACCGAAAAATATAAATATTTCTCAATTATGCAACAGCCACTAACATTATTATTTGAAATGGCAAAAGTAAGACAGCAATGCTACAACCCAGTAACAAAGATAGCAGACTACCTTCAAATCTCCAGCTTCTCCATCTATTTTAGGTTCACCATCTTCATAAAAAACAACCTCCTGTAACATGCATCAACATACAAGTCCAAAAAATCAATAGTATTCTCAATAAAATTAGCCCCAATCCACAGAGACATTGTACCGTCACAAGATCAAATGTAAAGGGCAAAAATCACAGCACTGCCAACAGATATAAGTACAACAGAAGTTCTATAAGTAATTGGACCCAAAACTCAAAAAAACAAATCCATTGGGACAACATCCTCGGATGATGCAGCCTGATGGATTCCACTAATCCTCTTTCCCTCCTTAGACCAGCAATAGAAGAAGTATCCCACAATCACAGGTGAATGGTATTTGCTTCGGGGGAAGGCTTCCAAGGAACCGTGACAAGTCTTCAGGGTTCAAAAAGTAAAATCATGCTGGAGGATGGAAATGGCACATGGGCTATAGCACACAATTCTATGTGGTTGAAACCTGATCATTCTCTGGATAGGCAAGGCCATATGATAACACCAGCAGCCAAACAACAATGCAGACAACTTAGAAAAGAGATCTTAAAATGAATTGCATGAGACGTTCAATTGCAAAACATTCACATTGACCACTAAAGACCTTAATAGGCAAAGGGGCTGTATACCAATTTCAACTAATACATCCATTTTAGAAGTTTCAGATTGAAGAAACCTTGACCAGGATATGTCAAAAGGACTTCCATAGCAGATAGGAAAGAATTTGTCTATGACATTAAACAGGAATCTGAACTCAGAAAAAGTTCTATTTCCCATCAAAAGGTGTTTTCTTAATGTAGCTTTCAACTACTACTTCCCTTTTAGAAATTTCAAAATGAAAAACCTTGACCAGGACATGGCAAAGAACTTCCATAGCAGATAGGCAAGAACTTGTCTACATCTAACATAACTATTAGAAAGCTTACTTGTCCATCTTGCATGCCTTTCTCAATATCAACTGTGATAAAATATCCTTCCCGTTCAAATTTGATGTTTTGGCATTGCTCGCAAACCTGAATAAATACAAAGGGAATGTAATAAAGCTAAAAAGGAGCCTTAAATGAGCAGTATCAGGTAAAATGATGGCAATTGGATGAAACAATCAAGCAAAACGCACCACCCAATTCCTAATTGCAGCAAATAAAGGCAAACTAATCTTTCAAGGAGGAAATAGGGTTGATCTTGCCAGTGATTAGGGACCAAGGGAATAGGATTCATCAGATTTACTGCTGAGTTCCGATTAAACTATAAGATACCTGCTGTGTCATCTGTTGGAACATCCCTGGACCAATTTGCTTGTGATAGACTTCATTTCTGCAGTTACAGCGCCTTTTGCCTGGGGCTGGCTTTATGACATTTTTCTCCCTCCAAACCTAAGAATATGCAAAAGAGCATTCTTTTCATGAAAAATAACAAATGCAGATTGTAATCACTTCTTATTTTCCCTATATAAAAGATAATGACTATTAGATGTGTACCTTAGCCACCTGCCAGCATGCTCGTGAGGTAGTGACCAAAGTGCATAACTATGCCTTAAAGCTTTCAATTCTTTCATCTAAACATATCCTAAAGCCGTATAGGGACTATAAGTGTAATGCCCTTTGAATCAAGAGGGGGTATGGATTCATCTAAAAAATCAGCACTTGGATTGACTATATACCTCAATGAAGAGAAATTCCAATCTAAATGAGTTATCTGGAAATGGGAACTGTTATGACAGATTCTCTAGACCTCTCATCACTTCTTAAGGGGTGGGAGAGGACAGACAGAGCAATGGGGGTAATTTCAAATAGAGGGTCCTTACAAGATAGGCAATACATTAATATATAGATTGGGAAGAAAAGCATATGTCATAAAATTTAGTGGCATTTATGGAGGTGCACCGAATCACACATTTGACTCAAATGCAGGGAAAAGATGGTTAAACAAAATACCCCAATAAAGGATACCACGGGCATTATCAACATGGGGCACAGTGGTTTCTAAAGTTTTTTTTTTATAGTTATTGATTTTAGTTCTTAAATTTCCACAGTGATAATGACCAAATAAAACAACTCACCTTCAATGAACCACCCATGTACAAGTCTTCAAGGGTAGCATCCAATTCAACAATTACATCATCACCTTTTGCAACTGTCTCTTCCTCTTCCACGGGGCCTCCACCAAAGAATCTAGAAAGACCATTTTATCAGCAAGAAGAGAAGCTAGAACCAACAGTTGTAGAAACTTCAAATTCAATTTTGCCCAAGCTTTTTAAGAAAACCACATCATTACAGCATTCATGCCCAGATGAACATGAATAGATAATGATAAAGATATTTCGTACACGCATGACTGTTTCAATCCAACAACAGTGAGCTGAAAGAGTGGTCTATAGCTTCATAATAGTCTCTCGACTTACAAGGAGAAACATTTCAACGATAATGCAGTGCACCTTGGTGCACTAATGATGACAACCCCCGCGTGTCAAATGACAAAATGACTAGCTCAAACAGAAACAGGTAGTGTACGGTAAAACATTTACCATTTTGAGGATAATCTACAGTGATACAACATAACATAAGAAGGAACGCACTGGATTAAGGAAGTAATTAGGTGTGCGGGATCAGGGAAGGTATGACAATGCACCATAAGTGCTCGATGAATTCACAAAACAGACTAGAATATGGAAAACAATCCCCAAGTGAACTTACTGGCTAAAAATGTCCTGAATGTTCATCCCCATTCCGCCACCTCCGCCTCCACTGGCCATATGCTGTTTAAGTCCCTCTTCTCCATATCTATCGTATATATTCCTCTTCTCACCATCGGATAACACCTCGTAAGCTAAACAACTCAAAAACAAATCAGCAACGCAATTAACTGAATTTGAAGAACAAAAAAAAAAAAAAAAAAAAAAACCATCGCACCCCGGCCAGAATGAAATTGAGAAAAAAAAGAAAAGAAAAAGACAGATATGATATACCATTGTTAATCTCGGCAAAACGCTTATTGGCCTCCTCATTTCCCGGATTCTTGTCAGGATGGTACTTCAATGCTAACTTTCTATAAGCTCTTTTGATCTGTTCGTCTGATGCACCCTTCGGAACTTGCAATACATCGTAATAGCTCTTCCTGAAATCAGTTTTCCATCAATTTCTCACGCATATCACCCAAAAGAGACACACACAGAGAGAGAGAGAGAGAGAGAGAGAGAGAAGGGGGCATACGCTGCAATAGAGACGAAAGCGTAGGAGAGAAAGCACAGAAGGAACAAGAGCTTTCTTCCTTGATGCGCCATCAAGGAGAGAATAAGATCTCTCCTGTCAAAAAAAGAAAAAAAAAGTTTCAGATTTAAATCAGAAGAAGGTAAATGTTTCTGAGTTGCTTTAAAATGACAAATTCACCAGCCTTCTTCTTCTTCTTCTTCTTCTTCTTCTTTTTCCTTTTTTCCTTTTTTCCTTTCTTTTTCCTTTCTTTTCTTGCTTCTTTCCCTTGTGCAATAAGATCCAAGCAAATTAGAGTGCCTCGGGCCGGCGTTAAAACGCAGGAAACGACGACTTCACCAGCGACTAGCTTTTGCAACGTCGACTTCGCAGTAACTAACCAATCAATGTTAGCCGAGGGCTGTTCTGGCCAATGAATGTGAGCCACGTAAGAAATCGCTTTTTGCGTGATTGCTCGCTCTGCAACTGAATGCAGTTTCTTTCCGATGAATTGGGCTTTCCAATGAACCCAATGGACCCTGGCAATAAGTATATATATATAGATATTTTTTTTATTGGACTCTTGATCGGCTCATAACCCTTTGATCCATGATTTCATACGGCCCCCACGGCATTGTTTTGTGAGTGTGATCCAAAAACAAGAGGCTTAGCTCCATTACGATCTACTTTTCGGCTCAAGACCCCAAAAAAATGCACTTAGGAATTGGGAAGTTGGAAGTTGGAACCACATCTCTTGCGAGATATAAGAAAAATTAATTTTACTTTTTTTATAAACAAAATATACCAAATTTTTATATTTCCATTTAAATGTCATAATTTTAAAATTTTCAAATCTATTTTTTTATTAAAAAAGGTCAAAATGGCTAAAAATTATATTTTGACTAAACAAAATTATTAATAATTTCATAACTCTTTTTTAAGAGGATCAATTTTAAATGAATGTAAAATTTAATTATAAAAAAAAATAAATTTCATAAATTAATTGTATGCATATCCCCCATACCTTGCAACTAGCTTATTTTATGTTCGATTTTGACTCCATTTCACAAATCACGACGTTTTTTTTTTTTTTAACTTCACTTTGGTTTTTTTTTCCTTCTTTTTTTCGTTTTTTCTCGACTTAGAAAACAAGAGCCTGTACACGTCCCTGGCCCCTTGGGGCAACCATCGACGGGCATAGATTCAATATCGTATCTATCAACTCTTTTTTGGTGACGACCATGGCTGTCAGCATTCTCGTTCCTGTGATATGATTAAACATATTGAAAAAAAAAAAATTGATGTTTTCTGCCTTCAAAAAAGTAGGGCATCCATCGATACGACGTAGTTCTGCGAAACGTGGAGTGCCCCTTCCTCTACAAATATATCACGAGTTTGTCAGACGGGCAGCACCCAGAGTTATAAAACAACTTTTACCCGCAGTCATTTTTGTGGGTCACAAGGCATCGAAGCAACTACACCGACATGAAATTGATAGGCATAGCTGCACATAATTAATAAAACAATACACTTTGTGGGTCACAAGGTATATGTCAAACTGCTTCTCCATTCGCACATGGAGCCATAAGACAAAGCACGCAAAACAGGAAATAATAATATATAAACATAACAACCGTCTACGGAGATGTTCAAAACAATGTTTTAAAAATTGGACCAATTATCAAATTATATATATATATATATATATCAGTGATTTAACAGGAAATTAGTCAAAATATCTATTTTATTAGTTATTGTAAATAATTGAATATTTCAATCAAATATATGCGACAAATGTTATTTCTTAAGGATGTTATACTTATTCATTCACTTTTTTTAGTACAATACATGTATGATTTTATAATATATAAATATAATTTATTAATTTTTTAAATTAAATCATACTTAATTTTTTATTTTCACTCATTTGACTCAGCTTAAAAAATCTCTTCTGTATAAACTAGGTTCACAGCCGAGTTCATTTACGATTTTTTTTTTTTTTGAGTTAGCGTTATGTACGAATGTTTAAATTATGAATTGTATTGTCGAATATCTTTTATTCTTGTCGAACTTATGTCAAATTGAAAACCATAAATGCAACGGACAGAAAATTTGGTATACACTCTTTATGAAAAGCACACGGACATGTTGTTCACAATAAAATCTAAAGAATTTCATTATAACTGGGTGCGATCTCAAAGAATTACGTAGAACTGTTAAAATAAAATAGATTTTACGAGAAGATGTTTCTTATTTCTTCCCTAACCCAACATTTGCCTCATATTCTTAAATCTAGCAATGGCCTTTCGCCACAAAATTTAGAAGCAAAAAAAAAAAAAAAAAAAAAAAAGAACAAGAATAAGAAGAAAGATTTGAAGTTTTACAAAAGACAGTTAATTATTTTCCCGAAACATTTGCAACCGATGATAAAATACCCGTGTTTCGTGGCTTATTTTTAATAATGGGTGTTAAACTCTACCTTAATTTAAGTATTAGTGGGAAAACGAATTACTTGAGACCGACTTTGTCCATAAATTGAGGGGGGGTGTGGTGAAAAACATTAAATGAGGCGAGCTCTTACTCTTACAATTTCAGCTAAGAAAGGAAAAGCAACAGAACATGTTAAAGGCAACGGAAATCTCCTTTAAAAGAGAACGGAGTGTAAAAAAAAAAAAAAAAAAAAAAAAAAAAGTCTAGAGACCGCCTAATGATCCGCTCTACGCTGGCAATTAATACTCTGTTGCATAAAGTGTACCGACTAAAATAAAGTTGCATGGGGGCCAGGGAGGCGGTCAAGAAGCTGGGGCACCAACGTGGGAGACGGATGCCCCGTCACGAGGCTCTTGGACGGTTAGGATGCCACGACTGCGTTGTTTGCACGTTGGACTCGTGGCTTAACCTATTACCATAGGCATCTTCCCATCGCCGTGCTCAGCCATGCCGTGTCTTTCAGTCTCTCTCACTATAATAAAGTAACGCAAATTTAGCATTTCCTATTTCCAGGCACTAGAAACAAAAAAAAAAAGAAAAAATAAAAAATTCAAAAATCAATTTTACTCCGCTCCAACTCTATTGGGTCACATTACATTGGTCTGAATCCACAGCAGTCTCTCTGTCAATTCTCTCTGTCGCTCCGTTTGGACAAAAGGAAATGGGGAGGGCACCTTGTTGTGAAAAAGTGGGCTTGAAGAAGGGTAGATGGACTCGAGAAGAAGACGAGACCTTGAGAAAGTATATTGAAGCTAATGGAGAAGGATCGTGGAGGTCATTGCCGAAGAAAGCAGGTGAAAATTAAAATGCGTCTTTGTTTCCTTCACAAAATTTCTTCACCTGGGTCTATGTTATTTCTTTGTTACGTATTGTCGCTAAGCTCGAGCATTGTTTTTGGTCAATTAATTGTTTGTTCCTGTTCCTTCTTTTCTTATTTATTATTATTATTTGGAATGTTTTTGTCATGTTGAAGGATTACTGAGGTGTGGAAAGAGTTGTAGGCTGAGATGGATCAACTATCTGAGAACTGACTTGAAGAGAGGAAATATAACAGCCGAGGAGGAAGAAATCATCGTTGATTTGCGTGCGTCTTTGGGTAACAGGTTAGTGCAGCTAGGGCTAGCGCATTTCCTTTCAGTGACGCGCGCGCGCGGGCGCACCCACCCACCCACACACACACACACACATAGGCGCGCATGCGCAAGCACACGGAGTCTCAAGATCACTGTTTCTGTCAAATATTATGATACGACGTAGGCTAAGTACGTTTGAGTGGTGAGGTTTGGGATGTGAGTAGGGAATATGGTTCAATACTTCATAGCTCCTCTTTCTTCCTCTTTCTCTTTTTTACATCTTCCCTTCAAGTTTATGTACGAAGAAGTTATGTGAACTTGTTATAAGTGGTAAATGGAAGACAGGTACAACTGTTCCTTTTCTTGATAGAGAATGGATGTGATCTGAATGTTGTTGTCGAATGGCAAACTTCAAGAATATTCGTGGTATAATATTTGATTAAAAAACAAAAAAAAGCAATGCGGCGCGTGGCCTTCTAAAACTTAGTATACCAAAAGAAAACACTTTTTGGTGGTTAAAAGTTGAAAAAAAAAAAACTAATTTAATACTGTTCTTTAATTATATTTATTTATATTATATTTAAAATATTCTTAATATATTAACTTTATTAACTAATTTAATATATACTAAATATTTTTTAAAATATACTTACTTAAGAGTCATTCACGTACTACTTAATAAATGTATATATTTTTAGGTTTTTAAAAAATATAATATTTAATTTTTTAGTTTTAAATTTTTTAAAAAATTAAAATTTCTACTATATTAATAAATTTATTAATATGGTAATTATATTTATTTATGACAAATAAGTAATTATTATATAACTGTATTAAATAAAAAATATTTAATACATAATAAATTTAATTAAAAATTATATGTTATATAAAATTTTTAAAAAGTAAATATAATTGAAAAACAGAAAACTCGCTGCCGACGGGCAGTGGCTCATCTAGATGCTTCTCTCTTTGGGGTCTTTAAGGCCGTCCCGATTATTCTCGCCCATCAGCATTTGTCTCTGGCGAATGTGAAACGGGCAATAGTCATTTATCTGTAATATATGTGCGATTCCGCTTGGGGGGAGGTGGACTGTCCACCATATTTGGGTACGGCCCAATCAACAATATCGCTATTTTTTTAGTATTTATGCTGAAAGGCTTTTAATTTTTAATAGTTTGTGGTCACTCTAATATTATTCAGGTTTTAAGTTCAGTAATTTGCTCTACTTTCGAGGCTGTATACGTTGGCAATTCCCTTCTTTTTTTTTTCACTTACTTTCAAGTATAAATTGTTTTTCCGTTTCTCTACTCTGCTTGAGCTTTCCATTGTATAGTAAAGTAAAATTTAAATTCATTGCTTTCTGTCGGTACAGATGGTCTTTGATAGCCAGCCATTTACCTGGAAGAACTGACAACGAGATAAAGAACTACTGGAATTCACATTTAAGTAGAAAAGTGGTCCGCAGCTTTCGGAGGCCTGTCAATGAGCGCCTACCATTTATCGTGGACATAGCTAAGGTAGGCTCGGCAGCCAAGCGCAAAGGAGGCAGAACAAGTAGATCAGTCAAAAACAAAAGCTTCAGTCGCAAAGACCCTGGGATGTCGAAAAAGAGACCAAGTAGCTTCTCGGACAAGGAAAAAATACCAACCCCGCAGACACCGGCCTTAGAACGAGAGACCCTGCCAAGTGCAATAGATGATTATTTGGTTTTGGACCCATGTGCACAAGATAAGGAACAAATGGACCATGTCTTTTCATGTCCCTGTCAGAAAAGTGGGGAAGGGGAGCTACGTGGAAGTGAGGAGAAACGGACATTAAGTTTGTGCCCGGAAGAGGAAAGAACAAATGTGGATCCAATCCCGTTCCCCACCGGTGATGGGGAAGAAAGTGAAATCTTGGGACCATACAACACTGGCATCGACGGTGAGACTTCGCGCTTTAATGACATTATGTACAGCGAATTGCAGGATCCACATGGGGTCTTGACTTTTACTGAGGAGTTGAAACTAGACGGGGACATGGCATTGAGTTTGAGTCCCGGCAATACCGTGCCAACAGAGGTTCTAGAAAGTTTTGGCAATTTAGACTCAGCTGGAGAGAGCAACATTGACTTTCAGTCCTCTTCTTCAATAAACTCATGTTTCGATGGTGGTGAGGCTAATTGGTCGTGGGAGGATATCGTGCCTACAGGACAACTGTGGGATGAGATTGAAGACCATACGCTATGTTGGCCGTGGGAGGGCGACAGTGAAGGAGAAAGTCAAAGAGTAGAAGGGATGAATCTTGATGAGAAGCAAGATACCATAGTTGCTTGGCTTCTTTCTTGATGTATCTCCACGTTCCCTCTTTCTCGTTTGTTTTTGGTTCCTTTTCTAGTTGGCAGTGGCCAGTAGAGAGTAACATTAGACAAAGGTGGATTTTGTTGCAATAAACTCCCGTTGTTCTTTTGTAGAGACTATGCCATCGATGCTTCCCTCTTTGTCTTATTATTATTATTATTATTTGGACTCATTCCAAATGAAATGTTTGTGAGCGCTTGAGAAACCCTTGCTTTGTTAAGAAATTACACAAGAACTTAAATTGTTTGGTCCGATCTATTAATGGACACATATCATACTCTGACGCGTCCCTCCACTTAAGCCTGTTGAACTGAAGAAAATACATAATTGGAACATGCTGAGATCCATAATTCATATAGTAACGAGAATGGTATGATTTCAATTTATTACTTTCCCTTGATGTGGTACAAGGATCTCTATAATTAAGTTTTTAGAATCTTAAGTTTCACATCTTGATTTTCAATTTAATTTGTAGTACGGAAAATTTACACTACTATGAGTTGACAGCTCATGTACCATTTATAGGCAATTCACACGTTACGGAAAAAAGAAGAAAAAAAAAAAAGAAGAGTTCACATGGCAACAAGGGAGAATTAACGCGACAATGAGTTGAAGGCAGACAATAGGGGTTGTCAGTAGTTTCTTAAAACATCAACATCCCCCTAACGGGATTATGTTATTCTACTCCTCTTGTACGTACAGTTACTGGGAATGAATCGACAGTAGCATCATCGATTTGTTATAACTTTCTTTTATGGTTCTTTACTTACTATCACAGATTAATGAACCGAAATTGTAGATTCCATTAGATTTTGTACTAAAATTACACTTCTTGAAACCTAGATAGTTATTTTGGATTCCTCCACTTTCTTTTGATTGTTCGTTGCAAATTTCGTTAGTACTATACAAACTATTCAGTAGTATGCAACCCGAATCAGATGGTCTTAAATTTGTAGGGCGTTTGATTTAATTTTTAATTTTTGTTGTTTTCCAGTTTTGTTTTTGTGGTGTGCATGATTGTTACTGTCTAATTGACAAGCATATTTCTGGGGGGTAATCTTTACCTTTTAGTATTCCAAAATAATTTATATGAACTAAACTAAATTACTCATCACAATGTGATGTTACCACTACACCGCTTGACTTATGGGTTAGGCTTGTGTCAAAAGTTGACAAAACGGGACAAATGGAACTATTTGTTGGAGGAGGAGATAGGCCTCGGTAGGTTCAATCGTGAGTAGATTGGATGGAGTGTTGGTTATATTTATTTATTTATTTATTATTTTTAATATAATAAATTTGTTATTTTAAAACATTTTTTTATTTTTATTAAATTTTACTTAAAAATTTTATTTTCTCTTTTTCAAGTATCTCAAATTAAAAATCTTCCAACACATTACCCTTTCGACAGGATTTAACCCCATGGCCATTTAAGCCACCGATGATTCCTTTGAATGGCTGTTACCCAAGGCTTGATTAAATTGAACGAATCTACCTAGCACGACAATGAATTTTTCATGCTTTTAATTCGATTTGGAAATAAAATAAAATAAAATAAAAGGAAAAGAAACCCAGTATGCAAAATGGACGGTTCGTAATATTTCCAACGCCCACGTGACGTGGGAATACGAAGTGGGTACGATAGCCGGGGAGGGAGGGCCATTACTCCTTGGTATTTACCCGTCTAGGTCACTCGATGCTAGAAGAGCAACCAATGGCTGGCCCAGTAAGTTGTCTGGCCAACGTTATTTATTGCGTTCCTTTATTGATTGGGCTCCATTTGCAAGGACGCTTTCTGTTTGTCGTCAGGTTGCGGTCACCAGCCTAGAATTTTATGAGATTTTTATTTTGTTTTTAATGAGTATAATTCATTCTTGATTTTATAATATATAATAGATAATATTTATTTAAAATAAAAAAAATTTATAATATAAAATCATGAATAAATTATACGCATAAAAAATATAAAAAAACAAAATAACAAGCACTTAGAATATTAATACGTCCAAACAAGGAAAATGGCGATTGACAAATTGCACTTTGGTCACCAACAGTGAAGCACATGTACGCAACTAAATAGGCTTTTAGATTTCTGATCAGAAAGGCCCGAGCATGGGAAAACATGGGAAAAGTCGTATCTTCTTCTTCTTCTTCTTCTTTTTAATAATAATAATAAATGTTAAAAAAATAATATCATTAAAATGTGTTGTGTGTCAAATCACCCGTTTGCATTTGTTAAATAAAAAAGAACCGTACGCCGCACCCTGTTCATCAATTGATTATATAGTATGAAGGTAAATATTATTAGAGTTTCATTTCACGAATCTCTGACAATTCCAAATGCGAGCCTCGTAAAACTTATTGATTGTATAAATTCCACGACCCGCGACCCCCTCCTGGAATTTAGAAAGCATAAATCGTATAAGTTACAAAGTGTCGTTCGCACATTTAATTAATTGCAATTTTACGCCAGCTACCGGTATGGGACAGCATTCAATGTACGGGGGGCGGTCAGAGGAAAGATCTTTGCTCCGGTGCTCGTGTTACGCGAGCAAAATCGATTTCACGTTCACTTCATCGAAGCCTGCCCATTGGAGCCCAGTCCAACGTTCATTTGCGAGTGATTCCGGCGACCCAAGGTTCAGTGCTGGGTCGCAATGGCCCATGGCCCAAATTTTGGTAATTTCGTTTCCCGAGCACATTCCGCGCGACTCTGAGAGGGGAGGGCAACGGAAGATGACGATGTCCAGGCTCCAAGCGTCCGTGCTTTCGTTATTCAGCGGTAAGAAAAACTAAGAACAACCCCTGATGAGACCTAACCCTAACAGCTGCCTCTATTTCTCGTTTTTCTTTTCCTTTATTTTTTAAAGAATTTAGAAAGCGATATTATTGAGTTATTCGAATTTTTGCAGGCGGATCGGGTGTTTTCTCGGACAAGACGAAGCTCATTTTGTTTAACAGGTTTGTCTTAAAATCTCACTTTAAGATTTTCAATTTTGTTCCCGCACTTCACCATGTTTGGTATATTAGCATGGTTTAAGATAGCAAGTGCGCGCAGCTCCGTGGTTTTCGTCTCGTAAATTGATTCGTTTTGGCCTACTTATGATGCTTTGCGCGCGTTTTCAACCGACTGGATTGCAAAATGCTTGATCGACTTGTCCTGAATTTTTATATGTTATTCCGCATCCAATTTTTTTTTTCTCTAATTTTGGACTGAAATCCAAGTTTTTGAGCTATGTGATGGTGATTATATTTATTGATTTAATGGATTTCATCACGTTACAATTTTTTTTTTCTTTTTTTTTTGGTGTAACCAAACAAAATAACAGAGGAAGCAATGTAATGCTGACAACTTTACGTGGCTGATCTTGTCTTTACAAACATCTTCCTGAAAGTCCAAGCTCATTAGATTTTGAAGATGGTTGGAGTCCTAAGTTGAGGAAAGTCAGCATTCATCATTGTTAAAGTGCTTTTGGATACTATTGGAGATTGGTTCCTTCTATTTGAAAGTAAAGCCAATTTTAAAATAAGAAATGGAAGAGCTTTTAATGTTTTAGGTTCCTTTTAATCCAACCTTAGAACTTAATTGTCATAATTGTCCTAATGCAGCAAATTTGCCAAGTTGGTAAACTGGGTTTTGTGATGTTGAATCATAATCTGGCAACTTGTTGTGTTGTTATTAATCTCCATGCACCATGGAAAAGGAGAAGTGACTGTCAATCACCTAACTAGCAAGGAAGGACTGGGGAGATATATTGATTTAAAATTTATATGAGCAACATCGTGCCTGGTGGCAGAGTTTCCCGTCCAAAATGTCTGGCATGCCATGAACAAGTGATGGTCAGAGTCCTTAAAAAATAAAGTTTTACAAGTTCACTGTTTTATATCCATTAAGTTTGTTGCAGGTGTTTTTATCTGCCAAAACCTTGCCATATATTGAGAGCGAAGCTTTATGGCACCCATTTTTTTATGCTATAGTTTTATATAGCACCCGAGCTTGTTGTTGGATTTGAAGTTCAGCTTAATCCATGCTTAAAGCAGGCCATTCTTGTCATAAATAATAGTTTTGGATGTTAGATTTTTTTCTGCAAGGCCATTCAACAGTGTCCCATCAATAGGAGTTGAGACCTTGAAACAGTCTTCACATAATTGCACCGATGAAGAAGATGACTTCTCAGAATTGGACTTACCAACGGGACAAGAACTGGGAACAAATCTGAAATTGATGACCGAAAAACCTGACAAGGTATGCATACAAGGTTTCATCTCTCACTTTCCCAATTGCAAACTTGACATATAGATAACTCCATTCAGATATTGCGATTATTACTGGACCATTTGATGTCAAGTTTGCCCTACTTGATATGTAACTTGTAATTTGACAAGAATGCTGCTAGTACCAGAAAAGCTTCACCTGCAGCAAGGAGGAGCTTGAGCAATATATTCTTGAATGTGGTTCCAGCTGTCAGTCCTGAGAAAGATGTCAGTGTATTTCAATCTGGTCCTGATGGCAGAAAAGCTTTCAAGTTTAAAAGTTCAACCTCAGTTACTATCAAGAATATTCCTTCTATTATCCAACTTCCCCATTTGATAGAGGCGGTTTCGATTTTTGGGAAGATCTTAAATGCTTCTGTGAAGACAGTACCAAATGGACTTGATTGTTGTGACATTGAATTTGAGGTAGATTTTGAACTCCAAGATGACTTTTGTGTGCTTATCCTTGCTGTGTTTTATATGTATTCTTTAATGTATGAGTGGCTGACAAGGAATTATGTTGATATCCAAGAGTGAAGAATCAAAAGGCAAAGCATTATCTGTTGGTCGGGTTACAGTGAATAACTTCAATCTTTCAGTTTATCCTTTCCATGCCCGAAGTTTAGTTACCATAACGATTTGCAACATTAGCTCAAAAACTAGTGATTCTGTTATACACTCAATGTGCACATCACTTGGTCCACTGGAGGGGCTTGTTAGGAAAACAGATGATAAAGCAGATGCCTTGTTTAGTGTGGACAAGGAATCAGATGCAGATAGCATTCTTACAAGGTAAGAAAGTCTCACCTTCATAAATATGTAAAGCTTTGCTGATTTTTTTATGTTTTTCCTTTTCTTTTGGAAAAGAAAAAGGAGGGTCAATACTGTCTTACTATTTTCTCTTCTGTGAGTGATTGCATCTGGCTGAAGTTAAAGTTACTAATTGATTCCTTCTCTACGCTGTTCTCAAATAATTTATCATTTTTCATTTTTGAAATTCTCTGGTTGCTAAACATAAAATCTTTCCCATATATTGGTATTATGGTACCATTTGGAGATTAATGTTTAGAAACACGAATTTTAAAATCAGTAAGCTTGGATTACATGAAGGTATTGTATTAATCTTGACCCAAAAAGTTCTATTCAAACTTACTCAAGTTCCTTGTCAGCGAAGCTTGTTGCATTGAAGCAAGAGCTCCTTTGCACGCTAAGGGATTGGACAGTAACTAGAATCATATTTTATTTTTGTGGTTGGGATACAATACTTTTGATAAAGAATGAAAGGATACTGCCCTATAACAGCAAACCTCGGACCAGACAAAAAAATTGGGCAAAAATAGATTTCTACTCTAGGCAGCACTTTATTTCTTATTTAACCATCCCAGGGAGAGCTGGGCTCCCAAATCTACGGAGAGCCATTTTTGAAATTTAATGCATTACTTAATCTTGAAATATGTGCTTAGGAGAGAGGCACATGAGCAATATTTTACCATAAATTTCTCGAGTCTTGGGCAGTTTTCCAATAAGGAAAGATGTAGATTCTTTCAATTAATTAGTCTTGTAAGACTTGATTGACTGCTGGCTGATGGCTGGGTTGGGCCAAGCTTTCAGAAGATCCGTCAGCTGGACATTATAGCATTGGTTAGTAGTTGAATGCAGCTGTTGTTAAGGATATGATTTTAATTGAACACATAGCTGCAGAAATTGGAAGTATAAGAAGGGATTGATAGTGGGCTCAGACCATGTATAATCATTATTATTGGCTTCTCCAACAATGCAAAGCCAACGTTACTTTCACTTTTCCTCTCATTTTCACTCTGTTCTATCTAGGGGGTTCTATCTAGGGGAGAAATTCAATATTGACCTCCTTGAATCTAACTTTGCATTTTTCATTTGAACCTAACTTTGCAGTTTTAATTTTTCTCCTCCTAGTTAACATGTCTTGAAATCTTTAGGGAAATTATGCTCCCTTGCTTCAACTGACGGACTTTTTTGTTGTTGTTACTTTGATACTAGATTGAACAATACCACTAGGGAAAGCTGCAAATGGTCGGCTCATTTGCAGGCCGGAGAGTCAACTTCTTTGCCGATGGCTCCCGATGAAAATGCTCGTCAGGACATGGGGGCAAAGTTGATGAGGTGCCTTGAGGACTTGAAACGGCAACTGTCTCTTGCAGAGGTGTATAGGCAAGACCTGAAGTATATGCACAGTGCCATAATGCACCTTCAAAGTCACACTTGCCACAAGGTTTAAACCCCGTTGCACCACTTCCTGAAGTTTGAGGTACTCTACGCTAGGTTATTGCTGCGTTACTTGATAAATGTCACAGAAGCAATTCTCGGGAGGGAATTCTGTTATGGGTGTTACGGTCACCGACTAGGGAAGCTATAACAACTTGTTAAATCTCTACGGGATTTTTATAGGCAGCAACGTTCCATGGCATGGAGAAAGTATCCGATGGGGGAATGCCAAGACACAATTTATCTCGGAACTATTTGCCATTTTACGATCGAGGGCAATGATTAGCACAAACAGCATATTGCATGCATTTGCCCCCCCCCCCCGCGCCTTTTTTTTCCGTTGAAAAAAAGACTAAATAAGGAATACCCAAATGGTTTAACGTTCTTTGTGAACACTCCTTGTTATTAAATTTGGTGATGGAGATATATCTTGTTTTACGATTTTTCCAACCAACCTCCTTTTGATATCAATAGAGTTTTAAGTAAGTAATACCTAATATTATATCGTTTTAGAAATCAAAGTTACAATTTTAAATCATCTCTCCCCCCAAAAAAAAAGAAAAAAAAGAGAGAGATATATAAATGTACAATAAATTTAACTTCTCTAATTTTTTGCTATAAAGTAAATTCTCAAAGATTTTTCACAATAATATGTTAATATGTATATTAAAAAAAAAAAGAGTTAGGGTGTTTGATTTTATTTATATCTAAAATCAAATTGATCGCTTGGATTTTAGACTATCATACTTTAGTAATATTCAACTGGCCATCATTCTAGCCATCATATGATATTTAAGTCTAACTCTGAGGAAATTTCCAGTGTACAAAAATGCCATATTATTGCAAGTACGAGGCCTCAATTTAATATTTTAAAGGTACCAGTGTAAACTAGAATATATATTTTTCCCTAAGAGACGAAAAATGGTTTTTGTTTTTTTTTTTTTTTTTTTTAATGTTTAAAAGATAAAAGGGTCTTTGGAAAAGAATAAATTTTGAAAATAGAAGCCTTGGGTTGAATGTAGGAGGTCCCTGACCTCTCATAAGTTGCCACGTCATCCCAAACGCGTCACCCAGCAGAGTTCAGAGGGGCCCCAACCTATTTTGTACTTGTGAAAGGAAAATCGAAACCGAGTTACCATGTTATTTTGTACTCGTCCCCTGATCTCAATAATTTTTTTCGTGATTCTCTTTTAACTTTATGGAAGCATTTTTTAAATTTATTTTCAAATTATTATTTTACTGAAATTAATAATTTTTTATCAAAATAATTAATAATATTATTTTGATTTTTAATATTTATTATTATTGTTTAAATAATTGATATAAACTCTTACGATAATTTATTAAGTAAATAATTCCATTTATTGTATTATAATTATCGCTTTTACTTAAAGTCATGCCTCCAAAGTCAAAATAAATTTCAGCGATAAAAACATTGTCTCCGGTGCTTCTCTTCTTTGAACTGTTTATTTTGTTCTGAGAGAAAAGTGAGAGCGGAGGAGGAAAATTTTAAGGAAACACAGAAACAAAAACAGAATGAAGAAATATCAACAGATCTGGGCAGCCATAGCTGCCTTGTCCTTCCTGGCCGTATCAGCCTTAGCGGACGACGTCGTTGTTCTCACCGAAGATAACTTCGAGAAGGAGGTCGGGCAAGACCGAGGCGCTCTCGTCGAGTTCTACGCTCCCTGGTCATTTTCTTTTCTTCTTTTTTTTTTCTTTCTAATTTTTAATTTTTGAAGTTCTTGCAAGTCAAACTTTTTTTAGCCCTCTACGATTTATTCATATCTCAATCGACTTGCCTTGCTATAACATGGCGATTTGGCGATCGCGACTGATTGATTTGAATTGGAGATCTGCTTAGGGTCTGCTGATTTTGACTCGTTACATCTTAGCTAACTCATCTGTAATGCCATTCGGTTCGATTCGATCCGATCCGTCTGAGTGTTTTTCAGAGGCCCAAAGATGTCTGTTTCGTTCGGATTGTTATTAATTGAAGGTTTTCTAGGTTGTCTTCTTGTTTAGACGATGTTTCAATATCTCTGTATTGTCTTTACCCTGCTTCTGGTTGTGTTGGCTGATGCGTTTCCTATAAATGACAGGTGTGGACACTGTAAAAAGCTCGCTCCTGAGTACGAGAAGCTTGGAGCAAGCTTTAAGAAGGCTGCATCTGTTTTGATTGGAAAGGTCGGCTTTCCTCAATGGTTTAAGTTTAATCTGTCCTTATTATTGGATTTTCTATTGTTTAGGGCGGTTTTGTTTCGGGTGTTAATTGATTTGATCTTTCCAAGGTTATCCCATCCCTTCGGTACCACCTATCCCCATCACTAAAAAAAAGTGGGTGGGGGGGTGGCGCTCCTTGGTGATTCTGGCATAGCTTTCTTCATGTATTCTTTGTTGATGGGTGCAGGTTGACTGCGATGAGCACAAGAGCCTTTGCAGCAAATATGGAGTTTCAGGATACCCCACAGTCCAGTGGTTTCCTAAAGGATCTCTTGAACCCAAAAAGTGAGGGTCACAAACTCCATTCATCCTTTTCTTGAAAAATATCTATTGTTGTTTAACAATTTGGAGGGGATTTCTTGGTCTGAACAGGTATGAAGGGCCACGTACAGCAGAATCTCTTGTTGAGTTTGTGAACAATGAAGGAGGTATTAGTCTTTCTTATAAACTGATTTGTTAACCAAAGAGAGGTCTAGACATGGACCATGTTCATTTAGAGCTTTGGACATGGAAAGTCAATTTAGAATTTGTGATGTGGGATGACATGGATGCTGAGCAGAGAAATAGTGATGTGAATTTGATTGTTTTTCTATCTTTTGTTGACTGGGTGGTGAGGAAGGAACCTGCTAATGCCGAATTTATCTCTTTAGATTAAAGGAATCAAATTGTGTTACTTTAATTGCATGGATTCCCTACCCCTTTTATGTCATATAATTTTAATGATGCAATACTTTGTAATGATACCTTCTCAGTGTGCACATCCCAATAACTGCAACATTTTTATCTTAAAATGACTGTCATGACCTTGGCCTAGAATGACTTTTAAAAGCTTTTTCACTGTAATTAATCTTTATGATTTAAGTATTTTTGCTCTTAGTTTCTTTTTTTTCATTAGTGTTGTCTCTACTTGGAATAACTGTGACAGGTACTCATTGTATTTGTTTGCTTATAGGGACAAATGTGAAGTTAGCTGCCATCCCATCAAATGTTCTGGTACTGACAGATGATAGCTTTAATGCGGTAGTACTGGATGAAACAAAAGATGTTTTGGTTGAGTTTTATGCACCATGGTAAGCATCTGTTTATATTCAAACAATAACTGTAGCTTCTAAGATAAAATTGTTTTATTTTTAGATCTTCATGAGATTGTTAAGTATTTCTTGATTCTCCTTTTATCTCAATTATGGTGGTCTCTTTTGTTGATTGATCTCCCAGGTGTGGCCATTGCAAAAATCTTGCTCCTGTACGTATCCTTATTCCTTCTTCAATTCCCTTATTTACAGTTAGTCATTGAATCCATGTATCTATTTTACACCACTATCTTACTTTTGCTGTGTTCTTGGGGGGGATGGTACTGCCTCAGACTTATGAAAAGGTAGCTACCGCATTTAAATCAGAGGAGGATGTAGTGATTGCCAATCTAGATGCTGACAAGTACAAGGATTTAGCAGAAAAGTAAGGGAAAACAAATTTATAAGCTATTTTAGAAAGGTAAAAAGGTTTCTTGCATTTGATTGATTACGATGATCCATGCTGATGGCCTGTCTGTTTGCAGGTATGGGGTAAGTGGGTATCCTACATTGAAATTTTTCTCCAGAAACAACAAAGCTGGGGAGGACTATGACGGCGGGAGAGACTTAGAAGACTTTGTGACTTTCGTCAATGAAAAGTGTGGAACCAGCCGTGATGCAAAAGGACAGCTTACTTCAAAAGTTAGTTACTAAATTTGAGACTGAGATATTCAACCTCTGATAATTGTTGACTTAGTTACCTGTTTGTGTTATATGATAGGCCGGTATAGTTGAAAGTTTGGATGTCTTGGTGAAAGAGTTTGTAGCTGCCAGCAATGATGAGAAGAAAACTGTTTTTTCCCGAATAGAAGAGGAAGTAGAGAAACTCCAGGGCTCAACTGCTAGGTACTTTATGAAATCGATGGCACGATTAATTTCAAATCGAAAGATTGTCCTGCATAGCCACCACCTTATAGGCTCTCTGAAATTTAGTCCCATCATAGTCATGCAGAATAAAGATCATAATCACCGGATTCTGGAGTTCTTCCTCTACTACTTTTAGATCCCTTGTGGACCCATGACAAAATTATGCATGTTCCCTTATTCTTAGGTATGGAAAAATTTATCTGAAAGCTGCAAAGAATTCTATGGAGAAGGGTGCTGATTACGCCAAAAATGAAGTCGAGCGGCTAGAGCGCATTCTTGGAAAGGTAAAGATTAATATATTTCTCCTCTTTTTCAAAGCAGAACACTTTATAATTTTAATCATTTTGGATCATGGGGTTATGTTAGTTTGGGGGAAGAGACTTGGCAAAGTTAACATAATATTTTTCTGTGATTTGTGGCTTTGATATTTTATCGAAAATATTATGCTTCTAAAGTGGAAGGTGTGAAAGCTGTATTATTTTTACTTTTTTGGACATTATAACTGATCAAGTGTCTCTCTCTGTTGTTTCTTTTTTTTTTCTTGGTACGGTTGATTGCTGCAGTCTGTCAGCCCAGCGAAGGCCGATGAATTCACCGTCAAGAAGAATATCCTGATAGCATTTGCTTGATCTGGTGGATCCATGTTTTCAAGAATGTTTTGGTGGTTATCGTGATCCACCCTTCGGCAATTTGACCGTGTCCCACAAACCCTCCTGATATTATCTGAGCAAAAGCATTTACTCGCTTCGAAAATCTTTAGGTGGTGTAATGTGCCATACTGGGCTGGGCAGATGCTCTCACTGTTTTGAGAATCATGATTGCCTAGCGCTAGGCAGGAATTTTATATGCGTTTTCCTTACACAAATCCTGTGTTTCGATGCGATTTCCTTACAAATCATACATTTTAGCCAATAAATTGAAATGTTTGACACATTTACGAAGTTGTAAGATGAACTGTTGAATTAGATTTTGCCCAAGTAAAAAACAAAAGAAAGACTCATTAATTAAAAAGTAATTACAAAAATTTACATTAGGCCGAACTTAATTACGAGAGTTTCATAATCTACCAATCAATCAATAATTCATAGATTTTTTGTGGGTAAAATGGGTAATGAAATGTGCATTACCGTGCAATATTCATCTTTTACACTTGAAAAGGCTCAAAGAGGCCTGACTATAACACCTAGTCTATTTTGTATTGTTGTATAATGTCTTATATTTTAAATTACAATCCCTGATTAAAGCCAAAGCTCGGAGATTTTTCCAAAAAAATACAGGAAAATGTCAATTAATATGTATTAATTGAGTGTGAATAAACATTCTAGTGATTAAAATTTTAAATATTTATATCTTAGTTTTTAGATTTTAATTGTTGGATTTTAATTTTGAAAGAGAAACTGAACAAGAAAAAAAAAAAGGTATTAATTGTTAATCATAGGTCCTTGTATACAATAAAGAAAAAGAAAAAAAAAAAGCTTGAAAGTGAGCTAGTATTACGCTTTGATTATGATTATCCCA
Source organism: Ceriops zippeliana (assembly GCA_037897445.1). Classification (NCBI taxonomy): domain Eukaryota; kingdom Viridiplantae; phylum Streptophyta; class Magnoliopsida; order Malpighiales; family Rhizophoraceae; genus Ceriops; species Ceriops zippeliana. The sequence goes on along the minus strand of JBAPLH010000104.1, from coordinate 2,430,034 downwards.
AGAGTAATAATCTGTCTATTTGCAAATATGCCCACGCGCGTATGCATTAATGATTTCAATGAAAAGAAGCAATATTTGGTGCAAAAATTGTAGGTGTCGTCTCCTCCACCCAGTTTAGGCCATTAATGTCACTTGTCTCCGGGAGCAAAGCCAAGTTTTAAGTTCTTAGGTTTGTGCAGGGCAAATAACGCGGTGTTTGACACCCAAACGCCCAGCTGCATTTTTAATGGCATGCTTTTTAGGAATTCTACCGTTCGTGCCCATACCTAATTTTATATCTCACAAATTAATTTTATCAAAATTTTTTTGACTTAATTTGATTGACCTTTTTTTTTTTAATCAACTTCTGTCCTCTTCCCATTTTGAGAGCCAAGCGTACTTGACTTATTAAATTACAATCCAGTGCCCCCCCCCCCCCTCAATTTTCATTTCCATGAAGTCTCTGGATGTTGGGAAATTTTTTTTTTTGTGATTTTTCTATTAAAAATGTCGAAAAAGCAAATGCATTCGTATATCCACATAGAAAGAAGGTAAAGGAATCAAACTCAAGGGAAGATCAACATTTACAAGATGCCGCAACACCTCTCTTACAAAAATGAAGAATATTTATGATGATGTCCAAAAAAAAAAAAAAAAGGCAGTTTGAAAATGCAGCAGGAACAAAACCGAAAAGATGAATCAGACTTTCCGTAGCATAATACCCCATAACTAGCAATTTCATTGATGATACTCCAGATAAGAGACCTGTCTTTGAAGTTTCATTTGCTCGTAGAACTGGGCTATGAACTTCTCGGCTCTCAAATCAATGCCTTCTTCCCCAACCGGAGTCTTGTAACCGCAGCAAGACTCGTGCCCATAATCTTCATCACGACAGCCATATTCGTATACTTCATCTTGTTCATAATTATAACCTAGCTCGTCATCTACGTCAAAATCCAATTCATCAACTTGTGGGGTTAGGCAAGGGATGTTGATGAACCGCACAGAGGCCGCGCGCCGGAGGTGCATCCTGAGGTGGAAAATGGGTGTCTTGTCGAAGGAAAACTCGTGCTCTCGGTAGTAGATTTGGCCCCGACGAGGAAGACTTGTGTGTCCCAGGCTTTTAAGAAACTTGGGCACAACACGCAGCTCCATCAACAAACGTCTCTTGAAAACTACTCCTTTTCTGGCCAATAACAAAGCTAGGCGCAGTAGCTTCCACGCTCTGTGAGCAACAGCACCGTTTTTGTTCGCCATTCTGCTTTTGCTTTTGTTATTTGCAGCCAGAAACCAGAATGTTGAAGCAATCGATGACAAGAAGCTGATAGAGATAGAGTGATAGAAAGATGGAGAGAGAGAGAGAGAGAGAGAGAGAGAGAGAGAGAGAGAGAGAGAGAGTCCGTTCTGTTGGCTTAGTTGAACAGTGAAGCAAGAAAAAGTTTTCTGTTTAAGATGTTCTAGCTGATCATGACAATGGAAGAATGGCATGTTGGCTATTTATCTACAAATGAAACGTTGATACGCGGTGTGTGCCAGAGAGAGACAGATGGATTTTGAAAGCCGACAGGAAGCCTACGTTGCTCGGTGTGGAAATTGCTGGCGGTGGGACCTCACGGTGACAACACTGGCAGTACGCGGGATGTCGCAAGCTGGTGCCTGATTCGTTTGCAATTCTCGGAACTTTGCACCACCAAGGTGAACCTGAGGTTCTATGCTGAAACAAGTAAAATAAAATGCTATAAGATAAATAATTAATTGAAATTTAAAATTGAGCCAGCATCTAACATGAACTCAACGCACACCAGGGTGGGAATTTTGCTTTCACATTAAGAAAGCGAAATCTCTGCAAAAAGGTTGACGACCTCACAATGCATGTTTTTTTCTTCTTTTTTTTCTTATGTTGTTAAAGAGTATAAATTCTCACGATGTTAAAATGTTGAAAAAAATTTTGTGGGTAAATGTCGGAGGCTAGAATTCGATGGGTGAATTACAAATCAATAGCCAAGAGGCAAAACAGTTCTGGACTATATTCGCTAATTATTCTGTATCTTTTTAATTCATACAATTCGGAATGGTTTTCCATCTGACATGGAGGAGCTGAAAATTTCAAATTTTGATCACTTTCCAGGGGCTGCAGCTCAATGATTGAGAACACGAAAACTTGGCATCGGGCTGAGAATTGCCTTTCAATTATCTAAAGGAGTCATTGTGTCTCCACCATAAGTAATTCCAGGAAGTTTCCAATGTATCAAAAATAGAAATGCAATGCATCCGCACACCCACGCAAGGGAGCAAGCAAAAGGTGAAACGCTTATTGTTATTATTATTAATTTGTTTGTATCCGCTCCTTTACACAATTTCAAACATCCACACAATGGCTGGCTTTGAAAGTTTTGCAAGCCCACTGTTCTGTCACCAGAAGCAACAATTGCGTGGTATCTCTCAGTCAGCTAGTTGGGGCGAAGTGGCTGGCTATCCCCTATTTGCATAAACTATTGCATAAAGATGTAGCCGCCCCGCCGTATCATGGGTCCTACCAAAACCAGACTCTATTGTCTAAACCGAATAAAAAAAAAAAAAACGGAGGAGGGGGCCCCGAAAGGTTACGCTGTACAATAGCTCTGCAACCTGTTTCACAATCCCACATGACAATCTCCATTGCTCGTGCCAAGTGACGAGAAAGTTCCAATTCTGATCATTTAAAGTAAAATTTTAGGTGAAATTGACTGAAGAAAATAAAGCCATGGCAGAGTAAACGACAAACGGAAGGAAGCCCCCATTAATCTATTCTGAAATTTGGGTCTACGAAAAATGCCTATATAAAATGTTTTCTTTCAAATTATCATCGGGTCGAAGGTTCATATGATCACCATCCGTGAGACTTCGCAGAAAGGTTCTGAGAGAGTTCGTCCAGCTGCATATAAAACAGGAACAAAAGGAAACTAGTATCGGAGTGGCACAGATGCATCATGCAAAAGCTGGGGATCAAAATGAAATTGCTATGTTTCTCAAGGATATTGAAGTAATAAAAAAATTTAAATTTTTATTTAAAAAAATTCGAGTTTTAATTTCTTAAAGAGTATTATAAAATTTATAGAAATAAAGAAAATCATTCTTAAATCTAATCTCATGATAAAGAATACCGATCATTGTTGCACTGATTAGCCTCGCGCTGCCAGGTGCGTCCGTGGGTTAAAAGGAAATTTTTAATAAAATTTGGAATTTAAATTAAAAAAATTGAGTTTTTTTTTTAGGGCACATTGCCGATATTCTAAATCTCGTGATACTAATATTGCATGTATTTTGACAAACAAAAAAAAAAGTGTTGCATTATTCCCAAATTGAGTTAAATGATATTAAATTTATGTTATACGAAAAAAAAAATTAATTAAAACACAAGTAATATAGTAGATGATGTTATTGGACTCGAATTCATCTTCATCACCTTGGAATCCTCAAGCGCCCCATAAATAATTGGAATAAAATATTTCGTGAAATTATACGCAACATAGTGTCAGAATTGTCCGATCCATCGTCATCTTAGTCGGGCAACATAGAATATTAGAACGGCATTACCGTTCCATGTCCCAGTAATAACAGACAATCACTAATCGAGTTGGTCAAATTGCCCTGGAACACAGTTTAGATCCTTAATTTCACCGAACTAAAACGTAGTCTAGTAAAGAGTGGGAAAAAAAATTGAAAAATAAAAAAAAGGGGAAAACATGCACGTAACATACAGAGTAAGCCACGCTGGTTTATAGAGAAATAGTAAATAAGGAGCTACATTCTGTTGGTTAAATGAAACAATATTTGGGGTCCTTCTCTTTTGTTTTTTTTTTTTTTTTTTTTTTTTTAGAGTAGATCAACCGAGACCTTACCTGTCGAAAACAATTTCAAAACCGAGTTGTTGCAACAGACAAACAGATCCCTACAAGTTGTGGCGCGCACAGAAAGTAACTGCGAGAGTCTGAATATGCGTATGCGGTTTTCTGGGTCTAGAAGGGAGTGTCCCCCTTGATTTTAGTTGAAACACACACACGGCCCTTGCTATATATATTTTCCCATTCCACTTATTCTCCGCGAGGCTCTCCGTTTTCTCGCCGCTGTATCCGAAGAGCAACGGCTCACCAAAGCTGAAAGGCCAATTTCCAATGGATTTGGAAGCCATTTCAGGTCCTGTAGCCATCAAGAAAAAAGCCCAGCAAAAGGGTCGTCCTGATGATCGTTGTGGCTCGCCAAAGACGAAGAAGAAACGCAGTGCAATGCACCTCGTCAGGGTCGCATTGTACATGCTAAAATCCGGCAAATCAAAGCCTGTCCAGGTCGACGCAGCAGCGGCCTCGAAATGGAAGAAGCTTCTGGGATCCATGCGCCCCCTCCACGTCCAGAGCAACCAGTCCCCACCGCGGCTCATTGAAGACGTGCCCAAAAGGCCCGCAGGCCCGCCCTCTGTAGCCGCGACCGAGCTGGTCGTTGAACAATTGGATTCTCTCACTCCGCCAATGTCACCAGCAGATCATAAAAGCGTCTGTTCATCCAGCATGAGCCAGTACGCATCCGCTTTGAATCTTCAGTTGCTTGATGATGAACCATCCGAGGATGAGGAAGGGGAGGAACATTTCTACGATGGGGAAAGGGGACAACATGATAGACGTCAAGGCCGAACAGTTTATTGCACATTTCTATCAACAGATGAGGCTTCAACAAGAGGCTCACACAACTCGTCGCAAAGACGGTATCCAAGAGTAATTTATCGCAAGCTTGATGGAGGCGGTACACGTACATTTATTTACCTCTCGCATGCATGTATATTTTGGGTTGATCTCTAATTCTTCCAGTTTCAATCATCTTTCTTTCTTTTGTGCATCTCTTTCCTCTCGATCCGTGTTACCATTTGGGATATAGAGTTCGCCGGTGGAGAATAATAATGAGAAACGGTCGTACGATGGTTTGTTCTTATGTATATCATCAAGAAAATTATTGTGCTGTTTCGTAAGTTGCGCTCTATCATCATCATCATCTTCTTGTACTTTAATTAGGAATCAAGTTCGATACCGACTTGGGCAGGGGAAAAGTTGTACGCTTTTTGCCTTTATGATATCTCTGTTCTTTCTCATTGACTCTTCCTTTTGTACCTTTGTGCGTGAGAAACGCTCGAGTAATCAAATAGAGTAATTAACGATGAATGTGGATTACTAATACGGGAACGGATAGAGAGAAAAGGAAAACTAGCAATCCTTCAATTCGTTATAAAGGAAGAAACACATCTTCTGATAATATTAAACATTTTGATGACATTTTTTAATACTTCAATTGGCAATCTTCATCCAGGATCAAAAGCAATCTCTTCGAATCTCACAAACCATTATCTCATATCAAACAACAAGAACATGATTTGATATTAGAGCTTGCCGTGGGCTGAACATAGAAAAGATCACGTCGTGAAAAGGCCACAACATTTCCCCTGTTCCTGTAATAGAACTCAAATGAAAATTGCGGATTTGTCGCTCTCAATTTTTAGCTTTGCAACAGGCAAAAGGAGAATGCAACTAACTGGCCAGTTAGTTGCCCATGTTTTGGTACTCACAAAGTAGGCAGACTACACATTCCCAGGCCAAAGCCAGTCCCAAGTTTTAAACTTTTGGTGTTGTCCATACATTGTTTTAATAAATGGTAAATCAATTGCAATTAACAGAATAATTGATAATGAAGTCACTCAGATTTTGCCCGTCCTCCATTATTTTTGCTGGGCCACGAACCATTTTCGCTGACTCTGCGGCTGCAAAGGTTGACGCAGCCTCAATTTTTGTACAATTAATGGGTTTTTTTTTTCTTTTCGGGTCGAGTGCCCATCCGAAGACGTATATGTAGGAAGTGTAACTGGGACCAGAGATGGGCGTCTAAGACAAAGACAGGGGAAGGGGCATTTCCTCCCAAAAGTCAGCTCACAAAATAAGATGTGCAAAAACAAAAGACACGAAAGTGAATGTAAGATAATGAAACCAAAGTCGTTTTTCCTCTGTCCAATTTTCAGTCCAACAATGAACTTTGGCCAATCGATTGACGTGCCTACCGTAGCCATTGATGCCAAGTGGATCACAAATCAAAGTTTTTCTCAGAGAGGAAAGAATCATGTATCGCAATTCGCAACCAGAAATCAGCAATGTTTAACGATAATAAAAAAAAATTCCAAGTTGAAATTGAAGACAAATATCAACAGCATAATCTGATTTCACACTTTGCCTCCTCAAAAAATGAAATGATAAAAGAGGGGAGATAAAAAATTACAGAGGTCTCACCCACGGTTTTCGCGTTTTGCCAATTTTTTACTTCGGTGCCACTGCACTTCCAAGGGAGTGTAAATGATAGGAGCAAACCCCCCCCCACCAAAAAAAAAAAAAAAACTTTACTAGTATCCATGGATAAGCTGAGAGCATTTGTTCTTGATCCACCGGATACCTTCTCTCAAGGAAGCCTTGACCCTACCTTCCACAGCGTACACCTTGTACTTGGCAAGCCTCCTCCTCCTCTGCATCTCGGGGTCGATAAAACCACCCCAGGGCTTCGAAGCGTTCTGACTCGGCCGGCTCGCGCGAGGCGCATCAGCAGCTGGATCCGGCGAGCGCCGCCGACTCCTGGGCGTCTGGTTGCCGGGGCCAAAACTTCTCCCCCTCACAATCTCAAGCCTACGGTCTATTCCGTATGACCTTTGACCTGAACCGTACACCCCCATCCAAACAAATCGAAACTTTCGATTTTCAGAGCCTGAGCCGCCGGGAATCAAGGCTAAGGCTCTGACCGGGGACTGCAGAGACAAAAGTTAAATAACAAAAGTGTTTAGATAAATCTGATTGATGATCGTTACGGTTGCAACATGGTCGAAAAATTATATGCGATCTGTATTATTGGAGTTAGTGCACTGACAAGCTTACTGACTACTCGCTACGCTTCTTGTTCGGACATCATTGGAAGTAGGCACCAACATATGATTATTCACAATAATAATTAATATTTTTTGTAATTATAATTATTAATGATGATTAATTGACGTTGATTTCATTTTTTCCTTTTTTCGGTTTTGTTTTAGAATTAGTTATATTAGTTAGATGCACTAAGTTGAATTCGGTGTAATGGTGCTCTCTCAGGAATCGAATTTTGTTGTCGCGCTATCCACGTCTGGGAAAAATCAAATGATGCTTAAAAACATGAAGACAGGAAGCTTTTTGACTGCATTGGGCCCAAACGGTTGCCATCTACAACGCGCTTGAGTTAGCATGGAGCGGTTGTGGGCCTAACAAACGACACAATGGTAGTTTAAATCCTGCCGGGTTAGAATGACTGGCACCGGATCCGCAGCTAATTCCATTTGGTGCTTTGCTCTGTCTATTTATGATCTTCTGCACCAAAACAAAGTAGTTAATCCAATTCAGGTTTTATACTGCAATTTAGGTAGTCAATACTATAAAAAGGTCATGTACCTATGGGCTGCACTCATGTCCTTTTTTGTTTTTTTTCCCTGTTTTCCTTTCTGAGATATTTCAGCTATAAGAGGATGACACTAATGGTTGTATTAACCAAAGACTGACACTATTTTAGGCTTCTTGAGGCCCTAACACAATGCAACTTAACCCACAATACGGGAAGTCAAAGAAACCGTGTTGAGAGGAATTACAATGCAGACAGAAGCATGGATCGTAGTATTTTAACATGGAGCCAACATGCATACACATGCACGAGTGAGAATACATACTACTGAAGCTCAAACAAAAGATTCTATTGCCCAAAATGAAAATACAGTGCCTATAGGTGTTACAATTTTACATAGATGCCTTTCATATGTAGGAAACCAGCGAAAAGGCCCCAAAACAAAATCTCCACAAATACAAAGGCTAGGGTGCCCCACTTCTCTGAATGAAGCATTTCTTGCAATAACGACTCCGTGCCATCAATCTGCAAGTAATATTTGGTCAAAGTCATTCTATAAGCCGTACCAAATTATCCAAGCAGCCAATTACTGTTCGACAAACAACATAACCTGAGACAAAGATTTGCTTCGCATATCATGAATAAACAAGTATACTCCGAATAAAATCATTAGTGTATCAACTTCATCGAACTTAAAAAATGATTTCTGAAGTAAATATTCTTTTGTAGTGTAACATTTTCCCCCGGTTTCGGCCCCTGTGAAGTTTTGCAACAAGAAATTCTTATCCTAAGGGAAGATAAATCCTAGAAATAGTAGTAAAGAAGAGAGGAAACTGCTCACCAAGTTGTTTCTTGGTGAACGCCAATAGAAACCTTGCACGGCCGCGGGAAAAATATGACATGCAGCCAAAGCATAAATGATAAGTGCATTCATTCCCATCCACTGAAATATCACCGTGGGCCTTCTAATATATTTGACATCAACCTGCATCAAAGTTGGTTTAGTTACAAGACAATTCTCACAGATGCCATAAGTGTCATGTACAATAACCGAGAGAAAAAGTAGCATAACTATTAGATTAACCACTGCTACTAATTAAATTCCAGTTCTAATTAACATCCATCATGGTCCATTTTCCTTCCTTCAGATTCCCTCTTCCTGGAGAGGATCCCAACTCTAAATCATAACTTCTGTCCTTTAAAATGTTAGATCCAGTTTTATTCAAAGTCCATGTGCATTTTCTGGGAACGAGATGATAAACTCACAACATAAAATATTATGGTCAAAAACAAGCCTGATGCTCCTGCTGTGATTAACGTATAGCTCAATGTGTACAGTGGTTTACATAACTGAATACCTGCAATGTTCACAAATCACAACTTTCACATAAAGCAAACAGAGTAGACCCCTTCAACAAAACGTTCAAATGAAGCAACTTTCCAAGGTCATTTACCAAGCAGTTCCAAAATGTATCCAACAATTACTAGAGGAAAAGAAGACAAAGACCACGACAGCACCCTCTGCATGTGGCCCTGCAGCAGAGAGGGGCATATCATAGAAATCCAAACAGAATCATAAACAGTGCATTGAGACAGATCTATGAATATGTCATAAATCATAGATGAACATAAGCTACAGTACTTATCTAAGCACACATGAAGAAGAAAAACAAGTATTGCCTCTAATCTATACGTAAATATTAGGGATATATGACAATCTTTGGATTGATTGACTATATTTTAATATCAGTTGCTATTTATTGGATGAAATTGTATATAGACTCCTAATTAAGTTTAGAACTTTTACAGCACTACCTTTTTTTTGTTCCATGTGGATCAAAAGTTTTGCTATAGAAATACAAATTAAATCAGTTATATTAATGTTACAAATTTTATTTAGCATAGTATTAGTTTTCCAATATAGTACAAAAAGAAATACCTTTGAAGTAGCAAATTTTAACTTCCAGTACAAACAAGCACTGTAAGAGTTACTTTTCTATAGAAACTATAAATATAATCACGACATATTAACACTTCATTTCCTCCGTATAAATAACATTAACACTTTTCTTGAACATTTTTTGTCAATGTTTTAGGCATTCATGTTAACTAAAGTAAATAACTTAATACATATAGCACTTGTCATGGTCCTTCCAGTTATATTATCCGCTTGGCTCCTTCTAGTTTAAAGAGGTATATTTAATTTTTGTCTAGGCCCAATAGTATAAGAGCTTCCTGTACTAGCATGCCCTTTTTTAATAAGCAAGCCATTGCATTTGTACACAATTAAATGAAAAAGTTTCATGAACTGGTGACTGCTCCATGGTACAACTTGAGCAAATTATTGTAAAAATGTTATAATTTATGACTTATGAGTAATATATTTTTTGTACTTAGTTATAGGCTAATTTAATCTTTTATGTTATACCATCTAATAAAAATATTAGGTATTCAATTTATTAGTCAAAGACAATAATCCAAGTGAATTGATTAGGTGCAATGCATGTAGTACCTTAAAATGAACAAGTAAGTGTCCAAAGTGCAATCCCAAAATACATGTAACAGCAGCCATCAAGGAACTGAAAAATTTGTTCAGCAAACAATCTCAATGAACAATTAAAACAATAAGCAAATGAATGATGATTTAAACATAATCCAAATGCAATTAACCAATTACACAAAAAGTATGCACTAATACTAAAAGTTATAGAGGACATAAAAATTGATGCAACTCAGGTGCCAAAACTCTTTCCAAACAAAGAGGCCTGGACACTTATTTCCAAAAGAGGGTTGCAAAACAAGCCTACACCCTCCATTTTTTTTCCTTTTTTTTTTGGTCTAGGTGAATTGCGAATGGGTTTACTATCCATTTTGAAGTGGCCATGCAGATATCATAACCCTCCTTTCCCCATTCAGTACAATAAAGCACTAAACACGACACTACAATATGTCTTGCAATATGAACTTTTTTCATCTATCAACCACCATGCAGGTATCACAAATTTCTAGTTAGAGTATCTGATTCTCTTGCAAGGAATCCTGACATTAGTCATACTACCATAACATTTCTCAAGTATTTGCCAAATTTTAAGAAAGTATCTTTTTCCTTCTCTTCATGATTGAAGTTGGTAATAAGCAGCACCTCATACTAAGATATGCACTTGCTTCTTAACATAAACTTGTACTTTAGGTTCCTTAGTGGTCACAAATAATAGTAAGTTGATCCATCACAACAAGAAGAGATGAGAAATCAAGTAACTCCATGAAGTTATTAAACCTTAAGATACCCTCAGGATCAAATGGTGCAGAGCACCACCCAGGCGCATTTGGTGGTGGAGGCCCATAGTCAGGGGAATTAACACTGCATTGCTGTCAAAGCAATAAGGTTGAGACACTTTACTAAGTAGATGTTTGCTTGAAAGGAGTTTAAGGGCCTGATATAGGAAAGAAACCAGAAGTTAAAGAGTAAACAAGGAAATCACCTCAGTTCTTCTATATACAGGGCGCTGATAGAGATGATCTTCACCAAGAAAAAATCGATCAATCAAGCCAACTGCATTACATGGAGGTTCAAGACTGCCCCTCACTCCACAATTTACCTATGTCATACATTGGGGTTTAACTAAGCACCATGAAATAGAGAAGAAAAATAATGTGTGTAAAAGAACAAAACCTTGATGTTTGCAAAAATTGAGTTAAAGAAAACAATGGCAGATCATGTGAAAGGGAACAAATGGTAATCATGTTTCTCTGGATTTGTGAATCATAAGTGTGTTTCTATTACTACTCAAGTGGTCATCAAATATCATATGACAGCTATGATATCAAAAGTAAGGTCATACATGTGATATCCACCCAAATTTACCAAAATTTGCACAATGGCTGAAGCTAATGCACAGTAGAATTTTGCCACAAGGTGCCTAACCAAAAATTACATGATTCAACTCACAATTTTAGTACTGGATCCATAATCAGACAGATTGGTGCTTGGAGCTTCAAACTTCCAGTTTGGAACATAAAGGCCATAAAGCAAGCCCATGTTAAGTGAGCACAGCAAGACAGCAAATATCCTGCAAAACAAAGAAAAGTAAATGCTTTCCAAAATGTTAAATGTGGAGCCTGGCTTCTTGTTTACCATCCCTATGGTGTGGCTTTACTTCCACTCTGGTTAGGATTGTTATTGGATCATTTATCTAAATTTAAAGTAACTAACCACTGGACATAGTATTTCCTCAGAAAAGATGTAACTGTGTCAACGGTTACATTGTCCACAAGCCAGATCTCTGAAATTGAAGCAAATAGGTATCCAATAGAAATCCTCTGCAAATTAGAGGGCATGTTATAAACATGCAAGAATATATTCTGGAACTTAATTCATGATATGGCATCCACAACATCCATTTTTTGGGCCAATTTTAAATCTGATGGGCTCAGAAAAACTAATGAAATGCTGCATATTTAGGATAAGCTTTTTGTGTCCATCCCAGCAGCAGTTCTATCCAACAGCAATATTTTGTTTATGAATGTCTTCATCACCAATAAATGTACTCAAAATTGAATAATCAGGGCACATATCATTTATAAGAACAAATAAGACCTTTTTGCCGCTCATTCCATATAAGTTTATGAGTCTAAATGTTCGCACAGTTATACATGTTCCAATAATGCATGACAATGGTGCCCACATGTGAGAGGGTTTGGCAAGTATGTATACAGCCAGAGAAATGTAACCAATAATTTACATATGTTACCTGAAGTACACCCATCCAACGTATCTTTAGCACATCAACCCCATATGTTAAATTGTTACACCCATGGAAATACCCACCTAAGCAAATTCCAAGTGCCAAGCTTTATTTAAAAAGGACTCGTGCAGTTGAAAAATACAGGATTCACTTTTACTATTAACACTGATAAGTAGGGAAACAAGATGAACATGGAGGACCGACCCATGCTAAATTGGAACCTGAAATACTAACCATGAAGAGAATAGTGTGAGAGGGAGGGGACAGAAGGGACCAAAGAAGTTCTGAGCCAATCACTTGACTGGAAAGTGATGCATCTGGACTCAGTGTAGTAAATAGAAACATACCTTGCAACACTAACCCCAGTAGAAATAGCTTGGCCGTCCTGAGTACAACTTTAGTCATTGCCACTGGTTTGCTGGAAATTTTCTGTAGTGAAACATACCACGAGCCAATAAGTTTGCCTGTTCCAGGGGTTACCAACAAAAAAAAAAATACAAAAGATAAAAGACACAAAAGTTTCTTCAGCTACATATGCACTAAGAGTAGATCCTAGGTCCATGTCACCACCTTTTGTATTTTTTTTATTATTATTATTAATTCCTTAAGGGGATCTGACGGATTATGTTAAATGACTTTCATTTCTTTTAAACACCACTGCTTGATTAAATAAGACACAAAGACCAGAAGAAACAAGGCCCATATCTGAAATTCACAAAAACAATGGGCATACCTGATAAATAATTATCATATCAAGTTCACCTACCCAGATAACACAAGAACAGGAAACGATACAAAAATTAAACACAACATATTCACAGGTGACAAAAAAATTTTACATTTCAGTAGGCTAGAATACATGATAAGTGCCCAAGCATGGATGTAACCACAAAAATGAGCCACTAGTTCAGAATCAATGTCTCCAGCAAGTATCTGTTACCTTAAACACTAAACTGATAGAGACACCAACGCCAAAGAGAAAAAATGGCATCACGAAATCAGCCAATGTGACACCAAACCATGGAGAGTGATTAATAGATGGAAAAGCACCTCCAGCATCGTCAACTAATATCATGAGCTGTAAAAATAAGGCAGTATAACAAACAGATAATAATAAGTGCGTGAATAAGCGTGAATTTACCAAAAGAGACCTTCCAATTGAAATACAATAATAAATGCAGCGATTTTTTCTAATTCCCAAATTGCTAAAGTCAAAACGCAAAGTCAAGTAACTAGCGCTTAAAATCGAAAGAACAAGAAGGCATAAAATTCGAGGAAAATGTTCGTTTTGAGGATGGAGAAGGGATAACGGGCGAACCGCGACGGTGAGGCCACGAAAGACGTCGAGAGAGAGTAGCCGTTGATTGGGTGACGGAGATTGAGCGTCTAGTTCGTTGGATGAGGAGCAAGGCCCGATCTCTCCCTCGCCTCCGCCGGAAGTAGGATTGTGGAGAAGAGGCTCTTGTGATTCATCTCCGGTAACGAAAATTAGAGTTGACGTTATTTCGCTCTCGCCGGCGGGCTTTGGTTGGCCTTCCATATCTGGCTTCAATTCAACGGTCCCAGCCAGGGCAGCAGCCGGCTCAGGACTGCCCGAAAGCTTAAAAGGTCAGTCAGGTTGACTTCTTGTTTTCTGACCCAGACTTCCCCTTACGTGGTTTACTACTAAAGCCATCATCTACGTTTTTCATAGTTTGCCAAATGGACGCTTTTGATTGGTGACGCCCATTTTTTTTATCAGTCTAACATTTTTTTTCAAAAAAAAAAAAAAAAGAGGCAAAACAATTTCAACGAGGACGCCTACGGCTACTCAACAAGACTTTGTCCATATCACTGAAAAAACCATCAAAATTTAATACCGGAAACGATGGGGAAAACTACACAGACCGTTCAGACTTGCCTGTGATGTTCAAAGACTCCACTGGCTTCTGGAATGAGTATGTTTGGGGTGGAGCTTGGTTCTATCGTGCAACCTCCCATCCCCCTCCTCGTTACCTCTGCTATTGTCAATAACAACAAGGACCATAGGCCTGAAACGGAGTGTACTTTTAGTATGCTCAGCTGCTACTACTGATCATCCGAGCCGTTAGCAGTACGAGAATTTACGCGGGGAACCATATGAAGAAATGTTGCAAGCGTCGCGAAGCCATAAAGAAGATATCATTTGTGGCTACTCTAGAAGATACAGGACGTTTGATTAAGTTAAACGATGGAATCACGCGGCTTCAGTGTGTGATGAATGATGCAGCTTTCTCAGCTGCCCTGTACAGCGATGATCTCGCAGAGAAACTCATTCCAGTATGGTAACATCGTCTTAAATTTTTACTGCAGGAAGCCTTGCATGGATTGGAGATCATTTCCCATGGCATGTGCACAGTAGAGGCACTTCAATTCCAGAAGACAAAATAAGTATGGAGGTTGAGGAAGATGGAAATGGCAGGACCTTTGAAAACCAATCCAAGTATTATTGGATGCATTAAGTAGGCATATTAATCTGGTACTCCAATGCAATGGAAACCATAAGATGCTTCTGGAATACTCAAACTTCACGTAAAAGGTTGGGGCCTGTGAAGCAGATTTGCAACATGGTGGATTCCGAGTCAACAAAATTATCTCTCTTACCACCTATAACATAGGAAACACGCATCCCTCTCACCTACCCTTAAGCTTTTTGGCAGCTGCAGCTAATGTAGCACTGCTTTTACAGAAAGCAAACCTGATGTATCTCCTACGATAGTTGGTTGATTTCTCTGAAGACAAATCCGAGTGAAAGAATCCACAACCTGGTACAGCCACCACCCCTGCTTGTTCTATTAGCTCTTTAACATATTCCACCTAAACCATCAAAATAACTAATAAGGTATTATGCTGAATGCAACGTAGGGCTGAGCGCCATACAACTTATCTGCTCAAAAGGGCCCAACAGCATAATGACAAGAACTAGAAAGAAACCATGAATTCTCAATAAGATCAGATCAACAAACTAAAGAGTGCACTTACATCAGAAAGTAAGGAATTTTCAGGAAGCTTGGCAAATAGAAAGAATGAACCTTGAGGCTTAAATGGAATCTGGAAGCCAATCCCACCAAGCAACTTGACAACATAATCTCTTTTTGATTCATATTCCTGGAAAATCAACAAAAGCTATATGACTGACAAATTTCCAAACAAAGCCAGATCATAATTTTTGAAGTTCCATTTATTCTGTCACTGATTAATAAGTTATTACAGATCATCAGTCCAAAATCAAGTTGCACTTAAAGCTTTTCAGAACCCACTCTTCTTAATGATTCAAAATATTCCTTGGAGCTTCCCAATGCAACCAAAGCTGCCTCCTGGAAAGGTGCTGGAGCAGAATCAGTAACTTTAACATGAATGTTTTGAATTGCAGACGCAATGGAAGCTGGAGCAATTGCCCATCCAATCCTCCATCCTAATAGAGAACATCAAACGTTACAGGGCAATTCTATGACAGCAATTAAAAATTGGACTCCGTTGAGCAAAATCGAGGGAGTGAGACACAACATCAGATATCAACTCTATAAACCAACTAAAGGGCTTTTCCAGCATGAACAAAGTCAGGAAACAACTCAGCTAGTTTTGACCTGTGACACTAAAGGTTTTTGACAGGGAAGAAGTGATGATGGTTCTCTCTTGCATTCCTGGAAGTGTGGCAAGTGATATATGTTGTATGTTATCATATGTAATATGTTCATACACCTACAAGGGGGAGAAAAAACACATCAAATATTGAAAATAGAAGTCAATCTTGTTTCATGCAAGTTTAATCACATAATGAAATGGATAAGTAACATGATATCAGGACAATGTACAAGAGAAACTTCTACTTATTCTACTTCTTGAGCATCACCAATGTCTTCTCATATTCTTTCCAATAGAAAATAGACTCCCTTCCCAGCCTCTTTTTCAGGTTCTGTTCAAAAAATAGACTCCCGTCCCATTCTTCAAACTTTTAAGAACCTTAATGTATTCATAACGCATAATATTGTGCCAACAACGGTAGGGAAAATAGATGATGGCTTAAAAATGAATTTCCAACTGCTTTGTTCGAAACTTCCTTTTAGTGATTTCAATTAAAGTCATACTCATGCAAGTGAACTCTAAATTGAAAATGGAATCTATCTAATATGATATCAGCAAATGCAAACTCTCAGCATATTTCCCATGCTCTATCTCACAATTATGAGGAGCAACATTCATGGCATATGAGATGGAAAAAGTGTTCAAGAACCTCTAAATGATCTAGAAGATGAAAAATTAATCTTTCTAAAGTTCTGATATTCACCAAGGTGGTAAAGGAGCATGATGATTGTTATAACAGCATAACAAAGAATCATTGTCATGCAATGATTCACAACTGCAGAAAAAAAATTTCTTACTTCATCTGTTATTGCCAGGCAATCCCTACTGCAGCAGGCTTCAGCAATAGCCTCAAGCTCATCTTGAGTGAAAACTTTCCCAGTTGGATTTTGAGGACTGCACTACCTCTTGTCAGTTACTTTTTTTAAGTCAACAATGTCTATGATATCTTTCTTGAAAAGCATTACAGCATGGAAGAGAAATGAGCTAATCATTTTTTGGGACTACTGCAGTCCTATTTCCTCGTCTCTTTATGGCTAGAGACCATCTGAACTTCAAATATCTATTAAATTTATTGGATGATCCATCACATAATTGATGAATCTTCCTGAAATTCGTAGTGACTGCAATCAACATGTATACTTAAGCATTTTCATGATTCAACTTTATTCATCAAGGCTGGTTGCTTTCTTTGCCAAAAGCGCGCAGCCATTATATACAGGCAAGTTTTTAAATAACTCTGTGATTAATAATTATGTGTTATTGACCAAGTTGCAAACAGTGCAGATAAACTTACATTGGAGAAAAAGTTTATTGCATTGATGATAAGCATTATTTAAGGCAGGGACGACTTTTCAAAATAAGATTTCATCCCTGCGGCATTCCTATTTCCCTTAATAGAGTGCTATTACCTGTTTAACACCACAGCTTTTGTTTTGTGTCTAAAAGACCTGAAGAATTTCCTTAAATCCAAAGTCCAATGAGGTGGGTCAAGCTCCACATATACCTGTCAGAATCATTTTTTTCTGCCAACATTTTAGACGTTGATTTGAAACCTTTAACAAGTATATTCACGAATAGCAATGCTAAACCGGGATTCAAAATCAAACAACAAATAAAAGCTCTCCAATTAACAACAGAAACACTCACAGGAATTCCACCAGCCATTCTAATGCATCCTTCGTATGTTTCATATGAAGGGTCAAACAGCACGATCTCATCACCTGGGTCTATTACTGTCCAAATGCAACGGCTGAAATAAATTTACACAGACGAAAACACATATTCCTAAAATGCCCCCAGATGATGGTAAGCAAGTTGAGAAGAGGGTGGCACACCGGCAAAAAGGGCAGCCGCAAAAGCCTCAGTTTGGCCGCAGCAAATGGCTATATCGGTCGCAGGGTCAACATCTAAACCATGCATTTCCTTCACAATCCTCGCTAAGTGATCACATAATCCTTGCACATGCCTTCACACAGTAGTTTAGGCTCCGTCAGTTACCATGAGTTCGATTAAAACGATGTACACGCAAGAAATGCACACAGAAGCTGAAGCGAGCATGCAAAATATACATATACCTGTACTGGTTGAAGTCTGAGTTGATGGCGGATACAGCGGCGTCTTTGATGTGGGAAGGAGCAGGGAAGTCCGGGAAGCCTTCGGCGAGATTGATGGTGTCCTTGCAGCTCTGGGCTAAGTGGGAGAGTTCTTGTATGGTGGACGGCGTGAGGGCCTTTGCCACGGAGGATAGCTTGTTCTCCATAGGACACGGCGGCTATTGCGCTATTTGGAATTTTGGATACTCAAACAGCTTAATATTACAACTCCGCCCTGTAAACAGATAAGAAAGAGATGAAAAAATGTGATAGCAAAGCGTTTGAGAATTGTTTTATATGAGAATGGAAGTGAGTGATTTTTTATTTTTTATTTTTTATTTTTTATTATTCTTCTATTTTAGGTATCCGGAAATTTTATAAAAAGTTGAAAAACCGTAAAATTACTTTGAATTCTTTAATTTAACTATTGTTTTAAAAAATAACAGAAATAACTTGAGTAAAATAATTGCATGTATTTTTTAGAAGAAATAAAAAAATATATAAATTTAAGAAACTCAAGTGAACAAAAATTTAATTGATTCAATTAAATAAAATAATTATATTATATTATTATATCTTTATATGAAATTAATTTACTTTTTTCTCTATTTAAATTTATTAGATTTGTGTACACGTAGTAATTTCAAGAAAAAAAAAATCAAAATTGTACCGAATGAGCGACAATAGAATCTTTGCTACGTTTTTGCATCAAATTTGTACCGAATTTGCAATGCCCTTAACTCCTTGCTTTTGATCTCCCATAAATTCATGTCTGATTTTTTTTTAAAAAAAAATGAAATTAAAATTATAACGGACCAAAAGAAAAAAGCAAATAGAAAAAGGTTATTCCAAATCAAGGACAACATTTAAATCTAAAATCTTCCTTCCTTTGTCAGTCTTCACGGGCCTTCTTCGACTCCATTTCCCTCCATTGCTGGAAGACTGTGAGCTCAACATGTTGCTTCTACCTGTTTGGTATTTGGTTTTCTTTAATCACACGAGGTTTTGATGTTTCTCTACCAGGGTTAGATTTTTTTCAGATAAGAAAAAAAATCTGACGGTGATTTATAATAGGATCGAAGTTTTTACATGTTTTTTTTTTTATATTTTTTACTCAAAATTTGTATAATATATTAGTGTCAGGGGAGTAATAAAATTCATGTCATCGACCTGATAGTTTAGTACATCAAATATTGTTTTATCAAAATATACAATTTCCGCACGCAACTTGAAATCAAACGGCGCAAGTTTAAATTTTGCGATGAGCAAGATTTATTTTAATTTGGTGCTATAAATCTATGCCTTTTTTGTTTTTTGGTCGAAATCTATGCTTTGAAATAAAATAAAAAAATGTTAGTCAGATTTTATTTCGCTCCCGCAACCGTGACCGTTTTCTTGGTGGTATCGGGGTGTGGCCCGATTGAATATAACCGTCAGTGTGGGTCTTTGTACGTGGACGGCTTGATATGGGCCACCTCATTTTTTATCTTTTTTTTTAAAAGACGGTTCATTATTTTATAATAATTTATATCGCCCGGGGGCGGGAAATCGATGGGATTGAAGGTGGGGAGCTCTGCGTGGGCTCTTTGGCAAACTTTAAAAGATCGCAGTTTGCAGTGGTAGTTCCCGTAATTAAAACCAATTCCAAGCCCGCTTTTCCATTCCCACAAAACTTGAAAGAAACGCCACATTCTATAAGCCCCGACTGTAGGGATATAAGGGGAGACCAGCTGCTCTCCCCAGCACGATTCGTTCAGTAAAATCTCCAAAATACCCTGTCTCCCCTTACACACGCTTGCCTCTCCTTTTTCAGTTCGCTATCTTGCTTTCTCCCACTCGCGATCTAATGCCAATGATCAAGCTTAGGCTTCGATTATTCCCTTAGACGAGCGAACGATGTCGTTGAGGCCGAACGAGAGGACGGATGTCCGGAGAAGCCGGTACAAAGCGGCGGTGGACGCGGAGGAAGGGCGGAGGAGGAGGGAGAATAACATGGTTGCGATCCGGAAGGACAAGAGAGGAGAGAGCTTGCGGAAGAAACGAAGCGAGGGACTCCAACCTCAGCAGCAGCTACCAGCCGACTCCGTCTTCGTTTCCCGTTCCGATAGCCAGGTGTTTTCCCTTTCCGATAGCCACTTCGCCGTTGTTTTCGGATTTCATTGTTTTGTCACTACAGTTTAACTAAATCATCTGATCGTAAGCCAAAGGCTATGGTTAGCGTTTTGCTTTGGAGAATACAGAAGCTAGGATAGAAATATTAGAGACATCTAAAATAGTTTATCTAATAGAGAGCTTGCCTTACTGATGCTTTTTTTTTTTTTTGTTAACACAAGCAATGCCATCATCAGAGCTATTTTCTCGATGTTTCCGTGGTTTTGAAATGAAAACTTAAATTTCTTGCTTTTTTGTGCTATCTGCTTTGAATGGATATTGAATCTTTTCTTATCTGATTGCAGTTGGAGAGTGTTGCAGACATGCTCAGGGGTGTTTACTCGGAGGACATGAAATTGCAGCTTGAGGCGACCACTCGGTTCAGGAAGCTGCTCTCAATCCGTCTTCCTCTAATCAATGAAGTTGCGATTGCTGTTCCTCGTTTTGTTGCATTTCTTGCAAGGGATGATTATCCACAGCTTCAGGTTTAAATTAACTCTGTGTAGCAAAGTTTTGGTTCTAGGTTCATTTTTTATTGTGCTTACTTGTATTGTTTTTGATGTTTCTAGTTTGAGGCAGCTTGGGCTTTGACGGGCATTGCTTCTGGGACATTAGAAAACACGAAGGTTGTCATTGACCATGAGGCCATCCCAATACTGGTCAGACTTTTGACTTCTGCTGTTGATGATATCCGGGAACAGGTAGATGACCTCATTTTTGTCGATCCCTTGTTTTACATGATTCATGGTCTGTAGAAGTGCTGTCCATTGTTTTGTTTATGTTATGTATTGATTGACCAAACTAAGCTGAATTTCCTCGAGTTCATCAGAATTCCCCTTTGTGTTTCAATTATGCTTGAGGAGTTTGGAACCTTGGCACCCACCAACATAGTGTTAGCTGCTTAAGAAACTCAAGTTAAGACCTATTGTAACTCCATTTTTTTTTTCTATAATTATAGGCTGTTTTGGCATTAGGAAATATTGCCAGTAGCTCACTTGAATGCTGTGACCTTGTCCTTGGGCATGGGGCCTTGATGCCTTTGCTTGCTCAATTTAATGAGCATGCAAAGCTTTCCATGTTGAGAAATGCAACTTGGACGTTATCAGTCTTCTGCAAGGGCAAGCCACTGCCAATACTTGACCAGGTTTGAGTTTGTGTTATTGTTGGATACAATGGAATATTTTTCCCATCTATTTTGAGACTTGTACTAATTACATGTTTGCTGATTGACTCGGCAGACAAAGCCTGTTCTCCAAGTCCTTGAACGACTTATACGCTTGAATGATGATGAAGTCCTCGCAGATGCATGCTGGGCACTGTCGTATCTCTCTGTTGTAACTATTGACAAAACCCAAGCTGTTATTGAGGCTGGCATCAGCTCCCGACTTATTGAACTTTTACTGTGAGTGATAAAATCCTTTGGAAATCTTGTTGAACTTTACTGTGCATACTAAATGTGATTTGCCTTTTACACTTCCTTGTTAGTCATCCATCTCCAACAGTGATCATTCCTGCCCTAAAAACAGTGAGAAACATTGTTAGTGGGGATGACATGCAGACTCAGGTACTAAATACTTAACTAAACCACACATCGCGGTGCAGGGGCAACTGCTTTTAGGCTCTGCGAATGCGTACCATGCATGGCATTTTGGTATAAACTTTCTCATTTTGGAGACATGATGATGATCTGATGCTTCTTGAGATTTCTGTACTCAGTGTATGATAAACCATCAAGTTCTTGCATCCCTTTTCAACCTGCTGACGAATAATCCTAATAAGAGCATTCGGAAAGAAGCATGCTGGACAATCTCGAATATTACAGCTGGAAATGAGAATCAGATACAGGTGTGTGGAACACTTTGTCCATTTATAAAGGAATAATATTGAGCTTGTATGCTTCATCTTATGCATCTGTTAAGTTGATCATGGTATTTGAGATCTTCTGACCGCTGTTGATATTCATTTCTTCTCTTCATGTTGTAACACTTACACTTTGCTGCTTGTATCTATGTTTCACAGACTGTAATTGAAGCTGGTATCATTGCTCCCCTTGTCCAATTGCTTCAAAGTGCTGAATTTGACATAAAGGCAGAGGTTGCCTGGGCAATTTCTAATGCTACATATGTTGGCACCCGTGAACAAATCAAGTATTCTCTTTCTCATAAACATTAATTTTGTCTGTTATTTTACTTGATCCATGTTGCATGTTAAAAGACTTGGTTTTCTTTATGCTTTGTAGGTTCCTGGTGAGTCAGGGATGTATCAAGCCATTGTGTGATCTCCTGATTTGTCCAGACCCTAGCATTGTCTCAGTATGCTTGGAAGGGCTTGAAAACATTCTGAATACTGGGGAAGCGGAAAAGAGTTTAGGCAAAACAGGGGACAAAAATCTGTATGCCCAAATGATTGAGGATGCTGAAGGATTGGAAAAGATCGAGAGCCTTCAAAGTCATGACAACAGTGACATAAATGAAAGAGCAGTGAAGATTCTCGAGGCATATTGGGTGAATGATAATGAAAACGAGCCATTGTCTCTGGGTGATGTTTCCCAGTCTGGACTTCACTTTGGAGGAGACGAACCTCCCAAGCCTCCTGGTGGATTTAACTTTGGTTAAAAGGTATGCCGATTTTTTATACGCCTGAATGGTTTATTAGAGATGCTGTCTCTCCTACATATTTTGACAAGCCTGCCTCCGTCCCGGTGGTTTTTAACTCGATGGGATTAGGTTAGTCTCTGGAGATTATAACTGAAATTTACCCTGTTCCATCTGGTAGTTTTTTTGGCACTTTTTTATAGGAGTGCTGGTTCCCCTTACAATAAATTGTGAGTGAAATAATTAAACTGAAGAGTAAACTACATGGTCTAGCTGGTCTGTAACGGGATTTTATGCCTTTTCGGATCTTGTAGTCAAAGTAAATAGCGGGAATTCTTTTATATTTCACATTATATTTATTTTTCAAGTGCAATGGTGCAGTGCTGTATGGTGGTGGAATGAAGCGCGTGTCCAGGTTCCTACTAATGATCTTCTGTCTCTCCATTTTTCTTCTTCTTTTGAAGCACTTACCCTGGGGTTTTGGGTTCTGGCTAATGTTCATGTGTGGTTAAATAGACGCTGCTCTATGCTATTTTCTTTCTTTGGTTGTGAATAGAGCAGGTGCGTGAAGACAAGCATTGAATTCCGCGTCGGCACTGGATGCTGTTCCTTTCCATTGAAGGTCAAAGGCACAGAAAATGTAGAGTCTCTTCTTTTGTTTTGCTTTTGATGGTTTCTCTTTATTCTTGTATAGCTTCAATTTTAAAGGATGGACATGAGGGATTGCAATCGCCATTGCATCTGCCAAAAGTCTACACAAAGAGTATCTTCTTCTTTCAAAGGTCTTTTCCATGACAATGAGGGACTTCATAATTTGGTTTCGCTTCGTAGAAGATCATTTTAGCGTGGAGTGCGGACATTTTTTGTCCGCCAATGTGCTCAATTTCAAAGGTTGGACAATGATTTCTTATGATACAAAATTTGTCATTAGTAACCGCTTACCGGGAAAGACTAATATTATCTTCCCGTAATTGTGGTGCCGTTTGTTTTATTTACATTTATCCCACTCCATTCTTGGCTTTTGTGAGAGAGCCATAAATGAACATTTTCGAGTATTTTTCAAATACCAGCAATTTTCGGTGGGATGCTCGGTCCACGTGAGCAAATTGGCAATGAAGGATAGGTGCCAATACGGATTTGTAACCAGGGTCATAAACAATTCAAGACATAGATGATTTGATGGTAGGATGTACGTTTTCCATATATTACTGTCCAAAGCAGTACGGTGGCCTGGCATATAGACGTAGGAATATTTCCTCTAATCCCTATAAAAAAATTCATTGAGCAGACGAGTAACTCAATACGAGTCTATTATATTTATAAGTTATGATAAATAAAACAATTAATTATAATAAATTTATATTTAATCACTTGTATTTTTTTTTTCTTTGTTTACCCAAGTTTTCTTTTTTTGAACTTCGCACTGGTAGTACGATGAACATTTAAATACTGATAGAGATACGTCCAGTGCAGGAAAGATCTTGGAAGCAGCCCTGTGCTGCAAATTGTGAAGTTTTGTACAAAACATGTCAGGGAATCTTTTGTCCCTGTCTCTCTCTCAGCAATTCGGTTCTCCGCAGCGAATAGCTCTACTGCTCCTTTCCTTGGTGATGAGCCCGACAAACCTGACCACAAGCGAGAATTCTCTGTGAGAGACGAGGGTATGAAAAGCCAACTCTCTTCCAGTGATGAAGAGGAGTACCATTCGTCACGAATGGTGTATTGCTGGTGGAGATCAGCTGCAAAGTTTGATGAATGTGCTAGGCTTAAGTTTGACCTCCCCAACGTCGCCTGCCTCACGCCAAGACTAAGAGTACTCAGAGAGTTGGAAAGGTTGGCTTTTGTTGCGCAGGATGGACTCAGCGAGCTCAGATATAAGATACAAATGTACAAAGCAGGTGATTTATGGGTGCCTGCAGGAGGTATTAAGAAAGAAGATATGGACATTCCACCAGTAATCACAATTCTGTTGGTGGGTTTCTCTGGTTCTGGGAAGAGTTCGCTGGTGAACCTTATGTACAGTGTTCTTGGTCGATCCGGATTGGTTCCTTTTGCTCAAACATCATGCGGTAAGTTGAATTCACAGACCATGACATAGCTTAATTCTCCCATTATTTTACATGCATTCCAAATACATCTAGCAAATTATCCGAAAGAGCACTGGCAAAAGGAGATAAAAGAAAATGGCAGCACTAAATTTGGTTTTATTTTCAATCATGTAGGAATAGGACGATCTTCCAACTACACTACCATGTACATGGAAGAGCACAACGTACTGAGGTCATTGAAAAATGGTTTTTGCGTCTACGATTCAAGAGGGTTTCATTACAACAAAATGAAAGAGTCTCTGGAGGAATTGTCAAGTTGGATGAGCGATGGGGTTCACCATAACCAGCTGTGTTGGAGATCAGGTGATGCTGCGATGGAGAGTGAAAATGCAGAGCCCTTTGTTGTGACAACGTCTTCAAAATTCGTCCAGAGGATAGTGAATTGCGTTATGGTGGTAGTTAACATGGCAGAGGTGTGTAAAGCTTTAAAAGCTGGGGATTCTAAGCCTCTGGAAGCCACGAGAGAGCTATTTCGCTCCCCTGCTTTGAGAAACTGCAGTAAGCTTTCCCCTTTACTAGTGGTATCTTATTCCTAAATTCTAGAGTAATTGCGTTATTTGAATCATTAGGGGCCACAGAAAGCACCATATCAGCATTTTAGACCTATATTATTTGGAAAGTTATTTGATAATTAATAAAGACATAGTCCGTTATTGCCGATATCTGAATGTGCATTCCCCTCCCCCCAAAAAAATTTAAAAAAAAAATGGAAAAACCCAATTCGTGTCTCTTAATTTCTGATTCTATTACAGATGAGAGCCCCATGTTGATTTTGACCCATGGAGACTTGCTGACAACTGAGGAGAGAATCGAAGGCAGGCTCAAGATATGCGAACGTCTGGGTTTGTCAGAAAGTAACGGGGTGTACGACATTGTTTGTCTCACTGAGTATGGATTTCTTGCAGAAGAATCTGACCCTGTTACCGCATTTGCTTTGGTTGAAGCTGTGTACAGAGCATTGGTCGCTTCAGACAGGAGGCACTTACCAAAGAAAGAATCATGGGACTGGGCAATGCTCATGTTGTCGTGGCTACTGTGCCTCGCGGGTGCCCTTTTCGCTTTCCTCGCCGATGTTTGCTCTAAACTCGGACGGAGGGACAAAATAAAATAAGGCGAGGAAAGCAAATTGTTGTATATATTTGGGAGGATTAGTCAAGTCGGGTCGTTAGGTCTCGATAACTCGATTAGCAGGAGGGAAAAAGAAAAGGGTTGTGTTCATTACCCGTAAAGCTGTAACACGCTAACACATTTGCTTTTTAGCTAAGAAAATAGAAATTGTATCGCTAATGGTTCTGACTTGGTCATGCGTAGAAAGAGACCTTCTGTTCTGAGATGGGTGGAGCTTCCAATCCAGTGCTCTTGTAGCTTTTATTAATCTTTGGTTCCATAATTTAACTAGCTGGGTACCATTTGCAAGCTGTTTATGAAAGGCTTTTATTTTTATTTGCTTTTATGGGATTTTGCAGCCTAAGCTTGTACTTGGAAGTTGAACTGTCCCTAATTATAGTCAGCCTGTCGATCTTGATAGAGTGCGGTGACGCGAAACTGTTGGATTTCCCGAGGCAGAGAATAGAAAAATGGAAAAGCGAGGCTGCATCTGCAACTGAGGAAGAAGATCTGAAGATGAGCTTTAAACGACATTAAACTCAAAATTTTCTTCAAAAATGACAACCGACAGCTGGATTCTCAAAGAAAACAAAGCTAACGTGAATCCCCCCTTTTTAGTTGGAGTTGATACTTCAAAGTAATAATAATGGAGTTGGAGTTGACACTTGGAGAAAGGGAATGCGAGCTTTTTCGGGTTGGAGGAGGACCAGAGTTGGCCTTGGGAAATGTTTTTGGATTGTCATTTTTAAGAAAGGGATTTACTTGTCAGGTGAGTTCTGACTCGCCCGTGGGACCCAACTCTTTAGGCAACCCCATCTTGGAAAGAGAGGCTCAGGGAAATAGATAGACATGTCTGTGAAGATACAAAAAGTAGTAATTAATCTCACATTAAGCATAATTTTTCTCATCCTAAATGGCACTTATTCTCTTTGATGAAAAGACTAGGCTTTCAATTTTACCATGTTTTGCGAGGAGACAATTCATGTGCAGATTTCCTTGCGTAAATCCTTGCGACTACGCTCTCTACAGCCCTAAAATTAATGCTCGTTGCTGATAGGGAAGCTGTTACATTTGTTAGACAATTATATATATATATATATATTATTTTATTTTATTTTATTTTCTTGTGTATATAAAAAATGGTTAGTTTAGTTAGAGGAAGGGGTTGCTGTTTCTTTTTTTTTTTTTTTTATTACACCTAATTGTGATATAGGAGGGGAATTGTGAATGAGTGCATCAATGATATTAAAATCACTTCGGATTCCCATTTAATGGTTAGGTATAGTAGGGGAATTGTGATGCTTTCCTGGAAGGGATAAAGAAAAATGAAGACGCTGTTAGCTGTCTCAAGCATGGTCCAGAATCTTCTTGCCGGGATTTGTCTCTTCTTGCGTCGTTTCCTCTTCATCTCTTGTTAATGGCAACCTCATCCAGATTTTTTGCACTTTTTTTTCCATTTTTCTATTTTGGGGGTTTAGAAAATGGCACAGCTTCACATGATTCTTTCTGTCGCTTTCCAGCGTGTTCATTCACTGACGAGTTTTACCATCTTTTTGGCCCTTAGCGTGTCGCTGGAAAGCACCAGAGATCCGTTTTATTACTTTTGCAATAGAAAAACAAAATAATGTTGAGTTAAGATAATAAAAAAATACCAATTAATTATATTTATTTAATTTATAAATAAATAAAATTAAATAAGACATATTACTCAATAAATATTGTTATGAAATGATTTTTTTGTTTGTTTGTTAATCTTTATTCATTGGTATCGGGTAAAATTTCTTTTACTTTAGATTAAAAGCTAAGACATTTTCTCTTGTTGCACCCCCCCCCAATTGCACTAGAGCAGAAACCAAATACAATCTTTTCATGTGTTGTGACCTAATGATCGTCCATTTTTGCAACATAATATCGTAGCAACAACAAAAAGTAAAAGAAAAATTCATAAGTAGGACTCTTTTTGTATCCTACACATTGTGCTACCGAACATACTAAAACATCGATCACATGTAAATATGAACGAATGCAAAAGTCTCAGTGTGGTGAAGGACAAAATTCAATTATTGTTTCCATAATATATATATATATTGGGGGGCAGATATATCAATTACAAATATCAAAATTTAGGGTTTTCTGCGCCGCAGCCCACAATCAAAACTGGACAGGAAATAAGCAGTTCTTTCTTATAGATAAGTTATGCCCCATATATATATACATATTATATAGCCTACTCGCGGAGTTCGCAGTCGTTGGTTTTGGCTGCCTCTCTGTTTAGCCTGTCCCCCCAAGTACAAACTTCTCTCCCTCTCTCTCTCTCTCTCTCTCTCTCTCTCTCTCTATCTCTCTCTCTCTCTCTCGCAATTTATTAGTACTTAATTTTGATCTCTGAAACCTCAGCCTCATCTCTCTCTATGACCTACGTGCTGCCGAAGTATTAATATTAGCCAATATCGTAGAGCATCAACCCCGCAACTCTCGAGTTTAGGTTGACGATACTGAATATATGGGCACAAAAGTGAGTTTGGGTTAAATATAATGTTGTTTTATTTTCCCTTCTTTCATTTTTGGCTTGGTAAAGTTATTTCGGTTGATTATAGTGTTCCATGTTTTTTTTTTCTTTTCTTTTATGGGGTTTCCTCTCCTTAAACAGGAATTAGAACCGGAGGACTTGCACAATTGCCCGACAAGCAAAAGTGACGAGATGACGAGAACATGTAGTGATTGCCACACTACAAAAACGCCTTGTTGGAGAAGTGGCCCGGGTGGTCCCAGGGTTTGTATTTACCTTTTTATTTTTTTATTTTTGTTTCTGATCTGGTGATATATTTTCATTTAGCATTTTTGCTTTGTTATCTGATTCTCAGCTGCTACTTTAATGTATCACTGTTATTTTCAGACATTGTGCAATGCCTGTGGGATCAGGTACCGGAAAGAGAACAGGGGTTCTGTTTCTTATGACAAAGCTGGAACCAATAAGAGTAAAAGAAAGATTGGTAAAACCAGTAGCAGTAGTAAGATGGGGGTTTCATTGAAGTTGAGATTGATGGGACATGGAAGAGAGGCAAGTTTGCAGAAAGAATGGAAGCGGAAGCTAGGAGAGGAAGAACAGGCCGCTATTCTCTTGATGGCCTTATCCTGCGGCTCTGTCTATTCTTGATTAAGCTTACAGGGCAGGGCAAAATGAAATATTGACCACAGAAATTGAGAGGATCAAAGAAATGCCCTCTTCATTATCTGAGGGATATATGTATTGGAGTTTTTTTTTTTTTTGGGGGGGGGGGGGCATCCCTTTTTCACTCGTTTTGATGGTGATGGAAAATTGGTTTATGGTGAAGGCGTTAAAGAAAAAGCTGGAGGTCCTAGTGAATACAAAAGACTGGTTTTCTTTAAACACGAGACCATTGTGTATTGTGCTGTTCCAACTTCCAATACCTCTTCTGATTACTTAAATTTTGTGTTTTTTCTCTCTCTTTTCTTTAATTTTATGTAGAGAGGGATTTAAACCCCAGTTTGTGTTAAAGAATTTGATGTGGTATCCAAGTGGTCGTAGTCTTCGAGTTCTAGTATTGTTTATCTGCGTCTTCCATGTGCACATTACTTGCGAGACCGAGACAGCAGTGGCAGCTTCTTTATTAATTTATTTGGCCATCTTTCATGGCTCAATTGATCATCTAAACATACGAACGATTGTCTTGGTGTGTATTCAGCATGCCGATTGCCAGGGCGCCATTTTTACTGCCACATCATTAAAAGGGGAAGGCGGGGGAGGTGGGGTTGTAGGAGAGATCATCTGACTCAAACATTATTCTCGACGGCTGGCCTTATTGGCAGAATCAGTTTTTCAGACACAGGTCCGTCGGATTGACGAAGTAGCCGAACAAGGAAGGCGGACAGATGGGACACTCGGGTGGACCCTAAATCTCTACTTGACGGTTGTACAGACGACCAAGCTTCCTAAACTCACAAGTTAATTTTAATTGCTCTTGGTTTAAGATATCCATCCATTCGAAACCTAACAGAAATAATACTACAGATCAGAAAAACAAGCTCGGTGCATCGATCAATAGTACTTAGGTTGGCATTTGCATTTAGATAGTATTGTAGCGGCGTTAATCAGATCGGATGGGGTAAATGAACTTAATAATATGACACAAGTTACACACGTCAGTTTTTTGTTTGACAGTGGCAGGATCGGGCACCAAATCAAAATTTCCACAGACGAGACA